>OZ023243.1:6161087-6761087 GCA_964006365.1 Trididemnum miniatum | reverse complement strand
CGCCTCTGGAGCGGAAGTTTGGGACTCAAATCCTAGGTCGGTCTAAACAGACACAGCGTTGCCGACGGCTCACCACCGTTACGCCATTTATTTGAAAGCTGTGTTGTTTGGTGATTTTTACTAGATAAATTTGGTCTTCTTCGCAAAATGCCGAATTAACGTCCGTAGGCCTAGTAGTTCATTTTATTTTTGGCTTGCCAGAGAAAATTCACAACAAAATAAAGAGTAATTAATAAGTCAGAAAAAGGACGCAGCGACCCATGTTAGCACATGCTGGAGTTAAAATTAAACGAACAACAAATTTTAGATTTTCGTTGTAACCAACAATTATGTTGATCTACTAGCAAGTAGCAACATCTTCTATTAAACATTGGCCCTCGCGCCAAGTAAACAGCTTTTTATGGCCCGCGATATAATTAAGTTAGACCACACTGGTCTAAGAAAAGAGCGTTGAGGCGCATCCTCTACAAAGAGGAAGTTAAGGTCATCAACCTTCGGAGTGGGCCCCCCGGGCATTTGCCCCGCTTTTCTCCCTCTCCGCGCCAACGGATGTTATAAACATTTTTTGTACGATATACGAGGCACAACTAACTGCCGTCTATGCTTAACTAAACCATTATAAAATGGCGGACTCCGCAATTTGTTGATTCTATGCGTAAGAGTCATACAGTCGCTCAGGACTTATTTAGCCATTCATGAATTCTCAGCATATCTCCGGGTTTTCTCTCTCTGATTAATTGCTTCAAATAACTAAACGCTTAGCCACGCAGTGGCCTGTACAATTTGAAGTGTGTGATTACATTCTTAAAAATGGCGGTGTAATCCGCAAGCTTTAGACGAAGAACATTAACCTGATGCAAGTAACAAGACTTGGGAATAAGGACCCAGCGATCCAGCAGTGTACGAAAAGACTGGTTATGAAGAACGCTATCCCTCCTTTCTCGACTTGGCCTAGCTCGTCCAAAGCGTTTTATCACTGCCGCTTTGAAACTGGAAACACGGTTAGGCTACTCAGCAGTGTCGTAGCGAAAAATTTTAATAGGAGGGCATAAAGTGTAAAAACCTTCAAAAGATTGGTATATTTCAGTCACTTAAAAATATTATTCTTTATGCAAAGTTAAAAGATTGATGAAATCATCAGAACATCGGCAGAATCTTCGAAAAACAATAGGCTAGAGGTCTATTTATACTTTGTGTCACTTCTAAAAGTACTGCCTTTCAGTTCACAATGAAGTGACAATGGTTCTATTGGGGAGCAGCCAGCCAACAATTTAGGGAGGGGGATACCTCATCATGGACAAAAATTGTAAAGATTAGGCCTACGCTATTTCATAAGAACATTTTAGCTGCTTCATATTTAGGCTGCGTCGAGAAAAGAAGGTCAGTGCAGCTTCTCGTGGGTAGCCTACGACACTGCAATCGCCAATCTATAATCAATTCTATAGTCTTCATATCCTTTGCGGGCTGTGAAAAGCAGCAGCTAATGTTGGACATTCGAAGCACCTCGATCTTCTGCAAATGCGGCATAGCCTAGATGCTTTCGTAAACTTCTAGACGCCACCATTACCGAGATATTCGATCAAATTTCTCTTCACGGAGAGTACGAAGTGAATTTGACTCCAGAGCTGCGAACTCGAACTCGCTTAATTGAACTCGATCGTTTTGGCCGAACGCGAAAAATATTATTTTTTGAACTCGAGAAAAACAATCGAGTTCGAGTTCACTAATTGAGTGCTTTGATTTTATTGATTCAAATCTCTCAAAACGAAATTAAGCCTACTTTCCATATTTTGTTATACTGTAGATTGAATGATTGCAAATTTGCAATTTTGGACCCGATACTGCACTTGCTTAGTTGCATTTCATTTTGCGTTGTTTTATTGAAATTTATTTATTGCATCATAAACGGTGTTCCGAGAGATTTTAATGAAAACGCAGTTGCACTGGTAGCAACTGTTACCTGTTGTTCGTGCGGTGCTGCAGTCTCTGTTCCAACTGTTACTAAGTGGATCAGGGGCGGGGGACCTTTTTCAACAACGCTTTTGATAAACACAATTTTTCCATAATTTCGAACCTCTTCGACAACAATAATTCCTACCGGTACACAGAAATCGAAAACGTGCGAAAAAATTGCATCATACCAGTATTTGGTGAAGACCTCAAAATTCAGGGCAAAAATTCAAATGCAATTTGCCTAAAATCCTGTTCAAGAACTAAAATGGCCAACATAGAATGCAAATTTTTAAAAAATTTCCGGGAGAGCATGCCCCCGGACCCTCCTAAAACCATTACTGTCCTCATTTTGCTTCAAACTAACTCAGCCGGAAAACCTACGCTCAAAAATGTCAAACTTTGGTGCTTACCCCCTAAAAAAATCTGGTTAGGCTACGTTCCTGGCATAAAAACATTAATTATAAATAGCTTAAACGCTCTTTCCCGGATCCAAACGTCTTTGTAATCAGCTAACATTCAAACTAAATGAAAACTGCATCCCCCACCAAAATTTTCTGGATCCGTTCCTGGTTAGGGTATGTTTGTCTAAGGAATATTTTGAACAGGGCTGTAAACTCGAACATTTTTGTCGAACTCGAAAAATAAAATTCTTTAAACTCGAACTTGCAAATGTCTCTTGAACTCGAATAAGAATTGATCGAGTTCGCAGCCCTGTTTGACACCAATTTGAATCACTTTATTTTTGGTGGCCGATTGCAATGACCGATCATAGTGATATCAAGTTTAACGATGGTAATTAAAGAGTGAGGTGTTATCAGCTAAATTTAACCTACTCGACAGCATTATAGCATCTTATCTTGTTGCAGATTTTGAGAAAAATTCAACTGAAATCTTGTTAATTATAACTACCTTACGGATTACTGCAGTTTTTTTCAAACAAGGATCTACAGAACCGTTCCGTTTCTTGTACTCTGCGATTAAGCCCGATTAGGCAGCGCTTCATGCAAACTATCTAGAAGAAAAGGCAAATAAAGTTGACTGATAAAATATACTGATATATCTATTGAAATGGCGTGCATATTGTTGCCATTTACGTCGAACACATATTGCTCGATTTAATTGATCTATAAATATAAAACGTCGGCACAGTGCACGAATAAGAGATGCTATACATCGTTAACACTGATAATAACAAACCGAGCCGAGACGCCGCTGCGATTAGAACGAAGCTTTTTTGGAAAGCATAAGCGTTTTCGAAAATCTTGGTCCGCCATTTTGTTTTTTTTGTACGCACGAATTACTCTAAAAAAGAAAAAGGAAGACTTCTCAGAAGCAAAAACAAAACAGTAAAGCGGCATCGCAGAACTAATGAGGCGAATTTATTACAGTGAACAAAAAATTGTTTACGAGGGTTACCGCACTTTACTTATCCAGGTTTATTATCCGCACGCCAAGATTTAATAAGATCACGCGTCAGGAATTTCCTGTATTAAAAACTGCGTTTTACAACTCGAAGAAAAAATCTAATTCATTAGAGAATAAGAAATTACGAACAATCAGTTAAAATAGTCATTTCGTTATGTTTAACACATTATGCTTCGCGAAACCGATTAAATTATTATCGGCCATCAAAAATGCTCCAGCCAAAGCATCATTTACGGCACAAGTTACCTACTTTTTGCGTAACGATCTTACAGAATTGCAGGCATAGCCTAATCAATATGCCAATGCAACCTGCAATAGACCTACTATAGATTTTTAAACGGAACTCATGCACAATTAACTGATTACTTCACTCTCCTCAACCCCAATCACCAGTCTATAGGCGAACAAAATTATAATTTTCAAAAAACAACATCGGCATGTGCACGTCTGTAACTTGACATTTCTGACAAATTGACAAGATTGATTCGATTTCTACTCAGAGAAATGGTTTTATGAAAAGAAGTATTTGTCGATTCCACGCAAGGCAATCATCTGCTACCAAAGTTCGGGGCTTCTTCTCCATCTTTAGACGACGGTGCCTTCAATAAAATAAAATTTCAGCATATAGAAGGTAGGTACGTTTATTTCAGAATATCGAATTCTGCGGAACCGGTTCCTATTTTGAACCGGTTTCGTGTTTAGAATTCGGTTTCATTGGGTAGAAAAATAGTGCGGGATAAATCTTTTCCGACGTTGCGCATAAACGCAAAGTGCGCGTTCGGCCTCGTGCGTGGGTGATTATGCGGTGCTCGTCGGAGGCCGTAAAAAATTTGTGGGAGGCCATGAGTAAAGTATGCACCGCTTGTATATATACTAGAGCTGTATTTTTTCATGTGTTTCCAAAAATTAAGATGGGCATGGCCGCTGTTAGCTCCACGGCTACACCACTGCGTGTATATATGCCTCGAATTTATAGTGCTGTAATCCTTGTGCTGGCTATAAATTTATTAAAAATGAAACAAGGTTTTTTTTTGTTTTGCAGTAGTCGAGCGGTTGCGCGCTGAAATGATATCGCAATAGTACTAATGGCAATTTTATAAATTTAGGATTCGGTTAAAAATTCGAAAAAAAGGATTCGGAATTATTCTAGAATGCTTAATTATCCTGAAATGAACATCCCTAATAGGAGGCGACATACAACACACAAGTTAGGAGCGAATGCTCAAACAACGGTAAACGCTTGTCTCAACAATCATCCTTATCCTTTCTTTCGACTATAATGCAAGCAACTGATTTGGCATAACCGCACAGTTTGGTGTTAAAAGTTTAATAATACTGTAACTTGAGTTTTTTTTTTGAAAGACACCCTCGTTACCGCCCCTTATTTTGAATGAAATTTCGGTTATGCACAACGCAAACACAATTTCACTTAAGAAAATCACAATCATTATCTGCAAAACAATACAAATAATAAAAGAACAAATGCAATCAATAACTTCGCCATGGGAAATTATGTGGATGTACAGTAAGTCAAGTGAAACAGAGAATATCAACAACTTGCTATTAAATTTTTCTAGTCCACGGTAGCAAAAACACGGAAACTAAATCACATTAGTTAACGCTTAACACCGTTTATTTCCCAGAACTAGGCAATGTATTTTAACGCCTACTTAACAGCATTACAGCAACTACAAGCATACTCTACCAAATATAGATGATTCAATTTAAAGATTCAAAGTACACTATTACAACTTCACTCAAGAACAGTGATTCTAAAGCTGGAGTACGCCTGAACAGAAAACTAGTGATTATCTCAATTGCTACTTAAGGCTGCTATAAGGTAACCTCAAAAGAAATGTTGTACATTCATGTTTTCCTATAATTACAAGCTTGCTTAGGTATACATTACATGAATATAGAGTTAACTAAGTAGGTAAGATTTTGATTCAACTCAAATGTTACGCTTCTAAATGCTTCATCAAAAATTTAATTACACACATGCTTAGTAACATGTCTCTAAGTATCAATAAGCCATGCAACAATACAAAAGGTCAAGTATCCTAATTACAAGTCTGTAATCAACACAAAACTCATGAAAACCGAAACTTTGAAATGATAGAATTGCTTCGCAAACCAAAAACTTGTACCCAAAATATTGTAAAAAATTATCATTAAGCTGTAATCACTTAAAGCGCTTATTATTGTTTAATCGTTATACAAATATATATGTCAAGTTCATCTACTTAAACTTCAACTAAATAAAGATGCAGTATTTCTTCTACTATTGGACATAATATTAATTTTTCTTAAGGCCATTCTATATCCATTTTTAAACCACACTAACTCACCAGATTATTTAAAATTGCAAAAAAATGTTAATTTTCACAGTGCGAGCTTACAGAGTGTTGTAGCTTGCTCTTAACTATGATATGACCTTTTAATGACATATTAAGCGGAAGACTGTGTTTATATAGGCATGAGAAACTGCATGCAAACATTGACTATACACACAACGCACTGTGGAACGCGGTCCACGACAAGTCCTACAACATAAAACGCTAACATTAACCTCACTAACTAGCACAGTGATGATTCTACACACAAAGTTTATAAATAATCTCCTTAAAGTTAAGTCAATACAGCATGAAAAATATACATTTCGAAAGCTTACTCGTGCATAAAATTTTATCATAAAATTTTTCGTTAAATGTCTAGCTCACGTAATAATATAACGGTTTGCTCCAGCAGTAACTTCTTGCTTAATAAGTAAAAGGGTCGCTTTACAGTGGGTGAACTGGGTTCGATGCCATGTCAAGTGAAACTTGCAGATTTAAACAAAAATATCCACAGCTGCCCGGTTTTGCATTGAAAGTGAAGATTAAAATTTCAGTCGAAATGGTGTTATATTTAGCCGAAGTTAGGCCAAGTCAACATTATGCACCTTCAAATGGCATAAGCAGCTCCATCCTTTTTATAATTTCTGTTTGAAGGCGCGTAAGCCCAATGACACAAAGTTTGGGCTCACACGTTCAAAACAACATGGTGCAAAACAGGCTTAAAATTAAAAAATAACGCGGTAAGAGAACATCATAAAGAAACCTGATGCGTTTTCGTAAGCCTAACATAACTGCGGTATTTTTTTACAACACATAATGATTACAACATAAATTACACAAATCTATACCGTTTTACTGCGCATTAGACAGATATGCAGAGCCATTTCCATTATATGCAACCAATAATAAAGTTTGATAAGCAACGAATCCTATGCTATATGATTAACACTACAGACAAAGCTAAATTATAAAAAAACGTAGTTGCAACCGTGCAGACATTGCTTGGAAAGGCAACAGGCCGCGATCGTGTTAGACTAGATACAAACTAACGTGACCGTAAAAACAAGTCGACAGCGTCAATTAAAAGCACTTTTGCGTCATTTATTGATGAAACCAAGTGCTTGCTACACCTCACCAAATCTTCAAACAAAAATCAGTTACTAGAAAAATAATGCAAGCTCTAAGAAATAAATAGGTAACACTATGGAAGTAGAATTCGCAAAAGCACATTAAAAAAGCTAGATTTACGGGTAAATTGTAAAAGTACCAGGTAAAACAATTGAATTTACAATGCTCAAACCATTTAAGCAAAAATTAACTTAACATAACATACAAAACCAACACTCACTTGAACACTTAAGTTATTTTTTATGACTGCGTTTCTTAGAATAAGAGCCCGGGTACGATGGACATATTCCTTTCCAGCTTGTAAGGTTTTGGCAAAAGTCAAACTACGGTGGTCGATCTCTGTGGCGTGAAGAATCTAAAAAACGCAAAAAAATAAATTAATTTCACTTAAAGTTGTTTTAACTGCAGTGGTTATGATAGTTTGATTCTTTTATTAGATCAAATGAGTTGCCAGCATCCAAAATAAAATTTATTTACAGATAAAAACAATGAATAATCAACCTATACTTCAACAAAGACCTTTCATACTTTTGATAGCACACTTCACATCCCGTGGGGTAAGGAGAATCTAATCATGAACTTATTCAGCACGGTTTCGAAATCTTACCAAAAAGCGACTCAACAGCGCTACAAGTGAGCGTATAAAATGACTCCTTTAAAAATCTTTTCCTCTTTTTTAAAATTTAAAAAATTCTCCAAGCATAGCACAGCGCACAGTTGCTGAGATCAAGATATACGAACTTTGTTTTGGGAATCTATTCGAGCTTGAATTTGTCCTTCCAATATCAAAGGCATCAGTTCGTTTTCCAATTCAGCCACAGTACAGTTAAAAGCATTTGCCATTTTTCTCATGTCGGCCAATTTATACGGACTGAAATACTAAAAAAATAATTTCTCAGCATAATTTCCCAGGCCGTAAAACAAACAGCAAAAAGTTTAGAGCTTAATTAGCACCAGTAGGCCATGTAGATCAGCGTGAAATTGGGATAACGAGTGCCATAAACCTGTAATGCCGTAAAATTACTTGAATGTAACCTGTCAGTGAGGGCCTAATTAACCCATGTTTACCAATGGTCTTTTTCACCTGTTTTAAAGGTAAAAAATCAGATTTAGAGACTCAGGTAGGTATCTTTGTTAAAAAAGCTCAACCTAAGTGATGTGAAAAACGGGACCAATTACGATCGCAAAACCCGTTGTGGCTGCTTGCTAAATGAACACTCTCTAATGTTCCCTGTTTCTAGCGACAACAGTAACTAGAAGGCAAAATTGAAGGTGGAATGGGCCAGAAAATAATGATGAAAATCTAGACTATCGGATAAGTTCGAGTTTTACAAACTTAGCAGAATCTCAACGCCTAGCGCCAAGCACTCAAATCGCAGATTCTACATGGCGGGTTCGATTTACGGCTGGAGCCGATCGCGTTTGACATATACTTCGGGGTGGCTTCACAAGTGATACAGCATAGTTCCCGTGGGGTAAGGAGACTTTACAAATGATACTCGAAGAGCGCAAGCTCACTTCGCAATCTTTCTCGAATATGTTCAATTTTGCATTCATACGTACCTGGACTAATGCTTTGCACCGTATCTGTGAGTACAATTTTTCCAAATGCGGTGAAATATACATGTCCAAAAGGAAATTATCTTTGCTTTCTTGCAGCAAAGTCAGGCATCGCGCATATTGAGATTTGTAAAAAGCAAAAACGATTTCGCGAACATTCGGCTCCAATTCCAGCAAAAGTTTAAAAGAACTAAAAAATAGTTACCTCGAAAACAACTGTTTAATCGACATACGAACAAACTTAGATTCGGGTTACTACCTTCCCCTCAAAGGTCTACCAACCAATGACAATGGAAATCAATACTTCAAAAAGTGGTCGATAACTAGGTTCAGTTAGACTTGGAGCAAGTATCCAATTTCACCACAGTTAAAATGTATTTAAAACGGGACAGTCTGTTTCACAGAGGTTGAAACAGACTGTCGGGTTTTAAAAACATATTAACTGCAGTGAAATTGAGGTCTATAAATCGATAACAACGTTTTCCAATTGAAAACAATTGATGCTTAAAAACAGCATTAGGCTGCCTGAGACACGATGAAGGTCTGTGCAATGCACCATTACCATACTAGACGCAAAAGAGTTAAAATCTTGTTTAAGAAATTCTCCAATTGCACGAAGAAGAACAGAACTCTATTGCTACTTGCAACCAAATCGTATCAATTTAACTCACCTGCTTGTAATAACATGGGTTTGTAATTCCTGCCTAGTAAAAGTGGCCAACGCGCACAAGCTCCCATATATAGCTACATTGTTAGGGGCAAGAAGCTAGAAAATCATATTTTTGATTATCACATCAGTTTTTTAAGCGCTGAATCTATCATAATTAAACCACTTAAAACGTGTACATGAAGAAGTAGGTACGATATATAAATTAAAAGTTTTATTTTAGACTTCAGTTACCTCAAGACTGTTTTTTTACTGCAACCTTTCTATCTTAGCCATACATATTGATTTGCACTTTCGCCAGTGAACTCATTAAAATTGTTGCTCTAGCAAAACTTGTAGCAAATGTCACTATTAGCCTACTTTCATAGCCAGTAATATCCTTACGCAAAAATATGCAAATACAAAAACAAAAAATAAGTAATTTTACTTCAGGGAAGTCGCAATGGTCAATCGATGTTTGTAAAAAATTCTTTGCGGCGACTTTGTATTTGCTCATTCCAAGTTGAGCTAAACCAGCCGCACATCTACAAAAAATAAAGTAATTCTTCAAGTAGACATTTACCCTGATCAATTTTTGTGGGTTTTAGGCCCGCAGTTCTTGGCGCTGGTTTCTGCATCATAATCAATTTTTTGATGTCATAGTTAAAGAAAGTGATTATGACATCAAGAAATTGATTATGATGCAGAATCTAGAACTAAGAACCGCGAGCTAAAAGACCACTTAAATTGAACGTGTGGACAGGGTGATTCTCTGCTTACTACCCTCGCAACGCACTTATAAGTTACCGTCATAGTAGCTCAAGTGCTGTCTACAAGGTACATATTTTGTAATGATGTGCAACACAGTTATTGTGAATTCTTTCCCCAACTTAAATCAGTATTAAAGAATGAGAGCGACGAGAATAAAATAAAATTGCAATGCCGAACCCAGGCTACCATCAGTAAGCTACGCACTACACAATGCATCAAGTGCGTCTTCTCTACCGCAGCTTGCCTGCAGTTGTTTCGAAATATCCTCCTGAGTTGGCAGTCTAAAAGTTGCTTAATTTCAGGTTGTCCCACATATAACGTCACAAATGTATTGGCATAGCACAATTCACGCCTCATTTCAAAACCCGATTTGCACAATTTTTTTTCAATTTGCTGCGATCTGGTCAGACCAAACAGCTTAAGCAATCCCTGATAAAGCACTCATGAAAATCTGTTCGATGTAAACGTCAAAATCACAACAAACTATTGAATGAGAAAATTCGTAGCTAGAAACGCAGAAGCGAATTAGTGCTACTAGTGGAAACAGCAACCCGTACCATAGTATGGTTTGGAATTTCAACAGCACAGCAGAGAATAGAGTTAGCTTACTTTAGTCGGGTGAAAATAGCTTGGCTGCTAGAATCTCGTTCTTTCTCAGTAAGTTCACCGCTTGCCTCTGCTTTATTCACATACGTTATAACATGAGACCAGTTGGATAAATGAACACACACCTATAAGAACAAAAGATTCACTATCGCAAATAAAAATTAACGAAGAAGAGAGCAAAAATTCAAGATTCGGCAGACTACGAACTGGCCATTAGAAAACCAGGGCAAGCATTCACTGGCAAAATTTAGTAAGTAGGCAATAATTCCATTATTAAGCCACTCAATAAAAATTTCAAAGACTCGTGGGTTTTATTTGAAGTTCTGTAACAGCACCTTCAATAAGAAACATTATACCAAAGCAGGAAAAACAACTTTGACATTCACAAAGATGTCCATTTTTGTGATGCAAAAATACTTTAATACAGAATATTTTGCTTACTTTAATAATATTTAAACACATCGTAACAATATGCTTGGCAGAAGTGCAGTAATCACGGGCACGACTATAACACTTGAGGGCGTTGTTGAGGTCACCCATATTCAAATAATGATTTCCCAAATCATCGAAGCCTCGTCTGCAATAAGATGAAGAGGTCACAGTCGTAAAACTCGCATTGTTAAAAAGAGATCTACGTCGTTTTTTACCTTACGCATGTTGCAACATAGCTTATTTACTTGGCAAATAATTTTATTTGAATTTGCTGCGATAGAGCCTGAAAAACCCAATGAGAGGAAACTGTTGGGAGTTTTTCTGCAATTAAAGTTTTTATGTGATTTTTGATTATTATTCGCTTTTAACCAACGGTACTTTTTTAATATCCAGGTTCATCGCTACTCTGCAGGCGGACCGCGGTCCCAATCCGGAACTTTTGAATGCTGAAGCTGGACCCAATGAAGTTTTAGTATATCGAATACTTTCCAACTGATAACATAATAAAACTTCATAAATATAACGGAATAAACCTTAATTAAAAATGCGCAAGGCCATTATTTGTCCTACTGCAACTTTCTACGCAGGTGCTTGGTGCGATCGAAAGGATATAGACGACGCAGTAATTTTAAGATATAATTTAAAGTAAAACCGGCCGGTTAACGTAGTTAAGGATAACGTTATCGTGGTGGCACGTCTTGGGTTGGATTACCGGGCTAGTTCCATCGGACGCGGTGTCGCCATCACCTCGCCATCGTTGTGATGTTTCTACGGAGCTGTATTGCCCAGGCACTAAGTCGGGGAAATTGGACCCATCACTAGCTACACGCTTCGTACCCGGGGTATAGCCCAATGAAGATTCAATTTTAATCAACACTTTATTTTCTAGCGCGTCAAAAAAAGCGACGGCCGGCACTTCTGTTCATTTAATGGTAGTATTTAAAAAAAATGGATCACAATGAAAGGCAGCAAGTAAAAAGATAACGATAAATGGGATGGAGAGCGTCGGTATTCGTCCTGTTTTATGGGAGTGTGAGAATTTTAAAATTCAGTACCAGGTAAAAGGAAATGAAGAATGCAAAGAAGATGAAGAATGGAGTTAGTAAGAGAAAAGTGTGGAAAGCTGAAACTAAAAGAAAGCTGAAGTGCTTTAGGTAAATCGTTAAAAAGAAAAATGTGCAATGTTTTTTAATAAAGATGGAATTGAAACCAGGTCATCACACCACATTCTGAAAAGCAACTAACAGTGATATTATTCAATCCATAAAAAAGTAAGAACAAGAAATCTTTTTTTTTTTCAGAATCAAATCATATTATCCTTATGGTATTACGGCAACCATCGCATATGGGGGGGTCCATTTCTGCGGCGTAGAGCATCGGCAACACACTTGAACTCAGAAGAAACGACGAAGCGGTGGCAAGCCGTTGGCGACACTTACCTCGTCCACTTCTTCAGTTTAAAGATCATGGGCTTTCTGCATTACAATGGAATTTTTGATGTCACAATCACTTGTTTTAATTACATCAACAAATTGACTAAGAATCAAAAAATTGATGATGATGCAGAAAGTCCATCGACCTTTAAAACCACTTAAACTGGACACTGTATACGCACTGTACAGGGTAACCATGTCTGATTGGTTAGGCTCGGAAGATGAACCCTAAACCACCCGCGCTGATAGCAATGCCTGTAATCAACCAATCAACTGGCTGGCATAGTTTTTTTTTGCTGAATCAAACAAGATATTTTTTTTCTGGACCTTTGCAAATAACGAAGTTTTCTAACTGGATTGTTCCTGATTGTAGTTGAGTAGCCCTGCCCTAGCTTTTAAATTCGGATAAATGGCTAGAACTTAAATCTTCACCTTATGCTTTCTTTAATTGAGTTGCTTTTGTAGTTCTTCAGATCAATGTCCAATTTTTCCAGAAGATTTGAAGCATGTTTTCGTGTTTGTTCAATCCATTGCGTGTCTTCAGAGGGAAGTCTGTTGCCAGTAATGAACTCTGAAGGATTCGATGAGCTCCTTAAAACATTTTTAAAAATGAGACTTTTTCAATATTACAATCATAAGTTTTGTGATTACGAAGTTAATAAATGCATTTTACTTTTGCGAGTCAACCAACGCAGTTGAACAAGTTAACGGGAATAAATACACTGCCCATACTATTGAATTTAGACTATCATGCAGTAACTGACTTTGGAAGGCAAACTATATACGTTTTAATATGTATGCTATACCTTAATAACAACCTAAATTACGTTGAGCCTTACCTAGTCTACGACAAATCGAGAAATGAAAAGTAAACACACATTTCGTAACGAATACTTTATAATTGAGAAAGTAACTCATTGAAACAAACTTCATGCAAAAAAACAATTGTTTATCAAACCTTTGTTTATTACTAATATATACCTGTACATCAAACTCATCTGCACTATGCATAACGTCGTAGAAGCTGAACAACACCTTCGACTTCACTTTTGATGTTTATCTTACTAACCTTAAGGCATCAACCAACTTCTTATGGATTTCTTCATATAAAGTGACATTTAAAGTTTTCTTCACATAAGCAATTGCCATACTACAAACAGAAAATTTCAACAACAACATATTTAACATACGCATTTCAGCTCTTGTGGTAGTGAAAATATTGCATCTAACCGATCTTGGAAGAAAAAGAATGAAAAACTATCTGGAACTACTCATCTATGTCATTGGTATAAAATAACCAATAGTAAACATTAATAGATCCATCATACAACAAAAAAGCAATAAACGTGAAAAATTTATCACTTAATAAACATTATATGCACCAAACTAATTACCGGTTCGTTGAGTCACTATTATTAGTGTAATTTTAATTCTTTCAATTAATTCATAGGTCTATTATCTATGCTTGCAAGTCTAATTAAGCTTAAATACGCATAAAATCCTTTATAATATATCGATACACAATTTGTTACCAAAGCAAGCAAACGATTTTCTCATGTAAAATATATGCAGAGGGACATGTTATTATCAGTGAATTGGTTATGAAGAGTACTGATTTATCAGCTCTATAGAGGCATACAGAAAGGTTTGTAGAGATATAAATATCTGCAATTAGTTTTAAAATTTGTAGAGTGAAACTTACTGAAAAACATCAATTCGTAAAGACGGGGCATGCGCAGCCACAAACAACAATCTCTCTAAACGCATTAATCCAGTGTAGCCAGCCGCATAAGCATCAAGGTCCTAAAAATTTATCAAACTTACAATGTATATGCACATCAAAATCGATTCGTAATCAAAATTACTGTTTGTCACAATTTAACTCATATATCTAATTATAGATAAAATTTATCTACAGCAAATGATATTAACAGGGGGGGAATGTAACATTTGGACTATTGGCATTATTACCTTATGATGTCACAATTGCAACAGTCTATACTGACAGCAGATCATTCACATTCCCTGTTTGTAGGTCACATTAAAAATAGATATGATAGTGTCTACTTTGCAGTTATTTTTTGCCAGCAGTAAATCTTAATTGGCTAATTTACTCCAACCAATCATGCGCATTGACGCAAGCCAATTAACAGTCATGCATTTAGATGCAAGCCAATCAGGATCTAGCCATTAACGGCTGAATACACACTGCCTTAAAAATATAGGATATTATAATTTGATGCAAATTATATAAATTTCAATTTACACCAATTTCAAAATGCAGTTAAAAATTCCAACTTTAATTTCTAAACTCTAATCTCTTTAAACCCAAAACATCACTTCCTTAAAATCAAAAGCAGATTGCTAACCCATTTATAGCTGCATACTGGGAACACAAGTTTTCATAGATACACCCATACTTGCCATCACTTCCAAGCACAGCTCGGGATTAGAGCAGATGTCGAAATGTTAACATATAGCGAGTTCTCATTCTGCTCTGAACTTCAAGATTAATAAAAGGAAGCCTTTTAAGAAACTTGCATATGCAATCACAGTGCTCACTAAGGGCAAAATTTGAGAAAATATGAGCAAAATTTTCCAATTTTTGTTTCAGCTTGTGGACTGGAATTGTGATTTTTGGCTGAATTTGACTGAACGTGTTCAATGGCCAAGTGTGTCTGCCTTGAGAGCTGTAGACTCAGGTTTGAATCCAAAACGGGACAAACCAATGACTTTAAAATTAATATTCACAGTGTCCCTGTTTGACGCTCAGCATTAAAGGGACAGTGTGAAGAACAAGCTGGCAAGTTTACTAGTTGAGGCGTTGGGAAAGGCACTTAGCGGGATTCCCCCATCCAGGTGTGGTAGACAGGTAGCCGGCAACTCCTAAGCGAGCTCGTACAGCACATTGATCACTGTCTTGTGATAGGAGGATAAATATGCAACTAAATACAAATATTTTGGAGCAAAACAAAAGTATTATACCATGCAAACTTAACTTTAAGGCAGAAATTGAATGAAACTTTTTTATACCCCGCAAATCTTTGGGCAAATTTGAACTTGCAACAAGCTTAGAGGGAACCTTGTATACAGTATATCGGTGCAATGCGCAGTAACATGAACAAAAGTTTTAACATTGCTTACCAAAGTAGGGTTTTCCACAATAAAATCTGCTTCAGGAACATGTTGCTGGTCTCCAGCGATACCTTCCTCTGGGTCAGCATCAATCTGCATTGGTTCAACATTCTACAAAAATGGTGCAACAATTGGAAAATATTGCTCACCCTGATAAATTACAGCTACCTGGTACATATAAAGCTTACCGATGCTGGAACTGAATTGAAAATTCCTAAATTTGGAAGAGGCATCTTTTGAACACAATGTATAGATCCAGACAACCTGGTAAAGGAGCTTTAGTAAGGTGGTACCCAAGCCCAGAAATGCCAAAGTAGTTGTGAGACGAGATTTCAGAAATTTTAAAATACCAGCGTAATGTATTATGCAGTACCAGAACAATATGATGTATTTGTATCAGCTCTTAACTTTTGAAAGATACCATAACTAACTAGCAGACTAGATCTGATTAACAGTTAAGGATATCATGTAAGCATAATGATATAGGCCTACAACATACCGGTACCAGCTGACCTGCACCGTATACACCCCTGAGTAGGTCTACTATACAAGCAGAGTAACGATACCAATATTGCATCGATACAGGCCTAAAAGCCACTCTGCACTAATAACATATCTACAATTAATTAAATATTAATATTTGATACCAGTATGTTGTGCAATATCACTGCATCCCTCGCAACCTAGACAACTTTTAATTACAGTGAATGAGTTGGCTTGCTGGTATCTGCCAAACGAGTCAAATGTTGGTCTGCTTCACCTCACAGCTAAGTCAGAAAGTACTGGTATACAGTATAACTGTCTAAGGGCTTATTAGCTTACGGTACCCTATGGCCTTGCCACCAGAACACTTACTGACTTACCCGTACACTTACCAGTACCCTAGAGTAACTGCAATATATACTGGTACTTAACAGCTTAAGACTGAATTACACAGCACAGTTCAGTCTAATCTACAGATAAACTGCACTATTGCCTAGGGTACTGGTAGCCTACCAGAATTCTGATATCTGCAATATAGTTGACAGGGAATGACAGCAGTGGCGTCATGCAACCAAAAAAATTGGAGGGGCCCTTCATTCCCAGAAAACGAACAGAGTGTGGTGCTTGAGCAACGCTGCATCCTCCGGTTGATATCACGTCGGGGTCACCAGTTATGTAGCGGCGTGATATCAACCGGAGGAGGGAAAACTTCGATTAATTTATCATAACTTTCAGTCCAATCAATTCCGTTCAAATCGGCTAAACGTCCAAGTTCTTGCTGTCTGCTGCATCTTTCTTTGTCTGGACACGTTTAAGTATTGAGTCGCAAGAGCATTGTTCCAACCAGTCCACACCGGCTTAATCCAGTCGACGTGACGTCAAGAGTATTGTAAAAATCATTTTCTTACATAGGACCAAAAGTATGACTAACTGTACTTGATGAAATCAAAGCATCCTCATTTAACCAACTAAAGCAAAAAATTAAAAATGCATTTTATTGCTAAAATTCTCGTGCCTAAAAAAATAGAATTGTTTGCATCTATGCATTTGGTAGCTTGCTGGTGAATCCAGAAACTGTAGAGTCAGCTGAACTTATATTTATTGTAATTTATTTATTCATCAATTATCATTATTAAAATTATTTTTTGATGTCTCAAATGCTTTTCTAGTCTAAGATTTACTCATATCGCCTGAAAAAACCATCGAGCAATTCTGATTTACAGTTTTCTTAGTTTCTTTATCCTACTTGGTGTTTTATTTGTGCTTGTACTCCAACATGTAATCAGATCATATCGCAACAATAGAGATGGGCGAATAGTAATCATTCGTTAAAAAGTAACGGTTAACAAGAAGTAACGGGTAGTAACAGATTCGTTTTGTCAAAATACCGATTCCAAATTGTATTCGTTTGCCATCTACAATACAAGATACTCGAAATGAAAACCAGGCGAAAAATACTGGTTTGAACCGGTTTATGTTGCATTTTTTCTTGCTTTTTATGTCACCGCAAAAGCAGCGGAACTATAAATACCGTGGTTGAATCTATGATGTCATCATTTCGGCATTGACTTATTGCGATCAAGGCAATAGAAATGTCTGCGCTACAGCAGAGATGACCAACAACCGGAACCGGAGCAGGAGCCGGAGTATCGTAGTTTTGACCGGAGTAGGAGCAGAAGCAGGAGCCACTTTAAAAAAAATCGGATCCGGAGCGGATCCGGAGTATGCTTTTTTTTTAACAGATTTTTCTCATTTTTTAGTTCAGATGTGTTTTGCTAATCTACTGATACTGCATTATTAACAGGAGTTGGAGTTTCACTTTTTTAAAACAATCGGAGTAGAAGCCGAGTAGGAATCAAATTTTTCGGAGCAGGAACCGAGTAGGAGTCAAAAATTTTTGACTCCGATCATCACTGCGCTACAGTCAAATCTCGATGCTATGCCCCACCGCTTCTATGCCACTCTCGATACTATGCCGCTTTTGATCGTACCAACAAAATCTAATAAAAAATAAAGTTACTATGCCATCCCTTAATCTCGATACAATGCCCCGTGAGATTTATAAATGATTGGTAAAAAGCAGAGCTGGGCCCTAAAAAAAAAGTTCAAAGCGCGAACGCAAATTGCGCAACCGATTTTTTGCAGGCACAAAACGCAACAACAAAATGCGCAACCGAATTTTGGGAAGGATAAAGCGCAAATGCAAATTGCGCAACCGTATTTTTAAAGACATGTAGCGCAAATGCAAATTGCGCAACCCAAATTTTTCAGACTAAAAGCGCAAATGCAAATTGCGCAACCCAAATTTTCCAGACTAAAAGCGCAAACGCAAATTGCGCAACCCAAATTTCCCAGACTAAAAGCGCCAACGCAAATTGCGCAACCACAAATCGTTTTGATAAAACGCAACTGCAATATTGGTTTTCGTAACTCAGGACTTAACTAAGATGCCCTATCGGTGGAAACAAGTTGCAAAAATATTTCAAATAGTAACTAGAATCCACCCCAAACTAACGGTAGAAATGACAATGCCAGGGGGTTTTAGTCCTGTATGTACAACAGGAGTTGTCATCGGTCGAAGGAAATACTAGTAAAAGCATTCAGAATGTTTTTACCTATAATCTCTATTACCTTTGGCACAACCTTCGGTTAACTAAAGCTAATCGGTGCAAAAAATCACTTTGCAGTAGTTAGGCTACCCATGAGCCTTTACCCAAACACTAGGCTAGTAGCACAGTAGAAAATTTTATTCCTTGCAACGAAGAAAATTCGAAGCACTAAGCAAATAGCACATCAGACATAAGAAGTCTCCGGCCTGGCTGCATTCATTTTTAATAAATCGAGAAAAATTTAAGTATCAGTTCAGCCAGGTTTGACGTGTCACGTTTTCAAATGCAGCGGTTTCTGACATACTGAAGTTCAAACCTGACCTCTTTGTCCCGTATTGCTTGTTGCTTTGAGACTATAGACAATAAGTTAGTTAGCATAAGAATACTGGAATAATCTTAAAATACTAAGCAAAATGGGACAAACAGTTCATTTTTGAACTCCAACATCTGAAACCGGCTGCATCTGAAAACTTAAATGCTTGGCAAAACTGATGACTACATACTTGGTAGGCTACCGTAGGCCTATCTTTATTGATGCCGATTGGTATTGAATGCTGTAGGCTTTCCTGTAGGGCCTATTTCTGTAGGATAATCTACCAAAACTGCTGCTTGCCGATTCCACGTGGTTTTTATTTAACATGTGACAAAACTGCGGTGTCGGTGCGACCAAAAATACAACTGCCTTAAAATTATTCGACCGCAACCGATTTATTTATTTTCGGAAAGGTAACCTGGCTTTGCGGTTGCGCACTTCAAAGAAAATTTAATGCGCAAGTAAAGAGCAATTAAATTTTAAATAAACGATGCGCAAATGCAAATTGCATTTACCTTAAAAGCGCAAATGCAAATTGCGCAACCAAAAAAAAATATAAGAAAAGCACAAACGCAAATTGCGCAAGCAAAAAAAAGTCAGGTGAAGCGCAATTCAAACTTCGCAATTGCGCAATTTGCGAAATTTGCGCACTAGTTTGCGCATATCCCAGCTCTGGTTAAAAGAGCCTTGTGACGGGTCAATGTATAACAGTATGCCACGTTTAGCTTTTGTACTGTGTTGCATAACTACAGCACAAAAGCCTGCAGCACTTTCGAAGTCAAAATTTCGTTTCAAATCGATATTTTACCCAAAATGTTGACTCAGAAGCGCAAGCGAACTGACTTAAACCAAGCGAGAAATAGACTCCTACTTGTAGGCTATTTCATAATGCTTCTGACTGACACATCAACAAATTCTTTCACGCTAGCGTGGTAGACAAAAGAGAAAAAATATTCGTTTGTCGCCAGTTTGATATTTTGCTCTTTTGTCTGCCTTGACGCTCACAAGGAAAGAAAATATCTGGTACCTGTACTTGGTAATGACTATAAGATTCGAATACTAAATGTACCAGTTGTTTTTCTGCTTGTGAGCGTCAAGCCAGACAAAAAGAGAACAAATATTCGTTTGCCGCCAGTTTGATATTTATTCTCTTTTGTTTCGAATGACGCTCACAAGCAGAAAGAAAATATCTGGTACTTGGTAATCATTACAGGATTCGAATACTTGTTAATCATTATAGGATTCGAATTATAGGATTCGAATTCGAATTCTACAAAAATTTTTCGCGTTGACGTAATCACTCAAACTTTGGGGGCTTCTGCCGGGGATAAAGCAGCCGAAAAAATTTCTGTCACATACTATTTCGTAATCAGTGCAATGTAAGCTTTCGTTTCCACTAGGTTTCATGAGGTACCTAGAAAAGGTACACTAGCATACCTTTTTGACGTCATCACTCGAACTTTGGAGGCTTCTGTCAGGGGTAATGCAGCCGAAAAACTTTCTGTCACATACAATTTCGTGATCTGGTCACTGTAAGCTTTCGTTTCCACTAGGTTTCATGTGGTGCCTAGAAAAGGTATGCTAGCGATTTTTGGGGGGGTCTTTGGGCCCCCATTATTACCAGTGATGGAGTACTCGAGTACTGTTCTCGTACTCGAGTACCACTTTTGGAGTACTCGTACTTGCAACCCCTGTTACTCGGTTAGTAGGCTACTCGTACTCGAAGGTCAATATACTCGGTACTTGGTCAAAAAAAGCGCCGAGTACACGAGTTCATTTGGCTTTCGCTAGAACTAACAAACTAACAAACTAACAAACAAGATGAACTTTCGATAGCAAACTACAGCCAATAAAACCCGCAAATAAATTGATGCGCCATCTCAACATCCCAAATACTGAAAATACGTATTCGTTTATGTTTTTGCGACAAGCTTTGAGCTGTTACAACTTAAAAATTGTTCTTTTGTTAAATTTGTAAAAGCACTCGTACTCGAACTTTTTTACGGTACTCGTACTCGAGTACATTTTTCAATATCAGTACTTGTACTCGAACTCGAAGATTTTTGCGGTACTCGTACTCGGAAGTTGAATACTCGACTCCATCACTGATTATTACGGCCAAACGCATCCAATCTGACCCGGCAAAAATCACTTTTCGCCGATGGTTTTCGACGTAGTACTCATAGTAGGTCGCAATATACTTACATATTGGTACCTAGAAAAGGTATGCTAACCCCTCGCAGCTGTTGGACTGGTTTTTAACCTCTTAGCTCCTACATGTCAAAACAGTGATTGCGCAGGCTCAGCATGCCATTGACGGAGTTGCTATTGCTTGATCTCAGCGCCTAGCTAGAAGAGTACCGGTAGATTTTTTTGATTATTTTTGGCATATTTATCCTTCTATCACGAGAAAGCAACGAAGCGCTGCACGAGCTCGCTTATGAGTTGCCGGCCATCTGTCTACCACACTAAGGTGGGGCAATTCCGTTAAGTGCCTTTCCCAACAGCACAACTAGTAAACTTGCCGGCTTGTTCTCCACACTGTCCCTTAAATGCTCAACGTCAAGCAGGGAAGCTGTGAGTACCAATTTTTAAGTCATTGGTTTGACTCGACTCGGAATCGAACCCCAAGTCTACCGATCCAGAAGCAGGCGCTCTATACCATTCGCCCATCTGATCGGATATTTCTCTAGCACATAGTACATAGATATTTCTTTGGCACAAAAAACGGGAAAATATGGCAACTTAAAGGCATTTCTTCATTAAAACCGCCGAAGCAACTATCTTATTCCAGCGGACTAGCGGATTGGCTGAAAAAATTAGCTTCAATAACCGTTAGGCTAACATTTTCAAAAGTTAGCTGAACAGCTAATCCGCTAGAGAAAAAATTAGCTTTGCTAATTGGCGGAATAGCGGATTAGCGATTTGTGCCCACCTATGCTTATAATGATTACTAAGTACCAGATGTTTTCTCTCTGCTTGTGAGCGTCAAGCCAGACAAAAGAGAAAAAATATTCGTTTGTCGCCAGTTTGATATTTATTCTCTTTTGTCTGCCTTGATGCTCACAAGCAGAGAGAAAATATCTGGTACTTGGTAATGATTATAGGATTCGAATACTTGGTAATTATTATAGGATTCTACTCCTATAATGATTACTAAGTACCAGATGTTTTCTCTCTGCTTGTGAGCGTCAAGCCAGACAAAAGAGAACAAATATTCGTTTGTCGCCAGTTTGATATTTATTCTCTTTTGTCTGGCATGACACTCACAAGCAGAGAAAATATCTGGTACTTGGTAATGGTTGTAGGATTCGAATACTTAGTAATCATTATAGGATTCGACTCCTATGATGATTACTAAGCACCAGATGTTTTCTCTCTGCTTGTGAGCGTCAAGCCAGACAAAAGAGAAAAAATATTCGTTTGCCCTCAGTTTGATATTTATTCTCTTTTGTCTGCCTTGACGCTCTCAAGCAGAAAAAAAATAACTGGAACCTGTACTTGGTAATGGTTATAGGATTCGAATACTTAGTAATCATTATAGGATTCGACTCTTATAGTGATTACTAAGTACCAGATGTTTTCTCTCTGCTTGTGAGCGTCATGCCAGACAAAAGGGAAAAAATATTCGTTACCGGCCAGTTTGATATATATTCTCTTTTGTCTGGCATAATGCTCACAAGCAAAAAAAATATCTGGTACTTGGTAATGATTATAGGATTCGAATACTTGGTAATCATTATAGGATTCGAATACTTGGTAATCATTATAGGATTCTACTCCTATGATGATTACTAAGTACCAGATATTTTCTTTTTGCTTGTGAGCGTCAAGCCAGAAAAAAGAGAAAAAATATTCGTTTGCCGCTTGCTTGAAAATGGGAATCGTTAGTGCGTCAAATCCTTAATGATTACTTTTTTCTCTGCTTGTGAGCGTCAAGGCAGACAAAAGAGAAAAAACATTCGTTTGCCACGTGCTTGAAAATGGGAATCGTTAGTCAGTCGAATCCTTAATGATTACGAAGTACCAGATATTTTCTCTCTGCTTGTGAGTGTCATGCCAGACAAAAGAGAAAAAGTATTCGTCGTCGCGTGGTATTTAATTATTTTGATTCCGCTGCTCTTTTTAGATTTGAATAAATTTTGATTCGTGATTACTAGAGCAACCAGATTTTGACCTAAAAATTTTTAAATTTTGACTTAAAAAATTTTAAATTTTGACGTTGTTTTTAACACAAAAATTTTTTCTCAAAAAAAGCGACATGTTTAAGCAAGTAAAAATAATGCTGATTAGTTTTTTATGAACGAAGTGCAACGAAACCAACATGAACAATGAACAAAATAGCACTAAAGTTGTTTCAATCAAATTAGTCCAAAGGTACAAAATAACTTTTACCTTTGCAGTAATTTATCGATTCCCATGGAATAACCGTAGCACCTTTCTGGAAGCCTTAGACTATAATATGCAAGCCCTTAACAGTAAAGGAAAAAAGCCATGTTACTTGGTGTTATAAACATTTACTTAGATTCTGATATTAGCGTACCCCATTTGGCTGATTATTCCCACATAATCCAAAGTAATGCCTTCCTTTCCCTTATCGACCAACCTACACGGATAACTTCTTCTTCTCAAACTGTAATCGATCATATACTAACCAATGACAGTGTATCAACCTCAACTCCTGGTGTTATTAGATATAAACTAGCTGATCGTTATCTCACCTTCTCTATCATTTCCAATTCCAATTTCAAATATTCCCGAAAAGAATCCATTTTCACCTTTCGTAAATTAGCATCACTCAATCAAAATAATTTTTGCAATGATTTATTCTCTTCTCTCTCGCCATTGCATAATAGATTCACGTTAGCCTGTGGCAATAAACTATCGCCTAATGCATTTGATGATCACTTTACTCAACTAATATCTGCAATATCTGCAGTTATTGACCAGCACGCTCCATTGCAAAAAGCCTCGAGAAGGCAAAAACGTATTCAGCGCAACCCTTGGTTGACCAAAGGAATTTTGACCTCTATCAAACAGAAACAAAAACTTTATCGAACCCACTTCTTAAATGGTGATGCCCTCAGTGTAAATTTTTTTAAGACGTATTCTAACAAGCTCACACGAGTAAAAACTCTATCCAAAAAATGTATTATAATTCTACCATCAAGAAGTATAAAAATAAGCCAAAATAGCTGTGGAAATTTATCAATTCGGTAATCCCCAACAAGTTTGTCAATTCCAAAATTGATTAATGATGGCATAGTCACGGATGATCTGACCGAAATCTCCGAACAGTTCAATAACTATTTTGTTAAAATTGGAATGACTATAGCTAATAATGTCAACAAATCTGATGTTTGTGATTTTAAATCTTATCTCAAGCATTCCATATCGTCCACGATTGTTCTAGATTCTCCTCAACCTGTGGAAATTTTTAATGTGATCAACTCTTTATATCCTCATACAGCAAGTGGTTATGACAATATTTCTGCTTATTTTTTAAAATTGAGTAACGAAGTTCTTGCACCTATATTAACAGCATATTTTACATGGGCCTTTGAAAAGGGAATCTCTCCATGCACCTTTAAAACCGCTAAAGTAGTTCCCATATTCAAAACCGGCAACAAAAACAGCGCCAATAACTACCGTCCTATCTCCTTACTCCCAAGCCTATCAAAGGTGCTAGAAAAGTTAATAAAAATTTGTTTTGTTAATTTTTTCGATAAATATGACATCTTGTACGATTACCAATATGGATTTAGAGGAGGACATAGTGTTCTGTATTCGCTTTTGAGATGTTACCTCTTTTGGCTATGATTCTATACAAAATAAAGAAAATATTGCAATGCTGCTCATAGACCTACGTAAAGCCTTTGACACGGTTTCTCATAATATATTGCTTCAAAAATTGTATCATTACGGAATTCGAGGACCTGCCCACAAATTAATTGAAAATTACCTTACTACTAGGAAACAATTTGTATCAATAGACAACGTCAACTCTTCTGCTCAATCTATTAACATTGGTGTACCTCAAGGTTTTATTCTTGGTCCTTTTCTCTTCCTCATTTACATCCATGATCTCCCTAATGCAATCTCTTACAAACCTCGACTCTTTGCAGACGACACCTGTATAATGCTAAGTGACTCATCCCTTCCGAATCTTGAGACTCAATACAATACTGAACTGAATCAACTTAAAAATTGGTGCAATACTAACAAGCTTCAAATAAACCCCAAAAAATCTAATGTTCTCCTTATCCCTTCGAAACTGAATTCGTCTCCCTTAAATTTGCAGATATCTTATGACAATTCCTTAATAGTTTGCCAAGAATCATGTTAATATCTCGGTATGCACTTGGACTCAAAACTTTTATTTAAAAATCATATCAAACAAATTGAAGTCAAGGTGGCCGAAGGTGTAGGTATCTTAAGCAAGCTCCGTTTTCTGTTTCCCAAATCCACTCTTCTCCTTCTATATTATGCCCTTGTACATCCGCATTTACTATATGCTCTCCCCCTGTGGGGTTGCACCTATCAAAAATACACTCAAAAACTCCAACTCCTTCAAAGCAAGGCCATACGGGTTATTTGCAATAGCAATCGTTTTTTTTTTTTTTTCAGTTACACCTCTTTATTTCGAATTAGGTATATTGAAAATGAATGAACTTTTCAAATTTGAAATTGCTAAACTAATGCACCAACACTCTCATAACCTTCTTCCTCCTGGCATATCCTCTGTATTCACCGATCTCTCCACAATCCATAGTAGGCTAACAAGATCCCAAACCCAAAAAAGTCTTTACTTACCCAAATTTTCAATTCAACGTTGTCCAAGGTCTATTAAGTTTCAGGGCACTAAAATCTGGAATTCGCTTTCCCCTAAATTTAAAATCCTCTCGTTTAGAAAATTCAAATCTAAATTCAAAAATCAACTTATTGCTACTTATCACGTGATCAATTAATCTAAGATACTAACATCTATACAACTTTCAAAACGCTTATTCCTATAAGTGGATTGTAAGAGCTAATTAAAATTTTAGGACACCATAAATTTTTAGCTCGTTATTTTTAAGCGACCGAATATTGTCTGGGGTGGCTGCTTGACTCGAAGACCTTCCATGGTCACTTCGCAGTCTCCCGTTTCGGCAATAATGTACCAACTTATTGTTTGTTCATTTGTTAAATTTGAAGTTAAACTGTGATTTTTCGATTTGTGCAACTTGTGTTATGTTTTTTATGTGCCTGGTAAATAAATAAATTACTCTGGTTTACTTCGAAGACCGCATGGTCATATTCAACATCTCCTGGTGCTACAAATAATTGTTCGAGCACCTCGTAAATTTCTTACAGAAAGTACAAATAAACCTTCCATTGATTGATTGAGTAACAACTACAGATCAGAGATGTACACAAACCGTAGTACCGGAGTTGAATCCGGCAAGAGTGTCAATGTTTCAGCCGGAGCCGGATCCGGAGTCATAAGTTTCCAATTGTTTCAGGAGCAGGATCCCGAGTGAAAAATTACCGCATTCTCGCGATATTTGTTCAAAATTTGCCATAATTTGCTTCTGATAGTTTGCTTGTTTTGTGCAGTTTAGTTTTACCAACATATCGGTATTAATAGATAATTACAGCCCATATTTTGCATTTTGCAGAGCAGCCATAGTATACCTAAAAACAAAACAAGTTTAGTAAAACAAGTTCTTCTGAGTTCTTCGGAAAACAGTCTGCATTGGAAAACAAAAATGATGTCATCGAAATTCTCAACAGAAGAGAACAAGAGAAAAAGTTGTTGGGCTTGAATTGGGACCCTGTTGAAATGCTAGTTCACTTTTTGCAGTCATTTGAAATAGCCACACGACAGCTTGAGGAATGATCTTCCCCTACCATCTAAAAAGTTTTTCAGTGCCGAGTTCTTTCAGAACGATCTTTGAAGGTTGAGCCTTTGGATCAACCATTGCTGAAGTACTTGAAGCAAAGAGGGATGATGTACTTGAAACAAAAGTTTGTTGTCGAAGATATTCATCATTTGGCTTTGTTCATCAATCCCAAGTACAAATCCCTTGTTCCTTTAGATTCTGTCCAGAAATCAAACATTCATGCCTATGCTAGAGCTTTAGTTTCTTCCCTAAGTTCATCATCAGCAAGCTGCACTACACCCTGCAATCCTTCAACTTCCAGTGACCACTCTTACGGGACTGGGCAAGGTCCTTCAACATCTGCAAATGCATTGGATGATCAATTTTTGGATTGGCAAGTTGAAGCTACACCATCTTCTACTTCTAGTGATGAAATTGATGCTTACGTTGAAGGCACGTTTGAGCTAGAAATGGCCAACAGGTCTTTCTACGACAATGATAACCAACTGAATCTTGTTGCATTCTGGAGCGATTCTAAGGTAGTGCAAGCGTTTCCCAAGTTGAGTGGTGTTGCACTAGGCATTCTGAGCATATCAGCTTCCAGTGCAACCAGTGAGCGAGCATTCAGTATTTCAGGGGCCTCTCTGTCTAAAAAACGATCACAGCTTTCGCATTCTTCAGTGGATTCATTACTTGTTCCACACAGTGCCAAAAAATTTAAGTACTACTAAAACACTGCCAAATGTGGTTGACTGTTATTTTCTGAAATGTAATAAGCTTTCTTTTGTGTGTATTAGGATGATGACTGATTAATGGTTTAACCACAGTTTGGGCAGCCTATCTCAAATTAATGAGGTAACCACAGTATTAGTAGACTTAGTTGGTTATTGTATATCTTTGTTAGTCATTGTGTATCCAGAAATGTGATGAATGGTGTGACCACAGTTTTAGTAGCCTTAGTTAGCTATTGTGCATCTTCATTTAGTTATTGCGTATCCAGAGATATGATGATGGTGTCATCACAGTTTTGAGTAGCCTTAGTTAGCTACTGTGTATCTTAAAAGATTTACAAAGTGCTCATTTATTCAAACTTTATTTTGCGTGTATTTTGAGGATGTTGACTGATTAATACCTAACCGCAGTTTGAATTGCTTACGTTGGTTAATGTGTATCTTCGTTTGTTAGTGTGTATCCAGAGATATGATGAATGGTGTCACGACAGTTTTGAGTAGCCTTAGTTAGCTATTGCCTTAGTTAGCTATTGTTAGTTAGCTATAGCTATTGTTAGTTATCTTCATTTAGTTATTGCGTATCCAGAGATGGTGTTACCACAGTTTTGATGAGCCTTAGTTATTTTAATGCCAGCCACCAACATTACAGTATATATATGTAGCTGACCAGCTGATAGAATTGTATTTTGATGAACATGTTGACTATGCGACTTGTTTCGATACATAATTAGAAATGCTGGAATGACATTAGCATGAATGTATTCTGACGACAAGCAGTTTCTAACAAGAAGCAAATAATGTCGTTGATGGATTTTGCTTTAAAATACTTGCAAGATTGTTAATTGAAGTACAGCCTCTGAGTTTTTTTATTTTCAAATAGTGTACAACATTATAACATAGTATCAGAGATGGGCATTTATCGCGATAATTTATCGGCGATAGTTATCGGCAATAACTTTTTATCAATTATCGTTATCGCTCAAAATAGTTTGGATTTATCGATTACCGTTATCGCTTTTGTCATACATTTTGTTATCACCGATAAATTATCGCGATAAACGATGTTTTATGCACACAGTGTTTAAACTTCAAAGTTAGTGAGTTGGCGCTATGGAAAAAACACGGTGTCCATTAAGACTTGTTGTAATTTTTAAAAATTATTTCTTTGTTTGGCTTAATTTCACGGCAGAGTCCGTGAACTGCTCTCTTTTTTTAGAAAATCTAGAAAAAACATTTTTGCAATTCGACTTACAAAAAAAAAACTTCGTCAAACACATCGAAAATTTGCCGCAACATTTATCGGAAAAATGTATCGGCGATAAATTATCGATTATCGATATCGCTTTAAGAAATTGAGATTTATCGATTATCGGTATCGCCCAGGACTTTTTTGAAGTTATCGATTATCGTTATCGCTTTAGTACAGAAAGGTTTCTCGTGCCCATCACTGCATAGTATTGACAAAGAAGAGTTAAAACAGATGTTAAAAAAGCGGATATTTAGTGACGTGCTAATTAGTGAATTCGGCTTTAAAGACTATCAAAAAATAATTTCTGCTTTCAAACTCCAGTCTATATATTCTTATTGAAGCAAATGCTAATGTGGGTGTATTTGTTTTTCAGGTTGTAAAAGATTTTGCATTACTTAATTGATAAAGTTAGTTTAACAAAAGTTCTAAAGTGTGTAGCATGAACTGTGTTGTCCTAGCAGGCTAGCATCCAGCTGAAGTGCTGAGGCAAATGACATTTCTGGCTTTTAAAACTATTGCATACAAGAAAGAAAGCGAGTTGGGAAGTTGGGTGAGTGATTTGCATTATGAATACAGCGAAGACACAGCATTACTCAGTTTTGGACTAAAATGCTTGCCTTTGCAAGGTATATTAGTAAAATTCTCTGGAAAATATTATAGCAAATGTTTGTAATCCCACTTCTGCAGTGAGCTTGTGAGTTATATATTACATTTTAGCAGTGGGCACTTCTACAGACAGTGCTTAGGATCAGTGTACAAAGGCTGTTTCATTTTGAACTGCAGTATTTGGTTCTTTCAAAATAGCTACCGGTACATTACAATTTTAAATTGCTTTTTTAACTTTCATGTAGCTATTGGTACGCATCAAAGTTGAATTATTGAATTCATTTGAACAGTTTCACATATTCAAAATGAAAATTTAAGTCTTGATACTCAGCAGTGTGTTTATATGAAAATACAACTTGAGTATCTCTGAAGTGCCTGACTTTCAGAAGGGCATGAGCATTAGCAATTGATCTTTTTCTGCTTCTTCCCAAGTACTTAGAAATGTTACAAACCACTGAGCAGTTGCAGCGCTGCGGTAAAATAGCCTTCTGAACTGTTTGTCCATTTCCCCTCCTAAACAGACACTTTTGCGTAAAAACAGGAGTCGAACAGGAGCAGGAGTATAAAAAGTAGTCATTGACCAGGATCAGGAGTCTGGTTGGTCAAAACAGGAGCAGGAGTCCAAAAAAGGCGACTCCGTACACCTCTTCTGCAGATGCTGATCACAATTCACACCCTTTGTAAAAGCCGTATATACCGGTACGGTATTTAGCATGGAGCAACATCACAAAAAAAGGAAGTTAGGGACATTACTAAAATACGGAAATAAGATTAGGAAAATACGGAAATCTTGCTAAAATACGGAAAAGACGGAAAGTACGGAAAATGCGAAAAAAGTGCCAAACTAAAAGACGGAAACGTCGTAAAAGACGAAAAGGCGGAAATCGTGATAAAACACGGATGCGAAATCGTCAATCCAACTTTGTCAGGGTTCTTGTGATTCTCTCTATCATTTATACAATAAACTTCTCTGTTAAAATACGGAAAATATCGCAAGGGCGAAAATCTTGCTGAATATGTAACACGAAAACGGGAAAAGACGGAAAGTACTACAAAACAGAGGAAGTCTTGCAAAAAGACTGAAAATGTTAAAGACGGAAATCTTGCTAAAATACTAAAACACGGAAATAGGAAAAGACGGAAATCTTGCTGAAATATGAAAAAGACGGAAAGTGCGGAAAAATTGCTAAACTAAAAGGCGAAAATCTTGATAGAATACGGAAATAGGAAAAAATCAGAAGAAATCTCGCTGAAGGACGGAAATGTTAAAAGGGCATCTTGCTGAAATACGAAAATAGGAAATAACGGAAATGGTGGAAAGCCGTAATCATTGCTGAAATATACCGAAAAAAAAAAAAAAAATAGACTTATAATGCTACAAAGCGGAGGAAATCATGATCAAAGAGGAAAGTTTTGCAAAGGCGGAAATCTTGCTAAAGTACGGAAATTGAATCACTGGCAAGAAACTGCAACTTAATGCAAAATCAGTCCAATCTTGATGCAAAATTGACTGATTTTCCGTCAAGCTGCAGCAGTTTCTTGCCAGTAATTAAATTTTGATCTTTCGATGCGAAATCGTCAATCCAACTTTGTCAGGGTGCTTGTGATTTTCTCTGTCATTTATACAATAAACTTCTCTGTTGAAATACGAAAAATATTGCAAGGGCGAACATCTTGCTGAAATACACGGAAACCGGGAAAAGACGGAAAATACTACAAAACAGAGGAAATCTTGCTAGAAAACTGAAAATGTGAAAAACAAAAATCTTGCTATAAAAGAGGGAAAATAATACAAGGGCGTAATTATATTGCTGAGGGACAGAAATGTTACAAAAGTGAAAGTCTTGCTAAAAAAGGGAAAATGTTACAAATACGGAAATCTTGCTAAAAGACAAAAAATGTTGGAAAGACGGAAATCTTGCTGAAAGATAGTCTTTTAGCAAGATTTCCGTCTTTCCAACATTTTTCGTGTTTTAGTAAGATTTCCGTCTTTCCAACATGTTTCATATTTTAGCAATATTTCCGTCATTGTGACATTTTCCGTATTTTAGTAACTTAGTGTTTTTGTCTTTGTAAAATTTTTCATATTTTAGTAAGATTTCCGTCTTTTTAGAATTTTCTGTCTTTTAGCGGTATTTCGGTCTTTGTAACGTTTTCCGCATTTTAGTAAGATTTCATTCTTTTCGACATTTTCCATCCATTAGTAAGATTGCCATAGCTCCAATATTTTCTGTCTTTTAGTAACTTTAGGATTTCCGTCTTCGTAACATTTTCCGTAATTTAGTAACTTTAAGATTTCCGTCTTCGTAACATTTTCCGTAATTTAGTAACTTTAAGATTTCCGTCTTTGTAACATTTTCCGTATTTTAGTAACTTTAATTAAGATTTTTATCTTTGTAACATTTTCCGTAATTTAGTAACTTTAAGATTTCCGTCATTGAAATATTTGTTACAAAGACGGAAAATGTTGCAAAGAGGGAAATCTTAAGTTATTGAAATACGGAAAATGTTACAAAGACGGAAATCTTAAAGTTACTAAAATACGGAAAATGTTACAAAGTCGGAAATCTTAACGTTTCTAAATCACGGAAAATGTAACAAAGACGGAAATCTTAAAGTTACTAAGATACGGAAAATGTTACATAGACAGCAGAGGTGTACGGAGTCGCCTTTTTTGGACTCCTGCTCCTGTTTTGACCAACCAGACTCCTGATCCTGGTCAATGACTACTTTTTATACTCCTGCTCCTGTTCGACTCCTGTTTTTACGCAAAAAAGTGTCTGTTTAGGAAGGGAAATGGACAAATAGTTCAGAAGGCTATTTTACCGCAGCGCTGCAACTGCTCAGTGGTTTGTAACATTTCTAAGTACTTGGAAGAAGCAGAAAAAGATCAATTGCTAATGCTCATGCCCTTCTGAAAGTCAGGCACTTCAGAGATACTCAAGTTGTATTTTCATATAAACACACTGCTGAATATAAAGACTTAAATTTTCATTTTGGACATGCGAAACTGTTCAAATGAATTTAATAATTCAACTTTGATGCGTACCAATAGCTACATGAAAGTTAAAAAAGCAATTTAAAATTGTAATGTACCGGTAGCTATTTTGAAAGAACCAAATACTGCAGTTCAAAACGAAACAGCCTTTGTACACTGATCGCTAAGCACTGTCTGTAGAAGTGCCCACTGCCTAATTATAATATATAACTAACAAGCTCAACTTCTAGCACTGCAAAAGTGGTATTACAAACATTTTAAATTCAAACTTTAGTAATTAAATTAAATAATTTAAATTAAAAACTCAGAGCTATGTTTAACATTCAACAGGTAGATAACAAGTAAAGCAAATTTAAAGATCTATGCAAAAGAAATTAACTAAGTGAGCACTTAGTAGTGCAAATCTGAATGAGCCACTGATTTCAGGACCAATGCCTTATACATGTATAATGTGCTGTCTTCAACAGTCATGTTTCAATGTTGCTTTTTTAATGACATGCTTGGCTTCGGGTTGCTACCCTTAAATTAACCTTCAAACCTAACTAAACACTAAACTCAAAATTCTGCACTAACCCAATTACTTCAAAATAGTGAGGTACAGTATATAATAAAAATATTACCGGTAATAACTAAGGAGTTGTAGCCTAATAAAAAACTCAAGTTGAAAGAACAGATCGACGAGGAAGTGCCACACAATCATGTGTGAAATGTGGTCGGCCAAGTCGTGACTTGAACCCTTGATGTTTGGTTTCAAAGCCCAACGCCAATTCCGCTCAGCCATGTCACTTGATGATGGTTTAGTACATAAAAATCAAACTAACAAAATAGAGGCAATTACTTTTTCAATCATTAGCAAAACATGGTCATTTCTAAAACTATTGGCTATACAAAGCAATCTACCGCAACCCTAGCAGCAACAAAAAATTTTATACAATTACCCAGTAACTTTCAAATTTTATGGCAAACTTGTGGGTTGTGCAAAACTTGAATTTAGAACTTTTGGCCTATGTAAAGTGAAGAAATGTTGGTTCAGTAACTGCTGGACTAAGTCAGCCTATCTTCAATCTACAAAGGGTTACTGCAAGACTGCTTTGTCTGTTTGTAGTCTGCATTAAAACACTAAACTGCGGTACACAAATAATTCCACATCGCTTAGCTGACTACCCCTAGTACTAGTACCCTTACCCAAACCATACACAGTCATAATTAGTGGGTTAGATTAGGCCTGCCGCGTGTGGTCTATCGTCTGGTACTACCCGCAACTAAATTTTTAATTCAGTTTATTTGCCAAGTGATTGCATTATGCTGCTTACATCAGAAGAACTTGTTTTACTTAACTTGTCTTGTTTTTAGGTATACTATGGCTGCTATCTATCAATACCGATATGTTGGTAGAATTAAAAACACAAAACAAGCAAATTATCAGGACCAAATTATGGCAAATTTTGAACAAATATCACAAGAATGCGGTAATTTTTCACTCCGGATCCTGCTCCTGCTACAATTGGAAACTTATGACTCCGGATCCAGCTCCGGCTCCGGCTTAAACATTGACACTCCTGCCGGATTCGACTCCGGTACTTCGGTTTGTGTACACCTCTGATAGACAGAACAGAACAGAGCAGATTTATTTGCACAGTAATAACGACACGAAGCAATTGCGCAGTAATAAGGATGTACTTTCCATCGAGTTTTGCAAGTCATTGATATAAATTAAAAATAAGAGTGGTCCCAACACCGAACATTGGGGAACGCCCATTAAGACTGGTTTACATTCCGAGTTAACATTATTTATGCATACAAATTGTGATCTATTAGTTAAGTAAGAGGATATAAGTTCCAGTGCTATACCTCTAATGCCGTAGTGATCCAATTTTACAAAGAGTCTTTTATATCACACAGTGTCAAATGCTTTCGTCAAATCAAGGGTAACTAGGTACGAATATAACTTGCTGTTTATGTTGTCATACATTTCTGCAATTATATCTAAGATGGCGTGAGTAGTTGAACTATTTGCTCGGAATCCATACTGGTTAGAAACAAGAACTGACTGTTTATTAAAAAAATCAGTAAATCGATGAAAGATAACTTTTTCAATAATTTTAGACAAACACGTTAACAATGAAATTGGACGATAGTTATTCATATTCAATTTATCCCCTTTTTTAAAGATTGGATCACTTTAGCTAATTTTAGATCGCCAGGAAAAATACCCAAACTTACAGCCGAATTAATTAGAGTAACAAGAACTGGAGTTAAGACAGAGGACGATAATTTAACAAAATCAGATGATATCTCATCGCAGCCACCAGCTTTTTCAGTTTTTAGTTCCCTGATGTAGTTCATGATTTCAGTTTCAGTGACTTTTTGCAAAAAAATTGAAGGCATAACTCGGTTCTGCAGGTAATCTTTTACTGAGTTTACATCATTTAAAGGTAATTTGTTGGAATATTGCTAAAATACGAAATATGTTAGAAAGACGGAAATCTTACTAAAACACGAAAAATGTTGGAAAGACGGAAATCTTGCTAAAAGACTATCTTTCAGCAAGATTTCCGTCTTTCCAACATTTTTTGTCTTTTAGCAAGATTTCCGTATTTGTAACATTTTCCCTTTTTTAGCAAGACTTTCACTTTTGTAACATTTCTGTCCCTCAGCAATATAATTACGCCCTTGTATTATTTTCCCTCTTTTATAGCAAGATTTTCGTTTTTCACATTTTCAGTTTTCTAGCAAGATTTCCTCTGTTTTGTAGTATTTTCCGTCTTTTCCCGGTTTCCGTGTATTTCAGCAAGATGTTCGCCCTTGCAATATTTTTCGTATTTCAACAGAGAAGTTTATTGTATAAATGACAGAGAGAATCATAAGCAGTGATGGGCACGATAAACGAAGTTGTTTTTTTCTTCTTGTAAGTCCAATTGCAAAAATGTTTTTTCGAGATTTTTCAAGAAAGAGAGCAGTTTACGAACTCTGCCGTGGCATGGAACAAAGAGAGATTTTGTGAAATTGCAACAAGACTTCATGGACACAGTGTATTTTTCCATATGTAGCGCAATTAACTCGCTAACTTTACACTGTGTGCATAAACAATCGTTTATCGCGATAATTTATCGGCTATAACAACATATATTACAAAAGCGATATCGGTAATCGATAAATCAAAACTATTTTAAGCGATAACGAAAATCGGTGAAAAATTATCACCGATAACTATCGCCAATAAATCATCTCGATAAATGCCCATCTCTGATCACAAGCACCCTGACAAAGTTGGATTGACGATTTCGCATCGAAAGATCAAAATTTAATTACTGGCAAGAAACTGCTGCAGCTTGACGGAAAATCAGTCAATTTTGCATCAAGATTGGACTGATTTTGCATCAAGTTGCAGTTTCTCGCCAGTAATTCAATTTCCGTACTTTAGCAAGATTTCCGCCTTTGCAAAACTTTCCTCTTTGATCATGATTTCCTCCGCTTTGTAGCATTAAGGTCTGTTTACACTAAATGCGATTTTAGTCCGATTTGTTGTCGTACGAAATTTTATAAGATTTTTCACGTAAGCAGTTGACGAAAATATCTTCCACATATTCTCTTTCATGAAATTATCACGCCATTAGTTCGTCGGAGAAAGAAGCAGCAGATCAATGAGATCGACGTCGGTTACGAAGGACTGAGCTATTCTGGAGCAAAAATACAGTTGGGGCTTTGGATTTCTTATTAAAGGGAAAGAAAAGCCGAGGCTAGCTCTGTGGTTGACTCGTTTGGGTTAATTAATTTAGGTGCAGTGTTTTTATGTTAGTCTAGTGCTGGTTACCAGTAGCCTTTAACGTCGCTGCTGAAGCATCTTTTCCAAAAACGCGCGGCAGTAGTTTAGATGAGTTGTCTGGGCTGGATTCTTGTTTTTTTTTTAAGTAGATAGTTTTTTAAAGTAATTATGCAATAGCGACGTATGGAGCAGGAGTTAGGTGATCAGGCCCAGTATTGATTAGTCCGATTGTTGTCGTACGAAATTTTATAAGATTTTTCACGTAAGCAGTTGACGAAAATATCTTCCACACAATTCGAACCCAAACTATTTTGCTTTCTAGCGGTTGTTTTGCGAAGCACCTTACGATTGTATTCTAGAATGCCGCGCAAAGTGACGTAGCTCTACGTCATAACCTCTAACTGTTTCGTAGCCTACGTCACTGTACGTACGAAAAATTTCATCGTATTCTGTGTAAACACATCATTAAACGTCTTTTCTTGTTTCCGTATATTTCAGCAATAATTCCGGCTTTCCATCATTTCCTATTTCAGCAAGATGCCCTTTTAACCTTTTCGTCCTTCAGCGCGATTTCTTCTGACTTTTTCCGTTGTAGCGGCCGCGACCTCTCAATTCGCGTCCGGCCCTGTGTAGAAGAGGACAGCCTCAGCGGCGAGCGTACCACACTTAATCCTTAAGGCTGTGGCGTGTCCGCCATCCAGAGAGCACGAGGGTGAGCTTCTTTCTTTACTAAACGTTCGTAAAGATTCCGACGGAGTATTTTCTCCTGATTTTTACTTACTCCCAAAATGTTTCTGAATCACCAAAAGTTCAATTTGTTAGCAGAAATTAATTTTAATGAACTTTTGTTCAAATAGGATTTCCAACGATCTTATTCAAATAGAAATTACAAAAATGCTTATATCGCACACAACAATAATCAATACTGGGCCTGATCACCTAACTCCTGCTCCATACGTCGCTATTGCATAATTACTTTAAAAAACTATCTACTTAAAAAAAAAAAACAAGAATCCAGCCCAGACAACTCATCTAAACTACTGCCGCGCGTTTTTGGAAAAGATGCTTCAGCAGCGACGTTAAAGGCTACTGGTAACCAGCACTAGACTAACATAAAAACACTGCACCTAAATTAATTAACCCAAACGAGTCAACCACAGAGCTAGCCTCGGCTTTTCTTTCCCTTTAATATGAAATCCAAAGCCCCAACTGTATTTTTGCTCCAGAATAGCTCAGTCCTTCGTAACCGACGTCGATCTCATTGATCTGCTGCTTCTTTCTCCGACGAACCAATGGCGTGATAATTTCATGAAAGGCCATCGACCAATCCATAACGAGTGGTATTGTGACGTCTGCTGCTTCTTTCTTCGACGAACTAATGGCGTGATAATTTCATGAAAGGCCATCGACCAACCCATAACGAGTGTTATGTCAGCAACAAGGCCTAGCGGTACCGCGCGCACGTGACAGATTCTACGTGACGGGTTCGATTCGCGGCTGGAGCCGATTGCATTTGACATATATACCAGGTGGCTGCTGACTCGAAGTTCACTTTGCAGTCTCCCTCAATTAGCCTACTGTTGAATTTTCAGTTCAATATAATTAAGAAAAAAATTACTGTTGAATTTTCAGTATTGTGACATCTCGTAAACGGAAGACATCGTCATGCTCTGTTAGTGAGAGAAATCACATGATGTGGAAAGGTGATAGGCGACGCTAGTTACTCGAGTGCCACACCGTCAATTCCGTATTTTCCTGTCACCCGTCGCGTAGGATCTGTCACGATTCTATTTGAATAAGTTTCAGATTTTCATGCACCAGCATAGGACTATAGGCTAATTGTAAAGACAGGTCTATTTGGTTGTTTTAATTTTTATGATTTGATTTGGTGCTATTTTCCTTCAAACCCTCTACTGCAAAGATGACTTCTGGACAAATTGAAAAATTAATGCAAAGGTTAGATGAAATCTCCTCCAGACAGGAGGAGTATCAAAATAAATTTTTAGGTGATAAGGACAAAACTGCTGCTGCTTCTGATATTGTTTCAGAGTCCGTTGACCTCCAAGGAAGGCAACTTCATGAACTGGCAGAAATGATTACATCAGTAAGGTGTGCTGTAGATCAGATTGCAGCCCAAGTACAGGAAAATGAAAGGACGCTCGACGATATGGAACAATGTTGCACTTGAGTTGGTCCGCGTGGGGAAGACGAAGGACCAGCGTGTTCTTTTCTCCACTGCTCACCTCTAGACTGAGGGTTACGGGCAGTGTTTGTCTTTCCCTGTCGTAGTTCCCGCAGCACTGCAGTGTGGTGTCGAGATAACGAATATATTGAAATAACAATCAAATACAAGCAGTAAGTCCACAATTCAGCCACAATCAATCGCTAATGTACACTCCAGTCGGCTGGTCACAGAAAAAGACGTTGCCACACAAACAAACGCATGAAGTCACGAGACGGAAAAAAGGCAATCTCAAACACAGCGACGCGGCGTCGCTGACGTAAACCTAAATGTAGCTGTTGCTACAACAATATGGCAGAAGCAACTGCTTAATTCTCCATGGATGCAAAGATCTTCCTCCAAAGGATGCTGAAAATAAGGTAGTAGAGAAACATGTCTTAGATGTATTAAATTCTAAACTGCAATTGAACACCCCTCTAACTAGCCTTGACATCGACATTTGCAATTTTCTCCCCTCTAAAAAAGGGAAGAATCCTATTATAATTAAGTTTGTCCGAAGAACAGTCAGAAATGAGGTTCTTAATAACAAGTCAAAACTGAAGTCCTTGGACTCGAACTCGCGGCTTGCAATTACTGAGTCGCTAACTAAAAGACGTCTCAAGCTCGTTGATGAAGCTAGACATGTTTTTGATTTCAAAAATGTTTGGACTATGAAGGGCTTTGTGTATTGTAGATTCCAGGGGCAAAGGCATTATATCGATGACTTCAGCGATATCTCCAGAATTAGGTTAGGGCCTACTAAGCAAGCTTAAAACTGGAATTAAAGAATTACTGATTTGGCCTCTGATCTAGCCTATGCCTAATCATTCACTCTAAATGAACTTTTGAGTTGTTCTTTGTTTTTACAAAATTCTTGTTTGTTTTTTCCTAAATTCTAATTTTTTACGTAAAAACAGGAAAGTGGAAACTGGTAAAACACAGGTGTGGAATAGTTTTAGAGTTTCAAGGTAATTTGGCAAATAAAATTTGCTCTCACTATGGAACTTTTAACAAACTGATTGCTAGTATACTACGGTAACAGACTATTTGGATGTATTATTTTTAACCTTTCAGTTCAAGATCAAACAGAGGGTAATAAAAATAGCATGATTAAAATATCAACTCTACAGCTAATATACAACCATCTATAGACCTTTTTATGTTGACTTATCCTATCCTTAATCTTCTTATACCGGTACAGTAAATCTTGACCGTAAACAGTTCTTTTTTCTTTAATTTTAACCATTTTTTTTTATATGCTCATTTTGTGTATTGTTGTAAATAGAGTTGTTTCTTGTTTATTTCATCCATTGCCACGACCTTCAAAAATATGTTCTAAAAATAGTTGTTCTAACAATATTAATGTCAGCCAAGTAACAAGCAATGAAAAGATAAGCAAATTTTACTCGAGCAAAGCCAATGCTGGTACATTTGATGCAGATTATTTAAATTCTACCTTTGATCATAAATTTGTACATTTGTTAAATAATGATAGTGAATTAGACATTGATTCTTCCCTTACTCTAAATGAACAATATTTGGAATCCTGTAAAATCAAAAATCTTTCTTTTAACAATAGCTTTAAAAATACCTTTACTGCCTTAGCCCTTATTATTAGATCTATAGTAAATCCGTTGAACTTCAGCAAATTGGAAGCCCTGATTTTGAGTATGCAATGCAAGCCTGATGTGATTTCTATTTGTGAAACTTGGATCAGACCAACGCACTCTGGACCTTACAATAACTTAGATGGGTACAAATTTGTATCGAATAGCCGTAAAGCTTGTCTAGGGGGTGGGGTTGCCTTTTATGTGAAAAACAGTCTTCAGTTTAATGTCATTAATGAATTGTTTGTAATGGATGAGAAAAATTTTGAATCTCTTTTTATTCACGTGCAAGTAGGAAAAGAAACTATTGTTTGTGGTACAATTTATCGTTCCCCAGTCGACCTTGTTAAAGCACAGCTAGATTTTAGACTTCAACTAATAGAATGTCTTGAACTGCTGGATGCCAAAAGAAAATATTATATATTTGGTGATTTTAATTATGATCTTGCCAAATCAAATGAGAATACTCATGTTAGTGTTCACTGAGGTAATGTTAAATCATAACTTCTGCTCTATCATAAATAAGCCTACTAGAATTACAGATACTAGCGCAACAGTGTTAGATCACATATGGACAAATGCGTATACTGATCATAAAAAATCTGGAATTATTTTGCATTCTGCATCAGACCACTCGCCTGTATTTATGTGCGCTGATAAAAGTAAAGCTACTTCCTCAAATATCCTTACTAGAAGCTTTAATGATGCTAATATGAGAAAATTTAATCTTGATTTGCAAAAAATTGATGTAAACCCTGTTTTAAACGAAACCAAAACTAATCAGTCTCATATGTTTTTGGCAGATAAGTATCACCAAGTGTTTGATAAATCGTTTCCATTGATACAATTAAATAACAACAATAAAAACAGTTGGTTTAATAAAGATTTGCAAAAACTATTACAAATAAAAGAAAAGATGTTCAGAAAATACTGCGCTAAGAAAAATTTGCTTTCCAAAGTTAATTCAATAAAGCAAGAAACATCTACTTTCGTACTTTAAAAGAAAAAAAGGAAGCTTATTATTCATCAGTTTTTGAGAGACATAAAAATAACTTGAAACAAGTATGGAAAATTGTTAATAATCTTCTCGGTAAAAAGAAATTAGATCCCTGCTCTACTCTTAAAATTAACAATCAGTTGACCAGTGATGCTGCAACAATTGCTAATCACTTTAATCTTCACTTTGCTGAAGTTGGCACTAAGCTGGTTAACAACCTTCCTCCTACTTCTCATAATTTCAAGGAATACTTGCCTCTTCCTTCATCAAATTCCCTTTACTTTAACCCCACTTCTCCTCTTGAGATTAAAAGAATTATTACTGATTTAAAATCAAAAAATAGTAGTGGAATGGATGGGATCCCTTCAAAAGTTTTAAAATGTACCCCGGACAACATACTATGGGCTATTGCTCACATTTTTAATGTCTCTTTAAGTAACGGTGAATTTATTGATGCTTTTAAAGTAGCTAAAGTAGTACCGGTTTTTAAGAAAGGTTCTACCTATGATGTTAATAACTACAGGCCAATCAGCTTATTACCTGTGTTGTCAAAAATTTTGGAAAAATTGGTGTATAAACGCCTTGTTAGTTTCTTGACTAGACAAGGTTTTTTTCACAAAAATCAATTTGGTTTTAGGAAAAATTTTTCTACCAGCCATGCAACTATGCTATTAGTAGAAAATATCACGACAGCCTTTGAAAAAAAGCAGTCAATGATTGGAGTATTTTTAGATTTATCCAAAGCGTTTGATACTATAGATCATAAAATATTGTTACAGAAATTAATGCATTTCGGGGTAAGGGGTCTACCTTTAGAATGGTTTTCTAGCTATCTGAATGACCGCACTCAACAAGTAGTATGCAACAATCGATTATCTGATATTTTGAAAATAAAGTGTGGTGTTCCTCAAGGTTCTATTCTTGGACCTTTGCTGTTTTTAATATATGTAAATGATTTTTGCAGATGTGTTAACAAAAGGTAAGACTATAATGTTTGCTGATTATACAAATTTATTTTTTAGTGAAAGTTCTTATGAGAAAGTATTCCAAGTGGCTAATGAAGAGTTAAAAAGTATTGATAATTGGCTGACAGCTAATAAACTTTCTCTTAACATAAATAAAACTAATTACATTGTGTTCCGCACTCCAAATAGTAAGCTTCCTTGTCAACATGCTCTCCAGTTGAGGAACAGAGAAATTAAAAGAGTCGTTTCTGTTAAATTTTTGGGCGTTATAGTACATGAACATTTGTCTTGGAAACCTCATATGGAAGCGTTATTGAGTAAGATTAGAATTCCGTGCAGTATTGTTCACAAAATTCGCAATCATTTGAGCCAGCGCATATTACTTTTGCTGTATAACTCTATGATAAAAAGCCATCTCCAATATTGAATTATGACTTGGTGCAATGGTAATAAGACCATGGTTAAAAAACTTCAAAGTTCGGTTAACAAGTTTATTAGATTAATATTTAAGCTGAATTATAGAGATAGTGTAAAAACTCTGATGCAACAGTATAGTCTTTTGACGATTCATCAATTAGAAGAATTAGAAACTGCTAGCTTTATGTACAAATATTTACACGATGACTTGCCAGTCACTTTTCGGAATCTCCTTGACGACAACCAGTTAGCAAGTGGTACCTCTCGTCAGACTAGAAGTCAATCTAATCTATTCCCCCTGTTTTGTAGAATCGAATTAACTAAACAATCTTTGAAATATCGAGGTCCATTGACTTGGAATTCTATTCCAGTAACCATTCGGGAAAACAAATCGCACAATTCTTTCAAAAAAGCGATTAAAAAAAACATGCATGGTTTAGCCTACCACTCCAGTAACTTATAAATTTATTGTGAAAAGATCATACCGTAATTGCATTATGTAGCTTCATTTAATTGATTTAAAAGGCAAAAACAGATATCTGCTGTTAGTTTTTCTTTTACAGATTTGAGTTTCTCCAACCATCTCACATTCGATGAGCATTTTCAAATTTTTTGGTTTTCCAGTTTCCAATCCCAACAATCCTACGTTGTATGAAACATTTCTTTAATCTGCATCAGTTTTGTTGCGTATTCAACTGATTGGAACAATTTGAGCGAATTTACTGATGAAAGTTAATAATTATTATTTTTTTGAACCACTATCGGTATCGTAGTTGAACGTCAAATTATAATTGGCTTACTGCTTAACTCTCGTTCAAGTAAATTTTGCTTTGCAACCCATTTTTTATTTTTGGTCATTACTGTTTACGTGGCGTATTGTTTTTTTTTTTTAAGTAGGCCTATAGCAAACAAAAGTTAACCTAAGGTGCAGCGACCGTGCTTTTTTTTTTAAAAGTTGTGTTTATTTTTTAACTCCTGCACGTTTCAACGTATATCGTTTTGTCGCTGTAATTACCTGTTTTTCGGCTATTGTTTTTGTTCCTTGTTTTTGTTAGGAGTTTTTCTGGTCGTTAAATAAAATAAACTACTACTACTAATCAAGATCTCTGCCATTTCCGCCTTTCCGTCATTTACGTCTTTTCCGACATTTCCGCCAATTAGTTCAACACTTTTTCCGTCTTTTCCGCATTTTAGTTAGATTTCCGAGTTTTTCTATTTCCGTATTTTACTAATGTGCTAATGTCCGTTAGAAAACAAACTAAAAATGAAATAAGCAGATAAGGCTTCTTTGTTTTGTTATTCAGAAATTAAATAAATTTACCCAGCTGCTCAGTACCGGTATGGTACCTTACGGTACTGCTTAAAGAATTAATTCAAGAAGTTGCTTTACTAGAGATTAGACCAGCATTTCCTAAACTGTAGGTTTCAAAAGAAGGAATCATGGTGGGTCGTGAAAAGTTATAATAAGTTTTGATTATATCAGTATATTGGCTATTGGGATTAGTCACGACACAAGCATGAAAATCTTTATAAAAATTTGGATTTTGATTTGCCGAAAACTTCCCTTTTACAATCTTCTTAAAGGAACAAAAAATGGTAGTGTCTGGAGCACCAGCCTGATTTCCATAATCAAAATGCTGCTGCATCGCATACTGGACTGCTTTGATTGTTTCTATATATGACATCGCTGCCATGCTGGATTGGTTTCCATTATGAAAGCACTGCTGCACCATACGGGTGTCTCTCTCTATTCATGGAATAGTATGGAATAGTATGGCATAGTATGGAATAGTATGGCATAGTATGGAATAGTATGGCATAGTATGGCATAGTATGGTATAGTATGGAATAGTATGGCATAGTATGGAATAGCATGGCATAGTATGGAATAGTAAGCACCCCTGTCTCCTACGGCTATGCCAGGGATCAAAACATGCTGAGACCCATATCCCCTATTGCCCCAAACGCCCTGAGACCCATTGGTTCTAGAGCCCCAGTTATGCATAGGATATGCCCCAGTGCTCTAAATTAACATCTTATTCCTAGGGCTCATTTATTGCTTCAACCATCCTGTCCTGAGGACCTTTGACTCCTTTTGCCCTAAATTAGGCCTGAGGCACATTTAACCCTGAGGGCCATTCACCCTCAATTTGACTCTTTATATGGGCCCCTTCACTCTAGTGCCCCAAACGTCCTATCACCCATTTCTGCTATACTATACCACAGTGCCTTACTTACTATTCCATACTATACCATACTATGCCATACTATTCCATACTATTTCATACTATTCCATACTATGCCATACTATTCCATACTATGCCATACTATTCCATACTATGCCATACTATGCCTTACTATTCCATACTATGCCATACTATGCCATACTATTCCATACTATTCCATACTATGCCATACTATGCCATACTATTCCATAATTAGAATGTTCTCTATTTATGGAATAGTTTGGCATACTATTTCATACTATGCCATACTATTCCATAATTAGAGAAACCGGCACCATACTGCTTGTTTGTTTCTAGTATTTAATTCAATTTATTTCCAGCACTTTACGCAGATGGAATAATAAGTAGTACAACACTAAGCCAAGTTGATAAGAAAACACAAACAGAGATTTACTTTAACAGTTTAAGTTAAAATTGCATCTGTGTCCAAAGTGTTGGGGAAACAGTAAAAGACCACATGGATCATCAAAGTGTGGTGTCATCCAGATTAAAATTAAAAGTTATTGTAGTGTTTTATAAAAGTTAGCTTCTATTTCACTAGAAATTCTGGTTACCAAAGTTCGAAAATCGTGGTTGCAAAACTGGAAATGTCCCTTAACAGTCCCCCTATTGTGAGAATCTCACTACAGGAACCGTAAAACGGTTACGCAACTACGATTTTCAAACTTTGGTAACAGAAATTTCCGGTGAAATAGACACAACCTTTATAAAATGATAAAAATAGCACACTAAGCAAAAATTTTTTTAACGAAGAAAACAAAAAGAAAAGGTTTGCCAATGCTCTAGACCAGGGTGGTCCAAGGTTGACAGTGTCGCGGGCCAGATTATTTTTTGTACATTAATTCGCGGGCCACACACAGCAACATCAGCGCGAACAACTAATAAACAAAATATTGCGCACTTCTTTACGGTTTCTCTGTCTCTGAAACCTTTTCCATTTTTAGCCAGTATCAGAGAAACTTCGCAAGATGCCTTCTTGTCAGAAAGATTAGTTTTTCTGAAGTTGGTCATTAGCTTATAATATTTGCCTTTTAAGTCTTTTACAACTGCTATTCTAGCATATCCGTCATATTGTTCATACTGACTCATATGACGTGTTTCGTAATGCCGTTTTAAGTTGTATTCTTTTGGCACTGACACAATTTGCAGACATGCCAGGCATTGTGGTTTACTCGTACCCTTAACAAATAAGTACTTTTCCTCCCATATTGAGTTAAAATGTCTACTTGGATTGGTTAACTTTCTTTTCACACTCATTTTTGCCAAATAATTGTAAATCTTAAAGTTATAAACCACTGCAGAAACAAATGTAGGTTTTAGATTTCAACTGATTCTACTTTTCTGACTATCAAGAGTAACTTTACAACCTTACCGCTAGTATGACCCTGGATTGAATAATGATAGTGAAGTTGTTGCCATGATTATGTTGCAACGTAACAATGCAAAGATTGTGACATTGCAACGAAACAATCCGAAAAACAATTAATGACCTTACAATTGTTGTAACGTCATAAATTGTTTTTTCGACTAGTTTTAATTTATACTGCTTCACGTGCGTTTTACTATCCTGCTGAAAATGAATCGAGTCTTAATCCAAATGTTCAGGCTCAAATTGTTTCTTATACCTTTGCTTAGACTTAGAGATTCAGGAAACCGTGTTGATTCCGGCTATGTAACGTTGGAATGCGTGTAAACAGGAAAAGTAAGTAGATGACCAGCGAATCGTAAACTAAGCACAGCGGGAAGTTCGGTTCAAAACGCAAAACTGCAAGCGTTGAGTCAAAATAAGTTCGTAACGTTCCTTACCAATAATAAATGTGACTGATTGTACGTTGTAAGTCGGTAACTTAGATGTTATCATATTTCACTAAGACTTTCTCGTAGTTTCTCCAGAATTTTTGCAGGATCTTCCGCGGGCCAAAGAAAATGCTGCCGCGGGCCACTAGTGGCCCGCGGGCCTGGGTTTGGACCACCCTGCTCTAGACACTTCCACAAAAAGTTGCCACACTAAGCAGCTAAGGGTTCACCATATAGCTTTTTTATGCATTGCAGTTTTGCTCAGCGCATCTTAGTTTTGTGAAGATTAACCATTATTCCTACTCAGTACCAATACTTTGTTAGGTGTTGTGTCTTGACAAAACGAAAGAAAGTATAACTAACTAGCATATTTTATTGTGTAGGTGCACTGCAAGTGGCAGTTGCACTGGTAGTTTTAACTTCACCCCAGGAGATAATTGCAGTCACAAACTTTGTCTCTTTATAATTGCCTTGTTATATTTGTGATCACCGTGTTTCTTTTTGCAATTGCTTTTGGTAACTTGCACTTTGCTCGCATTATGTAATCATTATTAGATGTTTGAGAAATGGACATCCAGATTTGTGTGAAAAGCTAAAACTGGATTTTCGGCAATGGCTGGGATTGAAGCAAATTTTGAAATAAACTGCAGCTTTTGAATTTTTCATGTCTAAAACCATCTCAAACTGAAGTTAATGTCAAGTCCATTATGAAAAGGAGCAAAAGGAAAGCTTATCTTTCTCACTAGTCTCCCAAAAATTTAATTTGAATGAATACCGTAAATTTGTTTCCTCCATCATTGTTTTTTGGCAGTGTTTGGAGCACCAGCATGCTTTTTCTGGTGAAACTGCTCTTTGTACACACCCCACCCCCCTAAGTTACATTACCTTTAGGACTCTAACCCTATCCCCAATCTACCCCTAATTTTTGCGTTTGAAGATAGGGCTGATGACATCATACCAATGTGACACCAATGTCATTTTATAATAATATCAATATCACAGTATGTATTTGCACTGGTGTAAAGTAACGAAGTAGTTTTACTTAAGTAGACTACTTGAGTATTATTGCTTGGTAACTAGTAGCATATCGGTACGTGATTTAAATTTCGACAACTTCTACTTCTGTAGTTCCATCAGCAGATCAGAAAGTAATGCTACGTAACTGGCTCTAAAAATGATAAGTAGTTAATATTAAGCAATGTATCACGCAAATGATAAATAATCATGCTTGATAATGAAATTGGCAACATTAGTCTTAGCTTTGTTTTATTCTATTATAATTATAAGTTTTACAATTTCGTGATATTGTGTGGTCTTTTGTTGTTTGTATTTGGCATGGACACTGAGGTTGCATTTTGCAGATTATGGCACATTTCACTTTTTATTTTCGTCAAAGAAATGTGGTAATTATCCTAAATATACTTCAACATCGGCAAAATATATGTCAAGTTTGGAAATGAGCAAATTATCTTTTGCCGAAGCTCAGCTTTACGGCCTTGGTTTTGCAAACGCTACTTTTTAATTAAGTAGCTTCAAATTGCTGATACTTTTTACTTCTACTTAGTTACTTTTTACATCCCCCACTTTCTACTCTACTTCAAGTAGACAGTAAACAAGCAAATAAGCAAGAAGCAAAGAAATCACACATCGAAAGCCAATTTAAAATAATAAGTTTTAAGGCTTTTTTTAATATGTAAAGAAACAAACAAACAGTCTGGTGTGGGTCATCCTATTTTTAGGATTTTGCAGCGGCGTCCACAAAATCCTTAGTGTCCTAAAAAAAGGACTACCAGGAGGGGTACCAGTAATCTGTTTGCGTGCGTATTGCTTGTAAATGCAGTACAACTGCCACCATTTTTCACGATCTTGTTTGCATTAATCTTAGCCAAGTGTACCTGAAAACACCATATTAAGCAACAATGTTGATTAGAGTACACTGCTAAACCTTACCAGACCCTTACATTGAACCAAAATCCGAATTTAAAAACAAGTTAGTAGAGTTTGGCTATATCGACGCTTTTTCTTTGTCCCCTTGAGGTGTCGATATAGGCAAATTCTACTGTATTATAATTTTAAAATGAGGTTTTCAGTTTAACGTATTCATTATGTGTGTAATTGAAAAATCGTAAGGTGATCTGTTTTGCTGTAATTGAATATGTCAAATAGCCCATACCAATGCAATTTATTAATCAAGTATACATTTAATACATATCAGTACTAGTAACTAATGTGTTTTGCATGGCTGCAAGATGTGTCAGATTGCGGTTTCTCTAATTATGGAATAGTATGGCATAGTATGAAATAGTATGCCATACTATTCCATAAATAGAGAACATTCTAATTATGGAATAGTATGAAATAGTATGGAATAGTATGGCATAGTATGGTATAGTATGGAATAGTAAGTAAGGCACTGTGGTATAGTATAGCAGAAATGGGTGATAGGACGTTTGGGGCACTAGAGTGAAGGGGCCCATATAAAGAGTCAAATTGAGGGTGAATGGCCCTCAGGGTTAAATGTGCCTCAGGCCTAATTTAGGGCAAAAGGAGTCAAAGGTCCTCAGGACAGGATGGTTGAAGCAATAAATGAGCCCTAGGAATAAGATGTTAATTTAGAGCACTGGGGCATATCCTATGCATAACTGGGGCTCTAGAACCAATGGGTCTCAGGGCGTTTGGGGCAATAGGGGATATGGGTCTCAGCATGTTTTGATCCCTGGCATAGCCGTAGGAGACAGGGGTGCTTACTATTCCATACTATGCCATGCTATTCCATACTATGCCATACTATTCCATACTATACCACACTATGCCATACTATGCCATACCATTCCATAAATATAGACACCCGTCAGATTGTGCAATTTGCGATCACCTGGCTCTTCCTATTTTTAAAGATAGTTAACATCCAAGTATCGAAGTCATTAAAGGTTCCTAGTAGCATACTAAACCAACCTGCAAAAATTAAATGTGAGGTATAGCCTTATAAATATTTATTATTTAGATATAAACATCATAAAACTCAGTTATATTGAATAAATTTGTGGTCATGGAATCCAGCAGCAACTCTGGTAGTGATGATACTGGAAGTTGTTCTGAATATGAAGTAGAATCTGTAGAAAAATCTAATAATAATGAGTCCCCCAAAGATGAAGATTTTGATTTGCTGAAAAATGATGAGAATGTTACATTCAAGTCTTTGGGACTTGTCGATGTTCTGTGCCAGTCTTGCAGCAGTTTGGGCTGGAAGACTCCATCAAAGATTCAGCAGGAAGCTATTCCTCTTGCTCTTCAAGGAAAAGATGTAATTGGGTTGGCTGAAACTGGTTCTGGAAAAACTGGAGCTTTTTGCCTTCCTATTTTACAAGCACTTCTGGAAAATCCTCATGGACTTTTTGCTTTAATATTAACCCCTACCAGGGAGCTGGCTTTTCAGATTGAGGAGCAATTTAAAGCTCTAGGTACAACAATCGGTATCAAAACTTGTGTTATTGTCGGTGGTGTTGATATGATGGGACAATCAATAATATTAGCAAAGAAACCTCACATAATCGTTGCGACCCCTGGACGATTAACTGATCATTTACGAAAAACTAAAGGATTTTCTTTGCGTACTTTGGAGTATTTAGTACTTGATGAAGCCGATCGAATCCTTAATTTAGATTTTGAAGTTGATTTGAACGAAATTCTGAAAGTTATTCCTAGAAAAAGACGAACGTTTCTCTTCTCCGCAACAATGACAGGAAAAGTAAAAAAACTCCAAAGAGCCGCTTTATCTGATCCAGTCAAATGTGCTGTAAATAGCAAGTATCACACTGTAGACAAGCTACTACAGTATTATATGTTTATACCTGCCAAAGATAAAGAAAGTTACTTGGTGTATGTTGTGAATGAACTGGCTGGTAATGCCATGATTATATTTTGTACCACGTGCATAAATGTCCAACGTACAACGCTAATGTTACGAAACCTTGGCATTACTGCTGTGCCTTTGCATGGTCAAATGAGGCAAGAGAAAAGACTTGGTGCTTTAAATAAGTTTAAAGCTGCCAAAATGGCTGTTTTGGTGGCAACAGATGTAGCTAGTCGCGGTTTGGATATTCCCCATGTTGATGCTGTATTGAACTTGGATGTTCCCACCAGATCAAAAGATTACATACACAGAGTTGGGCGCACTGCTCGAGCTGGAAGATATGGCAAAGCTATTACATTTGTCACTCAATATGATGTTGAGCTTTATCAACGAATAGAAGAGCTAATCGGAAAGAAACTGCCCGCATATGAAATTCAACATGAAGATGTGAGTAGTTTGCCATTCAATCTTTATGTTAAGATGATTGCTTAGTTTTGTATTAAATCAACCCGAATTGCTATTATTGAGAGTGTTTAGTGAATGTGGGCTTTGCGCTTTTGACCTCAACTTATGAGCACAGCCAGTTGATCAGGCTTTTGTTTGCCGTATTGGCTAGTCGCACTCAAAGTGTATTTTGCTTAAACGAGCACTTCATCTGAAGTTCCGAAGCTACAACATTATTGTTTTAAGAATTAATTTGCATCCGTGGGCTTGCTTCTCAGATTTTCGTTAACAAGCTTGATAAATTTTGGTTTATTAATGTTTCCAAATGCCTGTAAGTAGAGCGTTGTTCGTGGCGCATTCAGAGACTTCAAAAGCAATCACGTAGAGCGTTGTTCGTCAACTACCGGGCCGCGGCCGGGTCCGCGTGAAGTTTGTTACCGGTTTGTCTGCGTTTTTAGATGAAATGCTTTAAATTTGAAACACTTATAACGTCCGACGCAATTTTTTGATGTTTTAAACAATATTTTGTGGCACGATTCTGCTGACCCAGTTATGCAAATTTACTTAGAATCATAAAATTAACCAAGTTACTAAGGCAAATCTTTTAATTTAACAGCGAACATTTAATTATGCTGTCATTTTCGTCTTGTGTAAATCATACAGCGCTTGGCTAAGTAAGCTAAGTTAAGCGAGAGAAAAACGTTAGGAATCAGGTTTGAGAAGCAACTAATAAAAAATTAAAGCAGAGATTTAAAAAGTTTGCTAGTTTGGTCCAAACAGGCTAAAACGATTGTGATTTTTCAAAGGCCGGTCCGCAAAAACAAATTCAGGTTCAAACCGGTCCGCTGTGCGAAAAAGGTTGCCGACCACAAGTGTAAAGCCCTTTTTTATCCCAATGAAAATGTAAGCCATAAAGCGACCGACACGTTCTTAAAAACTCGCTTAAAAGCTAATGGCTACCTGTTTAAAGTGAATAATCCCGTTGACTGCTTTTTCCAGGACACAAATAACCAACTTGCCTAGTCGTTCTGCGCACTGTTGCTTAAATTGTCATCAGTAATTGATCGCCGCACAAACACTGCGCTTTCAGGTAGGTGGTTTGCACGACTCAGTCTTACCGTTTCGTTAGCATGGTAGAACGAAATCTATGACAGCTTCTGCATTAAAACAAACCACCTCATACTTTTTCTTGTAGGTAAAAGTTCTCCAAGAGAGAGTAGCTGAGGCATCTCGACAAGCTCGCAGTCAAATAAAAGAACAAATGGAAATTATTGAAATGAAAAGGGGAAAAAGAAGGAGAGGAGATATTGGAGATCTGGACGACACAGAAGAAACTGCTGCGTATGGGCGAAAAACGAAGGGCTTGTTCAAGAAAAAATTCTCAAAGCGCAGGAAATAAAATACTTTGCAATGCAATGCTTTAATCAAACACTTTGAAGTTACCCTCGCTTTGCTTGAAGTCTGGCGATTAACCTTAGTCCATTTTACTTAACAGTGTATTTATTAAATATAGAAACATAAATCAGGACGAATTGAACGGAGTGTTAAATAGCACATCGGACGAAAGTACCGTAATCAATCACGAAAGAGGGGCAAGAAATGCGTTGGGGAGATCTTCCCAATTTGATTCAAGTAGGCCTGTGGCGGAATATGTCAAAAAGACGACGTCGTTTATATTGAATGCGGTTACGTCGCCGGGGTGTCTGATACTGAAGATACCCATTTCGCTGTAAACTTATGATTGTTGCCACACGACAGGTCTACTTTCTCTCCTTCGCGCAAGTGGCTGGGAAGCCAAATCAGTGCAATTGACTAGGCAATTTCTACAACCATTACCGTTCGCAATTACCTAAAGCAGTGGTCGGCCACCACCGGGCCGTGTGAAGTTTGTTACCGGTCCATCTGCGTTTTCAGATTGAATGCTTTAAATTTGAAACACTTTTATAACGTTAAACGCAATTTTCTAACGTTTTTAAACAATTCTTTATGACGCGATCCTGGAAACCCAGTTATGCAAATATACTCAAAATCATAAAGTTAACCAAGCTACAAAGGCAAATCTGTTAACGGCGAACATTTGATTATGCTGAGCGCTTGGCTACATAAGCTAGTTGAGCGAGAAAAAAACGTTAGGAATCAGGTTTGAGAAGCTATGATACTATAAAAAATTAAAGCGAAGATTTAAGAAGTTTACTAGTTTAGCCCGAGTAGGCTAAAACAAGATCGAGGTTCTCAGCTCTGAATAAACCCGAGCTGATTTATTGCTGAAACACTAGTGATTTTTCAAAGGCCGGTCCGAAAAAAAAAGTCAAACCGGTCCGTTGTGCGAAAACGGTTGCCGACCACTGATTTAAAACATTTTTATTAAAGAGCTAATTGTTTCAAAGGTTACCACCACCAAATATGCGCACCTTTATCTTTACCCCTACAACGTATACACTTTCAAAGCTGATATGTAAAATAAAAAGAACTCAATTTCGCTCATGCGGTATGTAAGCACGCTTAGTAATGGTAAAAAGCATAAGAAAAACTTTCGATTGAAGTATGAGGTACGGAATAACGTACAGCGTAAACACAACGCATAACTTTTGAAACACCACGATAATCTTGAAAAATCTAATGCATTACATCTCAGCTGACCAAATACCTTTCAAACCTTAGGTAGACAACCACATTGTTGAAGCGAGATAAATAAAAATAATAAAATATCTGAGGTTATGTTCAAATTATATTGAACTGAATATTCAGCAGTAACTGAGGGAGACCGCGAAGTGAGCTCGCGCTCTTCAAGTCAGCAGCCACCCAGTATCAATGTCAAATGCGATCAGCTCCAGCCGTGTAGGATCGAACCCGTCACGTAGGATCTGTAACCTGCGCGCGGTACCGCTAGGCCATGTTGCTGACAGAGTAGTAGGCCAACAATTAATATAAACCACGAGGTAGCGCACAAGTTTGTTTTGCATCTTACAAAGCAACGTGGTTCAGACGTAATATACTCTTATGTGATGACAAAACTTTAAGGCACTGGGTAGTTTATGACTGAAAACAAACACGCACTTGAGAAAAATTATGCTGTTGCGTAAAATAGAAGTCAGGATAGTCGGCCACAAACACAACACATTGAATAATTTTCATCATCATGTTTTACAATCAGATGAAGTTGCTGCATTGATTCCTCGTAAGATCTTAACTTTTTTGGATTATACATATTCTAGTTTAAAAATTAACAGAGTAATGTTTACATGAATTGAAATCGCATACCCTTAATAGACAAAAACATTTCAGGGGTGAGGAAAACAAGATAGTTAAATTTGCGCCATGTCTCCCACGGGTACGAATATCTTTGTGCCGTCGCAGCAACTACGACAAGAACCAGGGCTAATTATCACTCACACCAAAAGTAATCCATACAATAAGAGCGTAGGAATGGGATTAAAAACATTTTATTCAGCAAAAAGAATGAAGTCAAAAACGGAACAGAAATGAAATGAAGCTTCAGCAGAATGGAAGCAAATTGCACTGCAAAGCAGCAATTTTTAATTGCCGATAATACCAAAGGTAGACAATAAATTTTTATAAGAGACCAATTCAGTAAAACTGTTGTAATGCATAGAGGAAAAGCATTTCAACAATAAAAATAACGATCAAAAAGATGACAAACCACTTAGTTTTCGAATTTCTTCCCATGTAAGCCAAAATGTTAATGACCAAGGTGCCATTCTCGACCAAATCGGAACAAATCCTTTGTAAAGACTAAAAAAGCCTTCTTTACGAATTGTTTTTAGCAAACAATCAATCGAAGATTTGTAGTAGAGACCTTTCCCATTTTTATCTCGTTTCTGATTCATTACTCTGGTTTTTATTACATCTGCGGGTGTACCTAAAGTAGCTGCAACAAAACCACTACAAACACTAGAAAGAAAATGGCAAAACCAGTTGTCATTCAAATTTGCTTGATTAATAAGTGATCGCTTTACAGTGTCATAAGTTGCCAAGTCACCCATATTAACCAAAGCAGCGCGTTGTACATTTGGGACCCACCCTGCCCACAGTCCTTTAACTCCACCTCTGCTAACGATTTTATTTAAAGCTTGATACACACTGGTAGCTCTAGGATTTCGACCTTCCAGAAGTCGTTTTCCATCCATTTGCATCTGAACTTTAATCAAATCCATAGGGCTGGCAACAAACTGGCCGACTGATCCTGCAGTTAGGCCTCCAATAATAGCTTTCCAAGGAGCTAATGATCCATCATTGTTGCGCATGAGCACATAATTTCGCGTGTGCTCATAAACACCCATTCTAACACCAGTATATATAAGATGGCGATAAACTGCTGGCGATAAGCCTTGCCACAACTTGATGAACCCTTCTTCTCGCACAATTCCAAATGCAACTCGCAACATACCATGTCTGACGGTGATTTGACTATTGGAGGCTGCTTCTCCTTGAATTTGAAGTCTAGTTTTTGTCAAGTCCAAAGGAAATGTAACAGTTTCTGCGACTGTTGCAGCAGCAGCAGCAGTCACATACTTGGCAGCTGCATCTTGAACTTTACTGGGCATGAAAGCTACCAATACTCCATTACTTCCTATACACCGTAACAGAATGTTTCTTGACAAAATCCCTAATATTGCCTGAAACAAATACAAGCAGTTAAAACATATCAAAAGATACCTGTGTAAGTCTAGATTCAATCAAGAAGCAGGAAGAATACTGGTGCCTTACTACCTATGTTGCTGTTTAGTGGAGAAGGGATAAAAACAAGGCAGTGGATATTTGTACAAATTGCTTCACGCTAACCTCGATCCAGAGAGCGTGACAAAGTAATAAAATAAACAAAGTCCTTATTTGTATGAGTCTGTAAAAACAGCCACTTCGTAAAAACAAACCATCATATATAAATATATTAATTCAATGATACGTGCCCGATAACGTGCACAGTTAAAAACCCTGGATGAAATCTCACAGTTATGAAAAATATCGACCTCCTTTCTAGTTAACATGCTCCTAATATTGCAGAACACTTAATGAACAGCCATAGGAAAAACCATTTTAGCCGTGGATCCTAATGCATAAAAGCCATACATACATTGCACGTTGTACAAATACTGACAAAATGAGGTACAATTATTGCAGCACATCATAATAACTAGCTATATATGCAACACAGAGGTGAATGAGTGAAATTATAGACAAAGCACAGACTTTGTAACATGATAATGCGATTACAACTTAGGCTAGGAATGCAAAAATGATGAACAATAGGCAGTTGTTGTTTTAGGCTACTAAGGTAATACTGTGTTTTAAATAAGGTAAACATTCATTCATGACTTATCAGCAGTGGAAAGAAATTTGCAGATAGGCTAAGGTTCAATAGAATTGCACTTACGCCTTCTGTCAACATATTGCAAGCGATAACATTTTCACAGGTTACCTGTTTTTTTTTTTCGGTAAAATTTCGATCATAGTCCATATTCAATTCGTAAAAATCGAAAAAATTAAAGCCATTTCGGTCAATTGACCGAAGTAAATATCTTGCCAATATGCAAGCAACAATTTTAAATGGACTACCGGCGTCGCAGTGTCATGTTTAACAATCATCAAACTGATCAAAGCAGTTTTTATTTATGTTGCGGTTACAATGGAAATGTGTATTTCGTTCAATGTCTTGTTACTTTAAACGTGACCAAAATTTTTGTAGACAATTAGGTCAATTGACTGAAATCAAATTTTGAAAAAACTAATCCAGCAGGCAACTATTAATTGATAAATGGTGTTTTGACTGTTTTAGAGCAGTTACATTCAGATACAACATGAAACAATGATTGCACACCACAGCCACACAATGGTGCTTCACAGCAGCTGAGAATGTGAGTGAATCTGTGAATAGGAAGGAATTTAAAAAATTGTTTGGATAGCATAAGCTTACGGCAAGAGTTTTCACTTCATGAGTTGTATATTTGAAATTTAAAACATCACAAGAGACTGTAGGTATAGTGCCACCACCATCTATCAAACATGTGTTTGTTGCAATGCCTTGCCACAGCCCACAGATGCATGGTGTAATGGAGTATGCTTTGCCAACAGACTTCGTGTATGCACAGCATTTGTTAGACAATTTAGTGAACTTGTATAATACAATAAGCTTGTCATGGTCAGAGAAGTTGTTCAAGTAATTATGGCAGTGTTCCAAGCTAAGGTGCAAAATTTGAAAAAAGTGAGAAATTTGGGCAAAAATTTCCATTTTTTCAAGTTCGCCAACTGCAATGGTGGTTTTTAGCAGGTTTGAATTTTTGGTATGAAACAAAACAAATGTTTCATACTCCGGGAAACTCAACAATGAGGTAAAAATTGAATCAAACTTTCTTTAAACCCCCAAAATCTTTAAGCAATTTTCTTACGAAGTGTCTATTTTACCGAAAATTCCGGTTACCGAAGTTTGAAAAATAGTAGTTGTGTAACTGTTTTCGGTTCCTGCAGTGCGACTCTCACAGTAGGGGAATCATTAGGGGATGTTTTCGGTTCCGCAAACCACCATTTTCGAACTTCGGTAACCGGAATTTCCGGTGAAATAGACGCTTCCATTTTCTTATTGAAGTTTATATTTGGGCGAATTTGCACTGACTAAAAACTTGGAGGAAACAGTGAATTACGGTCCATAGTTTCCACTGCAAAAATATGAACACATAATAGATTTTCACACGTAATGCACTGTCCATGTCAGTTGAACCAATAAGAGACTCCTCAAGGGATTTTTTTCTCTTTTTTAGATAATATGTTTAAGCAGGGGTTTAATGCTCTTAATGGAGTTCTGTACCACAAGTGAAGGTAACCAAGTAATAATTTTGCATAATTTTACCTTGACAGTTAAAGTTGCTCCTCCAGCCTGCCGGCAATCTTTACCAGTTCAGTATCTCATACCACAAATTGTTAATATCCGCTACGCTGGGTTGGTAAATCCATCATACCATACCCAATTCAAATTGATTGCACAGACACAGAAACATTTGGGGGCTAATTGTTTTTAAACCACCTTATAATCCAATGAATAGTTCACTTTAAAGCGCAGGTGGGAATTCCTCAATACATAATCGCATAACCGAGACACGCATTTGGTTAGAGAGCATTTTGCATTGCGCATACATTTTGGGGAATTCCTGTCAGCTTCAAAGTGAACTATCCATTGTAATATGAAGCGGCTAATTTCATACGACCCCAGACATTTGCAGAGCTTTACAGCCATACTAACAGTTAGGTACATTATGAACTAAATACTGCAACACTACCGGTAACATACCGCAGCTCATACCGGTTCTGTTATTTTTTGCAGCGGTTTTTAAGCTAATAGCATTTTTTGCTATTTTAAAGCATAACTATAGCGTAGATTTGCAAAAAGTTATTTGATTCAAAATAAATATCAAATCAAATAGCGTCAAATGACCTAACTTCGGACAGCGTCCTAACTTCGGAGTCGGACACCAACTCAGGGTTGCCATATTATTTTTACTTCAAGTTAGCCAAATTCCGTTTAAAAGTAGCCCAAAATTTTTGGTAACCACGAAGTTCAGGAAAACAGCATAATTTTTAGTAACCATATAACATTTACGCAAAGCATGCAGATAAATTGTAAAGCAAGCTTTTTAAAAGGCATTAAAATGTTCTCAGTCTTGTTATTTGTCATGAAAACAAAAATTCATGCTAAGTTAATTAATTCTAGTTTAGCCACGTGACTTCAATTTGGCTCAAAAATACTTGAAGTGTTGAATATTTTTCTTGCAGCTGCCGCTCTCACAGCTGCTTTATGCTCAGATGTACTTGCATGCTTTAGTAGATCTGATTTGTGAGCTCTTAAATCAAGTTCACACATTGTGCAATGCAGTGGTGTAAAGTAACGAAATATTTTTACTTGAGTAGATTACTTAGTAGTTTTTTTCGGTAACGAGCACTTTTTTGAGTAGTTTTTTTTTTGGCTACTTTTACGTTTACTTAAGTACTTTTAGTATAAAGTAACTCTACTTGGGTAGTTTTTATTTTAGAAAAGTAGAAGTAGTTTACTATTGTGGCATTTGAGTTACAGTCTCGCCTTGAAATCCCTCGCTTCGCCTAAGATCTGTATTTACACTCCTATTCTCCATTATTCAACTCCATAACACTCGGTCTCGTCATCGCCATGGAAACTTCACTCCATGCGATAAGAATTACGCTGTTGCCTTTGATACTAAACGTCATGCAGGGAAGCTATAAATACCAATTCTTAAGTCATTGATTTAACCCAACTCTGAATCGAACCCTGAGTATACCGTTCCAGAAGCAGGCGTTCTATCCAATCGGCCATCTGGGCGGTAATAATTTCATTTGTTTCACCATTTTACCACCTTCAAAGCAAGTCCATCATCGCCGCATCGGCAAGTGTGTAGTTGACACTTTAACGTTTGAAAACGCTATACGAGTACTTATACTTGAGTAGTTTTTAAACGACTACTTTTTTACTTTTACTTAAGTGCTTTTTTTAGTCAATACTTTCTACTTTACTTCGAGTAGTTTTGCCGTCAGTAACAATACTCTTACTTAAGTACAGTTTCAAAATACTTTTTACACCACTGGTGCAATGTGCTTTTTTCCATTTTTTTTTGCTATCCAGTTTATAAATTGTGGTCGTGGATGTCTTGTCCAATTTGCGTTAAATGATTTGTAATACCCAGGGGCGTATTCTCCAGAGGTTCAAGGTGTTCAGCGCACACCCTACGATATCTCAGGCACACACGTTAATTACATTTAATTAAAATATTGAATTTTCTCGTCTTTAATCTTTGTAATATCAGCGCAATCTGAGTTCTTTTTGCTTTGATGAACGACTTCTATTTGAAAGTTGAACCCAGACGCAACGTCACAATACATGCTCAATCACGCCACAGCAAATTGCTTTTTTCATCGCAGAAGAATGATGCAATGGCTCTCTCTTACGGCAGGTTCAACAGGTATCGTTGAACACAAGCAAACCAGACCTTTTCCATTGTATTCTACATCGTATTAGGATGCGGTTGCGAGTAATTGCTGGTGATTTTTGAAAGTGTGGCGGTCAATATATACATTTTAAAGTTGTTGGTCAAATTCAAGTTGTAGGTTAAATTAGTGGAATGGAAGCAAGTGTTGACAGTATGATTGAAAAGCCGTTTTATAGCGGAAATTGCGACGAAAAATTGGAAATAGCAAAAGCTAAAAAGCCGACACCAAAATTAAATATATTAAGTATATAGCAAATTTGGCTGCTTGAAAGGGCGTTTGATGTTGGTTCGCGCATTTGCATTAAACTTTCGAGCACTTCCACACATTTGTTTGATGAATGGCTGCATGCGGCAGCAAATATTGTGTAGAGGAGCACACCTCTAAAAAATGCTCACCGTACGCCACTGGTAATACCGGGTCCATTTTCCCTGTAAGCGCTACACTTTGTGTAATGCGGAATTGTTTAAATCCGCTTTTGCTATTATCGTACTAATTTTGGCAATCCTGTATGACGTAATTAGCTTTTTTCTTTGTTCTGTAAATTATGGAGTTTTCGAGGCCATGTGACAGAATTTGGAGCAGATATTTCCTTTGTTTATTGTTTGTTAAAGCTAAGTTAGAGCGTTTGTGCTTAGTAATTGATTGCCGAGGTAGGTGTAGGTTAAGGTTAGTGTGTGTATTTTGAATTAGAAATTATGAGGACTGAGGAGCCTGTAATTAAGACAGTTTGTCTGCTTTACTGCTGGTAGGCCTAAGCCTATTATTTTTTCGGTTTTGTTTTGCAGTGAAGTGAGTAAGGTGTTTTAACGTAGTGTAACGTGTCATATCGTATGCTTGCTAACTGAATCGCCTACTACCTTGTTGGCCTAGCAATAGATTGATTCAAAATTAACTTATTGCTGAGTGGTTAGCAGTTGACATCCGCTGAACTTATGTCAGATAGGATCAGTGTTTTTGCCAATAGCCGATACAACGTGTGTGTGTGTTGGTGAACGCAGCATTCCCATTAAAATAACAATAAGCGGCGTAATAACAAGATGAGTAAGGTCTAGCACGATTTGTTGAAAGCAGCACAGAACTGACTGACTATGGAGCAGCCAATAGCGTAGCCAGGATTTTGCAATGGGAGGTGTTGAGAATGACGTCACATTTGACCATAGGCTGTACACAGAAGCGGATCCAAAAAGTTTTGGTGGGGGAGATGTAATGTCGATTTAGGTTGAATGTTGACTAAATGCAAAGACGTTTACACACGGAAACGGGCGAAAATAAGCCTTTTGAAAATGTTTTATGTCAAGGGCCTATTCAGCATTATTTCAGGGAGGGGGCACCAATTTTCGTCACTTTTTCAAGCGTAGTTTTTTTCGGCAGAGTTAATTTTAAGCAACTTAAGTACCAAAAACGACTCCAGGGGGGTCCGATAGCATGCTCCCCCGGAAAATTTTTGAAAATTTGCATACTGTACGCTAATGGCCATTTTAGTGCTTTTTAAACAATTCTTAAGGAAAGATTGTTATATTTTTGACCCCTAACTTTGAATGCTTTATTAATGATGCATTTTGTGCGCAGAGTTTCGTTTATACGTGTTTAAGGCGACTATCATCCAAAACATTGTTGAAAATGGCTGGTGAGGAGGGGATGCATACGCAGCACGCGCCACACCCCCCCTGGATTCGCCACTGGTGGTATAATAACAAAAGATGGCCTCAAATTTAAGAGAGATGTGTTAAACTAAAAATACCAAAGGCAGTTAAGGCACGATTGTTGTAAGGAAGTCAAAGGAATGCTTTCTTGTGGAACTGGTAAAACGATGTTCAAATGTTAGCGATTTAGTTCTTCTTTGAGCTACGTAGATCATTTTCGTTTGAAATCGTTTAGCCTTTTTTGTACGGAAGGTCTGAGAGGCCGAGGGCAGTTGCGTGTAGAGGAGCGGCACTGTCCTGCTAATAAAATCGCGTCGCTGCTTCATAAGCATAAGGGCAAAGAACAAGATTCAGGAAACAACGCTGCGTAATTTTGTTATTATGACAATTACAAAACCAGATTATCAATTACAAAGTATCTAGCACTTCGAAACGGCTCAGGTATTATCTTGTAGCACTTTGAAATAAATATCATAAAAAGAAGTGTGACGTCATTTGAAGCTCAATGGGGGGTTGCAACCCCCAACCCCCCATGGCTACGCCTCTAGTTTAACATCCTGGACGAATAGAACAATGTTGATCGGAGTGCCGCACACTCCCGCCTTGCAGACTTTGGTATGTCACCTGCTAGCAGCAGTCTGCCCCCAGGGTCAGATCTACCCCGTAACGCTTGGACTGTCTTGAATCGCCGGCGCTCAGGAGTTGGATGCTTTTACTCTTGTTTATCACGCTGGGGTTTAAAACCGTCACCTAGCTGCAGCTGTGGTACGAGTGAACAAACTGCAGACCATATCATCGTCTGCCCATTGAACCCATCCCCACATGGCAAAAGAGGTCTCATCCACCTAGATGAACCAACACGAAGATGGCTCAAAAAAGTTAAGGAACTTTCTTCGTTTTAAAGACTTCAAACGAACAACGACGACGACGCCTCTGGAAGCAGCAATGAGAAACTGATCAAAGCAAAATGATGTGTGACTGGGTACCGGTAGCCTATGCAGCACACTGTTTACTCATATAAGTTAAAGATAAAACAGCAGTTTTAGTATTAATCTGGTCCAAGTTTGACCTGTTAAATACAAAATACTTAAATTTGTGTTTTTCTTTAATTTGCTCTAATCAACTATGCCACAGCTTAAACAAAAAAAAAAAAAAAAAGAACATTCACTATTAAACTAATTTTCCAATTTGCTACCCATAAGAAAAACTTTCGCATCGTATTACAACAGACTGAAAAGCCCCTATCATTATTACGGTATAAATAATTATTGTCTACCGGTGCACTTTAATGCCGTAGGCTATAGCAACCAAGAATCATTTCTAATCATCTAATGCGCTGGTAAGAATAGGCTGGTTGGCTCAAAAACCTCATGTGACCTCAGCAGCTTGCAAAAAAGCATCCAACTATCCCGTCCCATCGTCACTTAATAACGAACTAGTGGTACGAACACTTCATACGCAGACTCAGTGTTGCAAAATCAAACACTTCTCTTACCATTCATCGCAGTTTTCTTTTAAGAAATATTTTTCTAAAAGTAGCCAATTATTAAAAAAATCGCCAGAACTTGCTCGTAAGTAGCCCAAAGAGTCGCAAGTCGCCAATCTTAAATTTCAGTCGCCAATCATGATTAAAAGTAGCCCAATTGGCGATAAGTAGCCCAATCTGGCAACTCTGGTACTAACCGGCAGTCTCATGGGCAACGGAAAACAGCACTGCATAGGCTTTTGGAAAAAATAGGTTACAAAAAATTACTCAAGCGTATAAACCATCACGTGACAAAATTTATATTTTCTTAAAAGGTTTAGAAAAGCCTTTCAAACCCTTTAAAAATAAAAATTAATTTGCACATGTTAATGATAGTTTGATTAACGGGATTATTGGCTCCAAAACCCCGATTGTCTTTTTCTCACTTAATTTATCGTTTTAGCAAAACTTAAATTTCAGCAAGTGTGCGAAGTTAGGACGCTAAAAATTGAAAAAACTTCGAAAATCTAAAGAAAATATCAGGAAAAAAAGAAGACTTCGATGAAGCGGTGAATGCAGTGGTGAAAGTGTGGTGCTATCGAGATGTGGCAAAAAAATTTAATGTCAAAAATCCAATTTAAGCGATAAAGTTGGATAACTTTTTCTCAAAATTATGAAAAATCGATCCTTTCTGAAAATTAAATCGTGACTAATTAACGGTGCTTAATGATTAAAAATATTTATTGAAGTAGCGTAATATTGACGCATTTACTGTGTTTGACGATTAAAAACATTTATTTGAATAAAACACTTACCTGAAAACGGTAGCCTAGCCTATGAGTTTAAGCTCTTGTACTGTAGAGCGAGACAACGCTGTTTCTGGCTATTAGCCTTTATCAGCCGCCCACAGGTAAGAAACATTCATTTTCCAGGACGAATGATCTTGCTAGGATCACTCATCCCTTCGTATAAATATTTCTTAAAAAATTTAACCTTTGTGGTACACAATCCACTCGTGTGGCTACGTCACCATTCCAGTCAAACTCTATACGTGGCCAGGGTGAAGAGCAAACAACTAAAAAGCAATGTCCTCCCTGGCCTTACTGGAGTGCTTTGCACTGTTGGTGATGGAGTGCTGTTATAGCCTCTGACCCAACAAGAGGAAGTCGTCATGACTTCCCGTCCGGTAGGCCAGGAAGGACATTGCTTTTTAGTTGTTTTAAGCTCTTGTCCGAAGTTAGAAAGGTAGTGTCCGAAGTTGGGAAAATTTTGCCCTAACTTCGGACAGGCCAAAATTCTTGATTATTAAAAAATAACGCAGGGTAAATGGTAGGCCTTGAAGACTTACTAAATAAACGCTGTAAAAACCAATTCTACGACTAGTTTCGCGGTTTGACCGCTCATCAGGTAGACTCAGGTTTTGAACCCAGGACCAACTAGGCTAATACATGCCAACTAGGCTAACTGCTCAATGCTAAGCCTGCAGTTGCAGGGGCTTGAGTATGTATAGCTGAAAATTGCATTGAAAACGCTGTGAGCTCGGTGGCCGAGTGGTTGGAGAGGTAACGCTCTCAATCACAAGGTCCTGGGTTCAAAACCTGAGTCTACCTGATGAGCGGTCAAACCGCGAAACTAGTCGTAGAATTGGTTTTTACAGCGTTTATTTAGTAAGTCTTCAAGGCCTACCATTTACCCTGCTATATTTCATATATATAGACTTACATCGGCTCCTCTTCATTCATTACTTAAAAAATAACGGCAACACATAAAAAAATACTGGTGGCAAAAAATTCGTTTCCTTTCAAATGCTAATAGTTGCAAGACTTGATTGAATCGGTGTGAGTATTAGTTCCGAGAATTATTGATATACTTGCAAAGTGTCCGAAGTTTGGTCGTTTGACGGTAAGTTTATTTCGTGCAAACGAGAAAAGGTATGTTGCGTTGGTTAATCCATCATACCATAACCACACCCAAAATAGGTTCAATCTCAAAAATTTAATCATGGATTAATTTTTGTTTACCAAGTAACTTCAAATTAACGATGTGTAACACAGAAAATTGTTATACACCAAAACGCCTACTCGGCGAGAAGCAGCGAAAAGACCTGAAGGTCATCTGCCTCCGTACTTGGCAATGCACAAACGAAAAGAAAACAACAACACCTCCTAGCTCCTACCCCAGTGGTTCTTAACCTTTTCACTTGCTGGCGCCCCCTTTCAATCACCAACCAATTCTCGCACCCCCATTTAGATGGGGGGGGGGGGGGCTTAATTGCAACTTTTTTTTCAGACGCCACTGAGTTCCTATTTAAATTATGCTATGAGTCTGTACCATCACAAAAATACAAAAAATTTTGCTATATACCTGAAAAACTCTTGCTCAAATAAAACATGAAGATAACTTAGTATTGAACAAACTTATTTCATTAAATGTAGCTAAATAACTTTGTAAGCATGGTGGTATACGGTAATAATAGCAATTAATACACTGGTCAGTTACTGTTCACTTTAATTCTAAGTATGTCAGTGCCGTACTTCTTTTTTTTTCCTTTGAATTGCTCTAATAGTTTGTTGCTTTCTACTGATTTTTCACATATAAGGTAATGGCAGTGCAGAACCAACCAGCATCATTACTGTGCTAATTCATCAACATGCAGCTGTATCAAGTCTTCCATGTTGCAGTGGATTTCTTCGTACTTTGCTTCAGCAGTTCAGCACGTTTTCAAGTTCTTGGCATACACAGCTGTTTCTAAGCGATGGTGCTTTTACATCAAATGAAAAACTTCACTAGATTTTGGAAGAGATAAACAAGTGCCTTGAGCAAAGCGAAGTTGGTGGTACATGAGTTTTCTTTTGATGTAAGCTGTCACATCATTGTCAACAAATAAAACGATGTAAGTTGCATCTTCTGCTCGGAAAATGATTATCCGAAGTTTTAAAGCAGGGGTGACGAACCTATTTGCTGTCGCGGGCCACTTTGTTACTTACCAATAAGCAAGCGGGCCGCATAACTTTTTAGTCATAAACAGTGGCGTAGTGAGAAATTTTAAAAGGGGGAAGCCATAATTTCCATATTTCTTTAAAGCGTTTTTTTTTTGGGCAGAACGAATTTGAAAATGATTGAGAAACAAGAAAAGCTCTTGGAGGGTCCGGTGGCATGCTCTCTCAAAAAATTTTTGAAAATTTACATGCTGTAATAGAGAAATTTTAAAAGGGGGAAGCCATAATTTCCATATTTCTTTAAAGCGTTTTTTTTTTCGGCAGAACAAATTTGAAAATGATTGAGAAACAAGAAAAGCTCTTGGAGGGTCCGGTGGCATGCTCTCTCGCAGAGGTGGGCATTCCGCAATTTGAAGCGCAATGCGCTAGTTGCGCAACTTCCGCACGTGCGGAAGTTACGAAGCGCTTTAACAAATTATTTTTAGCCATTGCGCAAGTTGCGCTGCGCTTCAAGGAAAATAAATCCTTCTTGCGCTTCATTGCGTTGCGAACTGAAAAAATATATAATAGTGTGCGCATTATTGCGTTGCGAACTGAAAAGAATCTGGTTGCTTGCGCTTTGTTGCGTTGCGCACTGTTGGAAGTTGAAATACTGCGTTGCGCTTTGTCGGATTAATTATACCGCAATGTGCTGAAATAAGCAGTTTTTGTAACTGTTTTTAATAGAATAGCAGTTTGTTTCTTGATGCGTACAATAGGCCTAAAGGTCAATTTATTGTAGCAGAAATTTTCAGCTCATTAGAAATGTGGTACACTAAAATCTTTTGCTTTTTAAAATAATTGCAAGTGCTTAAAGAGATCACTGAGTGTTGAATAAATCGTATTTACTTGTTGTTGTGGAGAACTTCGCCGCATATGCAAATTATGATTTACCGCGATGAGGTGTTTTTAACGGCACGCGACAATGCAACGTGGCGCAGTGGTTTGGAGCGTCGTTTTTACGACGACCATGATCGCAAGGTTGATGGTTCAACTCCCAACCTAGTCTCGTTGTTAACTGGCGCTTGGTGTATCGGTTAAGAGCGTCGACTTGGCAGCCGGTAGACTGGGGTTTTATTCGCAGTCGGGTCATACTAAAGACTTTAAAAATAGTATTCGCAGCTTTCGCGCCAGGCGCTTGGCACAAGCGGAAGAGCGAAGGGTTTTGTGTATGTGTTGTTCGTCACGTTATGTCCCTTAACAGCGTTCAATCATTCGTGATTGAAAATTGTAATGGGCCGACAATTGAAAATGGCCTAAACAATGTGTGCTTGCACCCGCTGTCCCGTACCTTTACGTCCTTAAATAAGATGCTTCATGTTGATTATCTCTGCTTGGTGAAATCTGACAAGCGGCAAATTAAATAAGTCAGAAGCAAAATTCAACCGGAAAACTAGGAAACAAAGGCAACTCCTAAGCGAGTTTGGATTCGTCCTAAGCAGCGCCTCCTTCGCTTTCTCGTGATAAGAAGATGAAGATGAAGAAAGCAATCATCAGCAACGCATCTTTTTTCGCTTCTTATTTAATTTTCCTGTTCATTGACCACGCAAAATCCTGTTACAGTTACTTGCATTAAAATCGTTGTCGCGTTGTACACAACTGCGAGCTGTTAAAAGCACCTATAAAAATAACTCAAGAAAAAATTGCATTGCTTATACATCTACTCGTTGCGCTTTATTAAATATTTTATTGCGAAAGTTGCGTTGCGCTTTTTCTTTTGTATAAACCTTATTGCGGAAGTTGCGTTGCGCTTTAATGCAAAAAAATAATTGATTGCGAAAGTTGCGTGGCGTTTCAGTCAATTTAAAAATTAGGTTGCGCTAGTTGCTTTGCGTTTCATGACTTAACAGAACTTTTGCGCTTTGTTGCGCTGCGCTTCAACCAATTTTTAAAAAAAGCCCACCTCTGCTCTCTCGGAAATTTTTTGAAAATTTACATGCTGTAATGGCTATTTGTAATGCTTTTTCAATAATCCTCAGGCAAATTTTGTTTAAATTTTTTGACCCTGATTCTGAGTGCTTTGCCAAATATGATGCATTTGGCGCGCACATTTTCGATTATGCGTGCTTAAGGCGTATAGGCTTATCGCTATCGAAGAGGTTCGAAGTTATGGAAAAATTGTATACATCAAAAACTATTTTGAAAATGGCTGGTGGGAGGATGCATGCCTCTCATTCTAACCCTTGGATTAGCCACTGGCCATAAGCTACAGAAACCATCAAAAGAGTCTGGCATGTTTCAGTCACTTGGCACCATTAGTTTTGTTCTTTTTTACTAAAAGGCAAAGTCAAAAAGGGGGAAGGATGGCACAATGGCCCCCCCTCTGAATACGCTCCTGGTCATAAACATATCGGATATCGGTCCAATCTTTTTGAAATACTCTTTTTTCATCTACAATATTTCGTTTTTTCGCTGAAGACAAGCGGCTAATTAAATATTGATTAAAAAACAGAATAACAAATACCTTAGGAAAGCAGTAAAATTTGCATATGATAAATGGTGCTGCCACCTCACCAATTCATTACCGCAAACTCACATAATTCCTACTACTGTAAGGCAAGCTAAGCTCTCACTCGAATAGTTACTCGTAAACTGCTGCACTATGCTGAAGCTGCAACGGACTCGAGTTATGTTATTATTATTTCATAACAATGGATGAACTGCTGAATCCTGAAACAGATGACTTGTATTGAGCGTTTATATAATTACTGTGCGTTACGCGTTTGATTAAATCAGAGGCTCAGCTTTTGGTATCGCATCGCAAAGATTAGACGGGGGAATAATGTTTAAAAGTAGTGGTCTCGCCAAAATGTTCGCGGGCCGCAGGAAATTTTTTCTCGGGCCGCATGTTCGTCACCTCTGTTTTAAAAAAACTGTAAGTTCATTGATCATTGATTAATAACTGAGTTTCTTTGGACGAAAGCCCCTGTTTCAAGAGATCTATCTGCGTTTCATTCCATTCTTTAACAACTTTTGAAATGGTTTCACAATTTTGAATTGTTTTCTAAATCCTCCTTTTGATTGAAGTTCTACCAAATCAACTAGTTTAACTGTCACATTAGACTTGCTGCTGCATGGCCAACTGCTTTGCTCCAGGGATCTTAACTTGTACTTGATTGTACGAACATCTCTTTCACCTGTTCACTATCCAAGTTGCTTATTGGTGCCAAATCCAAAATAGGATCCGAAGAGTCGAGCTGATGAATACCTTCATCATTTCCAAAAAATGTGCAGATGATGTTTGAGGGAAATCGAGATGGCAATCTCAGGAAGAACGGAAAGTGCCATGTTGAGATCAATGTGTGCAGTGAAATTAGTGGATAGAAAGAATAATCAGGAGTTGATGAAAATGCTGGGTTTGGAGGAAATATTAGATAAAATGGCAAAGATAAATGGAGTATTGTGGCAAGGACAAGTGATTAGAACAGATGATGATAACGTTCTAAAGAAGGTATTGATGCTTGAAGTGAATGGGCAGGATGACCAAAGCAGATATGGAGGAGCAAGTTGAAGAGAATTTAAATAAAATTGGGTTGGGGGAGTGCGAGGCTGCAAATCGCACAAGATAGAAAGAGGGAGTGAGAGCGATCGCTGAAAGAATGAGGTGCGTCTGCCACCCTCGACCAAGACCAAAACCCACCGGATTGAAACTGGATGATCATGATAATGCTCTATTTGTTTAACAAAGCCATCTACCTTTCGGTGAAGAGTTTGCAAGATTGGTGGAGCAACTCTGGTGGTGCAGCTGAATGAATGCCTGAACTTCCATTAGAACTTCCCCAGGCAGAGACTTGCATTGACCAATCCTATCATTGCTGATGTAGTTGAAAGCAGGTCGAGTAAAATTTAGCAAGTTTATTGGGTTGCAGTGAAGTAAATTGTCATAAAGCGCAATTATAGTTGGAATCAACTCCCACTATCCCATTGGGTCAAATTTAGTAATGTTTACAAAAAGTTAAATGAGATGGGCGGCCCCAACACCACAAAAAATGGAAAGAAACCCCAAACTAGCAAAGTATTTTACTACACAAGTCCGTGTATTGATGGTAATGAGTGATGCTGATGAATTACGATGATTTCTTATCCTCCTGTCTCTTGAAAGCGATGGAGGCACTAAACGTAAGACGAATCCAGACTTGGTTAGGAGTTGTCGTTGTTTTCTAGTTGACTTCTGCTTCTGATTTCATTAATTTGCTGCTTGTTAGATTCCACCAAGCAGAGATAATTATGAGGAAGTATCTTATCCAAGGACGCAACAATGAGACTTGGGTTGGAGTTAACGATTAGCTTTGCAATCATGGTCGTAACTCGTAGCAACAACAACGCTCCTAACCACTGCGCCATGCTGTCGACAATGTGCATGAGTAGTTTTTTGTACTCTTCTCATGGTGTACTTCCCAGAACTCTTAATGGTCTTAGAACGAGTAACATAACATGGGCTGGAACCCTCTGGTCCACCAGTACTCATTTCAATACAGCCTGTTTATAATAAAAGTATGTCACCATTTGTAGTGTACTAACTCCATTGTAAACTATATGTGGCCTTCTTAAGCTTGTACACCGCATCAATATGACGTCATAATCCTTCAACAATGCTGAAATGATTTTTGAATATAACTTTCAAATATTCAAAAATGAATCATTTTTAGAGTTGACCCAGGAAGTTCCATGTGGATTTGAACAAGGGTTTTTAAGTTGCACACACTTCAGACTGTTTTAGAAGTGTTAGTTATAGCTTGTAGCATACTTTTGAAGGGGACTCACTTAAAACTAAATTTTAAGCCCCCCCTAATTTAGAATTGGAAAATATCGATGGAGACCAAAAAAAAACGAAGAGGCGGAAGTTATGTGACCCTAACATTTGCTACTTTGTCACGTGCAACCGGGAAAGCGTGAAGGGATAATAAAATAAACCAAAGAGACAAATGTTACGGTCACGTAACTTTAGCCTTTGCTAAAAAAAAGGTCATCACGTCCGCAAATGTACAATTCATTAATCGAGACAATTTATCGGCAATAATTTATTTTTGTTATCGCTCAAAATGGTTTTGATTTATCGATAACCGATATCGCTTATTGTAATATATTTTGTTTTTGCCGATAAATTATCGCGATAAACGATTTTTTAACACTGATTAAAGTTAGTGAGTTGGCGCTATGGAAAAAACACATCGTGTCTTGCTGCGATTTAAAAAATCTCACTATGTTTTTGTTTAGTGCCACCAAAGTTTTCTTTATTAGAGTTGTCCGACTCTATCTCGTGATTTCGTATTTACGCATGAGTACTTATAGATCGATTTCAGCAGACTACAATCAGATTGCATTGTGAAAAGTGACCTAGCGTTCAAACGCAGGAGTTAGTCTAACGCACAAACTGCATTTAGTGATAGACTAGAGTTCCTGTCTAAATGACATTTCAAATTGAAATTGATTTCTATCATTAAAAGTTTTGGAGTGATATTTTCAGGAATTTGATCCAAATTTTTTTTTTTTTTTAGTTTATTAGGTAGTCTATATAGTGATTAGGTAGTCTATATAGCTGTACATTCAGCATGGGTTAATAAGACACTCTTGGTTGGACACAAACTGCATTTAGTGATAGACTAGAGTTCCAGTCTAAATGACATTTCAAATCGAAATTGATTTCTATCATTAAAAGTTTTGGAGTAATATTTTCAGGAATTTGATCCAAATTGAATTCGACATTTTCTTGAATGCAAAATACCGGTATTTCGCAGTCAGTGTTCCCTCTAAGCCAATGGTTCTTAACCTTTTCACTTGCTGGCACCCGTTTTGAGTCACCAACCAATTCTCGCACCTCCATTCAGAATTGGAAAATATCGATGAAGACCAAAAAAAGGTCATCACGTTCGTAGATGTCCAATCTTTCACGCAAAATCAAGTGAAGACCAAAAAAAGATCATCACGTCCGCAGATGTCCGATTTTTCACGCAAAATCAAGTGTAGAGCAAAAAAAAATCTTCAGATGTCCTGTAATAGAGTAGATCTAATTGAACTCATTGTTCATCAACCCCGCACCCCCTAGGAATGTTTTTCGCACCCCCTGGGGGTACGGGCACCCCTGGTTAAGAAACCTTGCTCTAAGCTGTGCGCGTGTGCGCGCGCACACGGCTTTCGGAGACTGCGCACACGCATAAGCATACTGCGCACAGACGTATCATGATGAAACAATGTTCTCGGTTGGCAAGTTGAGGAAAATTGTTCTTGGACCTGCTAAAAGAACACATTTCTTTGCAAAATGTACCGTGCAGTGGCATTGTGCCATTGGGGCCCGGGGGGCTTGCCCCCTTCCAAATTTTCTGAGATGTGTTACTTCTTATAATTTAAAAAATTGAAAAATAAAAAAAATTTAGTCAGTGCCATTTCGCTTTCATCCTTCAAACTAATTCCATACCCCCTCCCCCCTTATACCATAAATTCCATTGTTTTGTTTTTTAATTTTTGCTTTAATCAATCACTTCGACTTTGGAGTAAAGTCAGTTTCTTGATTTTCAGTGAGAATTTAGAAAACATTTTGCATGCATCGTCAAAGATCATAGCCTAGAACAGTGTTTCTCAGAGTGGGCAATATTGCTCCCTTGGGGGCGAAAAACGAAAGGGGGACGAAAGCGGCAAAAGGGAGGCGACGTCTCATAAAACATGTAGGCCTAAAACCACTTTTTTCCCTCTACTGCATTTTCCGTTGCTAATTGGGTAATTCCCATTCATCAGTAGGTCTCGCCCTTAACAGGACGAGAAACGAAAGGGGGGCGACAGCTCATGCAACATGTAAGACCTGTTTTTGGTCTTCACTGCATTTTCCTTTGCGAATTGGATAATTCCCATTCATCAGTAGCTCTCGCCCTTACGAGGTTTATTAGAACACAAGACGGTGATGACATGCAGAGTACGGTATGCAGAGTACGGTAAGCACAAAAAAGTTTGAGAACCACTGGCCCAGAACACACGTATACTTGTCATCTCATCACATGCGTCAAAACTAATAATGATTGCAGCCTCCTTTCATCTATTTTAGCCCAGTCTTGGTCTGAAGACCGGTCTTAAGACCAATTTTTTAAGGTCTTGGTCTTGACCACTTGCGGTCTTGGTCTTGACCATTTAGTTTGGTCTTAAGACCGAAAGAACTAAAAAGCATCTGGTAAAAATTTAAATGATCCTGCACAGCTCCAAAAAGTATCCAACAGCGTGTATGTGATTGTGTTGTTCTTATTTCTTTTAGTATTCTCTATATATTTTGCCTGTTTTTTTGTTATTATAGAAAAATAGCGATAAGTGATAAACTGTTAATTTTTATCCCATTTTTATGGTCTTGATCTTGAAAAAAATCAAAGGTCTTGGTCTTGAAAAATTTACAAGGTCTTGGTCTTGTAGGTGATGGTCTTAACTACATCACTGCACTGCAGGTATCGGTATGTCCTTTTTCAATAAGAAAGTGTGCTGAAGCGAGTTTTTTTATGTGAAAACCGTAAAAATACCCCGCCCCAGCCCCCAGCGATCTCCTCTTTTGTGAAATCGTGGGGCCACACTGATTGCGCATAAAGTCCATAATCAAGGAGCGGTTTGAGGTATCAAAATAAATTTCGATTTATTATCTAAAATTTGGGGTATCAAAACATATTCTGATACCTTTTCCTAACTTCCTTTTTTCGTAATGTTACTCAATGCTAAATATACGGTTTTTGCAAAGGTTGTGATCAGTAGCCAATCTGTTTAAGTTGTTACTCGGGCCCCTCCAATTTTTTTGGCTGCACGACGCTTCTGGTATCGTGAGCGAAAAATGTACCTGCAATAGCATAACCAAGAGAAGTGTTGCGGTACTTGTTTTTAATAGCTGCCATATTCAATTTATTCATGGGTTGTTGCACAAACCTTAGTCATTTCTAAAAAAGTGCGCACTCGCCTAAGTTTCTGCGCACACGGGCTACAAAAAATTAGAGGGAACATTAATTGCAGTAATTATTTTTGATTTTTTATTAGACTTTAGCTGTCAAAATAGCTATCAAAACTTATAGATCTCATTAAAAGCAGGGAAAGTAGGGTACCTATCGCACAAGTTTTACTGAATTCAATTTTTTGTCCAACTGGTTGGACAATATACATTAAGCCAAATGTTTTTTAGTTTGTTGGACTTAGTTGTAACGACATCGCTATCGGCGCGGTAGGTCTGGGGTTCGCGCCTTGGGCCGGTCAAATCGGACAAAGTATCGCCAGGGACTCGTCACCGCAGCTGTTTTCCTCGAACTTCGAAGCTGAGTTGCCTGGGCGCTCTGCGGCGGAAACGGGCCCCGCTACTCTTTACACGCTTTGGCGGAATACTGCGAGTATAATGAAGGCTTGGTTGTTTTGGACTTTATTTTGTGATAAAACTCTTCTGTACCAAAACGAAAAAATTCGAAATGCTCACGGTAAATTTATTTGCAGTTAAAAAATGTCACTCAAACGTCCCCACGGGGACCTTTTGTCAATAAACTCGTGACCTTCCGACCGCTGCATAATTAAGCGATTTAAAGTAATTGCAAATGTCTCCTAAAAATTGTTGCTGCAATCGGAAAACGAACGTTTATTCATATGAAACGAATGTTAAAATCTTTAATGGTAGACTCGCTTAACCACCAGTGCACAGAGATGGGCATTTATCGGTGATATAGTTTTGATTTGTTGATTACCGATATCGCTTTTGTAATACATTTTGTTATCGCCGATAAATTATCGAGATAAACGATTCTTCATGCACACAGTGTTCAAAGTTAGTGAGTTGGCGCTATGGAAAAACACGCGGTGTCCATAAAGCCTTGTTGCAATTTAAAAAAACATTTCTTTGTTTTGTTGCCACGGCAGAGTCCGTGAACCGCTCTCTTTCCTTAAAAATCTGGAAAAATATTTTTGCAATTTGACTTCCAAAAAAGCTTCGTCAAACACATCGAAACTTTAACGCAACATATATCGGAAAAATTTATCGATTACCGATATTACTTTAAGAAATCGAAATTTACCGATTATAATTGGTATCGCCCATGGCTTTTTTGAAATTATCGGTTATCGTTATTGCTTAAGAGCAGAAAAGTTTTAGCCCATCGTGCCCATCACTGCCAGTGCAAATGAAAAATTAGCCTAGTGTTTGAACTATGGGTTATCGGTACAGAACATCAGAATAGCTTTGAAAAAAATGTTTTCGCCACGGAGTCGAACCGTTTAATTTTTACGGTTCAGGTTCGGTTTGGGTTCAACAGCGGTTTCAAATTTCGGTTCAGTTCCGGTTAAGGTTCAGATAAACTGAAACGCTCCGGTTTGGGTTCGCTCCAGTAAAAAATATTTCAAACAGCTAAAAAAGCAATGTCCTTTCTGGCCTACCGGACGGGAAGTCATGACGACTTTCTCTTGTTGGGTCAGAGGCTATATCAGCACTCCATCACCAACAGTGCAAAGCACTCAGTGCAGTGCAAATATTTATCCGAAGGGATGAGTGGTCCTGGCAAGATCATTCGTCCTGGAAGATAAATGTTTCTTACCTGAGGGCGACTGATGAAGGCTAATTGCCTCAAACAGCGCTGTCTCGCTCTACGGTAAATATTTCAAAACCGGTTTACAAAGTTCCGGTTCAGGTTCGCAGTAAAAAATGGTATAATTCTAGTAACACAATTTAAAATATCAAACGTACAAAGCAATTTTTCTTCGCATTGACAGGCCAATATAATGCATAAAATACTTGTAGTAAAGCCAATTTCGAGATAATTAAATTGCTATTATGCTCCGACACCGGCGGCCTAATATTTGATAAAGAAACACATCTTCACATTGACGGGCCAATGTACAGCTTGTAGTGCTGTGCAAGTACTGTATTTCTTTGAATATAAGCCACCTTCAAAGTGTCAATTGGTTACGCCGATCAGAGTGAGGCGTGTGACCTCACGGAGCGAGCCGCTTTTTCGATCGGTTCGGTTAAGGTTCGCAAGTACTCAAATTATTCGGTTCAGTTCCGGTTCGCTCTTTACGATTTTGAAAAATACGGTTCAGGTTCGACAAAATTAGCGTAAAACCGGTTTATGAAACTCCGGTTCGGATTTGGTTCGACTACCTGGTTTTCGCATTTAAGTACGCAAAAGGTACGTACCTTTTGCGAATATAAGCATGTATGGAATTTTTTTGAAAAATACGCTTGAAATATTTCGTTGAGGTGAACTGTTTGAATTATCTACTCTAAAATGTCACTGATGACTTTTTCGCGTATTTGGTGACACATACCCGAAGAGATTTTCCAAACCTCTTCATATTTCACAAAATATTATTGCATCTTAATGAAACTTTTTCAAGATTTTATAAGCAAGTTGGATAGCACAGAAAAACATGAGAGCAATTTCGGCAATCTCTGTATGAAAAACGGCGGTTCGTTCCCGAAAGAGAGGTTTTCATTTCTCTTAAAATCTTCAATGGGGGGGGGGGGGGGTTGACCCCCGAAACCCCCCCGCGCGTGCGCCACTGGTGTCTTAGTAATCCAAGCTAAATGTACAGCTATATAGACTATCTAATCACTATATAGACTACCAAAATAACTAAAAAAAAAAAAGTCACTAACACTATCCTTCAGTTATTAAAATCAGATTTTGCTAAGTACTAGGCTACATAACCACTAAAAATTCTCTTGCAAATGTTTTTAAAACTATCATTCACGTAATTGAGATCAGTTTTAGCTAATTCGTTAGACTAACTCCTGCGTTTGAACACTAGGTCACTTTTCACAATGCAATCTGCTTGTAGTCTGCTGAAATCGATCTATAAGTACTCATGCGTAAAAACGAAATCACGTGATAGAGTCGGACAACTCTAATAAAGATAACATTGGTGTCACCATTGACTTCTTACTATAAGTCACTGGTGTCACCAAATACGCGAAAAAGTCATCAGCGACATTTTAGATTAGATAATTCAAACAGTTCACCACAACGAAATATTTCAAGCAAATTTTTTCAAAAAAATTCCATGCATGCTTAAATTCGCAAAAGAAATCGAAACCTTTTGTATTTACATCGCAGTTAAAGTTTTCTTAAAAGCCCTACCAAGGGTATATACAATAAATAAGCTCAAGCAAGTTTTCAATTTTAAACTAACGTTTCTGCAAAACTCTTAACGTAAATATAACGTTGCCTTAACTTGAAAATTTTTTGTTTTCGAATGAAACAGAAATTAACGTTATATTTTTTGATCAACTAAACAACATCGATCTGTTTGCAGCACTGCCAGACCTTTTCCACTCACCAGTCATCACAAATACTAAAAGGACTGATAGAACTAATAGCATTGGGGTCGGGGAAGTTGGGGGAGTTGGAATTAAGGGGTTGGGGTCAGGGGGTTGGTGTCGCAAGTTGGGGTCAGGGGAGTTGTGAGGGTGGGGTCATAGGAGTTGGGGGTGGGGTCTGGGGAGTTGGGGGTCTGCTGGGGGGTTGGAGTCGGAAGAGTTGAGGTCAGGAGGTGGGGTCTGGGGGTTGGGAGAGTTGGGGTTGGAGGGTTGAGGTAGGGGAAGTTGGGGTCAAAGGATTGGGTGGGGGGTTGGGGTTAGATAATTGGGGTTAGGGGGTTGGGGTGGAAAGAGTTGGGGGTGGGGTCAAGGGGGTTAGGGTGGTGGGTTAAGGTTGAGGGGGTGGGGTCAGGGGTTGGGGTTGGGGAAGTTGAGGTTGGGGGAGTTGAGGACAGGGGCCGGTTTGGGGGAGTTGAGGTCAGGGGTTGCTGGGGTGGGGTTGGGAGAGTTGAGATCAGGGGAGTTGGGGTCGGGAGAGGGTGGGGTTGGGGTTAGGGATGCTGGGGTCAGAGAAGGGTTAGGAGGGTTGGGGGAGTTGGGTGTAGGAAAGTTGTGGTTAGGGGTTGGGGTCATGGAAGTTCGGGTTGGGGTCCGGGCAGTAGGGGGGGGGGGTGGTGTTACAATCTGGGACCCAACTCCCTTGACCCCAACCCTCAGATCAAACTCCCATGGCCCCAACCCCCTGACCAGCCCACCCATTCCTGACCTCAATCCCCCAACCTCAACTGTCCCGACCCCACCATCCCTGACCCCAACCTCACCCCTTCCCAACCCCAACTCTCCCGACCCCAACTTTCCCAACCCCAACTCCCCAGACCCCACTCCCTTGACCCCAACTCCCCCAACCCTCCTGACCCCAATTCCCCCAACCGCAACTCCCCCGACTTCAACTCCCCCAACCCCCTGACCCAAACTCCTCCAACCCCAACTTCCCCTACCCCCATGACCCCAACTCCCCCGACTCTAAACCCCTGACCCCAACTCCCTTGACCCCAACCCCCGACCAAAACTTCCCCTACTCCCTCAACCCCAACTTCCCTGATACCAACTTTTCCGACCCCAACCCCCCTGAGCTCACCCCCTCGACCTCAAACCCCCAACCTAAACTACCCCGACCCAACCCCCTCAATCCCACTCCCCCAACCTCTACCTTTTTCTAACCCGCCGACCTCATTACACACATTTCGCATCAAATGGTGTGGTAGACAGTACTCGTACTCGAGTACATTTTTCAATATCAGTACTCGTACTCTAAGTTTTTGCAGAACTCGTACTCGGAAGTTGAGTACTCGACTCCATCACCGCTATTGGTGCTGTTAGTCCTTTTAGTCCAATTAGTGCTATCAGTCCTATTAGTGTTACCAGAATTATTAGTACTTATAGTCCTATTACTATTATTATTTTATTTATTTGCATCAGACACAAAAAACGGTCTCAAACATTGCTAAAATCGCTTGGTCCAGAGAAAAATAAAATAAGCAGCAAAAACGCAACGAAAATACAAAAAAACAAGCATATTTACACAGAATCACTCTCAGAAAAAGGCAGACAGCTTTAAGCAGCATGCATAAAGATTATTGCAATTGATAAAAAAAACTGAATCATAACAACACCCTGATGACATCACAGCTTGAATAAATTTGTTAACTGCGCCATGGCCTAGTGCAGCGTTTCTCAAACCATGGGTCGCGACCCAAACATGGGTCGCCAGGGCTTTTTGAGTGGGTCGCGAAAGGCTTCTGTTAATACAGTAAATTTATTAGCTTAAACAAAATCTCCAAGCAATATTTCATCGCTTTTTTTTAAATCGATAGTGCCTGAGTATTAAGCCTGAGTCACACGAAGCTAATTTATTAGCCGCTAATGCGCTAGCTGCTAATAAATTAGCCAACTCGCTCAGTGTGACCGGTTATTCGCTACTAGCTGGCAGCACTTGCTAGCTAATTTACTCGCCGCTAATAAAGTTGAACATGAACATGTTCAACTTTATTAGCTACTAGCTAGCTAATTCGGCAGCACTCGCAAGATAAAAACAATGCAAGCGTTATGACATCACAAATTGATATACCGGATATATCAGATCCACATGTCATGGCACTCTCTGCGTTCTGCTGTACAAGCCTACACAAAAACTAAAAAGATGTCGAAAAAACAAGGGTTAAAATGGAATGGGAATGCGGTAGTTGATTTTTTAAACATTTACGACAAAGATGAAATTTTGTGGGACACGAATAATGAAAACTATTTTTTAAAAAATGCCAGGGAGCACAGTTTTAAAAGATTATACGAAGAGCTTAAACATGCTAGTCCAGAGCTGCAAATTCCGAACGAGGAAACCTTAAAAAGAAAAATAAAAAGTATTAAAGACTGCTGCAGGATCGAGCTGAATAAAATAAAAAAATCAAGAAAAAGCGGGTGTGGAACAGATGACGTGTACAGGCCAAAGCTAGTATGATTTAATAGAGCAATTACCTGTCCAACTTCTGCGCATGCAAGCCGTATTAACCGATTTATGACTTTTCGCTGTCCTATATTAGTAGTACGCACATATTAGTATTAGTAGTAATAAAGTCCTATATTAGTAGTAGTACCCTATATTAGTAATTAGCAGTAGTACGCACATCCAATATTGCCAATGCTCTGTGATGTCATAGATATAGTTTTAATCAAAACTTTGCAGAGAATGCAGTGCTGCTGCTGCAGACGCAGTGAGGACAAAAAGACAGTAGTTGCGAGCTGTCCTGTTGCAGAATTGCAGGCTGTAGTAGTGTAGTAGGCTATGTTTTACATTTAAGATAAGTAATCGAAAGGCGTTAAGGCTCTGCAGTGTTTTCAGCAAATTTTATTTCTGCTTTAAGATATCGCAGAGCTTTTAGATATCGCATTTTTAGATATGCAGAGCATCCAATGTGTTTGGCACTGAGTGATGTTGAGCCACAATTTCAAGAACTTGTTGAAGCGAAATGGCATTGAATGTTGTGGAATAAAAGTTGTTTTTGGTGTTTTTGTATTTATATGTACTACGCTCAGGTTTCTTGGGTCGCAGCTGTTCTTGCAGATCAGATTTTTAATCGATTTTGGGTCGCAGAAGAGAAGGGTTGAAAAATGCTGGCCTAGTGGTTAAGAGCGTTCGCCTTGGAAGCTGGTAGGTTGGATTCTATTCTCAGTCGGGTCAAACCAAAGACTTTAAAACTGGTACCGGTAACTGCTGTTACACTTGCTAAACGCTCAGCAATTAAGTGTAGCGCGGAGGATGAAATGAACAGAGAATAAAAATGCGTCAGTGAATTCTTGACAAAATTTAGTCCTGTCGCTAAAGGACCTTAGTAGTTATAAAGCGCCATAAACAGATAAAACCACACAACATTTCATTTCGTTTGTACTGGAACGGTACTACTAAATAGGCAATGCAGACACTGTAGGCAGTGCAGGCACTGTAGGCAGTGTAAGCAGTGCAGGCACTGTAGGCAGTGCAGGCAGTGTACTTGCTATTAGTCCTATTAGTCTTATCAGCCCTATTAGTATCCTATTTGTGTCAACTTTTATGCTATATTCATTTTTTTTGGCATTGTTGAAATTTCGTACTGACTTGACACTGGTACCGGTACGTCAACAAATGAATGAACAATGAAAAGTAGTAGTACTATTAGTCCTATCAGTCTTATTAGCAGATTAGTGCTGTTTAGTTCTACTAGTGCTATTAATCTTATTAGTGCTATCAGTCCTATTAGTCCTATAGAGGTATTTAGTAATGTCCCTCAAGATTAGACTATGCTAATGCAATTCTCTATGGTTTGCCATCCAAACAAATTAATAGACTGCAAAAGTTGCAGAACTCTGCTGCTCGATTGGTCATGCGCACAAAGAAGTGGGATTGCATTTACACCAGTTATAAAATCATTGCACTGGCTGCTCGTTAATGGACGCATTCAATTCAAAATTTTGCTGATCACATTTAAATGTTTGCATGGCTTAGTTAATCCAAATTTCAAAGCCCACTCAACAACTTCGAAATTCGTCAAAATTACTTCTGCAGAAGCCTTTTGTTAAAACAAGTGCTTATGGCGATCGATGTTTCGCTAGAGCAGCAGCAGACTTGTGGAATATTTTACCCGCAAAACTGCAACAATCAGACAGTACAGCAGGTTTCAAAAATAATTTAAAAACACTGAAACACATCTTTTCTCTTTGAAATATTTAGATTAAAGTGCTGTGAGCCTTTGTGTAAAGTGGATGCAGCGCGATAGAAGTACGCTATTATTATTATTATTATGTAAAACCAGTGCAAACCAGCTAAATCCCCGGACTGGTTTCTATCAAAACTTTTTAATTCTGTTGCAGAGGGCTGAGTGGTTGCAAGTTCGTACCGTTTTGTTATTGTTAGTGTGATCGTAATGCTAGCCACATGAATCCTAAATGGTATTTATTACTACTGTATGATGAAATTGGTGCAGTTTGTTTGGTTAAATAGATTTTGTCCTGCTTCGTTTTGTTTTGTAGACTGTTTTTAAGTTTTGAAATGGCCAAAACGCAGTTGGACATAGTAGATTTTAATTCTGCAGATGATGACGTATTGTCAGATCAACCAGATGATAAACTAGTTATTGATAATGATGTCATTCAAACCACTCAACCAAATCAAAAGAACTGGTTTCGCTACAAGGCTGCATTAGAGTCATTAATTCCTTGCAGACCATTTTCAAAATCGCAACAACACCCTAATGACAACGCTGGATTTTTTTCCATATTAACATTTTCATGGTTGACTTTGTTAATTTGGAAAATCTTGAAAAAATCCCCTACAGTTGATAAATTATGGAAAACGTCACAATATGATGAAGCTGTTCGAAATTACAAAAGATTTGTTAGAATCTGGAAGAAGGAAGTAGAACAGAAAGGAGCGAAAGATGCATCTCTTCATCGTGTTGTGTGGTTGTTTGTTAGAACTCGTATTATTGTTTCATCATTTTGTTTCTCAGTATTTGGATTGGCTTTATTTCTGAGCAGTGGCATTGTAATACGCAAGTTGCTGGAATATGTTTCTGCTCCAAATGGTGGTTTGAATTTTGGAATAGCTTTAATTGGTTGGTTACTTGGTGCTGAAATAACCAGAGCATGCTTCCTAACATTAGGTTTTAGTCTAAATTATCGCACAGCTCTTAGAACCAGAGGTGCAATATTATTACTGGTTTTTAAAAAAGTAATGAGAACTTACTCTAGTAAAGACAAAATGTCAGTAGGTGAATTGGTTACGTTATGTTCCAATGATGGAGATAGAATCTTTGAAGGTTGCAGAATTGGAAATGCATTCATTGTGGGACCTTTTTTGTTTATAATTGGCACAATTTACACTTGTTTTTTGTTGGGTGCTGTTAGTCTGATTGGTTCTCTAGTTTTCATTGTGATTTTAGTACTTCAGACTGTTGTGGTCAAGTTGATGAATAAGCTGAGAATGAAAGCGGTTTTGCATTCAGAAGAGCGAATAAAAAAACTAAATGAAATTTTAGCTTCAATCAAAATGGTTAAAATGTATTCATGGGAAGGCTATTTCTCTAAGCTGATCCAATCGATTCGTGAAAAGGAGTTAAAAGCATTGCGCCAAGCTGCAATTTTGCAAAGTGTGAATGTCAGTTTTGCATTTTTAACTCCAGTCTTTGCAGCAGTTCTAATGATATCTGCGTATGTTTTGCTAAAGAATCCTCTTACACCAGAACTTGCTTTTACTGCAGTTGCACTGTACAATGCTATGGCAAATGCTCTCAAATTTATGCCTATTGCTATCAAGACTTTAGCTGATGCAAACATATCGTTAAATAGGTTTAAAAATTTTCTTTCCAGGGAAGGCGTGCCAGTTTATGTGACCAATAAGGTTGGACTTGCCCAAAATGCAATAGAAGTCGAAGATGCTAGCTTTGCTTGGAATTCCACTGAATTCTTGAAAAATGATCACTTCCCTGACCCAAAATGCAGTGAATCTAATTTCGATGATAATAAGCATGCTAAAGCAATGCTTATAACCCCCTTGCCCCAAGATGCTAATAATGAAGTAATTTTAAACCATGTTAATGTGACTGTAAAAAAAGGAGATTTGGTTGGAGTTTGTGGCGTAGTTGGTGCGGGTAAATCTTCTTTTGTATCTTCTATAATGGGGCAGATGGAAATTCTTGGTGGATCTGTGGCTGTTACAGGTTCAATAGCTTACTGTGCACAACAAGCTTGGTTGATGAATGCTACTATACGAGAAAATATTCTTTTTGGTTCTGTTTATGATAAACAAAAATATCAAGATGTCATAACATCTTGCCAGTTGTTGCCTGATTTTGAGATTTTTCAGAGTGGGGATTTAACCGAAGTTGGTGAGAGGGGAATAAATTTAAGTGGTGGACAGAAACAAAGAATTAGTTTGGCCAGAGCTTTATACAGCAATAAAGACATTTATCTTTTTGATGATCCCTTAAGTGCTCTTGATGCTCATGTTAGCAAGAGTATTTTTATGGAAGTCATTCTAGAGCGACTGAGAAGTAAAGGCAAGACGATTTTGCTAGTTACTCATCAAACTCAATATCTTTCTTATTGTGATGCAGTTTTTCAGGTTAAAGGTGGTCAAATGAACAAGCTTGATATGACTGAAGTAAAAACTTCACATGCTGATATTTCTGGTCCTGAAGATGCACACAGTTCTACCGACCAAGTTAGCCCAAAACTTGAAAACGGCCTTTCATTGATTTTATCTGGTTCAGTGGAGAAGTCTCAAGTAACTTTATGTGATCCCAGCTGTGCAGTTAAAAAGAATAATTCCAAAGATGAATTGGAAATGGAGTTAGAGGGAAAATTATTGACCACTGAAGAGTCTGGTCAAGGCGTGTCTTTATCTACTTACAGGGCTTTTATAAAGGCATGTGGTGGATATGCAATCACAGGAGTAATGTGCCTATTTTTTATGGTTAATGTTGGTGCTCAGCAGTTCAGTAACTTTTGGCTGTCATATTGGTTAAATCAAAGATCTGATATTGACGTGTGGGAAAATGAAACCTACCTTTTAGAGGCTAATCTGTCGCGAAATTTTTCTACTACTACCTCATCACCAGAAAGCAACAATATACTTCTTAATCGTAAGCTAAATTTTTATCTTACAATTTATGGCCTGTCAGCACTTATCATGTTTGTTGTTAGCTTTTTTCGTGGTTTTGCGTTTGTTTCTACAACGATTAATGCATCTAGAGTTTTGCACAATTCTTTGTTTACCACTGTATTGAATGGTACCATGGCTTTTTTCGATACAACTCCAACTGGACGAATCTTGAATCGATTTCAGAAAGATACTGATGAACAAGATGTATTGCTACCTTTTCTTCTCGAAATGTTTTTATTTAATATTGCTTCATTTTTATTTGCTATTGGGTTAGTAGCATTTGTTTTCCCTAAATTTCTCATTGTAATTGGCGTCTTGTTTCCAATCTTTCTAGTTATTTATGTCGTTTTTAAACCTTCTGCTAGAGAGCTGAGAAGGTTGGATGCTTTGACGAGGTCCCCGTGGTTTGCTCATATTGCCACCACTATAACTGGAATGGATTCAATTCGAGCGTATAGGAGGATGAAAGATTTCGTAAGCAGGTTCTGTGATCTTTTAGATAAGAATGGAGTTCCTTTTTATCTGTTTGCTTGTTTGAATCGTTGGCTTGCTGTTCGTCTGGATGTATTGACTATAATTTCCTGTGTTGTTCTGTCCATATTAGTGATAGTGAACAGAAATCTTGTGACTCCAGCATACACGGGCTTAGCATTAAGTTCGTCCTTTTTTATGAGTGGTATGCTCCAGTTTACGATTAGAATGCTAGTAGAAACAGAAGCACGATTTGTGTGTATTGACCGAATCAAATACTACATCAGCAACACTTCCCAGGAAAGTTCGAGTATTGCTACTTCACCAAAACCAAACTGGCCAGAGTTTGGAAAAATTGAGTTTCGAAATGTGTGCATGAGATATCGTGATGGTTTGCCACTGGTGCTCAAGGATTTGTCTTTTACTTTTTGTGCCGGTGAAAGAATTGGTGTAGTAGGCAGGACTGGGTCTGGTAAATCTTCCCTTTCAGTTGCTCTCTTCCGTTTAACTGAGCTTGCTAGTGGAAGTATTTGGGTCGATGAAATTGATATTAGTTCGATTTCGTTACATCACTTGCGTTCTCAGTTGTCAATTATTCCACAAGACCCAGTCTTGTTTTCTGGTACAATTCGAAGTAATCTTGATCCCTTTGATCTATGCAATGATGCTGAAATATGGTTAGCTTTGGAGCAAGCTCATCTAAAAAATGCTGTGTCTAAACTGATGGGACAATTGGATGAAGAAGTTTTTGAAAACGGTAGCAATTTTTCTGTTGGAGAGCGTCAGCTGCTTTGCTTAGCTAGAGCATTATTAAGAAAATCAAAAATCCTAATCTTAGATGAGGCAACCGCTGCAATTGATTTGGAAACAGAGAAAATAGTCCAGGAAATTATTGATCGTATGTTTTCCCAATGCACCATCATCACCATTGCTCATCGGCTGTCGACTGTAATTAACAGTGATCGCATTATGGTGTTAGACCAAGGCAAAATAGTGGAACTGGACGAACCACAGAAGCTGTTCAACGATAAATCGTCAGCGTTTTCCACGATGCTGAACAGCTTTAAAGCTCATATACCCCAACAGTCTTAACTAGTCATCACAGTCTGATAGCAAAAGAGCATATTTAGCTTAGCAGCGTTATTGTGAAGTGTTAGTTTCTAAATTTGGTTTATATCCTGCTGTTTTATCTTTGATAACCAAGGTGCACAGTAGACCAAGGAGGCCCTTCCCTCATTTTTTAAGTAAATTTGCAAGATTTGTTGCAGCAAAATGTATTTAATGATTTGCTACTTCCACACACATTTCTAGTTCTTTCTTGCATCTCAAATCCCCATTGATTGATTTTGTTTATTGGTTTATAGTACAAACGCATTAGACTCTCGTTTACTGTAACGTGTCATAGAAGTAGTATGTTGCTTGCAAGATGTTGTAACTTATAAGCAATCTTGGTTAAATTTTCTTCAAGTGTTTTTTTTTAATCAGAGCCATTTGTTTTAATAGTTTGTGATTGCTTTTTATAAGGCTTTAGAATTTTTAATGCATCTGAAATTTATATAACCATGTGTTGTATATACAAAGCATGCTTTGGCTTATCTCCGTAACAAAAGCTTTATTAAATGTTTTTTTAATTCATTTGTGTTGCTAGTGGTGGTATAATATTCATTCTGTTTTAACTTGTTTGCAGCGGTGTAAGCTTGTTTTCAAAAACATGTATCATCATGAAACCGTTTGCTATATAGCAAGTACAAAACTCGCTTGACCAACCTTGCAATTACTTGTCTAAAGCCGTGGTCACACGAGGCGAGTTACTCGCGCGAGTAATTGCTCGCAAAAGTGGTCGCGCAGGGCGAGTTACTCGCGCGAGTAATCGCTCGCAAAAGTGGTCACGCAGGGCGAGTTACACGCGCGAGTTTTAAGCTGCGAGTAACGTTAGCGTGGGTGGGTAGACTTCATCTGCGGCTGCGCTCATGCCGCTTTTCATAGATTTTCTAATTTTATTGACTTCCCCCCAGGGCCGGCGCCAAGGGGGGTATAGCCCCCCCAATCGACATGCTTTGCCCCCCCAATTAACGAGCTTACTCCTTGGAAACAGTGGCTTTTGTGATTAATTTCAAACTTTGGTCTTCCTAAGTCGACTGCTCTGGCGCCGTCTCTGCGCTTCCCCCTATAACTAACTTTCATATTTTTAATTTTTTTTAAGCACGTCATCTAACACGAGACCAACATCATTTCGCTTCCTTGGCATTTTTATTGCAGTGATTCTGTGGTGGCTCGTGTTCCACAAGCAGAACCGGTTCCAGAGCAGTCGACTTAGAGGGGCCAAGCGTTTATCAAGGGGGGCAAGAGTTTAAAATTAAGCTCAAAAGCCGCTGTCTTCCAAAGAGTACGCTTGTTAATTGGGGGAGCTGAGCATGTCAGTTGGGGGGGCAGGCCCCTCTGGGCCCCCCCCTTGGCGCCGGCCCTGTCCACAAACCCTCAAAATTACGAAAAATATCAAAGAAAATCACAATTTCAAAATCAGCTGCAAGCTTCTACAGTAAATTTGTTTTCTACGCTAGGTTTTCTTTTTTTCGAACAATTTATTGGTACTATTACGTCATAACGAGTTTTGGTAGCAATGGGGATTTTTCATGCTACTCCCCCGAGTGATTTTTTGTTGCGAGTAGGTAATCACACGGAGAAATTCTCTCGCGCGAGAACTCGCCTCGTGTGACCACGGCTTAAAAGTTATCCCACAATGTCCCCTCTAGAAACTTTTCTTGAAAAAACTTTGCATGCCACCACTGGTTCTGATTTTTAACTTTTGTGTCTTATATTTGTTAGCTTGTCTTGCATTTTTGTTTTGTAGGTTTATGTGTTCTTTGTAAGTTTGTCAATTTACCTTACTAGTATCTAGTTTTGCTTTACCTAGATTACTTGGTTTCTGGTTGTCTCGTTACACATGTAAATTTGTTTTTGTAGCAAATTTACCAACGGTTTTGCAATTTTTTTTTCGGTTACTGTGGAAACACTATATTATACACAAAGAGTGTAAAAAATTTATTTTGTGACCATAAAACTGCGGTAGTTAAAGCTATGGTTGCCTCTTATATGATGCGCTTTTTACGCGTTTTACACTAACTAAGGTGTTATATGTAGTTTTGAAAAGTTTTGCTTGTGTATAAATTTTGAATAAGTTACAAAAATTGTGATTTACTAGTCCTAAATTCTACTGCAACTTCTTGTGAAATTTATACGTCGCTGAGAGATTAGATAAGTATATTTTCGCGCACTGTTTGTTCTTAACTCAACGGACCAAAATTAGACTCCTTTGTGAAGTGGTTGGCATACACATGGTGTCTTATAAGTTAAACCAAGGCTCAGCTTCCTCTGGCAGAGCGCTCGTTACCTGTCAATAGCTATGGCTTGAGTTATAGAATATTGTAAAATAGTACGTTGCATGTAAAAAATAAGTATCATGAGGGTTCTACTAAACTCCGCTAAGGACTGACCCTAAAACCCTTATCTAACCCTAATTTAAAGTTCTTTATCGTTCTTTGGTATGGTATGATTTCAAGTCCTTTGTTGTTCTTTGCGGTGTTTACTGGATCAATTTAAGGTCTTTCGTCGTTCTTTGCGGTGTTTAGTACATCAATTTGAGGTCTTTTGTCGTCCTTTGCGGTGTTTAGTAGGACCGGTATCATGAGTTGATTTAATTAAATGGAGAAAATTTTGTTTGTTAGCAATCGATTATTCAGTGTTTGTATTCAAAACAATAGTAATGGTCGTTGTTTTGCGAGTGCTTATATTACTAGCGACGTAACCATAATTGCTTGACATTAACGATGTATGTGTAATTGTGTATTTTTGGTAATAAGCAGATGTTGTGTAATTACTTTTTGTTTAATGTGTTGTCAATTATAGTTTTGTTTTATGATGCACTAACAAGCAATCATGTTTACCGAAAAATCGATGTAGCTCACTAAGCATAACAGACTCATGACATTTCCTGTCCTCTGGCACATTGATTGTCAAGTTTTAGGAATGCGACCATTTCAGGACTTTTCTGATTTTGTTGTCACCAATCCAAAAACTACAAAAAAATACTGGCTAATATTTTCGTTTGATTTTATGCTAGATCACCATGACTTAAAGCAGCATAATGAAGGGTGTTATGTACTGCTACACTTGTGGCTAATAACTGGCATCTGTACTGCTTGAGAATTTAAATTTAAGCCGTATTTCCAGATTATTGCTGCACTTCCAATCACAATAAATTGTGTACAGATTTTTATTTGCGAATTAATCAACAAAATAAGCTATTGCCCACGCTTCGCGAGATGAATTTCCGCATCAGTTACTGCTTTCGTACTCGAGGCGTGTTGTCCGAGCTATTTTTGCCACATGGCGTGTTTATGAGAATTGTATTTGTGAGTTTGCTCTGTTCTATGAATTTGCTTAGCACCTCATTGCTGCCAGTAACAGATATTGTAAAAAATGTATTCCTATTTATTGGCGAGAATGCCCACATCTTAATTTTCTTTGGTGTGTGCTACGCTATAATACTGTAAGCTGCGAATTAATATCTTTGAATTCGAAATTTTTACCCTTAATCTTCCAATTTCAAACATTTTTGTGTGTCAGAATAATTTTGAGCTGAAGTGGCTGCGTTGTGTCTGTTTCTGTAGTAAAATCTTTACATCAGGTTGATTTGCTGTTGCTCATTGAAATTTTATAGTTGTAGTTAAAAACGTTCAAAAATGAAAAAACATTGTATGCATTAATTTTGGTGTAATTTGAAATTTTTAATTTGTGTTTAATTTTGAATGAACTAACAAGTGTTGACATTATAATAATGCTTTTCAAAAATCTAAAATAGTTTAATTTATGTAATTACTCAACTTTGGAATTGTATTAAAGATCAATTTCTTGGGGGAAATTGTCAAGTTGCACATCAACAACATCGTAAGTAATTTTTCTATGATTTTTTGATTATATTGAACAGAAACTTCAACTGTTAAGTGAGCTTACCTTTTGAAATCAACAGCCACCGGCTTATATGTCACATGCGATTGGCTCTCGCCATGAACCGAGATCTGTAATCTGCGCACGGTACCGTTAGTCCATGATTCCTCCGCATAATTTGTTAACGCTTGTAACGGTGGTTCTTAAACTGGGTTGGACCGAACCCCAGGGGTTTGGTGAAGCTATAACCGGGGTTCGGCCAAAATCAGAATCAGTTTACAAAAAATACACGAAAAAGGCATAAGGTTACAAATTAGTATTATACATGTTTTTTTGTGTGGAATTCATGTTTTGTTAGTTTTGTTTCATTGAATAAAAATATTTCATTTGCTACAAATCATAGTTCACTGTTGGCAAAAAATCATTTGCACTGAGTTTTTGAATCATAAGTTATAACCGGGGTGGATCCAGGGAGGGATACCTTTCTCCCACAAGCCATTTTCAATGTTATTTTTGATGAATAAATTTTTTCTATAATTTCGGACCACTTCGACGACAATGATCCTTACGCCCTAAGCACGCATAAGTGGAATAAGTACGAGCAAAATATATCGTATTTGGTAAAGGACTTAAAGTTAGGGGCAAACAATTAAACAAAAGTTGCCTGAAAAATTGTTCAAAAAGCATTAAAATAGCAATTACAGTATCTATATTTTCATTAATTTTCCAGGGGAGCATGCTCCCGGACTACCCTAGGCGTAGAGCCATTTTTGTATATTATTTTGCTTCAAATTAACTCCGCCAGAAAAAATTACGCTTAAAAATGTTGAATGCGCCTCTGACATGAAACATTGTCAAAGGGCTTATTTACGCCCTTTTTTGGGTCGTAACGTCTAACGTCTTTGTACTTCGTTAACATTCAACCCAATTCAAAACTGCATTCTTCCAAAATTTTCTCGATCCGCTCCTAGTTATGACTAAGAGTTCGGTGCGTGCCTGTATGATACTTGCTTCAAGGGTTCGACATCTCCGACAAGTGTTAGAACCACTGGCTTATAATTTGGTTGGGTTTTCAACGCTTGCATGTCTGTCAGATGTCGAGCGAACAACGCAAACAACTCAGCATTTCCCAGGCAACTGGAATAGTCAGAGATGAAAGAGGTAAGCTTGTACACTTGCAGCGCTTTTTTTTTCATTGTATAGAAGTGACAGATTCTCGCATAAAATTTTGCATAGTTAGAATCAGTTTATGGATAAAAATGTTCTTTATTTGCTCTTATTGCTCAATTTTTTGATGTATGAAATAATACTGTGTATATGCATATTGCGTATATTCATGTTTCAATTAGCTTTAGTTTACAGCAGTTAACTATTGCATTTAAGCTTGGTCGTTTTGAAAGATTTTGATTATTGCAGGCATGGCTTTTATCCCTGCTACTCAGCGGCCAGACGGAACTTGGAGAAAAGCCCAGCGTGTTCGAGATGGTTATGTTCCAGAAGAAGATGTGAAAAGGTAAATGTGTGCTTTTGCTTGCCCTGGGAACATACTGGAGGGTAACCCTGTGGTATGCATGATTTTGTTCAAACCTTGATGCGTAGTATTCGTCTCTTATCAAGTGTATGTGCTTAATACTTTTGCAGCTGCAATCATTGAAAACCTTGTCTTAGTTAATCAATGTATTACAAAGCTTCCGTTTTTAAGAGTTTAAGCATTTACAACTGTCTGTATCGTGTGACTACTTATAGGCAAGAAATTCGGGATTAGGGTTTCTGGCTCTTAGCACATTCATCCAGCTATTTTTATCCTTGAATTTCACGCCTGAAAATGCTGTTGAGTAAGCTTTTCTAATTGAATGAATTAAGATTTAAGGTTTTTTTTAAAGATGTAACACTGCTGGCATGACATGGATTTAATTTTCGATATGAAACATGTTTAAATCTTAGGTAGCTTAATGTTTAAATTTCAGATACGAAACTTCCGCTGCTCGTGCCCGACGGAACGCCCCAGTATGTCCCGGTTATTTTCCTCCTCCCGCCGCCTCCAGTTCAAAATCCCGATCTATTCCCGGAATGACAGCTCCCATAAATTCCAATCCGGCGAGAAATTCCGATACTCCCCTTACTAAAAGCCAGAAAAAGAATATAAGAAGAAAAGAAAAGCAACAAGAAAAACGAGCCGAGGCTCAAAAAACAAGCATCGAGTTTCAATATAGCACACTTGCCAGTGGTGATAAAAGCGTAGATGATATCACGAAATCTCTGGCCCAAACTACGGTTCAACCAGCAGTGACATATGATGCCAGTACGCCCCCCGAGGTTGTCAATAAACAACTGAAAAAATTAAATAGAAAAATTCGAGAAATGGACCAACTACAAGCGAAATTCGATAGTAAAGAAATACCGCACTTGAATTCAGCTGAAAAAGCAAAGCTAGCACGGCGAGATGAAGTGAATAAACAAATAACCGAACTGCAGCTTTTGTTAAAGAACGCTACATCTTCATGACAGCTGAAGGTCATGCGCAGCCAGTGATGGACACGATAAACCTTTCCGTTCTAAAGCGATGATCGATAATTTCAAAAAAGCCCTGGGCGATACCGATAATCGATGTCTCAATTTCTTAAAGCGATATCGGTAATCGATAAATTATCGCCGATAAATTTTTCCGATAAACGTTGCGGTAAATTTTCAATGTGTTCGACGAAGTCTTTTTTTGTAAGTCGAATTGCAAAAATGTTTTTTTAGTTTTTCAAGAAAAGAGAGGAGTTCACGGACTCCGCCGTGACATTAAACGAAACAAAAAGAGTTAAAATTACAAAAGTGTTAATGGACACCGTCGTATTTTTTCCATTGCGCCAACTCACTAACTTTGAAGTTTAAACACTGCGTGCATAAAGAATCGTTTATCGCGATAATTTATTGGCGATAACAAAATATACAACAAAAGCGATATCGGTAATCAATAAATCAAAACTGTTTTGAGCGATAGCGATAACCGGTGATAAATTATCGTCGATGGATTATCTCCATAAATGCCCTTCTCTGTACACACTGCACAGCCTGTGTAATGTGCTGAAAAGGAATTTCTGTTTGAAAGTAGACGAACTTTCTTCACCCCGGGTTCGAGTCCAAAGGACCTTTTTTTTGTCAAAGCCTAATCGAGCGTGTTGTTCATCTAAAAATTAATGACGTCAAAATGGTGTCCCCTCAGCAAATTTCGAAATGGTTGCACGAATTTTTTTGTTCAATTATCATTGCCCTACCCTTTCTGTAACCCACGTATCAACACGAATAGCATCAGAATAAAATCTAAACCCAGAGTGGCATCGCATCTCGGTCCTTAAGATTACTAGCCCACCATATTGACCACTATACCTCGCCGATTGTGCCCAATTATGGCGCAATTTTTTTTAGTATCTTTTTCTGCGCAACCATTTGGAAATACATGTCTTGGTAAGACACCGTGGTTTCACATTCCTAGATGAAATTATGTGTATTATTATGTTAGCCTATTTTATAGCATTTAACATGAAAATAGTGTTTTTCTACCTTACGCCATTGCAGCAGCCTCCATGATATTGAGTTCAACGCGTGCCGCTTCAGGATTTCGCTCAGCCTAAAGCCAAGCTTGACCTACTTTGGTAAATTAATTTTGCTCTTGATTGCTGTAAATCTGTTATAATTTTTTGGAATTTTGTTGCATATTTATCCTCCTATCACGAGAAAGCTATCTATGCGCTATACGAACTCGCTTAGGAGTTGCCGGCCATCTGTCTACCACACCGAGATGGGGGAATCCCGCTTAGTGCTTTTCCCAACGGCACAACAAGTAATTAAACTTGCTGGTTCTCCACATTGTCCACGTAATGCTGAGCGTCAAGCAGGGAAGCTGTGAATACCAATTTTAAAGTCATTGGTTTGACCCGACTCGGAATGAAGCCCAAGAGTACAGCTCCCTAGGCGGACGCTCTTACCACTTGGCCATCTGAGCTGTTCTTACGGCTCCCGAGGCGGACGCTCTTGCCACTCGGCAATCAGATCAACTTCGTAGACGCTTTTTCAATCATGAACAGTTTGTAAGTGTGCAAAACCGTCGATGCGGTTTTGATGAATAACTGCTAGCTTTTTTTATTGATTGCAAAACAGGTTTTGAAATAAACTTGTTTTAAGCGTATTTGTGAAAGATCATTTATTAAAATTAAAACAGCTTTAGGTTTGAACTAAACATAATCGCCACATTCAAGAAAACGAAATTGATTTTACCGCAACAGTGGTTATCAAACTGATACTGTAGGTATAAATTTTGGTAATGCTGACTACGATGATAGCTTCGGGAAAGCTTGGTTAAAACTGGTCAGAATCCCCTCCGGGTGTCGGAGGAATGAACTCCTTTCTTTCAAGCTTCATGATAGACGCCTGAAAACAAATCGTGCTTCAACTAGTGTTTTAGACTTATTATGCTTCTTATTGTATACGAATTTCCGTTGCTTTTCGAGAGTTGAGCGTTCATCTTAGTCCGTTGTCTTTGTATTTGGAAAAGCTCGTTTGCGTACTTTGCAGAGGTGAAGATTTTTTGTTTTGTAGTACCACAAGCAAAAAGTCTGCAGAGGTCTTTAAATTGATTTTGAGAATTTTCTACAGTCTGCACAGAATGTTATAAGGTCATAACTGGTACAAGTTTCTGCAGCTTTTTTTACAGCTTCGGGAAGCTTCCTTAAGTAACGAAAACTTTATTACAGCATGTATGGAGCTGTGTGACTAAATTTTATGTTGCAACTTTTTTTGGTTTTAAAGGCAACTTTTTGTTGCAACTTTTACGAAATATTAAAAAAAATGAACAACCAATGTAATTTTACTAATAATTTCCCAGGTGTAGGTAAATCTGCGTTACGTTTACTTTGTTTTAATGCAAGCAGTAATATATTGTCACAAAATGCATAATGAATGAGGTCTTTCAGCGTCATTTATTCAGTAACAATAGGCTCGCTGTATTCTGTAGTTATGAGCTTCAGCATGCTGTGCAAAGCAGCTGTTAGCTAAAGACCGTCACTTTGCTCAGAACGATGTTATGAAATATTTAGCAGTGTATGTAAATAAATTATGTTCATGTCAATCATAGACACAAACTTTGACAATTGATTTCACCGCTCGTTATATTCTTTCATGCAACTTTACAACTTTCATTAACAATAATTGCAACTTAACAACAAAAATGAATATAACTTTTTTGTTTTTTTAGTGCTACAAAAACTTGCCCTAGTCATAACAGTAGACTAGGAGGTGCGAAATGAGGTAAGGTTATGTGTGCTACCTGACGTGGTTTACTGTTTCATATTTCAACGAAATAGTTACGTTGAAAAACACGATAACGCGAATCCAAACCCATGCTAAATTTTATTGTCAACACCTCTGAGAAGTCATAATTCGTGTCAAGTAGAGTTAGGCCTTCGGTACCGTAATTAGCTGGATTTGAAATTGAAAACTTACAATTACCTGTTCAATCTTTCCAATTAGTAACTTCACGGATTCAACTTGCTGATTGTAAGACAGGAGAAATTGTTGTTGGTTTTCCATGATTTCTAGTCTTATTCTAAAAAACTCTTCGTTCATTTCGTTCTAAAAAAAATTCAAGAAAGTAATTTGCGTTTGAAAGCGGCATGTTCATTTTTTGCTGTCACTTAGCTTTTTAAGACGCTATTAATTTTAACTAGGGAGTCGAACCTGAACCGCGAACGGTAAAAACGGCTTTTTTTCGGTGAACCCGAGCCGAACCTGAACCGTTTAAATTCGAGATCATTGAACCTGAACCGAACCCGAACCTTTAATATTTCAAATCTGTGAACCGAACACGAACCTTTAAAATTTTATGCAAGTGAACCGAACTCGAACCTATAAAATTTGTCAGCGACATGGCCTGGCGGTACCGCGCGCAGGTGACAGATCCTAGTACGTGACTGGTTCGATTCGCGGCTGGAGCCGATCGCATTCGACATATTTAACGGGTGGCTGATGACTCGAAGAGCGCAAGCTAACTTCGCAGTCTCCCTCAATTAGGGTAGAGTGGGGTAAAAGGCCCACCTTAAGGAAAATGTGTTATAACTTACAGCAACGGTACATGAAACAACAACTATTTCGCTGTATGTATGCACGAAGTGATACTCTTATCAAAAAAATGTAATTAGGAACTCGGCACAATTACAAGTAAGCCAGAAATCGAGGTTTGTTTTTTCTTTTACAAAGGGTGTTTTACCCCGTACGTGGGCTAAACGCCTGTGGGAGGGCGTTTTGCCCCACTCTTTACGTATCTTTTTATGAGCCACTAGCACGCGGTGAAAGGAATGCAGCAATGAAAGCTTGTTCATTAATGAACTTAACTTTTGCTTTTTAACAATAAAAAGAACATTTTTAAACAAAAGATACCCAACAAATAGCATCGACAACAAGAAAAAAATCATTCCTGCAAATTAGGAGAGGTCTTCATTTGTCGACTCGCAGTTGTGACAAATGAATTAAAGATTTTCGAGTGTACACTCCTGGTGGGCCCACAAAGTACATATAGGACAATGGATGGATTTCTCTCTTGGCCTGCTGTTACAAAAAAAGCTCCTCCACAAAATAAGCATGGCTATTCTTCATCCTCTGAAGTGTCAACGTCATATTTCTGTTTTGAGAGTTTACATTTCTCGTGGCGTTAAGGGTCAAACAAAGATAGGTAGTTTGAACTGTGAGTGTTAAAGGGGGCCAGCTCCTTCCAGTTGCTCTCCTTTCCATTTCAGCGACTTTGCCACTGGTTTAACATTTGTCTTGCTAATGCTGCCGTCATTTGGCAAAACCCATTAACTCCAAAATTTTGAAATTTCATTTTTTTGCATTTTTTCATTCGTCGCTTCAATGCCCTTCTTGTGTGCGAATATCGAGTTTTTACTCCTAACCGATTTCGAGTTATCTATAATGGCAAACCCATTAACTCCACTTCTGTACAAAAAGTTGTCAAAAGTTTTAAAAATATCTGGCAAAACCTGTTAACTCCACTTGTAATTGTTAATTTTGTTATTGCGTCATAAACAAAGTTTAATGCATTTCTCAAAAAATTTCATCTCACCAGTGAAAAAATTGTGCGTAACAATATCAAACAATAATGATGGTGACGTGATAGCTAATTGGGTTCAATGCAAATTTGGATAAAAATCGAACGCAAGATTCATACGCTGTTTATACATTCATTGATTAAAATTATTAACATTAAACTTTATCAAACAACTAAAAAGCAGTGTCCTTCCTGGCCTACCGGACGGGAAGTCATGACGACTTCCTCTTGTTGGGTCAGAGGCTATAACAGCACTCCATCACCAACAGTGCAAAGCACTCCAGTAAATCGTACCTTAGAGCGAGACAGCGCTGTTTCTGGCTATTAGCCTTCATCATCATTAAACTTTTATGATCAAGCACTTTTATCAAACCAAAAATTAAAAAAATCTACAATCAGGAACATTCTTAAAAAAACCTGAAAACTAAAACTTGATTTTCTCGAAAAGTGCAAAAGTGGAGATAATGGGTTTTGCCAAATGACGGCAGCTGCTCTTCTCTTCCAAAAAGATTCTCCAGGCCCCCCTGTTCAGCATAGCCGGCGCCAAGCCAACATTTTGAGGAAATTTTACCTTTCAATAAAACTATTTTTATTTTTAGGACAAAATATACCGGGTGGGGTAAAACGCCTACAGCAGGCGTTTGCCCCCTATGCATGGTAGGCTTTTTACCCCAAGGTAGCCATTTTTAATTAACCTGGGTTTATCAGGTACTTCAGGCAATTTATCAAAAATAACCAACAAAACGTAAAGGAATCATAACAACCTCTAGCGTTAAGTTGTTACAATTCACCTAAATACCTTAAAAGTGACACCACAGCTTGTCAGTTAACCCACTATGCTTATAACAAATCAGAAGAAAATAAATAATTTATCATAAAACTTTACGAGCTCTTTTCTCGTTCTGTCTAAACAGTCAAACACACCTACAAGCAGCGCAGGTGGATATGTTGACAGGACGGTAATATGACGTTACAATATTCAGCATATTTGCTACTAAGGACCATAGGCGTTTTACCCCGAGTAGGCTTTTTGCCCCACTCTACCCTACTGTTGAAAAAAAACCCGAACCTGTGATATTTTGTGGACATAAACCTGAACAGAAATCGTTTAGTAACAATGTTTGAACCTGAGCTGATTCTTAAAAAATATTAATATAAATCTCTAGACATGTGCTGCGATGCGTAACATTCTTTCTGCTTACTTGGAGTTTTTTCTCGTTCTTCCGGTAACTTTGCAATAACCTCAACTAAATCCAGTCAGGTTTTTTATTTGTTGACGTTTCGTTGGTACTGACGACCAACATCATCAGAACGATAAAACACTGACCTATTCCAACCTTTGCAACATTCTTTTAGCTTTTCAAAATTTAATGAATTTTTACATTTTTATTTAACCTTAATTGATTCGGGCATGCAAGTTATATTTCGTTATTTTAATGATATAAGACCCTAATTTAGTTTTTGGCCAAATTAAAGATTTTGAAGTGAACCCGAACCTGAACCGCGAACCGGTAAAAACCGCTCTTTTTTGGTGAACCCGAACCGAACCTGAACCTTGAAATTTGGATTTAGTGAGCCTGAAGCTTAAAAATTTGGTTTCGATGAACCCGGTTCGACTCCCTGATTTTAACAGATTTTAGTAAAAGGATTATTTGGGCGTGGTGGTGTGCTTGTCAGCCAAACACAATTTCGATAACTACTTAAAAATAATGACAAAATACCTCAATTTGTCGATAAAGTGATATTAAGACGATGAAATAATTATGAATTTTCATCAAGCCTGCAGACCTAGACTTAAAAAAATTCGAAAACATATTGAGGTTATGCCTTATTCACAAAAAACCCATAGGCTATATGATTTTTCATCAAGCTTGTATTTGACTTGCATAATATCAAAATTGCTAATAGGCTATATTTTGTTGGATCTTTTAAAACACTGAATATAGGACATCGCTTGTGCGCTCAAAACGAAAATAACAAAATCACGCTCAAACTTAATTCTCACCTTCCACTTTGTAATTTGGGTCACTCTGTTCTCACCCCATTGATCCAATTCTTCTTCCATTTCCACAGCTCTCTTTTCACCCTTAACGTGAAACTAGCATGAAAATTTTTCAGGATATTGAATGTAGTGTTGCGGAGATATTTGGTCATTAAAAGCCCCCAAAACTTTTTAGGCTACTTATCGAATTTTTTGCTTGTTGCTGAACATTGACCAGCCTATTGAGTCATGATTTGAACACAAATTCAATAAATTTTATTCACAGAAAAAAATTAAAATTAAGGCCACTTTGCAAAAATCCTATCTAATGATCGAGCAACACAGTCTCATCAGGGGGCGCAGCTAGAAGGGGGCTCTGCCCCTTCTCACTTCTTTCAACAAAAATTAATTTGAAGCCGCCTAGAGACGTTCTTACTTCGTATATTACCGTGCTTAACCCTGACCTAACTGTTGTTTGCCTGTTATTCGACCCGAGCATTCGGACCGTTTCTCGTTCTTGCATAGGTAGAACGTGCAATGTTCTGACAAATGTCAAATTTATAGGCAAGGGTTTCTCTGCTGAATGAAAATTGCCGAGTATTTTCACAGTCAAAAAAAAGTGCACATTTTTTGTACTTCCGAAAAAAGTTGGGGCTGTTGGTTTAAGCCAAAAAATGAACAAAACATGGCGTATGCAGCTTCGCAAACTCTAAAAAAATAACTGCGTAAGCAAGCAATCATTTACGCAAAATATTTAGGCCCTCAAATCTACAGTGCTGGGCATCGCAAGTTTTTTTTGAAGTCCGCAATTCTGCAACCAGTTTTTAAATTTCTACATCCAAAACCGCAATATCCCGCAACTACATTTTAAACGTTTCAATCCGCCACCGCAAGTCCGCAATTATGGATTTTGAGAGTTCTAATCCAAAACCGCAAGTCCGCAATTACAAACTCTTTTAAATCCGCAACCGTAATTCGCAACATTAAAATTATTCTAATCCCCATCTTATCGACACATTTGAGCCTTTAAATGCTTGTGTACAACAAATTCGTTTAAAATCTTTTATAACGGCAGTGGCGGATTAAGGGGGGATCAGGCTGAAGCCCGGGGTCCCACAACATTTAGGGGCCCCACAAATTTACAATTTTTTAAAAGTTTTTTTTGACAAAAAATATTTTCGATTTTTAAAAGATCAAAAGGTCTTCACTTGCAGAAATTGCCAGTTTTTAAAATTTTGGCGCTGAGAGGTTGGGGCCTTGTGGGTAAATGCGCTATGTTGTTAGTTAACTCAATATTAATATTTGTGAGCAAAAATCTTCTCAAAGTAAGAATCGTAGTTGTAATCAGCCAACATTATTGCTTTGTAGGCCTAGATCGCGGACAGCAATTTTTTTCCAAGAAAAGTTATCCGCTTTTTGCCGATTCAAACGTCACGATACGAGAATATGATAAATGTTAATTCAGGTAGTAATGAACAAACGATGACACTTAATTGCCCCTTGCCGGCAAGAGTGCCTGACAGCAGTTGAGGTTATACTTGCAGAAAATGTTTAATGTTACTGAAGAATCTAGCTTTAAAAATTATTGAACCATCGTACTACGGTAGTCTAGCTACAACATCTGGGCTTCATGACTGTACACTCTAGAATAAGTGATAGTTCCAGCTTTAATGTGAAAGAATAAAATCTATTGCAGAGAGCAGTAGCATAGTATAGTTTGGTTTTTATAAATAGGGCATAGCTATATTTCAAAAATTTAGTTTGGCTCGTACCATATTTAAATTAGTATTGGCTTGTGATTTGGCTTCGCAGACTGACAGTTACGAGTTCGATCCTAGCCGAAAACATTATTGGTTATTGACAGGAACAGCATCCAGAATTTAATGTACTCAAAAAATGCCGAAGAAAGATCTAGTAGCTGAAGCGAATAACACATCCAAGCCCTATTCGGCATTGGCCAATCACAGGTAACTATTAAGATTCGAAACATACAAAAGAAAAACGAATGTAAAAACAAATTATTTAAGTTAGCATAAAAAGGAATTACTGCTTTAACGTTAAGACGAATTCTATGAGCAACCGTACCATTTCTATTGAAGAAGGTAGGCAGGGTTGAGAGTTGAGGTGGATGCTAGACCCATCTCCGCGCTAGGAACACATTCTGCTTTCAAAGAAATTGTTTCAACAGTGGTGGACCGGTGGCAACACTTTGTCAGCGCTGACCCGGCGTAAAAAGCGAACCCAGTTCTTCCTCACAGAGTTACAATAGCCAGTAATGGCAGCAACTACGTAACACTGTGTATCCTTTTTCCGCAGATATTATAGCATACACTAATGAAGCGTATTTAGCTCAATGGAGCGCAAAAACGAGCAGTAGCTTCAGAAAAAAAGCGAAAGGAAGTTAATATTGTAAAAAAGACGCCCAAACTAACGACTTTTTTTACCGGAGTAGCAAGTAGCAACTTTTTTTGGATTGATTTTCCATTTTTATCCTCCATTCACGAGAAAGCGAGTTGTATCGCTCTATGTCAGATCAGATATTCTCACTCGCTTGGGAGTTAATTTTTCTGAGGTTCCTCTTCTTGTCTTTTGTTGAATTTGCTGCTTGTTCAAACTACCAAGCAGCGACAAATATCGTAAAGTACCTTATCCAAGGGAACAACAACAGCATGTCGAGGGTAGGAGTTGAAACGTGACCTTTCGATTCATTATGGTCGCCATAAAAACGGCGCTTCAGACTGTTCGGTCACGCTGCCGACGTGACTAGGAACGATTTTAAAATGATTCAATTTTTTTGGTTCGTTCATTATATAAGTACCGTACACGTAAAAACGATTGTAAAATTAAACAAAGAAAAATATAAAGCCATTAAACCGATTAGGTAAATCGATGTAATGCCGTAATGGAAATGCACTAATTGTTTTTAACAAAGAATAATAACCACTGTAATTCTGGCAGAATGAACGAGAGAACTAATTTTCTAGCGGTTCAATTCGAGAGAGAAAAAGAAGAAGGAAAAGCGCTGCAGCTTTTATGTGAAATAATGTGCTGTTAAATAAAGTGGTGTATAATAGGCTATATTTGATCTTACTCAGTAGGACTCAAGGGCAGTAATTGAGCGTGCTGAACAAAGCACAAGAAGTCCATGCTGGTCTTTTTACGCTACTGATCAATATTGGTATTGTTTTGTTTTTTGAGGCTGTTCTTTCGCTTTATTGTTCTTTTCATTTTATATCTTATAAGCTTTTGCTGAACTTGGAAAAGAGAGCCCGATTATTAAATTAGCCCAGGGCCCCAAGCACTGTTAATCCGCCCGTGCATAACGGTCTATCGACAAGTTGATTCATCGTGTGGCATTATGCATCGATTTTTACTGAAGTAAATTTTCGGCAGAGAGGTAGTTTTACTAGTATCAACAACATTTTATTGGAAATTTCGAACATTTTCAACCATAGCTTTTGGTCCTCTTCAGAATAAAAAATTTTGACTACATTTTAAGAATAAATTAATCAAATGGTAGTATTTCAAAAAAAATCAAGTAAATTTTAACATTACTAGCAATTAACATATTATTGCCTAACATTAATTCATATACAGTACAAATCTTGCACAAATGAAATGACGTAGTAATAAATAAAACACACTAGGCTACCACAGTGCTTCTCAACTTTTTATGGTTCGCGACCCTTTTTAAAACGCGCTGCCACAGTGCTTCTCAACCTTTCATGGTTCGCGACCCTTTTTAAGAAATTCATTCAGCCAGCGACCCCCCTTTCTACCTTGCTTTTTAAACAAAATTACGGTACCACAAAAACACTTTAAAGCTGTGGCGCAGCGAGAAATTTGAAAAGGGGGGTCCATAATTTCCATATGTTTTTAAGCGTATTTTTATTCGGCAGAACAAATTTGAAGCTGATTGAAAATCAAGAAAAGCTCTAGGGGGGTCTGAGGGCATGCTCTCCCGGAAATTTTTTGAAAATTTACATGCAGTAATGGCTATTTTAGTGCTTTTTGAATAATTTTTACGCAAATTTTGTTTAAATTTTTTGACCCTGGTTCTGAGTGCTTCGCCAAATATGATGCATTTTGTTCGAACATTTTCGATTATGCGTGCTTAAGGCGTAAAGCTTATTGCTATCAAAGAAGTTGGAAATTATGGAAAAATTGAATATATCAAAAGCATTTTTTAAAATGGATGGTGAGAGGATGCATACCTCTCATCCTACCCCTTTCTATCCGCCCCTGGCCATAAGCTACAGAAACCATCAAAAGAGCCTGACATTTCAATCACTTGGCACCATTAATTTTGCTCTTTTTACTGAAAAGCAGAGTCAAAAAGAGGGGGGCATGGCTTAATGCCTCCCCCCTAAATACTCTCCTGCTGGACATAAGACCAACCTCGCCTCCACGTGGTGTCCGGTGGAAACAACATTGTAATGTTGGCTAAAGAGGCTCTGGCATTTTTACTTTTTATGTTTGCCAACTTAGTCTTAGCAACGGCCTCACCTGTTGAATTCGCTCCTTGAAGCATTTCGGCTTCTTTTCCTGGCGGATGAGAAGTCGAGCTGTGAAGGAGGGAGTGGATAAATCAGGTTTGGCATTAGCGAGGATGCGGGTGGTAGGCACCAAAAATTGTTTATATGGGACATGTCAGGATTGCGTGACTGGAACTCAGATGATTGCAATGGAATCTCATAGTTGTAGAGGGTACCGGTCTAAAACGCGCTCCGTACCGCGGCCGCAAGATAGTTCAGAGGCCCGCCCCTGATCTAGCCAATTGGGGGGGCTGCCTCCGTCAGCTTGTGGAAATCTCCATGCAATTGTAGCTCCAGTTGGCGACTGGGAGGGAGCCTGCAGTTGTATTGGGGGGGCATTCCTGAGGCCACTGCACAGAATGACAAGTCCATTGCACATAGTCGCCTGGGTCCAGCTGCGGGACTTGACGTGGCCTAATAACAATTTTTTTTTTTTTTTTTTTTTCAAATCTGGTCTTTAGGTTTTTCCCAGTTATAAAGAAAAACCAAACTTTATGAATGAAAAACAAACGAAAAAAGAAAACAGTACGGTTTGTCCCCCTAACAAGGAAAGAACCACTGTCGCAGCGAACAGTTCTTGAACTATTAAGCGGCAGTGAGAGTACACAGCTAGTCAAAACCTCTACTCCTGCAAGGGTTGAGGTGGAGACAAGTGCGAAAAAATTGCCTTCAGCCTGGACTTCTCTTCTGTTGGAGGAGAAGCCTCTGGCAAATCAAGAGGCAACAGTTTCAGCGGCATTGTCGATTGAAAAGTCGAATACCGCTCAAATATCCGGTTCGCTCACTCAGAATCCATCAATGTCTCTGGACGTTGGTAGCACGTCTGAGTGGCGTCGAGGAAAAATTTATGAAAGAAATCAGAAGCGGAAGCAGCGAGAATGGTTGTGGAAGGGGTTAGAGGGTTTGAACATCACTAACCCTGGAGATAATCCTCAAACTGCCTGCAACTCTGCATCAACGAAAAGGTCGATGGAGTCTTCTAGCACTCAATCGAGAACGTCAGAGATGCTTCGGAAGGAGCTGAGGAGCCTCAGAACCTTGATCAGGGTTCGAAGGCAACCAGTTCCTACTAAAGTAGACTGACAATCAATACCTTAGAGCAAATTGTTGTATTTTCAAAATTCATACCGTGTATGAGTAATAGATCTGCAACAAACGCTTTAAGTAATCAAAAACAAATTCCAGCACGAAAAACCAAGTCGAATGGATTTGAATGCTGGCAGATTAATCTTCACAGAAGTAAGGCCGCTAGCTATAATTTATGTGAAGTAACAAAAAACATTCGTTCAGGTATAGTCCTAATTCAGGAACCCTGGACTTATGGAGGTGCAATCAGAAGTAAACTCAGGGGATGGAAACTTTTTCAAGGTAATAAAAAAGATAAACGTCCCCGAGCATGTATTTATGTCACTTCTGATATGACATGCTCTCTCATACCACAATTTTCTAGCGAAGATGTGGTAGCAGTGAGAGTTAAAAATGTAAGACGAGAAGGAGATAGCTTTGTCTTTGCATCGGCTTACATGGCTTTGGAAGAACCAGCTCCACCAGTAATTCTGAAAGAGCTGCTGTCGTTCAGTGACAGAGATAAAATTCCTACCGTTATAGGAACTGATGCAAACGCACATCACACAGTATGGGGCTCCTCCAACGTCAATACAAGAGGTATGGATTTGCTTATGTTCTGTGCTAGTGCGAACTTGCACATCTGTAATGTGGGCAGTAAACCCACCTTCAGAACGAGAAAAAGAGAAGAAGTGCTAGATCTGACTCTAATAAACCGAAATGCTGAGAACTGTATAAGTGATTGGCATGTCAGTGATGTGCCATCCTTTTCAGATCACATGTATATTAGGTTTAGAGTTCAAAGTGGCACCAAAAGAACAAAAATGATCAGGAACGTTAGACGTACTTGCTGGAATAAGTATGCAAACGAACTTGATCACAGGTTACATGATTTGAATAGTACACCAGTTAGCATATCATCAGTAGATGATATAGAAAAACTGGCATCAACTGTTCAATCACAGATAATAAAATCTTACAATGTATCTTGCCCTCAGAGTAAGATCCGTCGTAAAACTGAAAATATTTGGTGGAATACAGAGCTAACCTGTCTCCGCAGAGAGGCTCGTAAAGCCCAACGTAAAGCCATCAAATCAAAACTTGGAAGCGATTGGGAAGCTTTCAAGCAGGCCCAATTGATTTTTAAAAATGCCGTAAGAAAAGCCAAGAGAGATTCTTGGCGTCTTTTTACGGAATCGATGAATAGCCACTGTGCAACCGCTCGGCTGGCTAAAATTATGCGTCGAAACGAAACGGTGCAACTAAGCAACGTTTTAAGACCTAATGGTCAATTCACCGAATCTTCTGTTGAGACTATGAATTGCCTTTTAGACACCCTAGCACCGGGAAGTCGGGAGGTAAACTATAGTAAAGCAGCAGAAGAACCAAATGATAACACTGCTGTGTTACCAACGCACGACGAAATTGTTAGCTCCATCTGTTCACTTGAAAAGATGGAAAGAGCAATAAACGAATTTCTGCCATTTAAGGCGCCGGGACCAGACGGTATTTACCCGGTGCTACTACAAAAAGGCTGGAATAGTATTAGAAATATATACCAAACCATTTTCCAAATGTGCTTGAAGTACAGCTATGTGCCGAAAGTATGGAAGGAAGGGACTGGTATCTTTATCCCTAAACCCGGTAAAGAAAACTATCATGAAGTTAAGTCTTTCCGGATGATCACTTTAACTTCCTTTCAACTTAAATGGTTGGAAAGGTTAATACTGTATCATTTTAATGATGATTCTAATTTGCAAGCAAGGTTTTCTGCATTCCAGTATGGATTCAGAGCAGGAGTTTCAACTGAAACTGCACTGCATGAATTTGTACGACGCATAGAACTAAGCTTGGCAAAGAAAAGAACAGCACTAGGAATATTTCTGGATATTGTTGGTGCTTTTGATAATATCACACATTGTGGCATTGCCGATGCTCTGCGAGAATTGAAGGTGTCGCCTTTTCTCGTCCATTGGATTGAGAATTTACTGAGACACCGCACAGTTCAAGTAGAGCTAAATGGTGAAAAGATTAAAAGAGAAGTAGTAAAAGGGAATCCCCAAGGTGGTATTTTGTCCCCTTTTCTATGGAACTGTGTATTAAACTCCTTGTTGGTAGACCTACGCAACAGGGGTTTTCATGTACAAGCCTATGCCGATGATGTAGCAATTTTGGTCACTGGCACCAACATGCTGTGGATCAAAGGTAGGGCTCAAAAAGCGCTAAATATTGCAAGAAATTGGGCTCATAATCAAGAGCTTCAATTCAGCAGTAAAAAGACTGAAATAGTTCTGTTTACTAACAAAAGGAAGCCGGATTTTGGAACCTTGCGTTTAAACGGACGCCAGCTAGAAATTTCCAAAGAAGCAACACTACTAGGTGTAACCCTTGATAGTAAGCTTACCTGGAAACCTCACATAACACGTATTGCTCGCAAGGCGACTGCGGCGTTATTACAATGCAGACAAATAGTGGGCAAAGCGTGGGGATTAAATCCCACCAACATGCGATGGATATACACTGCAATGATACGACCTGTTATCACATATGCGTGTACCTCCTGGGTTGGTGGACTAAATAAAAAATATCTAGTGAAAAAGCTTGCTAGAGTACAAAGACTAGCTTGTCTCATGATTTCTTCAGCATTCCCCAGTACCCCCACAGGTGCTCTGGAAGTGCTGTTGAATATCATGCCAATTAATGAATTCATATTGTCAGAGGCGCTAAAAGGTTCATACAGGTTATCCCGTGTGGGCCTTTGGTCAGCCATGACAATCGGATCAACAGGGAAAACTAAAAGTCATGTTGACGTATGCAATGAAGCAAAGGAAAACTTGTCTTTGTTGAGCATGCCCGCAGATTTGATAAACAAAACAAAGGTATTTGGAAAACAGTACAATTGCCTTGTTTTAGAACGCAAGGACGCAGTGCAGTTTGAACGTGCTTTAGAACAAAGCATAATCAGATGCTACACTGACGGGTCCAAATTGAATGGAAGAGCCGGTGCGAGTTTCTATATAGAATACCCATCAGGATCTCACACAGACCAAAGTTTTTTCCATTTGGGAAGATATAGTACAGTCTTTCAGGCAGAGGTCTTCGCTATAGCTGAAGTAGCGAAGAAACTGACCATGGAAAAAACTCTAAATGAAGAAATAATAATTTTAGTGGATAGCCAAGCAGCGATACTGGCAATCCAAAATAATACTGTAAAATCTAGTACAGTATTATCATGTATCAAACACCTAAATAAATTGGGTGAAGACAATCACGTCACTGTTGCATGGACGCCGGGCCACACCGGCATCCACGGTAATGAGAAGGCGGATACACTAGCTAAATCAGGATCAGCATTTAATTGCTTCGGCCCTGAGCCTTTTATTCCAATCCCATATGCGAGCTGTCGCGCTGCAATAAAGGATTGGAGTGTTGAAAGATGGAAAACATCTTGGATAGAACGAAAGGACTGCCTGAGCACAAAAGAAAACGTGGAGTGGGCCTCGCCCCAATTAACTCGTCGACTTTTGAGTCTCAACAGATCTAGATTAAATGAAGTGTTGCAAGTCCTCACTGGTCACTGCAACTTACAGAAACACAGGAAGACCACTGGACGTGACGAGTCACCGACATGTCCAAAATGTAACCTGGAAGAAGAAACTCCAAATCACCATATTGGAGCATGTACTTATTACCAAGCCCTTCGAAGAAAGGTGTTTGGTAAAGAAAAAACCACAATAAAATCTGTGGTACAAAAGCTAAATATAAATCTACTGGCTAAGTATTTGCAGCAGGCCGGAAGGCTTGCTGAATACGACCAGTAGACTAATCTGAATAAAACAAAAAAAAAAAAGCGGTGAAAAATTGTAATGGGCCTAATTAATGGCCTACACAATGTGCCAGAGAGGTTTAAACGTTGTTGTTCCTCTTTGGTACCACCGCCCACTAATAATAATAATAATAAATACTCTCCTGCTTCAAAGATATATAATATTGAACCACTGCTCAATTTTACACCTGTTAGTGCGACGGCTGACTTAGCAACCGCACAGCAGATGTAGAGATTTGTGGTTTAGTGTTCGATAAAGCCAATCTTATATCATCGCCAACTTTCTTTCGAAAAGTCAGTACGGATATTAGTGGGTAGGATGGGTAGGATTCGTTCATAGCACACCAAAACTGAGAGATTGCTATTTCCTGAAAAGCATCATGTGCGGACGAATCATTTTGAAGATCACAAAATTGATCTTGTAATTCATCTAACGCAGTTGAGAACGGATTTCGTACGAATGGAACTTCTTGTTCTTTACACTCAGGAAAACATCGTTTGAACTCAACTTCAAAAGATAGAAGGTGCTGTGTCATCGATGTCTTCAAACGTTCATCGAGTTTTTCATTTTTAATAGTACTGGACAAATTTTCAAACATGGCGATATTTCCGTGTATCACTTTTCAATGCCAGTTTTGCAATTTTGAGTAAAAGGCATTCAGACTCTGGCGGTCATTTTGAAAATTTTATAAATCTTGCAATTAAGGAAATATTTTTTTAATAAATTTACGATCCCCCTGGAAAAACCTTTGCGACCCCCTTGGGGGTCGCGACCCCCAGGTTGAGAAACCCTGCACTATCATATTAACTAAAAGACGAAATAACATAAAAGCTATACCGAGTTTAAATACACGTACTAAGATATATTTAACAGAAAAGATGACCCCCCTGCGTTCAACTGTGTATTCAGCTTAGGATTGTGTTTTTTTTTATTAAAAGAGCTTCTTGAATTTTGGTGTTGTATTCCGTATTGCACGTCCTAATTACTTTAAAATTGTCAATATTTATGTAGGCTTGGTTACAGAATTGGCAATCATCTATGTGGTCTTGTATTGCTGATTTTCCCTTAACTTGGAGGTGCTCTTGTATTCTGGTACCTAAATGTCGTGTTGTCATACCAATGTACGACATGTTCGTATCACACGAACAAAAAAATTTATACACTACATTTAATACCAATTCAACAGGAGTAGCACACTTTAACTGAAGATACGTTCCAACTTTTAAAGTTACATAATACACGTTAATATTCACATCAAACTTCATTTTAACAAAGTTACTGAGTTTTTTCGCTAATTGGTGGGAAAATTTTCCGAAATATGGTGAGCTGAGTGTGAACAAAAAATCCTGATTTTTATTGATTTCGTGATTTTTACTTCTTTCAATAAGATTTCTTTGAGATAATTACGTCATGAAGAGTTTACCATGGTGGTGAAGGCAAGGGTGCCCCCTTTTTGAGCAATTTTTTAATTTCAACTTGCCTGGGTGTTTGATTTTTGCCTTAGGGTGAAATATCGGGAAATGCAAAATCTTTTTGAAATTGATCCGTGTTCAGACCCTGCCGCCCCCCACCTCAGACGTATTTGCCAGATTGATATTTTTGTGGCTCTAATTTTCGCTGCATCTGGTAGCAAACGCTTTAGTTGGCTCATCAGTCCTTTTTATTAGGCCTACTTAAAGGAAGTTACACTCAACCACTCAATGTGGTCGGTAGAGTTAAGCTTTGCAGAGCTTTTTTGTTTTATGTTTTTACGAAACTCGGGCGAAGGTGTCAATCGAGGCAATTAAATTGACCTCATCATTTTGTTGTTGACTACCAAAAACCAAAACGCATGTAATCTCCATACAATATCTGATATTTTACCAGTGGTGTAAAGTAACAAAGTTGTTTTTTACTTAAGTAGACTACAGTACTTAAGTATTATTGCTTGGTAACTTGCACTTACTTAAGTAATTTAAATTTCGACTACTTCTGCTTTTACTTACGTAGTTCAATCAGAAAGTAACGCTACTTAAGTCGCTTTAAAAATGATAAGTAGTTAATATTAAGCAATGTATCACGCAAATGATAAATAATCATGCTTGATAATAAAATTGGCAACATTAGTATTAGGTGTATTGTTTTATTTTATATATATAAGTTTTCCAATTTCGTGATATTAAGTGGTCTTTTGTTATTTGTGTTTAGCGTGGACAATAAGGTTGCATTTTGCAGATTATGACGCTTTTCTCTTTCTTATTTTCATCCAATAAATGTGCTAATTATCCTAAATATACTTAAGTATCGACAAAATATATGTCAAGTTTGTAAGTGAGCAAATTATCATTTGTCAAAGCTCAGCTTTATTACCTTGGTTTTGCAAACGCTACTTTTTACTTGAGTAGCTTCAAATTGCTGATACTTTTTACCTATACTTTGTTACTTTTTACATCCCCTACTTTCTACTCTACTTCGAGTAGTTTCCCCCATCAGTAACAATACTTTTACTTAACTAGATTTGTGGACTACTTTTTACACCACGGTATTTTACCATACCTCATTGTTGGTCAGTAGCGTATATAGGGGGGCATGCCCCCCCCCCTTTTGACTCTGCCTTTTTGTAAAAAGAACAAAATTAATGGTGCCAAGTGACTGAAATATGCCAGACTCTTTTGATGGTTCCAGTAGCTTATGGCCAGGGGCGGATAGAAAGGGGTAGAATGAGGGTATGCATCCTCCCACCTGCCATTTTCAAAAATGTTTTTGATGTAGGCCTATACAATTTTTCCATAATTTCGAACCTCTTCGATAACAACAAGCCTTACGCCTTAAACACGCATAATCGAAAATGTGCGAACAAAATGCATCATAATTATTTGGCGAAGCACTCAGAATTAAGGTTTAAAATTTGTCTGAAAATTAACCCAAAAGCGCTAAAATGGCCATTACAGCATGAAAATTTTCCAAAAATTTTCCGGAAGAGCATGCCCCCGGACCCTCTTAGAGCCTTTCTTGTTTCTCAAGCAGCTTCAAATTTGTTCTGCCGAAAAAAGTACGCCTAAAAAAATGTGGAAATTATGGCCCCCCTATTAAAATTTCTCGTTACGCCACTGTTGTTGGTGCTTCGCCATTGGGCAAATGAGCGATGCCCAGGGTCTCAGCTAAATCTAGGTACGCTTCTGGCGATGACCTTCAACAAACCTGTCCTCCTTTTGCCCAGTAGAAATATAGTAACCCTACTTAAACAGTAGTGTTTAAGCATGTGATTAGTTCAAAGAAAGGAAAGAATTGATAGGCTTTCCGAAAAATCAAACCATCAACATACGCAATATGCAAGAGTGTAGCAGAAAAACTTTCGGGAGAAGCCATAGCCGTAGCTAACACGCATCCCAATTCATTTTCAGAAAATGAAACTTCGGTAATTTTTATCGCATGCTATTACCAAGTTGGTTCTGATATCGTATTTCCGATGTTGTTAATAACATTCGCGAATTTCTGATTAACGACAAAATGAAAGCGATCAACGAAAAAATAAGTAAACATTAACATTTTATAGTATGACGCTGTAGCCTACTCGAAAAGCCTTTCTTAAAGAAGGCCTAAAAAAATGTGAATGTCGAACCGTTTAAAATATCAGGGAGTCGAACCGTTTAAAATATCGCTCCGGTTCCGGTTCAGGTTCAAGAAATTTTATTTTTAACGGTTCAGTTCCGGTTCAGGTTCAAGACTTTTCAAAAATTTGGGTTCAGGTTCGGTTCGGGTTCAGTTGCACCAAAATTTAAAGGTTCGGGTTCATCGAAACCAAATTTTTAAGGTTCAGGTTCACTAAATCCAAATTTCAAGGTTCAGGTTCGGTTCGGGTCACCAAAAAAGAGCAATTTTTACCGGTTCGCGGTTCAGGTTCGGGTTCACTTCAAAATCTTTAATTTGGCCAAAAACTAAATTAGGGTCTTATATCATTAAAATAACGAAATATAACTTGCATGCCCGAATCAATTAAGGTTAAATAAAAATGTAAAAATTCATTAAATTTTGAAAAGCCGAAAGAATGTTGCAAAGGTTGGAATAGGTCAGTGTTTTATCGTTCTGATGATGTTGGTCGTCAGTACCAACGAAACGTCAACAAATAAAAAACCTGACTGGATTTAGTTGAGGTTATTGCAAAGTTACCGGAAGAACGAGAAAAAACTCCAAGTAAGCAGAAAGAATGTTACGCATCGCAGCACATGTCTAGAGATTTATATTAATATTTTTTAAGAATCAGCTCAGGTTCAAACATTGTTACTAAACGATTTCTGTTCAGGTTTATGTCCACAAAATATTACAGGTTCGGGTTCGGTTCAGATTCACAGATTTGAAATATTAAAGGTTCGGGTTCGGTTCAGGTTCAATGTTCCCAAATTTAAACGGTTCAGGTTCGGCTGGGGTTCACCGAAAAAAAGCGGTTTTTACCGGTTCGCGGTTCAGGTTCGGGTTCGGTTCAACTTCCTGCTTTCTCTTTCGTTGACAGAATTGTAAGTGATCACTGATCAATTGTTTTTTTATTTTTATCTTTTAGTCAGAAAAGCAATGAAGGAGTTAACTTGAAACGAATTTCGATTCGTTTAAAACTTGACAATGTTTCAAATTTAATGTTCAAGTTTCTTATGGTACCTTTATAATTTGCCGTTGGTAAAAAAAAGGCCAGCAGAGGTAGGTCTGTAGAGATAATGATTATCGTGAAGCATTTGAGCCAAATGCGAAGCTTGATTGGAGTTAAGCCGATATTCTTGCGATTGCAAGATTGATTGTTTAAAACAGGGATTCTTAACCAGGAGTAAGGGATGGGTCGTCAAATTACTGTAAAAGCTGTTTAGACTATTTCTCAGTAAATTCAACTTCGCTTTTGCCAATAAAAGTACAAGAAAAGTTCAGTAAAAATTCAAAGGGTACAAGCACCAGAAAAGGTTTAAAACGACTGTTTTAAAGAGGTGTAACCAACTTTAAACCATTACGCCACGCCGCTAAAATGGAAACTGTCGAAGGTTTTACGTGACTTATTGCACAAAGCCTGTACAGAAAAATTGAGGACGATTTAAAACAATATTAGATTTTTTCACTTGAAAAATGTGACGCGTGTACCCCGAAGAATTAAATCGCAAAAGCATAAGTTCAACGTCGCGCATTCTGACTTTTTAACAAATCTAAAAATTGGAACATCGCCCAATCGCGAAATGAAACTTACTGCATAATACAACGGGGTATCTCTTTGCACTCAAAAATTTTGAAATCAAGACTACGCAATAAAATACTGCATGCACCGGCAGTTCGGCATTCAAAAAACAGTCTTACTGCTCTACGATAATTAACTATTCTTTGAATGCTTTATAGAGGGAGATTCACGAACTAACAAACCGCACATTGAAAACCAGCAGAAAGTCAATCGTAAGCAGGGCCTGCTATGGAATGGAAAATGGTATGGAATGGAAGGAAAATTTTGGTATGGAATATGGAAGATGCTCAGAATAGAATGGAAGATTTGAAAAATAAAATGGAAGGTCGTCTTCCATACTTCTATACTAACTACATACACAGTATAGGGATGTACCGAGTCGAGTTCGGGTACTCAGCCTAGTATTAAGGCATTACTCAGACTCGCCGAGTCCGAGTATTACTTGATACTTGGCCGAGTATTAAAGCATTATCATTTGGACTTTTTTTTTGCTCTGTATCCGAATTTGAGTTAAAATTAGAACTTCTATGGACGTGATGATCTTTTTTTTTGCTCTTCACCTGATTTTGAGTTCATATCTTGACGTCGTAGATACTCGGACTCGGCCGAGTAATATCGTGAATACTCGTTACTCGGTAAGTCCGAGAAATTTTCCTTGAGGCACATCCCTAATACAGTATACATCAAAACTTACAACAAATTACAAAGTACTGCCAAACTCATGGCGTCGAAGCGAACCACAACGTAAATCGAAAACCCGTATTAACCGCTTCCTTTCATTGAACCCGAACCGCAACCTTTATAATTAATAGACGTGAACCTAAACCTGAACCTGAACCCACAAGGTCATCAAAAATCTTGAACCTGAACCGGATTTGAACCGTTAAAATAATCTTTATCTAACCTAAGCCCAGTCCGGAGTGCGATTTTTCGACTGTGCTATCAATGCCATAAGACTAAGTGATCCATTTCTGATGGTTTCGTTTCATTCATCTCGGTGCGTTTGCGTTGCAATGCTGTTATTCTTGTTAAAGGGCGAGAGCAACACTGCAACTAGCAACGGTGATGCATGCAATTAGTGCTTCATTACAGCACTTTGTAAAATCGATTTATCTAAGCGTGAATGCGCGATTTTTTTTAACCAAAGACATAGGCTATGGCGTGATTTAGACCAGACTCAAATTTTACACACGGCAGAAAAAAGTTGAATAGTTCTGAAGTTAATCTGAGGTTATTTTTGCCGCTGAGGACATTCTTTTATGAGCTACAGCAGTATCTTAAAAAGCAGTTAGCTTAAACACTATAAATAGTTTTTTTAAAAAATGCGCCCGTAGCTGTGTACCAGAACAGAAGTTGAATTGACGGTTTCAAATTTTTGAACCCAAACCGAATTTGAACCTTTAAACTTTTGCTTCTGCGAACCTGAACCCGATGATTCAAAGTATTTTTAATTTTAATCGGAACTAAACCTGCAAAATCAAACGACGAAAAACCTGAACCGGAACGAAACCCCTATAAATAAATTTTGCGAAACCTGAACCTAAACCCGGAGCGATATTTTAAGCGGTTCGATGTCCTGGCCAAATTAGAATTAGGATAATTAGTCACTTTTCGGTTCTGCAGTGTTAGTTTTTAGCATGTTGTGACTGTATTGTTCTTTTGCGCTAAGCATCAAAACATTGTTTTCGTCTATGCAGAAGCGTATTTAGTGGGGGGCATTGTACCATGCCCCCCCTTTTTGACTGTGCCTTTTAGTAAAAAAACTGGTGGTGCCAAGTATGATGCCGAGCGGTCCTACTAAACACCGCAAAGGACTTACTAAATACCGCAAAGGACGACAAAGGACTTCAAATTGATCTATTAAACACCGCAATGTACGACAAAAGACTTGGAATCATACCATAACAAAGAACGACAAAGGACTTGGAATCATACTTAAGCAAAGAACGACAAAGGACTTGAAATTAGAGTTAAAGTTAGGTTAGGGTTAGGCTTGAGGTTATCAGGTCCTTTGTCGCTTCTTTGCGGTGTTTTAGTCCTTTGCGGTGTTTAGTAGGACCCGTGCCAAGTATCTGAAATAAGCCAGACTCTTTCAATGATTTCTGTTGCTCATGGCCAGGGGCGGATCCAGGGGGTAGGATGAGGGCCAGGGGTATACGTCCTCCCACCAGCCATTTTCAAAAGTGTTTTAAATGTATAAATGTATACAATTTTTCCATATTTTCGAACCTCTTCGATTGCAACAAGTCTTACGCCCAGTGTTTTTTTAAGGTTTGGTTTGAGAAACCATCAAGCAACGTTGAGGTACCGCCAATTTTTAAATTTGTAAATGAAACTGCAATTAACAACTGTTTCCACAAAAATTTGCAGATTTTGAGAGACCGCTGGACAATCTTAAAGAGACCGTTTCGGTTCCTCAAAACGCCTAAAAAAACATTGCTTACGCCCACGCATAATCCAAAATGTGCGAACAAAATGCATCATGTTTTGCTTAGCACTCAGAATCAGGGTTAAGAAATTCAAACAAAGTTTGCCAGAAAATTATTTAAAAAGCACTAAAATAGTCATTACAGCATGTAAATTTTCAAAAATTTTCCAGGGGAGCATGCCTCCAGACCTCCCTAGAGCTTTTCGTGTTTCTCAATTAGCTTCAAACTTATTCTGCGAAAAAAATACACTTGAAAAAAATGTAGAAACTAAGCTCCCCCCTTTTTAAATTTTTCGCAACGCCACTGGGTTTATGTTTACATGCATGTGTTCATTTATCGTGTTTTTTGTAACGTAGGATTGTTCAGCGAATGAGCATGACTAGTTTTAGATTGGAAAGCTCATACTGCAGATAACGCGCATGTTGCTTAATTTAATTGGCCTAATAGTGCATTTTTATCATTACGTTACATTACATTAGTATGGAAGAAGAGAATGGAATATGGAAAAAAGATTTAGTATGGAATGGAAAATTTTTAGTATGGAATGGATATTGAATGAAAGAAATTTTTCGGTATGGAATATGGAAAAATTGTCTTTCATTCCATTCCATAGCATGCCCTGACCATAATTTCTTACCGTTAATAATTAATTTTTCTTCATCCTTCCCATTAGCGCCGCTTTCGTTTTTTATAACAAATTAAAATCGAGAAAAATAAAACTTAGTCGACAGCGTGGCGCAGTGGTTTGGAGCGTCGTTTTCACGACGACCATGACCGCAAGGTTACTGGTTCAACTCCCAACCTAGTCTCGTTGTTGCATCCTTGGATAAGATGCTTTACGATAATTATCTCTGCTTGGAGGAATCTGGCAAGCAGCAAATTAAAGAAGCCAGAAAAAAATTCGATCGGAAAACTTGGAAACAAAGGCAACTCTCAAGCGAGTATGGATTTGTGCTACGCATAGCGCCTCCACCGCCTTCTCGTGATAGGAGGATAAAAATGAAGAAATCAAAAAATTGAAAATCAACTAATCAAATTTTATCTCTTTTGATCTATTGCCGCTTGCTTCTCCAATTAGAGGTGAATAAGTCGATCTTTTTCCTAACATTATTTCTTACAATAAAACCATAGTGGCAACAGAACCATGTTCAAACGAATGGTTAGATTGTTTACCGGTAACTATCATACTTTAAAAATCTTAACCCTTGCCTGACTCAGCTGTATGTCTCTGCGTACTGATTACTGCTTGAACTTACGGCGATTTATTTGCTCACACCGAAAAAAATTACGGCAAAAAAAAAATTCTTCATGCAGATATAGCCAATTAATATTATTAATAAAAACACTTCATTCCATTGGGACTGCTCTTGACTTTATCAGAATACAGTAGCTGCTTAAATTTCCTTATCAGAAGTTCCGAATGGCCAGCAACAATTGCTGAAAATGCTTCCTATGATCTACTTGTATCTTGCTGGTTTGAGATAAGGGCTGTGGTTTGAGCAAAATCATTGTTTAATAAAACAAAAGAAGGGCAATAGCAAGCGTGCAAATTATAATCCTTTTGTCAAAAGTTGCTGGTGGCTAGTTGTTTAAGAACATTTCATTTGCGAGCGATTGACCGCTTTATTCTTTTTTTGTTGTGAAAGGCTAATAAGGCGTGAAATGTGTGAAATTATTAGCTGTCACCACAATGAGCTAGTGCAGAGGCGGGCAACGTGCGGCCCGCGGGCCGCACTCGACCCTTTGCCACTTGTTGTTTGGCCCTTCCTCTTTTTCTAACAGTTTAAAGATATTTAGACTCAACATCGTCCTACCTGGCCTGCTGAATGGGAAGTCAGAACGACTTCCACGTGTTGGGTCAGAGGACAAACCATCCCCCATCACCAACAGTTGCAACAGCAACTCCAGCCATGGTTACCGTAAAGCGAGACAGCGCTGTTTCGGGCTATTAGCCCTCATCAGCCGCCCTCAGGCTCAGGCTTAATCAGTTAAATTCTTTTAAGATATACAAATACGGAAGGGTGCTTGGCTGATCAAGGTCAAGCACTCGGAACTATGAGTGTACCTTAAGCCTGAGGGCGGCTGATGAGGGCTAATAGCCCGAAACAGCGCTGTCTCGCTCTGCGGTAACCATGGCTGGAGTTGCTGTTGCAACTGTTGGTGATGGGGGATGGTTTGTCCTCTGACCCAACACGTGGAAGTCGTTCTGGCTTCCCATTCATCAGGCCAGGTAGGACAACGTTGTGTCTAACTGTTGTACCTTGGCCACATGGGAAATTTAACTCGAGTGGTTATCTAACATGATGTTAGGTGTCACAAAGGTTAAATTCTTTTAAGATATGCGAATCCGGAAGGGTGCTTGGCTGATCAAGGTCAAGTACTCGGACCGATGAGTGTACCTTAAGCCTGAGGGCGGCTGGTGAGGGCTAATAGCCCGAAACAGCGCTGTCTCGCTCTACGGTAAGTATAAAGATTTGTGCTTATTTTTAAGCGTGAATGTGCTCATTTGCTTATTTCCTAGAAAAAAACACGACTTTGTGGACGTAAAGACCTTTTTTTTTGGTCTTTACCGATTTTAGTGAAAAAAAACAGAATTCTGTGGACGTGAAGATCCAACTTTATCCGCAGTGCAGTCCCAAGTAAGCATTTCATTTTTGGAAATGGCCCTTGTGTTAAAAAGGTTGCCCACCTCTGAGCTAGTGCTTTGAAGTTGTTTGTAGAAAGTATTTAACACCGTAAATTTTTACGACCACGCTGAAATTGTCAAAGACGTCAATTATACGACTTACGAGCCAAATTTTTTAACTTGCGAAATTTAATTATTGCTAATCCGCTACCGCCAGTCCACAATTTCAACAACGACATTCCACAAATCCGAAAGTTCGAAATAATTTTTGCTAATCCGCAATTGCGGGCTAGCGGACTTTGTTGCCGACTTGCCCTACACTGCAAATCTATTGGTTAACTTTACGGCGTAAACGAACATCTATGCCTACCAGTAACGTCATCATTCTTAAAACTGAACAATGAATGTCTATAATAGCCTACATTTAGGTTGCTTTTTCAACTTTCAACGTACCTCGAAAGCATAATTGATTACATCACTTAGCCATACAAAATGAGCTTTTCCATTCCTAAACAAGAAACAAATTTAATAAAATCGATTTCGTGACGGGAGTAGGCCACTTACCTGCAAATCTTTGCAAGTGCGAAATAAGCGAAAAGTGCAGCTAGTATGAAAAGAAAAAGATGAGTACACACACTTAAATTAATCCATTGGAGCTGAGCCGCCAGTTCCTCAGGAAAATGAAAAGAAGGTTCAGTTTTATCAACATAAAGGTCCTGCTCCTCTAAGATTGGCGTAGCAATGGTTTCAACATCTTCTTCCGCCTCTTCATCCAAAAAGAGGTCAACAAATGGAACTAATCCTTTCCAACTCATAACGAGAAATAATAATTAACGCAAGGCTGACGGCAATTGACTCAGCCGGAAAAGAAACACTATTTTTTCATTTTTGTTTATCGATTTATTGCAGAATTTTTTGCAGCCCTTGCATTAAATAGCACTAAATAAATTAAGAAATGACTTCACAATATGGTTTTGTCACAATTGAGCCATTCTAACGTCATAGGTATCTTTTATGACCATAAGGTTGAAACTATTGACGTAGCTATATCGATCTAGTCTCTTGGTTTCAATATTATGCCTTGAAAAGTGGGGACTCCCCTAATTTCTAAATTAAGGTATATTTGTTCAGCTAAATCAGCGTCAGCCCCTAGAGTGGATTGATGTCTTGCGATCACGAAAAACGGAACAATGGAAGCAATCTCGGCTGACATCGCGTGATATTTCGGCTTAATCAAAAACCAGTGCAGTGCCCAGCTAAACTCAGCTGGCCATTGGTTGCTTTTGATCAACATCGTGGGCTGATTTAAGCTTGATGTTTTTAAAGAGTAATTGATGTGAATGAAACAAACTTTAAAGACTATTTAGCGGTTTAACTTTATGCTTACAGCAAGTAAAGTATAACAAGGGGGAAGAAGTGGATTGTTGGTTAACACGTACAAAACGTAAAAAAGGGGCAGAAAACAGATTAAATTTTGATTAGCTGCGTCGTTTTGTCTAAGTTTTGCAATTTGTTTGGAAATAATATTATCTCATCATGTTGTATACAGTACTTGCTATTTCGAGAATAATAGAAAAACAAAATTAATTTTTGTTGAAATTGTATAACAAACAAAACAACAAATAGGTTTAAAAATTTCTGTTTGACATGTAGCCAAAACTGGAAAAATACGACTTTCCAAAAACATTCGTGAGCGTTATTTTTATTTTTTTGAAAGATGATTAGTTTAAGTGTAATTAGCACTTACGTGGTGTTGGAAGGTTTAAGAATACAATTTGTTTTGTTTATTGCAGAAATTTAGTTTTTGGTAAAGACTCATACTGAAAAGATGAAAGTTCATAGTCAGCACCCTTCAGTATTGATCGATTTACCAGAAGAAGCAAACCTCAAAAAACCTGTTTTATCCGGATATTTATCCTACATATGTAATGTTGGGGTAAGCAATGTTGTAAATAACTCTCAGTATATGCTATAGGCCCACTTTACTAGTAAAAAATAGCAGATCAAAATCTTCATTATACTCGCGGTATTACGCCGCAGCGTGCCACAAGTAGCGGGGTTTAACTTTGCGGCTCAGCACCTAATGTTTGTGGCTTTCAGTCAGCGACATGGACAAGTGACACCACGCGCAGGTTACTGTTCCTTCGTGAAGGGTTCAATTCCCGGTTTAGTTCGATCGTCTTTCACACAACACTTCGGGTAGCTCCTGACTCAAAAAGTGCAAGCTCATCTTGCAGTCTTCCTCAATTATAGTTGAAATTTTACTTTAATACTTTGAAAATAGTCCTGTTATCACTTTTAGGTCGTCGTGATGATATTGGGTTGTGTCTATACAGCACTAGGAGTACTTCTTAGTAATGCACATTCATATTTTGCGTACACAACTATATGGTGTGGTATCTTGGTAAGTCGTTTTTTTATTTGTATGTAGTTACATATTTATCCTCCTATCACGAGAAAGCGATCAAAGTGCTATAACGAGCTCACTTAGGAGTTGCCGGCCACCTACCACACCAAGATGAGAGAATCCCGCTAAGTGTCTTTTCCAACGGCACAACAAGTAAATATGCCGGCTTGTTTTCCACACTGTCCCTTTAATTCTGAGCGCCAAGCAGGGAAGCTGTGAATACCGATTTTAAAGTCATTACATGGTTTGACCCTCGGGGTCAAACCCGAGTCTACAGCTCCATAGGCGGACGCTCTTACCACTCGGCCACCTAAATTATTAAATCAAGCTTTGAGATAAAAAATTTTTGATGACATGAAGTTTTTAGATTATCATCGCCGGAGGCATTGGAATCACCATTGCGTTGATTCAATATCCAAGATGTCTGGTATGTAGGTTTTTGAAGTTTATAATGTCAGAGCGCAATCGGCCAGTTAGCTCAGTTGTTTCGTACGTCGCTTATCGGTGCGGAAGGTCTTCCGTTCGATTCCCAAGCCGATCAAATCGGACACAGTGTCGCCAACGGCTCGCCACCGCTGTAACGTTTTTTCGGAGTGGTGTTGCCCAGGCGCTAAGCCGCCGTAATCGGCCCCCACTCGGTACTCGCTTCGACGTAATACCGCCGCTACCACGGTTATGATGAAGATTAAGATTTGATATTAGAGCACTGCAGTGTAGGCTACAAGATGCCATTTTTCTACATAGTACGAACGAACTCAGAATTTTTTACGGGATTTAAGAATGAAAAATGCTTATGTGGGCTACATTTGCTTTGAATGGAAAACGGTTTTTGGTTATCTATGTGGTAGTTAATGAGTCGCGGTGACGGAATTTGTTTGCTCAATCGATCGAGCAAAATAGAGTTTTCTCCCGAGAAGTCGGGACGGGAAATTTGGGGTTTTGAAATTTCCCGGGAAGGAAGTGGACTTGGCCATTGCCTTATGTCGGGAAATTGGTTTATGTCGGGATACCGGGAACTTTTTTTGCATTATAGGGAGGATTTCAGTAATACTGAATGCTGATATCTACCATTCCGACATAAAAAATGCGTTACTGCAAATTAAAATTTTTTTTTGCCTTACTACAAATTATTTTCCAAAATTCACTAAAATTTTTAACACTAATTGAATGCTTATGAGATAAAAATTTTACCTCAATTTGTCGAAAAGATTGAAAAACTCAAACTAAATTTTTGAAAAAAAAATAACAAATTGCTAAAAATTAGATCTGAAACGCTTAAAATAAAAAAAAAGGCAAAATAATCAAGCTCGGAAAAATTCATCGGAAAAATTTTCCTGGAATTTCCCGAATCCCGGAAATCCCGAGAATTTTTGGATCCCGGTAATTTTCCGGGATTCCCGAGAATTTTTGAAAATTTCTCGTTTCCCGGGAAGTAGAAAATCCGGGAAAAAAGGAAACCGAAGAGCAAAGCATATACAACTGAATAAACACAACAGAATCACCTTTACTTTTATTTTTACTCAACTTTTACAGGTTCTTATTAACATGCTCCTTAGCTTCACTAGTGTTGTTTGCTTCGCATTGCAATTGTCGTTTGGAATCGTGAGCACCATTGAGGTTTTTCCAGATGAAGAAATTGTAAGAAAGTGTTTCTTTTATAAAGATTTTATAAGTGTAATTGTAATAATAACAAGTTTGGGGCCAGTCGCCTGCTGGAAATAGGGCACGGCCTAGCGGGGAGATGAAGTCGAGATGTCCAGGTAAAGCAATGCAAAAAAGAGTCTTTACAGTCTGGAATGAGTTTTTCCTGGATTGGCTGTGCGTAGCAAGGCTGACGAGACTTTTGTTATAGTCGAATAATGATACAGTTTTTTTATATCCCAATCACAGTTGCAAAGCATACTTTCTAACCGGTTCAGAAGTAACATAATAAAGCACAGATTACAAATTAGAACATCAAACCATGTAAAAAAACACTAAGACTTTTTTTATGTTAAAATCAATTTAATGTACTGTAGAAACAATGAAGCCGATCAAACAATATTGATAACAAATCATAAGTTACTACAACAGATCGAACAATTGTTTATTATTATGGCCCAGGGTTATTATTTCGTGCTTATTTCTAAAATTTGTGCATATTTTCAAGGGCAATGTCTTAGAAAACGTGAATGTGCTTATTTCTTAGAAACGTGCTTATTTTTGAGTCTCGTGCTTATTTTAAAATTTTTAGTTGAGTGGTTTCACAATAAAGAGCTTTTGACTTTTTGGTAACCTAACTGCAGCGTGTTTATTTTTTAATCTGGTCCTGTGGTAACCCTGATTATGGCCAACAATTTCTAATTTTTTGATAGTGTACTTTCATGTTGCTTTGAAGAAATGAGTTTTTAAGGCAGATTTAAACGTAGACAATACAGTAATTTTTGTAGTATCATTTGGACAATACAGTAATTTTTGTAATATCATTTGGACAATATAGTAATTTTTCTAATATCATTTGGACAATACAGTAATTTTTCTATTATCACGTGGTAGATTGTTCCGCAATGCAAATGCATACTGTAATAACTGAAACACCGTGAATGAAATTTTGTGCTACAAAAATCAGAGTTTCACAAACAAGATTGATCACTAGATCTTAAGCTAGAAAAAGATAGGTAGGGACAGTGGCGTAGCCAGCCCAAAATTTCGAGAAGGGGGGCAAAACTTGATAGGCTTTTCCAATGGCGCACTTAGGATTCGGCAAATAGGGTGCCCCAACCGGGGGTGTGGGGACGAAGCCCCCAGCCGCCGGAGGCGAAGAAGGTCTAGGGGCAGAGCCCCCAGCCGCCACGGATTTTTAGGGTTTTTGCAAGAAAAATACTCATTTTAGCGTAATTTTTTGTGGAAAAGTGGTCTTAATTTGCCCCTGCTTGTGTTGTTAGTAGATTTACGTTATAGCATTAGTATGTTTGTTTGTAGGCTAGTGGTCACTGAAAATATTTCGGGGGGCAATTGCCCCTTTTCCCCCCCTGGCTACGCCCCGGGTAGGGATGTATAAGATTAGTTAGGTACACTGGAGCAATATCACGCACACATTTAAATCCTCTTGGACAGGCTTTGCACTTCAGGCGATATTCAAAAGGTAAAATATGCGCTTTCAAGTAATTCGGAGAAACACTAGTATCACAGCTAAGACTATGAATATAACGCATACAGAAGTTAAATGAAACGAAATCATAATTCATTAAAGATGGCCATCTTCGCTTATATTGCTGGGATAGATTAAAAAAGTATAAAGTTCTTTTTTGGGCTTCTTCTGTGTTCATGCCTGATGATGCGAACTCAAACTTGACTGGCTGTCTGCATCGACAAGAAAGTGAATAAAAAAATGACGCCAACTTCATAACAACAGAATAAATCGGTCACAATTGCAAAAAAGAATGTGAAAAAAGTTAGGCTAATAACTCGTTACTTAGGATTTTTTCTATTTATAAACATTTGTTTTCAATTGATTTTGCATATTATTCTTTAAAGTTTATTTTCTTTTTTTTTAGAAAACAAAAGTTTTGTATATTTCACGTTGCGCTGTTGCCTTTATTGTCATCCTTCTTCTTATAAGCAGCGGCTTTCTGAGTTTGGCAGCTCTTGGGAGATGTTGCAAGGTAACATGTATAGCCTAGTAATCTCCAAAAGAATTTTCTGATGAAATCATAATTGCTGGCATAATCACATTTTGCTGCTAATGATTACAGGCACAAGAATTCCAATTCAGTGTAGCCTACATACAGTAAGACGCAGATTATAACACGTCTAGGTTCAGTGTTATATCTACACCTCCCCTGTCAATACTTGGATTTAGGGTATTTGAGCTATTTGGAGTTCATTTAACTGGACGAAGCATAACTACACTGCACCAGTTTTTGTTTCGATGAGAGTTACGAAAAAGTATTTAACATTTTACTGTTGTTCAGTTCCAATTTAGTGGCTTAACACATTTAAAATTAGCAAGATAAAAACTTTCATTATGTAGACTACTCAAACACGAAGTAAGATAACAAATCTTAAGAACCGTTTTAAAGCCAGCAAGCAAAAACAAACATTGTTGCCAAGTTAATACTGCGCGTATTAGAAAAAGGTCTCTTAACTTGAGATAAAAGCAGTGGCGTTACATTAGCTTTTTATTATACGTTTCATTCAATTGGAAACTTATCCCAGCTTAATTGATTGCTTTTAAAAACGTGTTTAGATGCGTAAGGATCCAGCCGGTGCTTCCAACAGCGCAAAACAGAGCATTTACCTAAATTCAACTATGGATGACGTTCAAGGTAATGCTACGTGTTATATCACAACTACAAAAAGTGCTGTTTGGAGATTTTAGGTCTCATCCGTAAAAATTACTCAAAAACTTAACTATAACTTTTTACGCGTTGCAGTTGTGCTCCAGGTTTGCCACAAAAAATTTTTATATCATTCAGTTTCAGCAATTGTATTTCACGCTGCGAATTTTAATATTACAGATCATTCCAGTGACTTTCCTGATTCGAAAATGTTCCCTGAGGCAAACCACATTCTCAAGGGGGATGCAAAAAAGAAGAAATACGGCCCAAAAACTCCTATTAGCAGCACAGGTGTTCCTGGGAAAGCAGTTCACAAATTATCATTTCATTGAAACGCTTTCAAAAATGCAAATTATTAAGCTTGACAGTGTTGTTTAAATTTGGGTTACTTTTACGCAAACTGTTAATATCTCTAGAAAACAAATTTCCAATTGAACTGAAAATTAAACGATTTTAAGGGAGGTTGTGAAATGAGCTTGCGCTCTTTGAGTCAGCAGCCATTCGGTATAGGCCTACATGTTTCATGCGATCGGCTCCAATCATCGATCGAGCCCATCACGTAGCATCTGTCACCTGCGCGCGGTACCGTAAGGCCATGTCATTGACAAATAGATTAAAAGTATTCCGCAGCTAATAGCTCAATTTAGTTTGATAGCTTTATATTGGTATGAAGGGTTCTTTGATCGTGCTTGATGCGAAATTATTGCAATTTTATTTTTGGTGTATGGAAAGAATAGGGCGTGTGCAGACAGTATTTGTAAAATGTTTATCACTATAATCGTCAAAATGAAAAACTTTATGGTATATCTTGAAAATGAAATCGTATCACACGTTCGCACGTAAAGGCATTTAAATAAGTGGCTTGTTATTTTGTGTAATTGCTTTTTTATTAGCTTAACATTTTGTTTTTTGTCATTTTCGTATTTTTTGCATTGAGTTTGTGTTAGTTTCTTGCACTTTTGTTGATGAGTGGTGTTGTGCTTATGAAGTTGAACACGACTGAAGCATCGCAAACCTAAGCTACTATTTGCAATGTGTTGTATTTATTTTTTATGCCTAAGCTAGTACTTTTATGAAGTAATTTTAAATGCAGAAAAGCGGAGCTTTGGAGTACATATTTCCACCATGTATATGTATTGTAAATTTCTGACTTACCCAACTATGTGGTACTTTCCTTACATGTGTCTATGGGCGATCAAATAGTTTGCTAGCTGAAATACAGCCTACGTATTTGTGGTTATTGTTTGTATAGCCTCATCAGCTTGTTCAAAGTTTACTTTGATGGAAGAACGTCATAATAAAAAAATGTTGTTCATCAGCTCATCATTAGCAAGTTATTTTGAATTTCGAAATACAATAAACAAAACTGAACAAAAATAGCTGCAGGAAAAAACAGAGCCGCAGTAAATCTCAAAACTGGACGTTTCGACAACATAGATTCAGCTGTCACCATCATCAGTGTAAGCAAGGCAGTTTGCTGATGATGGCAGCAGCGTGCTGCTGAATCTATGCTGTCAAACGTCCAGTTTTGAGATGTACAGTATTGTGGCTGTATTTTTTTTTCTTTAAACTATTTAAATTTATTTTTCATTTCATTCAGAACAATTATTATGAGCTAGTACGGCAAAGCTGCAAAATATTAAAATCAGAACTCAATCACTTTTTGCAGAACTTCTGATATAATATTGCTACCCAATTTCCCGCTCATTTACGAGTTGATGATTTTCTAGGAAAACAATAGTTCCTCATTTTTGCGTACTTTGTGAAAGACGTAACGTAATGAAAGCATGACACTAAAATTTATCGAAAACAATTCATCATATTGTCAATAGTATTGACAGTAAAATCTGCTGTAAACACTAAAAACTGTTTTAACTTTTACGGTCTCATCAGCGCTGCTATGTGGACAGAGACAGGTTCTGACATAAACTCGACGTATCTGCGGCTCAACGGGATTTCCCATTTTTGTTTGGTAAAGTGAAATCGTTGCTACGCTCATGTCAAAACCTAAGTATTAATGAAGATTTTAACTTTCAAAAATCAAAATAAAATCTTCATTATGGGGTACCGGTACCATATAGTGGGAGAGCGCTGTTATTTATCTTTGTTACACTGGAGGTATTAGGCCTACACCAAAGCGTGTAACGAGTGCGAAGCCCATCTCCGCGGCTTAGCCTCTACTTGGCAACACAGTTCCGAAGAAACGTCGCAGCGGTGATGAGTCGTTGGTGACTACTGCATCCGGTTTGACCGGTACGGGAATCGAACCCCAAATCTCCTACGTCGATAACAATGTCTTTAACCAAAACGTCAATCGACCGGTCAGATGTAAACTTTCCTCCGTTTATTTATTTCATTGATGTAAAACACGAACTACAACCATATTGACAGTACTACTGTATCGTCACAAATACTGGTTCTACACGTAAGAGCGCCGCCAGCACAGCCAGGGTCAATTAAAAATTAATCCTACAGAACTTAACGTGTAATGCAATGGACAAACTGTACAATGCCATGGACAAACTGTCCAATGCCATGGACAAAGAACTGTCCAATGCCATGGACAAAGCCCAAATTTTTAGTAACTTAAATCGTCTTAAAACATTCAACGAAACTCGTAAAAAAGAAAGTAAGGGGACTGTATATGTAACAGAACATCTACCCAAACAGCTCATTAAACAGAAAAAGCTGCTCCTCCCTATCTTTAAACGAGCCAAAGCAAACAGAAAGAAGACTTCCTGGAGGCTCGAAAATGGAGAATATGCACTGTCTTTACGTTGATAATAAAAAAGTACAACTCTAAATTTAACAATAAAATGATTGTTGGAATTCTAACTGTTAAAATACTGTAGTCCTATTGGTTTTTTGTTTATAACAGACAAAAGCTATGATGTAACTTTAAATTGGTGATCGACCGAGTGAAGAGTCGAAGTAACAAATATATAAATTAAGAAATAAAATTAAATGAATTTACTAGCTAACACCTCGTCGCAATGTAAGAATCGAACAGGTTTGATTGCCTGGTTCGACGCTCGTATTACTGTTCCTGCTGCATCACGGTTAGATTGAATTGTATTTTCGTACTTAATTGCGCTTACAAAATTTAATGAATTTACTAGCTAACAACTCATCGTAATGCAGGTGACATAGCGTTGTACTGTACAATGAACTTATTTTGCTCTGAAGGCCTAAGTGTTATGCGTTATTGCGGAAACCTGCCAGGCACTTCTTGATGCCGCAGCGTTAACCTTTTCTTTCTGCAAAAGCGGTCAACTTATTTGCGTTTTCTTTTCTCTTTACCAGAGGTTGAAATAGTTTTAAATTTTTTCGATACTTGCCAGTTATGGCGCCTGAATCATCGTGTGATGGGGAGTTGTCAGGATCCCCGGGTACGAGTCAAGCAGCCGACTTCAGTGATGACCCGAATGATTTGTGCGACAAAGTTTTTAATGAGCTAACAAGTAACATTAGCGAATGCCAATACGTTGATCAAATTGATGGAAATGCTATATTTACAAATGTAACAAACTCCCTGATACTGATGCACCTTAATACCAGATCTCTCAATAATCACATTACCGACCTGCATACCTTCTTATCTACGCTACCCTTCAAACCTGATGTTCAGGCCCGCAACTAGAAGTAAATGCTTAGGGGGGCGAAAAATATTTTAGGGGGGGCCAAATTACCTATACCGGTATCATGTATTATAGTAACCAATTTTTTGTAGGAGGGCGAGAGTTTTTTCAGGGGGGCTCCGCCCCTCCGCGCTCCCCCCCTTTGGTTGCGGCCCTGCTGATGTTATATCATTATCGTAAGCACGTATTCACCACTCCTTGCAAAATATTGACATAAGCGGGTATAATTTAATCCACGACAAGTCAAACTACGGTCAAGCGGGTGGGGTGGCGGTTTATACAAATGTTCGATTACGTTTTGCCCAAATGAAGAGTTTCCTAATTCACGGTTCTGAATCCATTTGGCTAAAAGTTCGGCATCAGGAAAGCACCAAAACACTTGCAATCAGCACTATATGTAGGCACCCAAAAGAAAATGCAAACCAGTTCGTAGAAGATTTTCTACTACATTCTACATCCTAGGCGACATTAGTATAAACATCAACAAAAGTTCACTGGAATCGTCTCCGGCTAAAAAATACACTGGTACAATAACCAGCAGTGGAGCAGTACCTATTATCACTCTACCAACACACGTCACAGATAACTCGTCAACGGTTATCGATCACATTATTACAAATGATTTAAGTCGCCATATAACCCCCTGTGTCATTCGAAGTCCAATGACAGACCATTATATAGTCGTGTGTAAAATAAGCAATTTTGAAGCAAGTCACATCACTGCGCCCCTATACCGAGATAAAAGATAATTGAATAACGAAGCTTATAACGAAGATTTGTTTGGCAAACTAGAAAGACTCGTTTACTTCAACTTCCCTTTAAATTGCAAAAATTTGGGCTCAGTTTTCGACCAATTTGTAGAGATAACATGCTCCACAGGTGAATAACTGCTCCACAGAAATAAATGCTCCACAGATAAATGTAGTGATAAATGCTCCACAGAAAAGATTGAGCCGAAAACAGGCCAAACTAGCATTGAAACCATGGATAACTTAAGGCATTCTCACATCAATTAGAAAAAAAATCCATGTTTAAAACGCATTTTATTAACGGAAGCACTTCACAAAAACTATTTTTTCGCAAATATAATGATAAACTTACCAAAATCAAAGCTCTATCGAAACAAATGCATTTTCACACAGAATTAGCTAAAAACAAAAAAAATGCACGAGAGACCAACAAGATAATACGACCCGTGTTGCCTAGCAAACCCAGTCGCGAAGCGCCTTTTACTGTAAAAGTTGACAAAATGCCATCCGAAGACTCTCCCATTGTAGCTAACGAATTTAACAATTTCTTCTGTGCTATTGGCCCTAACCTCGCTGAAAAAATTGAACATATATCGAATAAAAGACCAGAAGATTTCTTCCACAAAAAAGTAATTCCCTCTATTTATTTCGAACCCCCAGCTCTTACAGAAGTGATTGATCAAATTATGGCGCTCAAAGACAAAGCAGTAGGACACGATAATATATCTTCTTTCTTTCTCAAAGCTGCTAGGCATGTAATCACTCCCTATCTGCATCAGTTAATTGACTAGGCCTATAGCTTTAACGAGGGCATTTTCCCTAACAGCTGCAAAATTGCGAGAATTGCCTCCATTTACAAAACTGAAGCAAAAAATGAAACAAATAATTATCGACCCATATCTATCCTGACATGTCTCTTTAAGATTATAGAAAAGCTTATACATGCGCGACGTATAAAATTCATTAAAAAACATCAAGTAATCCACGCTAACCAGGAAGGGCTTTCAAAGTAAGGTTTCAACAATGCATGCCATGTTAGATGTAGTTAACTCCTCATACAACCAAATTAATAGCAATCAATTCACGGCACTAGTATTTATTGATCTTAAGAAAGCTTTCGACACCGTGTCACATAGTATTCTATTAAATAAGCAACGTAACTATGGTATCCGTGGCATGGCGCATACATTAATTCGATCGTATTTAACTTACAAAAAACAATTCGTCTCAATAAACCAAATTCGATCGGGTCTCAAAGTCATAAATTATGGAGTGCCCCCGGGATCTTCTCTCGGTCCACTCTTCTTCCTTTTGTATATTAATGACCTTGCTAATGCAGTTGAGAGTACATCCCGATTATTTGCCGACGACACATGTTTGTTAATATCGGCTCCTAATCCTCTAAATTTGCAAAATCAAATCACTCAAGAGCTTGAAAGGCTAAATATGTGGTGCTCTGTTAATACATTTACTATACATCTCTCAAAAACCTGCGTCCTTATTATTCCGCCTACACTAGCCAAGAGTTCTAATCTACTAACCAGCCTTGATGGCACGAGACTTAGTATCCAGTGACCTTAGTATCCAGTGACCTTAGTATCCAGTGCCAAATACTTGGGAGTCTTCATTGACGATAAGCTTTTTTCAAAGAACAAATCAAAGTCTTAGAAGTTCAAGTGGCACGGTCTTTCGGGATATTGTGCAAACTAAAACACGTGCTTCCCCGAAAAACCTTGCTACAGCTATACCATGCCCTGATCCACCCCCTCCTTACATATGGTATAATAATTTGGGGGGCCACCTTTCCTCCTTTCTAACAAAGTTAAAAACCTTGCAAAATAAAGCATTGAGGGTTATTTCCGGAGCTCATTACCGTGATAACGCTTTACCACTTTACAAAGAATACAAAGTCCTGCAATTACACAATTTGTATGCTTACGAAACTGCCAAATTTGTTTACTGCTGTCTCCAAAAAGAAGTACCTTCCCCATTCCTAAACTATTTTACCAAAGTTTGCGAGACGACTCAACGAACCGCCAGACAATCAATTGATTAATTACGCTTACATATTCCCCGGTACCCTACCAACAGACTACAAAGATCCATCAAGGATCAGGGAGTTAAAGTATGGAATGCAATTCCAAAAGAAATTGAATCTCTAAAATTTAAAGAATTCAAAGTAAAATTCAAAGAATAGCTTTTGTCTAAATACGGTCACCAATTAAATCATTGCCCCCTCAGGCAAATGCAGCCAGTTGAGAAATGCGCTGACTGGTTTGCAATCAGCAGGCTACGGTGCTGTTTAACTAAGATTAATCTGGATTGCACAAATTCAACTGAGTCATCAAATAGTTTGACAAGACACATTTCATTCCAAATTCAATATTCTTTATGCCGGCATGGGGTGCTTGCTTGACTCGATGACCTCACGGTCCTTCGCAACTTCCCGGTAGCAAGCTTACGCAAACAACTTGTGTATTTACAGTACCTACTTGAATCGTGTTTGTTAATGTGCGACGAAATAAATATATTCTATTCTATTCTATGTGGTAGCAAATTTTCTTCGCACATTCAAATCCAAATCTGCATTATACTCGGAGTAATATGCCAAAGCTAAGATGGCCGAGTGGTAAGAGCGCCCGCCTCGGGAGCTGTAGACTTGGGTTTGATTCCAAGTCGGGTCAAACCAATTACTTTAAAATTGCTATTCACAGCTTCCCTCCTTGACGCTGAGCATTAAAGGGACAGTGTGAAGAACAAGTCGGCAAGTTTACTTGTTGTGCCGTTGGTAAAGGCACGTAGCGGGATTCCCCATCTTGGCGTAAAAGACAGATGGCCGGCAACTCCTAAGCGAGCTCGTATAGCGCATTGATCGCTTTCTCGTGATAGGAGGATAAATATGCCACAAAATACATAAATACAAAGCGTGTAACGAGTGGCGGGGCTCATCTCCGCAGCTTAGCGCAACACATAAACGTCGCGTCTTTGGCGAACCGTTGGTGATTGAACCGGCCCGGTAATTGAACTTCAAACCTTCCGCACCGATATCTTTAACAACGTACTGCGCCAACCTATGTTGTTTGTGTTATTTTCCTGTCTATCAGCAATCCGAAATCACGTCATGGCAATTTTAATTGCCAAAGGATAACGCGTCATTGTCGCATACATGTTAAAACACCTTCAAACAATTTCAATTATGATACCGTGAGGTCATCGCTCCACGCTGCGTATGATTAAATCAAAAACATTGTGTGCAATTACAGGTATATCGCAAATCGCTTCTGCAGTTTATGGATGATGGAGCGCTATCAAATCTTTGTGTTTTTCAATTAACAAACTCAACAGTTTTAGCTAAACCATCATTAGGCTGCAACGCGGCAAAGCAATAACGGCTATAGCATCGGAATAGACGCGCAAATCTGCGGTTAGTTCAGTATAGGCTATAAAACACACGCTGCTATATTCTACAGAATATCTTCTTCAAGTTTAGCGGTTAAAACCGAAACACCGCTGTCGCAAAGTTGATTTAAGTCTTTAGCAACGTTTTCCAAGACTTTGCTTTCCTTTACAGGCGCAATCTCTTCATCCAGAACACTTAAAAGGTCCTTGTTTAAATGATCGACTATTCCAGCTCCAATAGAATCGCTCAGTACATTTGTGACAGTGCGGAGACGATCCCTGAAAAAGAATGGTTTAGCAAGTCTGACCTGGCCTATATAATAGGTTATCTCCTTATCCGCTTTACTGGCGTAATACTTATACCATCAATAGCTTTAAGTTACAAGTTTGCTACGGCAAATTTAGCCATAACATAAAAACCATGCACGGATTTTTGGAAAAGGAACAACCATGATTACTTTTAGGATAAGGAGGATAAAAACTTCAATTTTACTCGTAAAACACGCAGTGTACATTAAGATAGGTCAAGAGAAGGGTGCAAAGCATCCCTTGCCCCCTTCCACCGAGACCTACGCTTACGGTTACTTTCTACCAAATCTTTGTTTATGAATGATATTAGCAAGCTATTTTGTTAAAACGTTTTGTCACAAATAACTTACAGAAACCAATCAATTGACCACAAGAATCCAACTACATCAGAAGGTACTCCAATAGCATTCAAAACAATTAAAAGAGTTACTAATCCGGCGCTAGGTATAGCTGCAGCTCCAATGCTCGTCAATGTTGCTGTCAAGCTAAAAATAAATTACCAATGAGCAATCTTCTTAAGTACGATCGCCTCGTGGTCGTATAGTCAGGGTTTTTTACGGCGTTTTGACGACCAATATGGATAAGGGTTACCCTCACAAATTTGTGACCCTACACATTTATTCTAGCGACAAAACTTTAAAATTTTTCTTCAAAAATTATACAGCAGAAGCTAGATTTTCTGTAGCTTATATTATCAAACTTGGATTACCGAAACTTTTGCAAGAAGTTCAGTTCACTGGGATGTTGAAGAATAGTTGTTGTGCAAATCCCTTAGCTGGTTTTAGGGGTAAATTCAAAGGCTCAATAATCAATAACCTCGGACAGAGTGCTCAATAACTATCGTAAGCTTATAGCTAGCGCTTGCGTCGTGCATGTGATTAAAATCACTATTTTACCTGGGTTTTGGGCTAAACAACAACAAATGTCAAATAATTTTTGGACAAATATAATCAATAACTGTGAAAATTATTACCTTACAGTCACAATTTGTCCAGCACTGAGACTGATATCATACAATTGTGCAATGGTAATGGCAGCAACACCTTCCATTAATGCAGTTCCATCCATATTCATGGTAGCTCCCAGTGGAAGAACAAAACGTGTTACCCTCTTATCCACTCCAGAGTTGTTTTCCAAGCATTTCATGGTCAGAGGAAGCGCTCCAATACTAAGTACAAGTAATGGAAAAAGATCATTAAGGTCGCAATTATAGAAGAGTCTTTATTAGTTCAGAAATTTAGCACTGATTCAAACAACGTCGGAAACATCTTTTAATTTGGGTACCGGTAGCCTTGAAAAAGACTGGTAAGCCAAACCCTTTTCGTATCGCTCTCTTCTGGGCTTAACGCAAGAGAGTAAAGTGAGGAGGAAACAGCTGACCTTGTATCTTGATCTGCTACCTCGAAAAAACTCAAACAAAAATGAAGATGGGCTGTGATGAAGGAGAGCTGTGATAAGTTAAGAAAGAAAGTGTGATTGTTGGTTGTTTCTGGATGATATGAACTAATAAGCGCCAACTAGAGAAGAATTGAAAGCAAACTGACGAACTTTTTTGACGACACAGAAGAAGCCTTAGTTGGCATTTTGATAAATATTGCCTCCAGCGCTGTAAAGTGGAATTGCGTTTTCGCTTTAACCACAGTAAAATAGAAAACTGTTCGACATTATAATGAGAAGCACAATCAGAATTTGGAAATAAAAGTAAATCAATTTGACAACAACTTCAGTTATTTATAGACTTGTGAAATTTTTTGTTGTCGGTTGCATACACACCTAGACGATGTCCCAAGAGCTGTAAACACTGCTTGTAGTTGTCCGTAATAAAGTTTAAACGGATTCTTTCTTGTCAAGACGATATATATAAGTGGTATGGTGATGACGGAGTGGATAAGGAGTCCCGAAATAACAGTAGCCTAAAACATTATGGTATTAAGTTAGGTCAGTTGTTAAGCTCACCGCTGTCGGTGCGGGAAGTATGGAGTTTGATTTCCGGACCGGCCAAATCGGACATAGTATTGTCAATGGCTCGCCACCACTGCGACATTGCCGCCACTCGTTACGCGCTTTGGCATAACCACGCGAGTGTAAGGAAGATTGGATCGATTTTATCAAATCAAAGTGGAAATAAATGAACTTAATAATAAAATATATAGATTATACGCTTAAACCGAACTTAGATCATCAAGACGGCACATAAGTAAATTCTCAATTAATGAAGCACAGTAACCATAAACAATTATTGAAAAACCGAGGGGAGCAAAGGTATAGAAAACATGGTTCGCATTATTTGTAATAGCAAGAGGCAGTGATAGTGTAATAGCACACCCCTTGGCAGCAGGACGAAAAAATAGCGTACAGGAGCTTAAAAATCCAACGACTTCTTGAATAAATTGGATCTATCTAGGAATATGCTAGCACAATATGGTTTTTGAGGCAGATAGGCGATATAAATTCAGCAATACCAGCATTTCTTATTTAGCCGTACGATTTTAGTACTACCGTATTACTCACCATATACACGCCCAGCATGTTTATAGCGCCAATGACGCTTTCCATTTTCAATAAATTTCCAGCGATGAGACTGGAAATACCAAAAGGTGATAACCTAAAATTTAATAAGATAGGTAAACAAGATCGTGCTCTACAACGAATACAGGCTACCACCGTTGACAGGCTACCAGAACCCATATATGCGCAGTGGTATGCTGCTGCTCAATGCTTGAACCCTATTGACAATTTGATAACATTTTTAACAGGATGTTGGACGTATGCCGGACTCACAAGGATGCCTTTTTCACAAGAAATAATGGAATTGACAGTACAAAAAAGACAAGGCATTTTTTGTAGAAGTAGAAGCAAAACATACAAAATTAAATGCTCAGAGCGTAAGTTGAAATAACAAGGTGACAATTTTCCCTAATTTTAAATGTTCCTTCTACGCTTGAAACATCGCCAAATTCCCTCAATTTCGTGTTTCAGCTGCTACAAAGCAATAAAAAAGTAAAGAAAGCACACGTTTCTATATCAAAAACAAAAGAAATCAAAAAACTCTTACCACAACACTCCCATAATCATCTTCATAAAAACATTGTTCAAAGATTCCATAAAATCAGATACAGCTTTGCTTTCTTTTCCAAGCCTGGATATGGTCACACCAAAAAAAATGGCAAAGACCATTAAACCTGTGAAAGTTAAAAAATAGTTTAAAACAAGGAAAATATGGGAAGAATATAGCTTAAGGAAGAAAAGAAAGCCGCAGTAATTCTTGTAACCAGACGTTGCGACAATGTATACTCAGCTGTCACCATCAGCGCTATACGCAAAGCACTAAGGCAGGAGGCTATCAAACTGTGTAAAAAGGTTTATGCAGTTTTATACTGCCTTGCATATGTTGCCGACGATGACAGATGACTCTGTGCTGTCGAAACGTTCATTTTCAAGAATTACTGTTTCTTCAAAAATATTAAAAAGCCTGATTGTAGGCCTACCTGAGGGAAGCTGCAGCAAGTTTGTGCGATAATTTGCCTCTAGCAGAGAAATAACTTTAACCGTGAATTTATCGTCGAGTTGATTGCTGGCTGAGTTTCTTCGAGCGAACATAGCTCAAAATTGCAAATATCGATCGTCAGTTCCCAAATTGAAAACGACATAAAATAATGAAGCCAATCATCCATCTTTTCGTAATTAATGCTTGGTAACCGTCTTATTGCAGTGCTGGGACCAATTTGAAAAAAGTTCAAAACAATATTCGTCATACGTTCGCCAAGACTTTTTATAACACTACAAGAGTAGTTTTGTTTACTAATTCTACGCCGGCGACTTTCTCATTTACTAGAAGTTAGATAAACTAATACTATGAAAGCAGAATTAACGGTAAGCTATAATGCCAAACTTTCAGCGAATGGATTAGGGACTAAAAGTATACATAAAAAAAAAAAAGAAGTGATAATGGTAGTGTGGTGTTTTTTTTAGTATAGCAGTTTCTTTTCAGGAAAAGCTGATCCGCACATCATCCTCTACCCTAGTGACACATCCGACTAACCCAAAGCATTCATGTTTTGAACATTTACTGTCGATTTGCTATACATGGCTGTCGCATTGGCTGTCAAGTTGGCATACGCTTCACTTCCGTTAGCTGACAACGCAACATTCGGGTCTTTTATTTTCGTGAACCGAGTTTGTACCTGCATCAACAATACATTGAGCAAATATAAAAAATGGCATTCATGGAAATAAAAGCAACTTAAAATACAGTACAATCAAATTAAAATCTTCATTATACTCGCGGTATTACGTCAAAGCATGCTATAACAAGTGGCGGGGACAGTCTCCGCGGCTTAGCGTCTGGCCAACACAGAAACGTCGTAGCGGTTGCGAGTCGTTGGGGACAGTGTCCGATTTGAACGGTCCAAACAGCTCCAGCGCCGATAAGCATGCCTAAGTCACTATGCCAACCGGCCAGTTTTAGCCTTCATCATTAAAAAAGGCAAACATTCCATTCGACTAATTTTTGATCAAGTAGTGGGTGCCTAGGAGCTTAATCTTAAAAATCAGCTACAAAAACCTACTGAACCCGACATATAGGCTAAAAAGCACCACAGTTTAAGTAAAACCTTTCTGCTCACATAGCTTTTTGAAGCTTTGCCTATAGCCTTGCTATGATATTTGTAAAAATCAAACTCATAACTCACCACTTGAAAACAGGCTGCTACGATATTGTCCGGTATCAAATTTCTAAAAACGAGAAAAACTTGAAGTGGTTTTGTTTTTACGAAATGCTCGCAACAAGCAAGAAATCCCAATTTGCTTCATCTTTTTTACTTTCATAGTGAGGGTGCTTTACCTGATTTTAGTAGTAGGAATGGTACAGATTAAGAGCAACACAAGACACATGGACCTTGGGAACGAGTTAAATGGAGGGGGGTGTGTACTATTTCGTCATGATAAGGCAATCACCATTGATAATTACAATGAACTATAAAAGTCCTTTTACTTTGACCATCAAGCGAAAAATTCCGTGCCATGGAAAATAAGGTTCCTTGCATAGTTGTCAACGGGCCAAAACTATTGAGCCCGACCCGACCCAAATCCTAATTTATCACCCAGTCTAAGCCCAATTTAAACCCAAATTTAAAAACATCACTTTAAATTTTGAAGAAATTTAAAAAAGAAAATGAGTTCTATGAGTTCTCATCAGTAACAAAAAAAGCAAGATTGAGGCCCGACAACTTTTCAAAATCCAAGCTCGAGCCGACCCGAACCCCACCTGAGAAGCCCGAGTCCGATTGACTACTCTGGTTTCTTGTAGAAAAGCGTTTTATATCCAAGCAGGAATAATACGGATTCTACTTTCTTACCTAAAAAGATCCAGAAAACTATCCATTGTTGAAACGACCTGTTGTTGTGTTTTCTCTACGTTTGAAGCTTGAAGTCCTCGCCTGCCAGGTTGGATCACAGATACAAGTGTGATGGCAATGAACGTTGCAAGAAATGTTGTGGTAATGTAATAAGTAAAGCAATGTATCCACATCTTGCCGCTCTTTTGAAAATCGATTGACGCTAAACCTAAAAAAACAACTATTCTTGAGCAAAAAATTACCGCATAAATACAACGTTGTTCTGTCGTTCTACCAAACATTCTAATTGTTACTTATTGATTACACTGACCAGGTAAATTAAACATTTATTGTATTTTTTTGTATTTAGTTGCATATTTATCCTCCTATCACGAGAAAGCGATCAATGCGCTAAGCGAGCTTGCTTAGGAGTTGCCGACCATCTGTCTACCATGCCAAGATGAGGGAATTCCGCTAAGTGCCTTTTCCAACGGCACAACACGTAAACTTGCCGACTTGTTCTTCACACTGTCCCTTTTGAAGCTGAGCGTCAAGCAAGGAAGCTGTGAATAGCAATTTTAAAGTAATTGGTTTGATCCGACTCGGAATCAAACCCAGGTCTACAGCTACCGAGGCGCACACTCTTACCATTATGCCATCTGAGCGATTGTGTTTGAATAAATAATTTTTTCAGCATAGGCCTGTCTAAGCAACAGAAAAACAGATTTCTAATAAGAGTCTAAACAATCTTTACAGCAGTTTCAGTTTTTACAGGTTGAAAGTAGCATTTAAGATACTTCTCTTTTTGAGTTTAAACTATTTGAAAAAGTTTATACAGAATGATCTTGTCACAAAATAAACAATCTACCAATAATCATCTTCTTTTTGCTTTCATAAAGTCAGCGACTCTCTGCAAAATATGAATGCGTAAACTCCAAAGGAATCAACCCCTTTGCAGCAGACGCAACCCCTCTCACTCCTGCGTAGAATTAGAAACTTAGTTATCACGAAACAAGAAATATTTTTCAAGAAAAATGAAGGAGAAAAGTCCGTTAAACGATTTATTACAAAAATAGCGTTGGTTCCTTTCATTCCTGTATGGGCTAACAGACGACCAACACAAGCCCAACAGGCTGTAATTACGTTCCCATACTCACTGAGTGATTTTTAGCTAACAATACAAGCAGACTAAGCCAGAAAAAAACCTTCACAGAAAGCATCGAATTAAAATCTCGGTGACCTGGTGGGGGGGGAATGCGATGTCTTCAGGGGGCGATGGGGACTTAACAAGCAAACAACTTTTTATCCATAACTGAACCACTGCCTACATGCGCAGGCGTATATCAATTTTTAAAAGAGACCCTAAACCCTTCTTGCTTCCTTCTTCCACTTATAAAACGGTAAAGCTAAAGGTTAAAATTTAAGTTCCCGAAGTCTTTTTGCAGCAAGTATGTGTCTTTTCTCAGCTCCACCAAAAACAAAACAGAAGCATGATAAAATTTACAATTGGTCAGCGAAAGGCATAATTCGTGTTAGGTATTTTTGAAAATTCGTATTAACTATTTTTGAGAATATTTATTTATGAAGTGTTCAAGGAATCTTTTCTGAGCTCTAAAGTCAAAGAAATATATTACACGCATTGCTTTTCTTGTATCCTTACAGGAAGGAAAATAATAAGTAGCAATACTTAAAGACAGTAATAGTATTGAGCAATGCAACTTCATTACAAGCAAGCTATCACTTACCGACGACTACACTGGAAAATAGCACAGGAATAATGAGCATTTTCAGCATCCTCATAAAGATTTCTCCGGGAAATGCAATAAAAATTATGGCAGTTTCAGAGGGTTCTGCGATGCGCACAGTGGTGCCAATTAGCACCCCTATCCCAACACCTGTAGGAAAAAACTGTCAGTTTTTCATCCAGTCACGTACAGTCATGCTAAATGGAAAAACTTTTGGGTAGCCTACTTCGCAACCCGCTAGACCGCACGGTTGGCGTAGTTGTAACGACATCGCGGTTGGTGCGAATGATGTGGGTGGGGTTTGATTTTTGGGGCCGGTCAAATTGAATATAGTGTAGTTTGCAAAAGGTTTGAAAGATTATAAACTTCAAAACAATTACTATTAAGCCCTTCTTGAGCGTATATTACAGTACGTAAAATCCGTCATTAACGCTTTCACGGGCTAGCAATTCACAGTATTTGCTACCTATCAATGTCATAACGACAAAAAGATTCTCCTTTGAAATTTTACAGCAATGTTTTCGAGAAGTCCTTGTTCCAGAATCATCTTCCATGTCCAATTCCTCAACATCGTGTTTTGCCATGTTTGCTTCAACCGATTTCAACAATATTTCGTCTTCTTTTGATGAATTTGATCCACTGCTGGATGCCATTAAAAATAAATTACAGTACCTTTTTAAGATCCAAAAAACTGTCGACCAATCTTCTAATAAAAAATATTGCTGTTAGCATACGAACGCATTGATATAAACAAGAATGCTTCCGCATGCGTAGGAATTGACGAATCAACGAGTTGACCAAAAGCTTTTGCATTTTTTAATCATCATCGAAATCCATTTTATGCGCAAGCCCAATCCAAAACGATCAATAAGCTTATAATACACTTCTTGCTGATGCAGTGCTTGAGTAAAGAGCTATGAAACTAGCCACTTGACTTGCTTCAAAGACCGCAAAGGTTTTCATGTCTGCAACTGCCCTGTCCAATGTCCACATGTCTAAAGTTCATGGGCTTGAAGCTCGCGGTCCTTGGTTCTAGTTTCTGCGTCATAAGCACTATTTTGATGTTATAATTATAATTAAAAAAGTGAATATGACATCAAAAAATTGATTATGACGCAGAAGCTAGAGCCAAGGACCGTGGGCCTAAAGTCCTCAAAAGTTGGATTTGTGGACAGGGTTTTGTCAGTGATGGACACGATAAACCTTTCTGTACTAAAACGATACCGATAATGGATAATTTCAAAAAAGCCCAGGGCGATACCGATGAACCTCAATTTCTTAAAGCAATGTCGGTAATCGATAAATTATCGCCGATAAATTTTTGCGATAAATGTTGCGGTGAATTTCTAATGCGTTTGACAAAGTTTTTTTTTTGCAAGTCAAATTGCAAAAACGTTGTTTTTCAAGAAAAAAGAGCAATTCACGGACCCTGCCGTGGCATCAAGCAAAACAAAGAGGGATTTCTTAAAATTTCTACAAAACTTTATGGACTGTGTATTTTTTCTAAAGCGCGAACTCACTAACTTTGAATACTGTGTTCGTAAAGAATCGTTTATCGCGATAATTTATCGACGACAACAAAATATTATTACAAAAGCGATATCGGTAATCGATAAATCCAAACTATTTTGAGCGATAACGATGATCGGTTATAAATTATCGCCGATGAATTATCTCGATAAAAGCCCATCTCTTGGTATTGTGTACTTCAATTCGATACAGCAACCAACTATGCGTATAGCAAATTTCTAAGTGGCCAGGAAAGCGAACGCGACATGGATCAAAAATCATCTTTCTTAATAGATCTAGCTCAACCCAGTTACTAACATTAAATTTTGCTTTCTGAAACGTATAGCTCCGTCCTTTTTAACTATACAACAAAGTAAACGTAATTCCCACGAATGGAAGCATGAAACAGCGAAAAAGAAGGTTATCTGAACTAACATTCTTGCTACTAAGCCGTCGGTACAAACAAATTTTATCTCATTTCGTAGAAAAATTTTTTGTAATCTATAATAATCTGACTTTTTTGAAACCCGCGTGAAACATAGACGCTGAGAATTCGAAAACGAGCTTAGCAATTTACTCTTACCTAACAAGCCATATGGATTGACAGCTACACTTTCTAGCTAAACCGGAAGGAAATGTTCGTGAGCCAGGCCAATCTCGCCTCAAGCGATATATTGCAACTTTTAGATAGAAATCGCTATAATGGGGAAGCACAACTTTCGCACAAGTTTTTTATGGCGCAATGAATTAGTTATGCCGTTTCACGCGTGTGTACCGACATTCATAACAATTTGACATTGATTGGTATTAATGCAGTGAAACCAGTGGTGGGATTCAAATTTTTTATAAGCCGGTTCTGTCACAAAAGTATTTTTTTCACCTGGTTTTGTTTCAATTAACGGTACAAGTTTAAACGGCAACGCTGGCCGGTAGGCTGATGAAATAAAATTTCATGAGACGGTTCTATAGAACCGGTGCGAACCGGCTGAATCCCACCACTGAGTGAAACTATAAAAGTCTGACATCTTTTTAATCAACTAACTTTCCAAGTTATCAACTGCTGCCTTTTTACAAAAACGAAAACTGATCTGATTGCATTGAAATGGTACTATTGCAGTAAGTTGAGACTAAGGCTCGCTCCATCTTGCGCAGATTGAAGCCACATTAACTGAGGCTTTACTGTTATTCAAAAAACAGTAGGTCAAATTACAAAAAAAAAAAAAGAAACTAAAGATATAATGAAATCATTGTAATTTCGAAGAAATATTAATGGACATAACCAGGAAAAACGACAAGAAATAAATCACTGTCTTATCATCGCCAATATCACTAACTGTTTTTCTGTACCTTAACATGAAAAAATTGAAGTTATTTCTTTCACGGCAGTTCAATTTTTTATTAAATCAATAGTTTATTCGAAAAAATATTCTGGCTATTATGAGCTTTTTCTGTTTTTTTTTTGCGTTTTCATCGCTCTTATAAGCTTTCACATAATTGGTTTAATTTTTGACAGCACAACTGTAGTGATACACTGCTTTGTTTTATAATGAGTTTAGTGACACAAACCGATTTCTGAGCAATTAAATCGCAAAATTTTGAACCTTGGGTGATTTTTGAATAAAAGTAAATACAAAAACAATGTCTACTTATTAATTTCACTGACGCATCAGCGTAATTGCATCAACTTTTTGCATCTGCGCTTATCTATTGTCGACTTTGAGCTAAACTCAGCAGGCGTGACCTCGTGGTTAAAAGAGGATCAGTGATCCTTAAATTGACCCACAGTGTCTGCGCACACGAAAGATAAAGTTCTTACGCGAAAAATTTGACTACAATGAGTCATACCAGCTTGGTATGCGATTCCCTCGAATTGTTTTTCCTGGATTTTATTAGCTATCGATTCAGTCATACTACAGCAGTCTACTGCTTTGTTTACATCTTCAACATTACTGGTATAGTAAGCCTTTCTCCGCTCATAAAACTTGTTTTGAAAAAGTTCGGAAAGTTTCTGATTTCGTATTTATTTTTGAATGAAATTCTTCGCGAAACCAATCTCTTCAAAACAATTACAAAAAATACGTGCTGATTTTTTGTTTGTAGGCCTAATTTAAGAAGCATCAAATCTTTTACATTTTTCTTTTTAGCTGGTACGCTCCATTTGAACACAACCTAAAACAATAAAGATTAATACAGAAATCAGCGAAAACTTGGGGCTGACTGATACCCTAATAGTCTCTCTTTATTTATAAAATTGAAATAGCCTGTAAAACTCACACGTACACCGCACAGGCTAGCATTACTGCTTCAATTTTATCGTAAAATTACAAAATACCACGTATTGTTTTTCTTTACCCATACCTTTAGTTAAACCTTTTCTCATACAAGGAAGTTAACTGCTTTTTTCAATTTCACCTACAGAACGTTACTAAACACTTTATCCATTGCCACAAAATACTTCAGTTTATATCACCAAAATCTTTTATTGAAACTTGCATAAAAACTTTTGCTATAAAAAGTAATGAAAAGTTTTTCACCCGAGACTGCAGATACTGTCTAGTTTTAAATGCCACCGTCATTTCGGTGGCTCGTATCAGACCATAGATACTTTTTATAGAGATTTTACAGCTCAAAGAAATGAATTATTTACAAGATTTTTGCCATTTTGCATTGACCTCTACTATTAAAATGAACTGAATATGACGAAGGTTTATTATAGTACATCGGAAATTCTTCACAATTTTCATTTCAAATTTACAGCGTCTTCTGTATTTATAGTAGCTTAGACGTAGAACTTTTTGATTATATAGACAAAACTGGGAGGGCGCTCGGACTTTTCGGTTCAATTTATCCTCGGATGTTGTTATACGTTGCCTACTAGGCAGTAGTGGGTAGTAACCAGTGGCGTATCGAGAAATTTTAAAAGAGAACAGGGGGGTGCGTATCTACATGCTTCGCATTTTTTTCAAGCGTATTTTTTTTTCGGCAAAACTAATTTGAAGCTGATTGAGAAACCAGAAAGGCTCTAGAGGGATCTGGGGGCATGTTTCTCCCGAAAAATTTTAAAAATTTACTAGCTGCGATGGCTATGCTAGTGCTTTTTCAACAATTTTCACGCAAATTTTGTTTAAATTTTTTGGTCCTGATTCTGAGTGTTTCGCCAAGATGCGTTTTGTTCGCACATTTTTGATTATGCGTGCTTAAGGCGTAAGGCTTATTGCTATTGAAGAGGTTCAAAACTATGGAAAAATTGCATACATCAAAAACACTTTTGAATATGGCTGGTGAGAGGATGTATACCCCTCACTCTACTCCCCTTGATCCGCCCTTGGCCACAAGCTAAAGAAGCCATCAAAAGAGTCGGACATGTTTCAGTCACTTGGCACCATTAGTTTTGTTCTTTTTTACTAAAAGGCAGAGTCAAAAGGGGGGGGGGGAGGCGTGGCACAATGCCTCCCCCCCCTAAATACGCTCTTAGCAGTAACTAGTTACTTTTGTAACAAGTTACTTGTTTAGTACCTGTAACTGCAACTACTGTAAGATATTTTTCTGCAAAAGTAACGGAATTTGTAACTAGTTACCACTTTGGAACCTCAAAAGTTACAGTTATTTTTATGAAGCATCTTTCTCCGCTAAAAAACGGAAAAAAATATTTGATTTCACTCCATTTATAATAATGAGCTTGGTGATTGGTTCTTTAACGAGCCCACTGAAACTGAAGCTGAATTAAAAGAAAAATGATCAATGTACTAAACAAGGCAACCGACAATGCTGCTGACACTTCGACAAGTATAGTGACACAGACAACGACCGTGATGCACGCTCAAGTGACAGTTTTTTTGGCTGTTTGTTCGCACAATCAAAGCGACGAAGATCAAGCAATGTCGATAAAGTAGAGGAGTTTCTTTTCGCCCCGCCCTCACAAACTGTTGATGCAAACGCTTTTATGCATGAAGAACTAATGGAACTTTTAATTCTTTATAATACTGTTCTTCCTTCTAGTCAGGAGCGTATTTAGGGATGGGTGGGGGGGGCATTGTGCCATGCCTCCCCCCCCCCTTTTGACTTTGTCTTTTAGTACAAAAAAAACTTAATGATGCCAAGTAACTGAAATATGCCAGACTATTTTGATAGTTTTCGTAGCTGATGGACAGGAGCGGATCCAGGGAGGTGGGGTGAGGGGTAGGGTAGAGTGGGGTAAAAGGCCCACCTTAAGGAAAATATGTTATAACTTACAGCAACGATACAGGAAAAAACAACTTCCTCGCTGTATGTTTGCAGGAAGTGATAGTCTATCAAAAAATTGTAATTTGAAATTCGGAACAATTACAAGTATGCCAAAAATCAAGGTTTGTTTTTTCTTTTGAAAAGGGTGTTTTACCCCGTACCTGGGGCAAAACGCCTATGGGAGGGCGTTTTGCCCCATTGTTTACGTATCTTTTTATGAGCCTCTCACACGCGGTGAAAGGAGTTCAGTATTGACAGCTTGTTTACAAACGAACGTTATTTTTGCTTTTTAACAATAAAAAGAACAGTTTTTAACAAAAGATTCCCAACAAATGGCATCGACGACATGAAAAAAATCATTTCTGCAAATTAGGAGAGGTCTTCATCTGTCGACTCGCAGTTTCGACAAAGGAATTAAAGATTTCCGAGTGTACACTCCTGGTGGGCCCACAAAGTAAGTTTCAAACAGGACACTGGATATATTTCTGTCTTGGCCTGCTGTTACAAAAAAGGCCCTCCACAAAATAAGCATGGCTATTTCTCATCCTATGAAGTGTCAAGGTCATGTTTATGTTTTGAAAGTTTACACTTTTTGTGGTGTTAAGGGTCAAATAAAGATTGGCAGTTTGAACTGAGAGTGTTAAAGGGGGCCAGCTCCCTCCACTCCTTCCAATTGCTCTCCTCTCCATTTCAACGACTTTTCCACTGGTTTAACATTGCAATCCTAATGTTTACTATAGTCTTGCAAATGCTCTCCTCTTCCAAAAGGATTCTCCAAGCCCCCCTGTTTAACATAGCCGGCGCCAAGCCAACATTTTGAGGAAATTTTACGTTTCAAAAAAACATTTTTATTTTTAGGACAAAATATACCGGGTGGGGTAAAACGCCTACAGCAGGCGTTTTGCCCCCCTATGCATGGTAGGCTTTTTACCCCAAGGGCAGCCATTTTTAATTAACCTGGATTTATCAGGTGCTTCAGGCAATTTATGAAAAATAACCAACAAAACCTTAAGGAATCACAATAATCTCCAGCGCAAAGTTGTTACAATTCACCTTAATACCTCAAAAGCGACACTATGACTGGTCAGTTAACCCACCATGCTTATAACAAATCAGCAGAAAATTAATAATTTATCATAAAATTTTACCAGTTTTTTTTTCTTTCTGTCCAAACACACCTACAAGCAGCGCAGGTAGACATGTTGACAGGAGGGTAGTATGACGTTATAATATCCAGCATATTTGCTAATAAGGATCATAGGCGTTTTACTCCAAGTAGGCTTTTTACCCCACTCTACCCTACGCATCCTCTCACCAGCCATTTTCAAACATGTTTTTGATAAATACAATTTTTCATAGTTTCGAACCTCTTCGATACGGTAACAATAAGCCTTACGCCTTAAGCACGCGTAATCGAAAATGTTCGAACAAAATGGATCATACTTGGGAAGCACTTAGAAACAAGGTCAAAAAATTCAAACTAAATTTGTCTGAAAATTATTCAAAAAGCACTGAAATAGCCATTCCAGCACGTAATTTTTTGAATTTTTTCCGGGGGAGCATGCCCTCGGATCCCCAACAGAACCTTTTTTGTTTCGCAATCAACTCCAAATTAATTAGTTCTACCATAAGAAACTCCAAATACAGTTATCCTATTGTAACTAGTTCCTTTTTAAAAGTAACTTGCCCACCACTGCTACTAGGCAAACAGTTGTTTCAGGTGCTCACAAAATTAAGTACTGTAACTAAAAGCTATGGAAACGGCAACACTGCATTATGCATCGACGTTCAAAATATAATAAGCTTATGTGTCTTGCAAGGACACTTTTTTAACATCACACTTACACAGAGCCGGCGCCAGAGCAGTCGACTTATGAGGGCCAAGCGTTTATCAGGGGGGGAGGGGGGACAAACTTTGAAATTAAGCGCAAAAGCCGCTGCCTTCAAAAAATTAAGCTTTCTAATTGGATAGCCAAGCATGTCGATTGGGGGGGAGGCAGGCCCCCTGGCCCTGCCTTGGCGCCGGCCCTGCGCTCACACATAATACGCTCAACAGGGTTCCAGCAAAAGCGTTTTCGGACTCGAATCCCGGATGTTTTATGATATTAAATAGGAGTCAGAGATGGGCAGCGATGGAGTCGAGTACTCAACTTCCGAGTATGAGTCCGAGTACCGCAAAAATCTTCGAGCTCGAGTTCAAGTACGAGTACTGATATTGAAAAATGTACTCGAGTACGAGTACCGTAAAAAAGTTCGAGTACGAATACTTTTACAAATTTAGCAAAAGAACAATTTTTAAGTTGTAACAGCTCAAAGTTTGTCGCAAAAACATAAACGAATACGTTTTTTCAGTGTTTGGGATGTTGAGAAGGCGTGCAACTGCAGATGACAATTTTCTGACAAGTATCGATTACACACAAAAATTATTATTATATTTTAAACAAATTAGGTGCCCACGCAATTACACAAACCGATTGCCTTTACATAAAGTCAAAAAGCATCAAAAATAAGGCTGCAATTCAATATCAGCTACTAGTTACTATTACTACCAGTGGCGTTGGAAGTACTTTTAAGTAGGGGGGACTAAAATTTGTGTTACCATACCAACGTCAGAGGCACCGTAGCCTACCCCCTGCGTGCGCCTATGACGTCAATTCGCCTGTTACGGCAGTTTTTTAAAATCCCCTAGAGGTGCCGTTGTAGACGAATTCTCCTGCCAATATTGTTAACAATTGATTTCTGAGTGGAAATAAATTCAATAACAATGCGAATCAGTGTTTCAAAAAGTGCTCGATACAACTGAGTTCAGTTAGAGCAAATATGCAAATTCACTCACCACAGTTTAATTACATCTATTCAAAACCCGACAGTCTGTTTCACCCAAGAGGGATCATCAGAGGTATCTTATTCAAATAGAAGCTATTCTATTTGAATAAGATAACGTGAAACAGACTGTCGGGTTTTAAATAGATGTGTCTAAACTGTGGTGAATTTGTAGAAATAAATTCAGATTTATTTGCAACATATTCTATGATCTTTCAAAAAGTTTTAGAAATGTGTTGCAAATAACGAAATTTTATATAGTCATAAAAAAATTCCTCAACGCCAGAGCTAGGCAAACTGCGGGCCGCTCGCAGATATTTTTTTGCTCTTCACTCCATGCAGACTCTCCAGGGCAAGCTTCTGATGATGATATTCTTAATACCTAGCCTCATAACTAATGGAGAAGGCCAACAGATTATTATACATGTTGCCATACATGAGAATGCTTGTTTTAGCAAGCGTGCCGCTGGCGCCTTGTTGATATAACCAGGGCTGGTGAGAGGGGAGGGCAGGGGGGTACAAAGTACCGGGGCCAGTCACGTTTTGAGGGGCCCCGCTCTTATAAAATTTTTCTTTAGGGACACACGGGAAGAAGTGCTGGAGAAATTACGCCTTCGCTATGTTAGAACCTACGTGCAGTGTGCGAAGTAGGGGGATGGGGGAGGGGGTTGGGGACATGTCTCCCCCAGTAAAAATAGTCGTCCCCCCAGCAAAAAAAAAGTTTGTCCTGGGAAGGGGATGCTAAAACGCTCCCCCCCATCCAGTAGTAAATACCGCAAGAAGTTAAATGATTTTTATACGTGTTGCTTGTGGGTACGGAGTACGGACTGCGGCGATACTTTCCAGCATAACTTCTAACCAATATGGTTTCCTTCGCAAACTAATCAAGAACAACCTTTTCAGTGCGCCTATTACAGAACAGTTTATTTTTCATCAACATTGCAACACGTCAGCAGTTTTTGATAAGCGTTAGTGAAAGCACTAAGACTATGTTAAAGCAGCGGTTCCCCAACTTTTTTCATATCATATTTGAGGTTGAGAGCATAAATTAAAAAAATGCTAGCCTCTACCTTCTGGGGCTCCACCCCGGACCCCGCTGGGGTAGCTTACTGCTTTTCCTCTAAACCCCTTGCTTCATTTATAAAACAAAAACCTGCCTAAACCCAAGCTTATAAAGTTTTCGAAATTCTACCGTTGATAATTTTTGTTCATCATGCTGGTGGTATGCAAACACGCAGTACGCCCTCCACCACTGTTTTAATTAGGTCATTGACCAATGACATCGCCCCAGAAGCGTATTTAGGGGGGCATTTGCCATGACCCCTCCCCTTTTGACTTTGCCTTTCAGTAAAAAAGAACAAATAGTGTCAAGTGACTGAAATACGCGAGACTTTTTTGATGGCTTTTGTAGCTTATGGCTAGGATGGCTAGGGGCCGATCAAGGGGATGGGTGGAATGAGGGGTATGCATTCACCTCACCAGCCTTTTTCAACTATGTTTTTGATAAATACAAATTTTGCATAATTTCAAACCTCTTCGATTACAATAAGCCTTACGCCTTAGACACGCACAATTGAAAATGTGCGAACAAAATGCGCCATATTTGGTGAAGTACTCAGATTTAGGGTTAAAAAATTTAAACAAAGCTTGCCTGAAAAATGTTGAAAAAGCACTAAAATAGCCATTACAACATTAATACTTCAAAAATTTCCCGGGGGAGCATACCCCCGGACCCCCAAAGTTTTTGTTTTTTAATCTGCTTCAATTAGCGTTGCTAAAAAACTACGTTTACAAAAAAATGGTGAAATTATGCTCCCCCTCCTTTTAAAAATTCTTGTTACGCCCCTGCGTCACCCCATGAACAATAAATACCATTTTCGCAACACTAGTCTTGTTATTTGGGTTCAGAATTCAGGCAAAATTGTAGACAAAAACATCCCCCAGTAAAAGTTTTCTACTTCGCAGACTGCCTCGGTCTGCGCGATGTCAAGGTCTTTTCTTTTTTGGAGAGTCAAATTTTGGTATCGAGGGGGCCCGCACCCAGTGATGGGAATCAAAATTTTAAGAACAGGTTCTCTTTTGTATCGTACTTCCTAACAACAGGTTCTCTCATAAAGGTCTAATGTCAGTAAAAAAAATCAAGAACGGGTTCGCTAATCATCCTGACATTTCAAGAACGGGTTCGCGCGAACCTGTGCGAACCCCCTGAATCCTATCACTGCCCGCATCATATCTCTGCCCCGGATTTTCTCTCGACGGCCCTGGATATAACCGAAGTGTTTGCTTGCAGTATCAGGATTCGCGTGAGACTACAACTCAGATCTTACACTAGCACCAGATGCGACAAAAACCTTGATAAGGTTTTAATTTCGTTGCTTTGCAAAACGTAAACCGAAACAAAAATTGTTCTAACATTTTCGTTTGAAAAGTACCAAAAATTGGTACCGAGTAGGGTTGGATTGAATTTGAATCCCCTCGCGAATTCTTCGTGAATTTAAATTTGAATTTCGCTTTTTCAAAGTCAATGAATTTTAATTTTGTTTTTTCAAAATCAATAAATTTGAATTTGAATTTCATTTTTTCAAAGTCTATAAATTTGAATTTCATTTCTTCAAAGTCCATGAATTTGAATTTAAATTTGAATTTTGTTTTTTCAAAGTCAAGGATTTGAATATCTTGATTAAACATTCGACGAATTTGGATTTTTCGACTTAGAACTAACCAAGCAAAAATAGCGATTTGTGAGTGGTTTATATCGGCACATTAGTGCAACTGCAAACGTTCCATAAAATTCATCTAACTACCCGAAAGTTTGTGATGTGATGCTGCAAGGTGGTGTAAAGTTATTTTTGCAATAGGTAACTTCCTAGCGAACCTGCGAAAGAATGAACTTTACACCCGGTTGACGGGACCCCATTTCTTTGAAATTGTTTTTAGGGCAGTTTAAATTACAATAAAATTGCAACAGAAGAATAATTTTGTCTTCTACATCAGCAATTTTCAAACTAAGTTGATTAAAATTTATTTGTTTTACATTCAAGCAAGAGATAAAAGAACACTAGCAGTGATGAAGGTCTTAAAACTTTTTTTTAAGGTCTTGGCCAAGACGGTCTTGGTCTTGACCATTTAGTCTGGTCTTAAGACCGAAAGAACTAAAAAGCATCTAGTAAAAATTTAAGTGATCCTGCATAGCTAGAAAAAGTATCCAACTGATTGTGTTGTTCTTTATTCTTTTAATATTCTGTACATATTTTGCCCGTTTTTTTTGTAGTTGTTATAGAAAAATAGCGATAAGTGATAAACTATTAATTTTCATCCTTTTTTTATGGTCTTGGTCTGAAAAAATCAAAGGTCTTGGTCTTGTAGGTGATGGTCTGAACCTGGGCTGCGAACTCGATCGATTTTTAACCAAGTTCAAGAGATATTTGCAAGTCCAAGTTCTAAGAATTTTATTTTTCGAGTTCAAGTTCGAGTTCGGCAAAAATAACCGAGTTCAGCGAGTTCGCAGCCCTGGACTTTACAGGTTGCAATGGCATGAACAAATAAACGACATGCAGCTTTTCTTTCGGTAAAATCTTAACTTCAATTTACACGGATTGTGACTACTTGAACAACAAACTATATTTTGTAGTGATCTTTTATTTTTTATCAGCAATTTAAACATCTTTCTAATGAACTCGTTAATGCGAGTTCAAGTTCGAGTTGAGAAAAAATTTTTTTTCGAGTTCAAGTTCGAGTTCGGCAAAATGATCGAGTTCTTTCGAGCTCGAAGCCCTGGTCTAAACTACATCACTAAACACTAGTAGAAAGGTAGCCAACTGCTTTTTGATAAAAACTGTGAAGTTTTTGTATCTGGTAACTTTTTTTCTGCGGTTAATTAGACCCAGAGTTGAATCAATTACAATTTAAGTGATGACAATTGCACCTAAACAGAATTCAGTTACTGTACTCGTACTTTTAAATTACAATTGCTTTGCACCGTAAAACTCAAATGCGATTATAACACAAATTTCATGAGGAAGTGAAATAAATTATATTCAATCAATGTATTACAATTAGTTTGTAATTGATCGGACTCTTGATTAGATCTACGAATTTCCTGAGCAACTATATTTTGAACAATTCGCTAGTACTGCTCAAAAATATCTGTTTTTAAAGTCTATTTAATAGTCTCGTATATCAAATATTGACTAATCAAGTCGAAATTACTAAGTTTTACGAATTTGGAAGTGGTGAGATTCGCCACTCTAAACTTATAATTTTGCATTGGTCCCTTCAATACAAGTGAAATTGAAGTTAAAGCTTTCGCAACGCAATGAATTTGAATCCGCTCGCGAATTCTTCATGAATTTTGTTTTTTCGAAGTCAATGAATTTTAATTTCGTTTTTTCAAAACCAACGAATTTGAATTTACAAAATTGAAAAATAATGAATAGATCCAACCCTAGTACCGAGTAACAATATCGCCATTACTTTTTTAAAAATGTACTATCATCGATACCGACGGTACTTTGTTACAGGACCGCCGAGAGGGGGGGCAGAAGGGGTCACTGTCCGGGGGCCCGGGGTTCTGAATTGTCAGGTTTAGAATGCAAAATTCATCAGCTCAAACTACGGCCTGCGGGCGCGATGATGTTATTTTTTGATTTTGGGCCGAAATTCGAACATCCGCGGACGCTATGACCTTATGTTGCTCATCACTAGATGTTGAGCCGAAATTTGAACATCTGCGGAGGCTATGACCCTTTTTTTGCTCATCACTTGATTTTAGGCCGAAATTCGAACATCTGCGGACGCTATGACCTTTTTTTTGCTAATCATGTGTTTTCGGGGCACCACTGACCAAAGGGCCCAAACGAATTTTTTGCCCCGGGGCCCGAAAGTTCTCTCGGGGCCCCTGCTTTGTTAGCAAGGTATCGGTACCGACATCGTCATTACTTTTAAAGTACCGACTGCCCAGCTCTGTCTATACCCCACTGCAGAAAACGCATTATCCAAGGCTTTATTCGGGATCGCACTTGGACTTGTGTTCTCGAAGTTCAATGCCGTAACTAACTACAAGGCCTACATAGCCAACTCGATGTGATAACTTTTTTTCAAGCCACGTAATAGCAACTTAGGATCTTTAATTTTTAATGCTAGTGAAGTATACGCATCGTGGAAAATTACGTAGTTAAGCATCGAACCCGCGAAGCCAGCTTCGGAGCCCAACGCACCGACCGCTCGGCCAACTCCATGTGCTTGATGTGATAACTTTATACAAAGACAATATACATCTTCACTTTAGCGCCACCTGATGACAGTGAAGAAAGAGAGTTTTTTTGACGGTTGTGGATTTTTTTATCATTTTCTTTGTCACGTCAACAACAACGAGAGCTAAGCTACGTCAGTAATAAAACTCGGTACCAAAATATCAATCATGAAATCACAACTTCAATATGTTCACTGTAATACGCGTACGCTGAGCAAAAACTTTATAAGGCTAAAAGGCGAGACATGATTTTTACTTAACGGAGCCATTATGCAACAGAACAACAACATAATTAAGCGCAGCAGCTTAAACAAAATGTATCGAAATACAAGAAGCATAAAAATACGAAAACCTGCATAAATCGAAAACAACTAAACAGCACCATCTAAAACACCCCAAAGACCTTACAAAGCACCTACTACTAATTTCTCTTAATGCAAGACCTAAAACCATTACATGTTAAATAAAATACAATGAAATGAAAAATAATAACCGCATACGGTCGGGAATAGGTCATAAGCGCCAAAATTTCTTCCATTATATCTCCGGATTCGCATTTAAAACAAGTCTATAGCTACAATCTGTGCAAATTTGTACCATTTTCTAAGAACACCAGCAGCCCTAAGAACATTTTTGGAAAAAGATCACAACTTACAGCAAAAACAATGAATTCAAAACCACTTTTAAAAAAGTTATTGCTAATTCATAATCAGAGACACTCTATCACAATGTAGGGGCCCACCTATCTATTAAATATTTGCGAAAAAAACAATTTTCGGGGGAGTGCCAGGCAAAACACATTTAAACTGATATAAATTGCAGTCAAGACAAGGAACATAAATATAATCGGGAGCACGGGAGTAGTTTCTACATTTAGCACATAACTAAACAAAAAAGTTAAAACCGTGGTGAGACAGTGAGACGTTAGGAGCTAGAATGATGTGAAGTATTTTCGAACCAGACTCCCAAATTTGGACGAGCGTGTTGAAAATTAACCAAAAGAAAGAGGAGTTAAAATCGAATTCGTGAAAAAACCATTGATTTTCCAGACAAGGAGTCACATTGAAAACGATACCCATAAGTCGCATCGATTATTTCAATTTCCAATCAGTTAAAACACACCTTCTAAAGGTTAAAAGCCAAAGTAAATTTAATAGTCTAAAATATAGAGTGCTGGAATGTGGTTACGACTATTTTGTCGAAAATATTGATGTAAACAATACACTAAAAAAAAACAACTACACAAAACGAAAGACGTATGTGAATTGAAGCAGCTGGGGAAGGGATCAAACCCGCGATCTTTGTCAAGTAGTTGCAAACACTTTTTATTTAAAAACGATAGTACCGTTGATGACAGTTGTAAGAATGTATTTGGAACGTTTGTTTTGGATATTAATCAATTTTCCTTCGCTACTGTAATTAGCTCTCCTTGCACGACCAAAAATCTTAAGATATGAAATTTAGTACTACCTTCAGTTGTTCTTATGACCAAAACACGATTGCAAATACCGTACGACGTATCCTTACTACGTTGATCAAAATGATCACATTAAACAGTGAAATAAACATGAATGTATATAAAAATTCAAGCATAATTAAAGATAAAACATAATCGGAAGCATTGTTTCATTACATAGCTACTCAAAAACGAAATGTGAACAGGATGAAACAGGCAACTTAAAACAAGCAAATGCGATAAAACGTTGTTAATGGTTCGGTTTGAAGTGAATGTCATGGACCTTTCGTTGACTCAGAGAGCATTTCAACTTTTTTGACCGGCTCTGATGCGTGCGAAGAGAAATAAAGAAACAAATGGGTGCGCTCCAAAAACAAAGCCAGAAAAAAAGTTGAAGTTTTACCACGACACATTTCTCATGAATGGGAGCTGTCAGTCAGGCACTGTGGCATCACAAAGAACAAACAAGCATAAGACTGCATTTTTGAAGTCGTACCGAACAGCTAAACCTTTTCATCTACGAATCAACCTTAACATGGTCATATTCTCGTCTTCAAGCATTTTGTTACTCTTTTTCAGTTCATCATTTTCCTCTTCAAGTGCATGAAGTTCCTATAACAACACAAATACGACGAGTTTTTTCGAACTTCAGTGGTTTTTCAAAAGAAAAACCGCCATTTTACCAAAATATAAATCTCCAGGTCATATTCAAATTCGAGAAGCGCAGGAACACAGAATAACAAGAGTATTATATAATGGCTCACATGATCCATGACGTTTATTTTCTTGCGTAGTTTTTCTATCGTTAGCTCTGCAGCTTGAAGCTTGTTGCGGATGTCTTCAACTTCTCCATGATTGGAATGAATCTACATCATACATAACTTATGTTAAAGTTGTACTGAACAACCAGTCACATATGTAGGCCTAATAGATCAGCTATTAAGTAAGATCAAGATTAAGTAAGTATTAAGTAAGATTAAGTAAGATCGATAGATCAACTATTAAGTAAGATCAAGAGTAAGGTCAATTGACATATATTCCGTATGTGACCGTTTTTATGCGTATGCTAGCTCAGTTTTAGCAAATTTCGAACAAACAGCATTCGCAAGTTTACTTTCTTAACACTGACAGAACAGTGCTAACAAATTTGTGATCGGTTACTCGTGAAACGTAACGGTTGTTTTTTTTGAGTACGTACAAATCCGCATGAATACGTAGGCACAGAAACGGTGAAATCGGCTTTATTCTGTAGTCTAAAACGGCGATATAGCTTCAAACGTAACTCTCAATTTTCAAAAAGTAGCTACAGAAATACCACCACGTAATTATTTTAGATACCATTCAAGTAGAAATAGCTTTATCAAAATAACTCCGCGCCTAACAAATGGTTTCTCACAAAAATTCTTTAGAAAGCAAAAAATTACAACTTGTTGAAAGCAAAGTTGTGCTTAAGAAGCAAACTGATGAACATCAAATTGATTAAGTATAAAAAGCATACGTTAAGTACGTTCAAATTCAACCGAGAATGAAATGCGTCGACACTCATTCGGAACAAACATGCCGAGTCCAACCCTACGCACAAATATAACGCACAAGTTGACTGGTTCTGATTTGACTATTGCTACAAAAAAACTGACACAGATGCAATACAAAAGGGAGCGCTTCAAGCTGGGTTTATCACCTTACATCAGTCAAGCCAGCAAGCAAAAGTAAAGGGTCTCTCACCACCATAAACTTTACGTAGGCTACTGCAGCGTAAGCATTAAAAAACCTGCTGTGTAACAGTCGTGTCTAGGTCAGCCCTCAAAGTTGAGAGCACCCTCAAAAGTCTATTTCTTGATTGTTAAACATGTAAGTCTACGCTTTGAACACACAGCAATGCACAGCGTTATTTCATAAGCAGGTTTGCGTGAAGGTAGGGTCCCCAGAATCAAGAAAAATTATGGAGCAACAGCCTCTTTTTCTTTTAGGTGTCCTATGGTCCCTACATATTTATATAGGACACCTAACATTTTTCTTTACAAAAAAAAAAGTGGCATGTATCGCAGTCTACAGTGATTTGAGATTAATTCCACAGCCATTCGAATGAGGTATCAAAATCCAATTAATTCTTGTATAACCAACACCGTACTTGCGCTATGTATTTGACACAAGACAGTGTAAATATTTGGAAAAAAGGCTAAATCTTTAGCGAGCTACTTAAATAGAAGACTCTTTAGCGTTTATTGCCTCATAAATAATATTTATATCAATTCAGTTTCTTATACACAAAACCTCAAGATATAAAATCACTTAAATTAATTATGAAGACAAGCTTGATTTATTACAGCATATAAACAATTCAGCCGATTTTATCACAGCTTTGCAATAATAATAGGCCATTTAGCCAGAAGGCCACGATTATAAGTACGTGTAGCATAGTTGAGGCAAGAGATATAATTTACGAATCGTAAAACGAAAAAGAACATTCTTTTACGAGGCAATGACAGCACAAGTATCAATACCACGCGTACTTGCGGTCGTACTTTAAACATACCTCTCTTCACGACAAAGAAAAATCTAGCTTTAAGTCCGACGCCTGTGTCTGGGGTTTTTGAAAACACTTTTTGTCTATATTCGCAAACTGGACCAATATGTCTTCTGCTTCTTGGCCTGAGTCTCCCTGAGACTAACCGAACAGACAGAAATGTCATGTCAGAGCAAGAACCACGCGAATCGCAGAGCGTGTGGTTTGCACCAAGACCATGAACTGAATTCTCGATCCTATTTGCAAATTTTTGTTATTACTCGAAAGTCGAAATCAACACTACCTATACCTGACAGAACGAATTTTTATCATTCGTCATAACCTTGATAGACTTATAGCGAAGATACCCCGACCCCAATCGGGAAAACGTGTTCAACAATAGCAGGCAGTTGAACTATTATGTACCTTGATCGAATTCGCTGAAACGTTAGACTTTCTATGCAAACGAGGGGATTCAGAAGTTGTTTTGATGACAGAGGTTGATTGGGTTATTTCATATGTGCTTTCGCATTTCGTTACGGATGATACTGCTGGTTCAGATTTCACAGAAGATATTCTACAAAAAGTATTTTGCCGATTATAGAACATAAAATGCTGACTGGATACGTAAGTACCTTGAAGTAGGCGCATATGCTAAAACAGGGGAAAGCTCGTTTGTCTGTGTGTTAACTTCCGTTTCACTTTGAAGCTTTTGCTCAGGATCAGTCTACAAATAAAATATGTAAGAAGTTGGATCCGGTTATGATAAAGCTAAGGCGAGAGGATTAAGTACACTTTTTTAGCTCCAATTCAAGCAATGTGCATGGCTTACATTACACAAATAAGAAGTTATTTTAGATATGCGACAACGTGGCAGAGTATGGTATGACTGCCATGTAGAAAATTACAACTCCCAAACTTAATTACGTTATAACTAATTTAAAATAAGCACACTAGGTACACATTTTCAATCTCAGCTAGAGTCAATTAGCACTATCAGCATTGCGGGAAATTCTTGAACGAGATGGCATATCTCAACAAAGCAAAGTTTTCATGATGGCGTATAAAAGTAAAGTTTAAACTAGCCTAGTGTTGCCACAATTTTTTTCTTACAAGGCTAAATTTCGTTGCGTAAAGCACATAAGTAAACCGAGTCAAAAAATAACGCTGACTTCATTTACTAATATCTCACAGCATCAGACTTTTCCGAATCTTCCACATCTTTGATGTTCACAACACCAGTGCTTCGTCGCTTCTGCCTCAGCATTCTTTTCTCGCGTTGAATTTTACCTCTTCGTGCACCAGCTGCGGATTTCCGCACTTGAGGAGGTGAATCTAGCTCTTCTTTCAAAGCTTTGGACACAGGAGCCGGCTCAGTTGTTAGTTTGCTATCCCCATTAACAACAGGCGAACTCGAAGACGTTGTAAGCGTAACTATAGGGCGACCAGAAGAATCTATGGTATGCACTGCAATAGTAACCTACAGCATTAAATGAAAAAATTTTTGAGTCTAAATTTCATTTCATCACAATATTATAAGCCAGGCAATGAAATACGCCAATTACTTGAGAAAAACAGCTCTACTATAATTTCTAGAGTCTAGACTACCACAAAATCTAAATTCTTTCAGAGAGCATTTCTGTTTTTTATCAATTAACATCATGTTTTGAAGTTTGAAAAATAGTTTAACGATAACGTAAGTTTTGATTCAAATACCAAATCATACTTGCAATAATGCTACAATAATTTCTTACACGACAAACATTGCAGCCCATAAAATTAATTATTGAGAATGCAGAGGTAAAAAGCCAAGGTCATAAGTGTCAAACATCATACGACATACAAAACTAATTACAGGCCGTGAATCGGACGAAAAATAAGTTGGCTACGCTTCTGTTAGGTACACCTAGCCTATTTTACGAAACCAAGTGCCCAAAAACAAATTGCTAAGAACGTGAATAGCACTAAGCTTTTCAGCAAAAGCCGAAATTTAATTGCACTAATTACCTACACCAGTATTTTCAACTTTTTGTATTAGATCTTCCCAGCTAATATAACGCATTTATGTCTTCGAAAATCGGCAAGGCTAATCTACCACATAGCGATTTTCTATACAACGCAATTAACTATGCTACAAAAGTTCTTTGACACCAGTCGCGTTTCACCTCGCACATTTAAGCCAGCGCTTCCAGTAATACTTTAATACGATCACTTAACGCTAGAAATTTGCGAATAGGCCAAGCATAACTACACAGCTGAAATCCAACATTTAGTGACAATCACAATTTTTCAAAATCACTATGAAGCTTGTGGTTACTGAAAGAATGTAATGAGAGTTGGATATCGCGTATTGATCAACGCAATTTGTTGTTATATGGCAGTAGCAAAACACAATGCAAGAGGTAATAGGCATAAGTTATGACTGTTCAAAATGATTGCATTTTTGCTCTACATTATGCAGTATGCAAAAATTCAATTTCACTTTTTTTGATCAGTCCTAGACTTCTACGTTTGCCATTACAGCTTTAGGCTAGCAAACAACCATATTCCTGCCTGCTATAACACAACTTTGCACGACAACAGGTACAGTCCATAGCAACAATTAAGTTACTTTGACAAGATCAGAAATAAATTACGGGTGATGAACAGTGTATGCAAACAAATGATGATAAGGGTATTTGAACAGCTGGCTTACATAGCCTTGCTGTCTGGCAATGGCACAATGAACTTTTTGAGTTAGTCATAGCAAAATTACCAAGGCGATTTTTTATGACCTATAAAATCGAAAACTATGACTTTATTTTTTAAAACATATGACTTTATTTTTAGAACAGCAAATTTATGCTGTTTTCCGTAATTAACATCTCATGTGTAAGTCTAACATGTATTTTGAACAAGAACATATTCAAAAGAACAAAGAATTCACCTGAAAATCAGCAAAAAATTCAAATATGTATCTTACAACTAGTAAGATATTCAACTGTTGAAGACAATTTCATAATAAAATGCGACGTTTGCATTGTTAAAATTCCGAAATTCATGAGTGATGGATTTTAAAATAAAAAATGACCGTTCTACAGACGATGATGCAGACGGGTATGTTAACAACTTGTCACGCAATGCTGAAAAAATATCTGGTCTACTCATCTTCACAATGGTTTTTGCATAATTTTTTTCTAAACTAATCATAAAAAAGTCGCTTCAAATGCTTCGCCAAAGTGGGCATGAAAACTTGTAAATTCTCATTGCCCCTCTCATCACAAAATTGTCACGTTTAAAGTCTACAGGAACTGTATCTACGGTGGTACTGGGATTTAATAATTTGTATTTTATCACAAAAATTAATGGTCATATTTTATGACTTAAAAAGAAAATTAGACTTTTTATGACTTTATAACTCCTTAAATAGACCTCGTAGCAACGTAGTTTTTTTGCGATTATCGGTATCATAAGCTTTTGCGCTACAAAAAAATAGAACTTTAACGACTTTTATCCCCCCCAGGAAATTACCTTTGCCGTTCTTCTCAAAATTAGCAGCCATGGATTCAATCAACTTGCTTTTGCGACTTCTTCCTGGACTTCTACAATCAACTAAGTGCACAAAATAATTTTAAATCAATTACACTTCAACAGCATGCATTCAATGGTGCAGTAGTGTTAATGATGAATCACAACAACGAAAAAGAAATCACATAAATCACAACATTTGAGAGCGAAAGACAAAATATTTACCGAACGCTTGTTTTCCATTGTCTAGCAAATCCACATTTGGTTTTGAAAGATCGGTTTCAATGTTGTTGTTATTGTTTGTGTTAGATTCTGTATCTAACAATACAATTAAAACAAAACACAACATCACAGATTTAGTATTTAAAACCAACCATCAAATAACAAAGTTAATTCATACCATGAAAATATTACAAATTTTCATTAAATAAATGACATGCACAGTGTACATTGATTTTATAACGTTCCAATTTTTTTGCTTAAAACATTTCGGTTATCGTTTGACTTAGCGGTCAAATCACTAACCATGATTGAATTTAGGCGGTTTTAGATAATGGAAAAAGCATTGCAATTTTCAATCATAGCCTATACAACCACGTAAAAATTTTTTTTCAGTTATTCAAACCATCTGGTGATTTTTTGAATGCAGAATGTTAATGCTAAATAGCATATGTCACATTGCTAATCTTCCAAAACAACAACCTTCATATCTTAAAAAGTAAATTGACTCAGAAAAATGATGTGTTTTTGATAAAAGTTCAAGAAAGTTCCAAGTAATTAGTAATTCTTCGTGTGATTACACTCACCATATATCTGAGGACGTCGAGTCCTTCTTGAGTTTTTTGGTCGATCTTCTGCGGTTTCGGAAAAACTTTTTTGAACATACATCATAAGTTTAACAGCTTAATGTAATAGTATTTGGTAAAACAATGGATATATTTATTTTGCACAAAATTGCAACAGCTGTAATGTTAAAAACCTATTCTACTAAACAATGCACAGTACGTACGTTAAAGTAAAGTAACTGGGCCCCATCTCCATGGCTTAGCGTCTGGGCAATAACGCTCAGAAGAAATGTCAGAGCGATGGTGACACAGTGTTCAATTAGATCGGCTCAAAAATCGAACCCCAGACTCTCGTACCAATTTTGTGCTTCACAAACCAGCTAACTGGCCAAAACTGTTCAAATGCCACCATGGTAAAAGGATTGAGCTAGGGTGTACCAGTTACCCCTTTCAGCTTTGATATAACAGACAGGCAAAAGTGACTAGAATAAACAAGACTGTGCAATTTTACCCTTAAACAATTTGTATATCAATAAAAAAGTAGTTCCATGCATTAATGAGAATACTACACTGTACAGCAGTTTATGTTAAGCTCTTCACTGTCTTGTAGCTCACTGCACCACTGTTCCCTCTAAAATGCAAATTTGAGAAAAATGAGAAATTCTGGGCTAAATTTTGTTGCTTTTCTCTAAGCTTGCAGACTGGTATGGTGATTTTTGGCTAAATTAGAATCAAAATGTTCAATAATTTGATGCAAAACAAAAGTTTCGTACTATGAAAACTCAAAATTGAGGCAACAATTGACTCAAACTTTCTTTTAAACTCCTAAACTGCTAAATTTCTGGGCAATATTTTTTACTAAAATTAACATTTGGGTAAATTCGTACTAGCTAAAAACTTACACGAAACAGTGCACTGCACCAAAAATCTGAAAATCACCACTGGACTAGCCTACACTGCACATTTGTATAAATTATAAACTGTGGCCACAGCTAATCATTCTACATCAGTAACTGAGTAATAATACAGACATACCTAAATAGGGATGTACCGATGCCGATGTTCAACATCGGAAAAACCGATGTATCGACAGTTTCATCGATGCATCGGCATCGGTAATTTTAAGCCGATGCATCGGCCGATGTCAAGTAACTATACTGCACCCGAATTTTCGCGCAAACAACCGCGCACATTAAAAGTTTTTCTCAAAGTCGGACCTGTCCTTTGATCTGCCATTAATAAAATTGAACTCCCTCTGCGAGGATACAAAGTTCCAATAATCAAACGATGTTTTTAACCTTTTGGAAGAAGCGATTTTGCTGCTGCGTTTTGCGCATACGCACTAACGCACTTTGATCAATAGGGTGAAAAATGAATCTCTTTGTTACCGGTACTTAACTATGCTGCGGTTTTTTCCAGGCATGAACGCTTTTTTAAAATTTTATTGTAATTTCTCGTTTCTCTTGTTTAGTGTTAACCAAATGATTGTTTAACGTAAACCTAACGTGATAGTTCGCCGGTTCGGTCTACATAATATGTGTCAAGTGCGATGCAGTTGCGACCGAATCTTATTGTTGTAGCTATAAAGCTTATTAGGCCTACCAATTCTAAATTTTAGATTGAGGTATTTGTTTTTCAAGCGTTTTCTGTTTGAATGAGAACAAATTTTTTAAATAATCGAGTTACAGTAAAACGGAAATTTATCAATTTGCGCTGGTTAATTGTTACGCGCTACAGCCTACTGCACTAATAGTCAATAAGCATTTTCCTTTCGAGATTTGAAATTTGTGTGTCTGATTTTGTTGTTTATTGTTTTTCTTTATTTGTGGAAAACGACGTTTATGCAGTACGGAAAAACGATTGCGGATAAAAATTGTCATCCCAAACTGCAGGACAAAAAGCGTAGACGTTGTCTGCTAATTATGTGGCAGCTAATCAAATCTTAAGGTGTGTCTACCGATGCGCGACACGCGGCAACGCGACAAAAATTATAGTGCAAGTAAATGTAGAAAGATTTCGCAGGTTTTCGCGTGATCGGTAAACAGTAAAATGAAGCAAACCAAGGTAATTTTTGTCGCGTGCCGCGTATCGGTAAACGCACTTTTACCAGTTACGACAGCAATAATAGTTGCCAGAAAAATGCGCGATTACAGCGATGAGAAAAAAGAGGCTATTTTACCCAGCGTCTAGAAGAGTGTAAAACTAGTGAAGAAACTACGCCTTTATACGCATTGCACACGAGAAGAGCGCTTGTGTTTTTTGAAGCAAAATCAACGCTGCAAAGATAAGAGCAAAGTCTGCGGGAATCGAAGTGACAAATCTAACAGAGGTTCAAAGGTTATGACAAAATCAGTTAGATCTATGCGTCTTTTCACAGAAAAATCTTTTTCCTATTAACACCCGTAAGTAGCTTCAATCACAGCGTTAAAGCGGGCATTGAAGTTCCAGGTTGCGTGCATTGCTGTAATTGATCCACATTTCGGCCGAGAGCTATTAACACTGATCAAAACGGTAAAGGTGTTTTTACCGAACACGCGTTTTTTGGGTCGCGATTGCCGCGCGCGAGATTTTTTTATCGCTCTTATTATTTTTCAAATAACTCTTCACCGAACACGCGATAAACGCGCGTCAAAATGTGCCCGCGATCTTTTACTACGTGAAGATAAAAAATCGCACGACGAGCGCGAAAAGTTTCATTTTTGAGAAATCTGTAGCTAGACCTACTGGTAAAACTTCGATTTTACAGCAGCCTAGTCTACAGTATAATGGCTGCTGAAGCGATTGAGATGTTAATAGAGCTGGTGAGAGAGCGATAATTTATATATGATGCAAAACATGAAAGTCACATGGACGCCACGATGCTTGCCAATGTGTGGGAGAGCCACTGGCCTCTCTGACGGTTGGAAGTACGCCATTGGCCTATCTGACGGTTGTTTGTTTCTTTTGCAGTCTGTCGGTGGAGACAACTCGACAGTGTAAAAGTGCTTGATCATACCTTCTGCTTTTCGAGCTCTGCAAAATCGCCATCCTCATCGCTACTTCAGTAAACACCCCCGAGTTTTTTTCCGGTCGCGTTAACGCCAGCGTTTATTGCTATGTAAAAAAACGCAAGTTCGGTAAAAGCACCTTAAGGTTAAAACGTAGAGGGGAGATTAAATCGTAACTTCCAGTTTACAAAGCACACGGGACTTGAAAACATAAATTTACTCAGCATGGCGTGATGGCGATAACGATAGATCCGTTTCGCATTAGTTGATGCTCTTCAGTATCATGTAATTGCAAACACAATAAAACTAGAGCAAAAATAAAAGATTAACGTGCACTGCGCAATGCAAGCTCGACCCCAAACTGTTTTCAATAATATGTTTTCTAATCTGGAATTTACGGCAAAGTAAGATTACAAGCATAGGCGTCGATTTTTCCTTGAAAAAGGCAAATAATAGAGGGGCGAGAATTTTTTTTGCAAACTTTGTTTTTTATGTATCGGGTGTCTCAGAAAAATAAACCAGTTTTTGTGAAGTATTTTCTCGGTGATTATACATTCAAAATTATTAAAATTCTATGCACCACGGGTGGGCAATAAGTACTGTTCAGTGTTTATACGAAGGGCCGCATTTGAAACAATTTTGAAGCCGAGGGCCGCACTGATTGTAAGAGCAAAAAAAGATCTACACGTCCGCCGACGTCCTGTTTTCACCACTGAAGATCGGTGAAGAGCAAAAAAAAGATCTACACGTCCGCCGACGTCCTATTTTCACCACTGAAGATCGGTGAAGAGCAAAAAAAAGATCTACGCGGCCGCAGATGTCCTTTTTTTCACTGACATTCAGCGCGGAGTTAAACAAAAACAAAAAGAGGTCTTTGGCTTGATTCATGATAGGCGTTCATATAAGTGCCCTCGGACCGCATAAAATGGTCGCGCGGGCCGTACTTGCCCACCCCTGCTACACACAGTAATACAAGTACTAGTATATTATTTACACTTTTACATATCTAAAAAATTGGTTGCAAATTATGCGAGTATTGCCAAATCAAAAATGATAATTCAAAAAATTCAGTATCACGAGCAAAGAGTGGTTTATTTCAGTCTATGCTCAATGTGACCTCCATATACTCCCACAACTAGGGATGGGCATTTCAGAATAGTTTACTACTCCGGCATTATTCCGAATAGTTACAACCGAATCCAGAATACCGAATCCTATTCTGGTTCTAAATCAACCTATTTTGCTAAAGACCCAGCACCAAACCAGCAGCAGAGATGGGCATGATCTTGATCTTGAAGATTAAGATCACCATTTCCTGTAAACGTTTTTACTGAAGGCAATAGGCACTGAGCTGCTGTCATATCCTTAGGCAGTTTCACATTATCATGTACTAAATGAAATGGCATGGAAATAGTCTACTGCGCACATACCGGCATTAACCTACTGGCATTTGAACTCCAAAATTAATCGTAAAATCATAAACTATGTCCAAAGCATGGTCCGTAGATGGCGCAGAGAAAAGCATCTTAATGATGCTAGATTCTATGTCTGGTTAGAGCTTAGAGCAGGTACCGGTAACAGACTCTTAATTTGAATAATAAAGCAATAAAGACATTTACCTACTTCATTTTGTTTTGGTTATCAATATTATGAAGTTAAATATTATTCAATTTAAAAACAATTAAGATAGCCTATTCTCATTTCTTTACCAAGAACTAGTTAGTTTTTTTCATAGTTTTTCAAGAAATATCTTTAAAAAATATAGAAAAGTTCCATGCGTCTATAGTGTAGCTAAATGGTATAAGGAGTTCGTCTTTGAGTGCCAAGGCCTCTTTATCTCGAAGCACGTAATGGCTGTTATAACTCCATCTGCTAATCTCAGGAACACCGGTACCACAGTGTATATATATACTAAATAATGTTTTTACGCATAATTTCTCCCACTTCAGGGATGTTCGCAGTTGGCACCACAAACGTTAAACAATTCCCCAGTAGTTGTTTTATATATGAATCAGAAACAAGTATTAACTGGAAGCGCAAACGTCAGAGTTAGAGTTCGGGGTTAGTTTTGCGTTGGAGGGTTTCATTTTGCTAACGCAGTTAACTTCGTTTACTTGGTACCTACTATGAACGACCCTGAAGTGGGAGAAATTATGCGAAAAAACATTATCCTATACACTAGGTCAGGGGTCAGCAATGTTTTATTGCCAGTGTGCCAATTTGTAAAACTTAATACCAAAATACATATATAATTGCATGCCGAAAAAAAAAAAATTGCATTATGTAACGGCGAAAAAGATTTCCTGGGCTTGGTGATACATTCTGCAACTTTGTAGCAACTTTCCATACTTTGGTTTGTACTGCGAACGACTTTTTTGCTTTCCGTACTTTGATTTGTAGTGCAAACAACTTTTTTGAAATGCTACTCTGTTTTCGTAACGAGAAACTGCCTTTTCAAAACCTTCATTCTTCTCAGAATCATCTTGTACAAGCGTACATACTGCTCTGTCAGTACGACAGATAAACTCGATCGGCTGCTTACGACTTTTGAAATTGTCTCGCACCCGATTTTGACCTCTTGGCTATAGACATCGCAGTTAACTTCAGGGCTGCAAACTGAATAAAACGCCAATGAATGCAGTAGCGACGTAATAATAGTAATAAAAAAATGTTGATGATGACTAAACAATTTAACAAAACACAGAGAATTAACCACTTGTTTCGCACAGAATCTATCGTAATTTAATATTTTGGGAAAATTTTCACGACTTTTCGTGCCGTATAAAATCACGTCGCATACCATGATTGGCCACGTACCGGGGTTGCCAACCCCTGTACTAGATTATGCATTGCAGCATAGTAAAATTTTGGCAATGAATGGAAAAATCTTTCTCATATAAACAGAAATTCAGTTCAATCACTTTTTATGATATTCTCAAAATGTCGCAATGTGCTACAAATCAGAGTTGTTAGTCAGGGACAAGTAGCACACAAAGAATAAAATATATAATCAGTAACAAAAGTTAATCCATTGTTTAAAAAACTATCGATACCGTAAAAGGTAAAAGTTTTAATTCTCAAAAATGCGCTAAATTAGGTTCATGTATTATACAAGTGGAAAGTGATTTTTTACTGCCTACGTTAGATTAAGCTAAGTAATTACATTAGTTATTGTTAACTTGTAAACCAATTTCTATTCAGTATTCTGTATAATAAATGATCTTGATCTTAAGACCACAATCTTGATTTTCAAGATCACATCATTTCAATGATTAGATTTTGATCTTCAAGATCACCAAAAGTCGTGTTCTTGCCCATCTCTGACCAGCAGTAGTAGTGAAAAGAATTTATTTGAAAAAATAGCTCAAAGCAACACTTTGTGACAATGCATTAATGCAACGCGATAAAATCGAATCCAATTACCCAGTTCAAACTGCAAAAACTATTCTGGATAGTTTGCGATTCAAATCCTTCTAGATTCCGTATTCTAAAATGCGCATCCCTACCCACAACTATAAACAAAGGTGTTTCTTTCAAAAAGAAATGCTCTTGCATCTTTCTTCTATAGATATTATGTTTCTATCGAATATCTACAAACTTACGATGTCATAAAGCGCATACAACAAACCACTTATTAGACCTGTGCTCACATAAATTTCCTCTGATACTAATTTTTTTTAAAACTTCGTTTTTAATTTAACAATACTAGCATTACTTGCAAACAAGTTTTTAGATATTACATAAAAGTGTAAAGAATATACAAGGATTATTGTGCATAGAATTTCAATGATTTTGAGTTCATAATCACCGAGAAAATACTTAACAAAGAATGGTTCATTTTTTTTGGGACACCCAACATAATAAGGTGCAATTAGCGCATGAATAAATCAGTAATGTCTAGGGACGTCCATTTGAGAATAATTACGTATTCTACAATAATTCCGAATCTTTTTTTTCAAATCCTTAACCGAATCCTAAATCTATAAAATGGCCGTTAGTACTACCGATATTTTGATATCAATTCCGCACCCAACCGCTCTACTACTGCAAAACAAAAAAAATCAACTATTTGTTTCATTTTTAATGGATTTGTAGCCAGCACAAGGATTACAGCACTATAAATTCGAAGCATACGTACGCAGTGGCGAAGTCATGGAGCTAACAGCGGCCATGCCCTTCTCAAATTTTACAAACACATGAAAAAATATGGCTCCAGTGTGTATACAAGCGTTGCTTACTATACTCATGGCCTCCCACAAATTTTTCACAGCCTCTGACGAACACTACATGATCACACACACATAAGGCCGAGCGCGCACTTGCGTTTATGCGCAGCATCAAAAAAGATTTATCACGCGCAATTTTTCTTCACAACTAAACCGAATCCTAAAAACGGAACCAATTCAAAACAGAAACTGGTTCCGTAGGATTTGATATTCTGAAATGGACATCCCTAGTAGTGTCATAAAATATATACAGGCGAAATAACAATGAATTCATCTGCTTTCCAAAACTTTCACCGTCGTTATAAAGTAAGTACGAGCAAAGTCATTTGTGTTCAAAACGAGCGAACACAACGGGTCAATCCCCAGTATTCTGACGCTCTGAAAAAAGCTCGGGCAAATTATGGTTCAAAACAATTTTTCAAGGCACCAATAGCATCGTCACTGAACACACGCTGACAGTTTTCTTTTCACCACTTAAATAGCGTAAACGCTACATTGCGACAAAACATTACCACGATTTTGTGTATTTGTACTTTGGAAGTGTTTTGCACATGCATTTAACTTTTAACATAGGTATCAAAACACAGCAGAGGCCACACATATGTTGCCCCCTTCGGTGTTAGACCCAAGGGGGTGCCACCCCCCAGCCCCTATCAAATTGACACCTATGAGTTATACGCAAGGTTAAGAGTAAATATAATTATGTTTTCAATTCACGTGTGCTTTGTAATTTGGAAGTTATGGTAAAGTAAGGTTACAATTGTGTGATTGTTACTAGCACGATAAAACAGGTATAGCGGACTTTTGAATATCAACTTTGCATTGCGCAAAGCATGCGTTCTAAAGCTAGAGCATACATATATAGTCATTCATTATCATGCGAATAAAGTGAATTACAAAGAGGAAGCCTCTCATGAACTATTTACTTTAAAGCCACATCCAGTGTTCCCTCTAGGATTTTGACCAGTACAAATTTGCCCAAATGAAAAGTTCATTGAAAATTTTGCCTAAAGATTTCACTACTTTGAGGACCCCTTTTACAAATTTTTTGCATTAGATTTGCTTTCCCAAGATACAAGCTACAGTCTTGCATTAAAATATTCAAGTTTTTTGTTTAAGTTTTTCAGTTTTGCATTTTATAATATTAATCTCTGGTTCAAAATCAGTAAAATTTGCCCAAAAATTTCGCATTTTTCTCAAATTTCTCACTCTAGAGGGAACACTGGCCACATCTAGACAGAGTCATATCAGAGAATAGAGTGTCTTCATTTGCTAATTGCTGATTTTGTGGAAGGTCATGAAACTGCAAAAGGTCAGTAACATCGACCCATACCGATGTTGAGAAAGGCTGATACATCGGCATGGGCAAAAACCAGCATCGGTACATCACTACACCTAAACCATCTCAAGCGTTAACACAACAATGTAGTTTCACTGTACTGCATGAGCATTTTATCATTCTTATTTATTATGGTTGCATATTTATCCTCCTATCACACGAAAACAATCAAGGCACTATACAAGCTTGCTTAGGAGTCGCTGGCCATTTGTCTAGTCTACCACACCAAAATGGGGGAATCCTGCCAAGTGCCTTTTCCAACAGCACAACAAGTAAACCTGCCAGCTTGTTCTTCACACTGTCCCTATATGAGAGATCAACCAGGGTCCCGGCCAGGGATGCCACTTGGTCCGACCCTGGCCAAAGGGGTCATAAAAGTTGGCCGAGCCGGGGTTGAATTTCAAATTTCTTTACTGTATATTCCGGCGTATAAGACAACAAAGTGCAAAAACGCACCCTTAAAAATTGGGGTCGTGTCATATAACGAATATAAGAGTCATATCTTAATTTTTACACGTAGATTTTTTATGTTATGCCGGTATGAAAAACGCGTCAACGGGTGCGTAAAAATAAGGAACGTGCATGCTCAAAGCGTTTTTCAGTTTTTGAGGTTTGTCATGCACTAACTGCTAATGAAAAGCTCAATGAAAAGTGTGTACAATTACGAAAGCATTACGAAAACAAATGTGAAAGCATTACATGACTGAAAGCAGGTCCTGTACCATTGACGGTACCTTTACACAGCATATGCATACATGAGGAGTGAGGATGCAAGTAGCCTGCTTAGATTTGTATTATAGACACAATATAAGGTTGCCAGTAACTTCGCCACAGAAACTTTGTCACATAGTAACTTCGCCACACTTTGAGAAGGTAAGGGGAGATGTGGGGATAGTAGGAAAATGTGTTGGGGTGTGGGGCGAGATGTGGGAAGAGGTATGAGAGGGAGGTGTAGGAAAGGTAAGGGGAGATGTAGGGAAAGGTGTGGGGAAGGGGTGTGGGGAAGGTAAGGGGTGTGGGGGAGGTAAGGGGAGATGTAGGGAAAGGTGAGGTGAGGAAGAAGATGTGGGGAAGTGTGTTGGGGCCCCACACCCTGACACATTTCCCTACACCTCCCCACATCCTTTCCCCACACGCCAACACACTTCCTCTCCCCATACACTCTCTTACCCCCTTCCCACTCACCCCATACACTCTACCACACTTCTCCACTCCCCACACGTCTTTCCTTATCTCCCCCCACATCCCAAGACATTTCCCTACACCTCCCCCCACACCTCTTCCCACAGCTCCCCTGATCTCCCCCTACACTCCAACACACTTCCCCACTCATCCCATGCACTCTCCCCACATCTTCCCCCACAGTTTCGATCACGTGGCGAAGTTACCATGAGACGACGTCACCATAATAAATTTAATTGGAAAAGTCCGATAAAATTTTTTACGACAACCGGGAATTTGAAGTCTTGTTTTGGTGTAGGCAATGTCAATTTTCGATGTATGAAAGTGTGGCAAAGTTACCATGTGGCGAAGTTACTGGCAACCCAATATAAAGTATTGTATAAACCCTGGCCCTGGTGTGGCGAATTTATCAAAATAAATGACTAGAAATTCATAGTTTAAGCATTTGTATGATTAAACGTAAAATATAGTGAATAAAATTACAGAGACAGCAAATGCTTTATTTTGATAAATTTGCCACACTGGCCAGTGCAATTCCCCAGCCCTGGCTAAAATTGTTGCCCCAGTAGTTCCCTAATCCCTTTAATGCTGAGCGTCAAGCAAGGAAGCATCGAGCAGACAATGACTAGAACTGTTACACTAAAACTGAAAGCATTAAGCAATGCTGGCTTGAGAGGTAGCAAGTGCAAATTGCAGATATCACCTACCAGAAGTCCAGAACTGAGAAGTAATGTTCAATCACCCAACTGATTAATAGAATATACTCGTATAACAGCATCTCAATCTGTTGAAAACACAAAACTGCATACCGTAGTGTAAGCAACAATATTCTTATGTGGTAGTGAGAACCAGTATGGTACCAGTAGCAGGACCATGGCCAGCTGTACCGGTAACACTTTGGAAGAACACTTAGCTCTCTGTCGCACTTACTGTACTATCGGTACCATACTGCAGCGACTGCACTTAAAAAACTTCACTCACACTGATGAATTTTTTTCACAAATTTTGTTCATTGAAGACCTGAAGATGGTGGCCCAAACCACAGACTCTAACATCTGCTTTTAAATCAAAGGGCCTAGACTAGTCTAGTTTCCTATTCCAAACCGAGGTTCTGATTGAACCTCTCAAACCTAACTACTAATCAAAACTGAAATCTCCCAAACTTTACCATGCTGAGCTGTAAGTATATAGTCTTAATGATAACTTGAGCCAACATACCTTGGTCTAGCACACAACTGTGTACATTCAAGATTCCACATCAGCAGCCCGCTCTAGCAGCACGGTCAAAATAGTCTACTACAGCCTACAGGTTCTAATGTTCTATGATAGACTTTCTATTGCATCGACTGGAAACTTGGAATTATGCCTTTTTTCTCTCACGCTTCAGTTGTTCTGGGTCGACAGCGATGTCTGGACGATCTCGCACAATAAAAGCTATGCAGCTATAGCCTTTTGTGAGCGATTGCAAATAGGCAGCTGGAATTGTACATCAAATAATATCGTAAAATCAAAAATATGAAACTCTATTCAAGAATTTTGCGTTTAATAAACACAACACGCTTTACAAAAAAGTGAAAGAAACTAGGGGAAAAAACGTGCAATATGACGGTTTTAAAAGATATACGCGTAAAGTGCGTATGCATGCCGATAGTGAGTTGCCCGTCGCTTCTTCGTAATTTTCTTAAAACGGCAGCGTTTTTTTTTCTGTGGTATTGATGTCAACAGAATTTTTTATTACTGCCATATGATATAATAATTTAAACCACAAAATTCGGAAATTCAAGAATATATATCGCCAGTCTCTGCTACGTATTTTTATCAAAAGTTCGTAGGGCAATAAAGCAAGCGCTTTTATTATACAAGCCATATTTTGCACGAAAATGAAAACATAAAGCGTCTATTCGATTGCACAATTTATGGTGTACAAAACTTTCAGCGCCAACTACGTTTAATTGCAACTGTAAAGAAAAGTTTTTATGCCTTAGTTGGGGTTGTCTTCTTATCGATATTATTGAAGCTTCAGTTGATGCCGCCATCATACCTTCATTTGGTAGCCAACAACAAATGGCTTGTTACATAAGAACTATAACTGAGCTTTATTAGTTTTGGTTCAGTTTATTTTAATTTGTAGTTATAGTGAACCTACGATATTGCTATTTCTGAAGAAGTCATAATCATTGCAATACGATTAATTATCTCCGATTATAACAATTATACAATTATTTATAGATACTCTTTGTTAGCACAGCAGGTGAGATTGCGGACTGGAGCGTTTGGTTTACGCTACAGCAATGATCGGAAAACTATTGGTTCAATAATTATTCATTCTCCCCACGCTTTGTTGTTGCATTTTTGGATATGATTTTCGCAATGGCTTGACAGAGTTACTAAAGCAAGATATGAACTTTATTAGGAAGCTTGAATATGACAGAAATTTTTCGCAACTTTGAATTCGTTTTATGCACACAACGACAATGTCGCCACTGATTTTTTGTCTCTACAATAAAAAATAATAAAAAAATGATCACCGTTCTCTTAGCTACAAAATTTATCTATACAGTAAATTCGTGATAGCAGGGCCGACGCCAAAGGGGGCCAGGAGGGGCTTGAAATACAGTTTGCCAAAGCTTATACTTCATGAAATTTTGTGATATACCGTATAAAGAGGTTTGTAAAATCTCTTCGGATATGTGTCACGAAATATGCGAAAAAGTCTTCAGTGACATTTTAGCAGAGCTAGGATATGTGCAAACTAGTGCGCAAATTTCGCAAAGTGCGCAAAGTTTGCAAATTGCGCAATTGCAAAATTTGAATTGCGCTTTACCTGACTTTTTTTGCTTGCGCAATTTGCGTTTGTGCTTTTCATATATTTTTTTTTGGTTGCGCAATTTGCATACGCGCTTTTAAGGTCTTTTTTTCGATTGCGCAATTTGCATTTGCGCATCGTTTATTTAAAATTTAATTGCGCTTTACTTGCGCATTAAATTTTCTTTGAAGTGCGCAACCGCAAAGCCAGGTTACCTTTCCAAAAATAAATAAAACGGTTTCGGTCGAATAATTTTAAGGCAGTTGTATTTTTGGTCGCACCGACACCGCAGTTTTGTCACAAGTTAAATCAAAACCACATGGAATCGGCAAGCAGCAGCTTTGGTAGGTTATCCCACAGAAATAGGCCCTACAGGAAAGCCTACAGCATTCAATGCCAATCGGCATAAATAAAGATAGGCCTTACGGTAGCATACCAAGTATGTAGTAATAAAGCTGAAAGTGAAACGCTGAAGACCATATGGTCCATAAAGACCACAGGGTAGCAGAGAAAGATTACTGGTATGGCTGTGATTAGTGATTTGTGCTCTGGCAGCTGAGCAGTCTGTCATCTCGCATTCACATTTTATTAGCTTATTAGGCTACCAGTACTGACTGACAGGTAGGCTGTGAATACCCTTTTTTTAAAGTCCTTTCTTTTGGCATGACTCTAGCAGTCTACTAGCAGTAGGCCTATACACTACACAGTGCAAGCCAAGGTACCAGTAAGCAGTAATGAATCCAGGTCTATCGACTCTGGCAACTGCAATGCGGACACTGTAACCACAGTTTTCTTTATTAGAGTTGTCCGACTCTATCACGTGATTTCGTTTTTACGCATGAGTACTTACAGATCGATTTCAGCAGACTACAATCAGACTGCATTGTGAAAAGTGACCTAGCGTTCAAATGCAGGAGTTAATCTTACGAATTAGCTAAAACTGATCTCAATTACGTGAAGGATAGCTTTAAAAACATTTGCAAAAGAACTTTTAGTGATTATGTAGCCTAGTTAGCAGAAACTGATTTAAATAACGTGAAGGATAGTATTAGTGATTCGGTAGTCTATAAGCTGAACATTTAGCATGGGTTACTGAGACACTCTTTGTTGGACACAAATTGCATTTAGTGATAGACTAGAATTCCGTCTAAATGTCATTTGAAATCGAAACTGATTTCTATCATTAAAAGTTTTGGAGTAATATTTTCAGGAATTCGATCTCAATTGAATTCGATATTTTCTTGAATGCAAAATACCGATATTTTACATCAATTATTTTTTGATTTTTTATGAAACTTTAGCTGTCAAAATAGCTATTAAAACTTATGGATCTCATTAAAAGCAGGGAAAGTAGGGACATATCGCACAAGTTTTACTGAATTCAATTTTTTGTCCACTGGTTGGACAATACATTAAGTCAAAAACTTTCTAGTTTGTTGGACTTAGTTGTAACGACATCGCTGTCGGTGCGGGAGGTCTGGGGTTCGCGCCTTGGGCCGATCAAATCGGACACAGTATCGCCAGGGACTCGTCACCGCGGCTGTTTTCTTCGAACTTCGAAGCTGAGTTGCCTGGGCGCTCAGCGGCGGAAACGGGCCCCGTTACTCATTACACACTTTGGCGGAATACCGCGAGTATAATGAAGGCTTGATTTTTTTGGACTTCATTTGGTGATAAAACTCTTCTGTACCAAAATAAAAATTTCGAAATGCTCACTGTAAATTCATTTGCAGTTAAAAATTATCACTCAAACATCCCCACGGGGACCTTTTGTCAATAAAGTCGTGACCTTCCAACCGCTGTTTACCTAAGCGATTTAAAGTAATTGCAAATGTCTCTTAAAAATTGATGCTGCAATCGGAAAACGAACGAATGTTTATTCATATAAAACGAATGTTAAAATCTTAATTGTAGACGCGCTTAACCATCAGTGGACAGAGATGGGCATTTATCGGTGATATAGTTTTGATTTGTTGATTACCGATATCGCTTTTGTAATACATTTTGTCATCGCCGACAAATTATCGAGATAAACGATTCTTCATGCACACAGTGTTTGGCGCTATGGAAAAATACACGGTGTCCATAAAGTCTTGTAGCAATTTAAAAAAATGTCTCTTTGTTTTGTTGCCACGGCAGAGTCCGTGAACTGCTCTCTTTCCTTAAAAACCTAGAAAAATATTTTTGCAATTTGACTTCCAAAAAAGCTTCGTCAAACACATCGAAAATTTAACGCAACACATATCGGAAAAATTTATCGATTACCGATATCACCTTAAGGAATTGAAATTTACCGATTATAATCGGTATCGCCCAGGGATGTTTTGAAATTACCGGTTATCGTTATTGCTTAAGTACAGAAAATGTTATCGTGCCCATCACCGCCAGTGCAAATGAAAAATTAGCCTAGTATTTGAACAATAGGTTATTGGTACAGAACATCAAAATAGCTTTGAAAAAGCTGCTTTCGCCAGGGAGTCGAACCATTTAATTTTTACGGTTCAGGTTCGGTTTGGGTCAGTGGTGAAATTGGTAAGTTAGAAGTGCCGGAGCTCTCCGGTTTGCAGAGAACGAAATGAAATATTAGGTTGTTTTTAGGCGCTTTATAACTACCAAGGTCTCGTAGCACCAGTACTGAAGTAAGTCATAGGACAAAGTATGTTTTTACCAATTTCATTCTCCACACTACCCATGATGCCGAGCGCTAAGCTGAGTAGCTGCGGATACCATTTTTAAAGTCTTTGGTATGACTCGACGGAGTATCGAACTCAGTCTCCTTGAGAATCAACTCCGAGCATAACAAAAAAGACCGGTGGAAGCAATAATCGCAAGGGTCAAAGTTGTCGGTCTTCGGGCAATATGACGCGGCGAAGCTCTCAAGCAACATATCATGGCTTGGCAGTGCATATCGGTATGAAGGCAGAAACTCGCAACTTGGGTTATTAACTGAATCCTTATCAGAAAACTAACAGTGTTCATGTACGGCCATGTTTTATTAGGTGATGAGCATTTTTTAGCGGCTAAAAATAACTGTTTATCATAATCGCGATACCGGTAACGAAGTCTTGACACGGAATTATGTTTCCTATCACAACTTCCTACGCGTTCATTTTATGCTCAGCACAATGAGCACACTCTGGAATAATGGTTATGGACAGTGCCGAAACTAGCGCCGCCCCGAACCCCCCAACCGGGGGGGGAGGGGGCGCACAAAAAGGGGGCCTCGTAAATAGTCAGTACGTAGTACTATTTACTCAACGTATGATTAAGGTGCCTTAAATAGGCCTATTCTAAGATTCAATATATTTATGTCTTTACTCGCGCAATATGGGGCCCCCATATCATATTTATGCTTTTCGCCATGGGGGGCCCCAGCAAGTTTTTCGAAAAATAGCAGTCGCAAAGCTAGCAAACAAACGTTTAGTAGCATACCAAGGGCCCCTCATCCTCAGGTGAAAGGTGCAGAAACAAGCCTTAAAAACGTTTTTTCTTCGCATAGGTAGCAAAATGTTAGAGTAGGATTTGCTTGCAGCGTTATTTTAGTGGGTTTGGAAGGGACCTAGTAAAACAGACTGCCTTGTTAAAACTGAGGAATTTTAAAGGCTCAAAACGCACAAAAAGCCTCCAAAATACGGTCAAGTTCCGCAAATTTTTCTGGGGGGGCATGCCCCCAGACCCCCCTAGCATGGCATTGCCCCTTCGGGGCTCGCTCTTTTGTATCATCATTCAAGAAAATATTTTTAGGGGGCCCCCAAAAATGATTTTTTGGGGGGGGCCGCATTGCCTAATTTCGCCCCTGGTCGTGGAGCATGATATCAAGAAGCTGAGAATTTAGAATTTAAGCTGAATTTAGAAAAGAAGCTGAGAATTTAAAGGCAAATACGCCAGCATTAGTGATTAAGACTTCGACTATTCCTATTGCTTCATCACACAACATCCCACTTTAACCATGGTATATTATTGCTACATAAAAAAATCCTGTTATTTTTGTGTTAATACAAATAAATAAACCCTTCCGTTTCATGCAATACGCTCGTCGCACATATAAGGTACCGTGCCTCAACTACTCATTTCTTAGTCCTTGCCGGTGAGCAAGAGAACAGTAAGCCTACGTCTGGTAGCCCAGTATTCGTTCTACTTTACTTCCATTCACAAAGCATTTTGACATCATAAACGTAGTATGATCGACAGGTTTAAAATTGCGGTTTTAGCAAATAATGCGCCTACAGTAAAGCCTAGCGGTCGTGATGTGAAAGACGGGGATATCTATGGGGCGCCGTTTGGAAAAAAACTATTCGTTTTGTGAACCATGTTTTTTGAGCTTATTTAGACCATAGTTTGTCCGATATGTATATTGGAAATATCCTACTTATATATCGGACAAAATGTACTCTAAGTCGGACCAAAATACAGGCGCTAAATAAGTCGGACAAAATCGTTTTTTTCCAAACGGCGCCCCATAGATATCAATGCGACGATTACTTAGTTTCATAGAGTGATTCGTTTGATCGATCTAGTAACATTCGTTGTCCCAGGAACTGCCGGAGCTCGCGCTCCGGTGGTAGTGGAGAAGTTTGGGGCGGAGCTCCGGCGAGCTCCGACCCAATTTCACCACTGGTTTGGGTTCAACAGCGGTTTCAAATTTCTGTTCAGTTCCGGTTAAGGTTCGGATAAATTGAAACGCTCCGGTTTGGGTTCGCTCCAGTAAAAAATATTTCAAAACCGGTTTATATAATTCCGGCTCAGGAACGCAGTAAAAAATGGTATAATTCCGGCTCAGGTTCGCTATTCTGTTCCGGTTAAGGTTCAGTTCCGGTTAAGGTTCGGATAAATTGAAACGCTCCGGTTTGGGTTCGCTCCAGTAAAAAATATTTCAAAACCGGTTTATATAATTCCGGTTCAGGTTCGCAGTAAAACATGGTATAATTCTAGTGACACAATTTAAAAAACGAAACGTACAAAGCAGTTTTTCTTCGCATTGACAGGCCAATATAATGCATAAAATAGCCTACTTGTAGTAAAGCCAATTTCGAGATAATTAAATTGCTACTATGCTCCGACACCGGCGGCCTGATCTTTGATAAAGAAACATATCTTCACATTGACGGGCCAAAGTAGGCTATAGCTTGTAGTGCTGTGCAAGTACTGTATTTCTTTGAATATAAGCCATCTTCAAAGTGTCAATCGCCATCGGTTACGCCAATCAAAGTGACGCGTGTGACCTCACGGAGTGAGCCGCTTTTTCAATCGGTTCGGGTTCGGTTAAGGTTCGCAAGTACTCCAATTATTCGGTTCAGTTCTGGTTCGCTCTTTGCGATTTTGAAAAATACGGTTCAGGTTCGGTTAAGGTTTGACAAAGTTAGCGTAAAACAGGTTTATAAAACTCCGGTTCGACTCCCTGGTCTTCGCATTTGAAAAAATTTCTATCATCAATACTCTTGATAGCTTTGAAAAAAACTGTTGCATCCCAGAAGCTTTTCGTGACGCGCTCGTCAATTTTTTATATTGTGTGCTGCGCAAGCTTTCTAAAATCTCAAAATTATCCAGCGTAATTTTTTTTTCTTTTAGCCAAGGAAATCGACATTGCGGCTAAAAATTTGAAACTGAACTACTTTTTAGCTTTTTGCAGTAAAAACTGTTCGGTGAGCGTTACTTTATCCTAAGTATACTCGTTATCGAAAATGCTAGGCCTACTTGTTTTCGAAAAAGCTTTTCGTGCAAAAGTCTATCGGTACTTTCTTTTACACCACTGTCTATAATAAGCCTGCCTGCGTAAAGCATTTTTTGCTAAATATGCTAAAAGTAGTGGTCAAATATCAAAGTAGGCTACAAGTTACCTTTTCTTTAGCGTAGTAGCAGAGCTTTGGTAGTAGGTTAGCACTAAGTTTTTAAAAACAAATCCATGCATTTTATATCATCGGAGTAAAATTCTGATATCATGATTTCAAACCAAATGAAAAAAATTAATGCAGCTGCAAGCTACAAGACTGCATTGCTGCATTTTTCCGCTGCTGCTGTTACTGTAGTTTATGCACTGTAACGTTTCTTTGAGACAATTGATCTATTAGTATTGAAGCGTGACTATTATAATAAAGAAACAAAAATGAGAAAGAGTCGGACAACTCTTATAAAGAAAACTCTGCTGTAACCAACCGTTCAACCCCTTTATTAGTCATCTAGCCTTCCATTGGTCATCACAATGGTGTCACCTTCAACAGCTTGGGCTGGCTTAAAAATATGTGAAGTGCTAACCTACTGGTGATCGGGGTTACTGGTAGTCTACTCTAAATTGACAAGATAATTTTTCTGTAGTTGCTAAACTGTAAGCTATTCAGTAGGCCTATTCATTAAGATAACTTAAATATCTGAAATACCACTGGTGTAAAAAGTATTCTGAACCTGTTCTTAAGTAAAAGTATTGTTAGCGATGGCAAAACTACTCAAAGTAGAAAGTATTGACTAAAAAAGCACTTACGTAAAAGTAAAAAAATAGTCATTTAAAAACTACTCTAGTAAAAGTATAGCGTTCAAAATCAAATCTTCATTATCCTCGCGGTATAACGTAGAAGCGTGTAACGAGTGGCGGGGTCCATCTCCGCGGCTGGGCAACACAGCTTCAAAGTTTGAAGAAATATTGCAGCGGTGGCGAGTCGCTGGCGACACTGTGCCCGATCAGCCCAGGGCGTGAACCCAAGACCGTTTTAGGCGGAATGAAGAATTTCAAGGCGAGACTAGTAACTCAAGTGCCGTAGAACTCAACAGTAAACTACTTTGTACTTTTTCAAAATAAAACATCGTTTTTAAGTATTTTGTGGAGCAAGGGTCCCAATGGCTATCTCCAAAAAACGTTGCTCTAAGTCTATTTTCCGATATTCCACCACTTTCCCTTGAAGCTGTGAAGGCTTCATCCTCGATGCCGGTGTGTTGTTGTGTGTACAGGAAAAAAAAGAGCGAAACATGTTGAAATATTGGCACGGTCGCTTCACCTGCTGTGAGCAGGCTGCAGAAGCTTGCCGCTCCAACAAACAGGCTGCAAATGATTGGACAAAATGCTCTGCACTAAACCGCTACAGCGATTTTAATAACTAGCTTTTTTCGAAGCAATGGCTTTTTTTCGAAGCGCGCAGAACAGGGAGTCGAACCGTTTAATTTTTCCGGTTCAGGTTCAACAGCGGTTTTAAATTTCGGTTCAGTTCCGGTTAAGTTCAGATAAATTGAAACTCTCAGGTTTGGGTTCGCTCCAATAAAAAATATTTCAAAACCGGTTTATACAGTTTCGGTTCAGGTTCGCAGTAAAAAATGGTATAGGCCTAATTTTAGTAACACAATTTAAAAAATGAAACGTACAAAGCAACTTTTCTTCGCATTGACAGGCCAATACAATACATAAAATACTTGTAGTAGTCTAAAGCCAATTTCGAGATAATTAAATTGTTTTTGTGCTCTGACACCGGCGGCCTATACTTTGATAAAGAAACGTATCTTCACGTTGACGGGCAAATGTACGGCTTGTAATGCTGTGCAAGTACTGTATTTCTATGAATATAAGCCGCCTTTGAAGTACCGCGTGTGACCTCACGGAGCGAGCCGCTTTTTCAATCGGTTCAGGTTCGCAAGTACTTAAACTATTCGATTCAGTTCCGGTTCGCTCTTTGCGATTTTGAAAAATACGGTTCGGGTTCGATTAAGGTTCGACAAAAATAGCGTAAAACCGGTTTATAAAACTCCGGTTCGGGTTCGGTTCAACTCTCTGGCGCCAAATCCTTCATCGTTCAATTACGCGGATTTGCCCAACATTACTCAATGGCTTATTTGCAGAATGCTGTATGTAGTCCAAGGTAGCTGCGCTTTTAAACTAACGGAACGTTGTCTCCGTAGGCCATATCTTCTTCGTTGATTTCTTGGGACAAAAAAGTTAAAGTTTGCTGATGTTCACTCGTTGCATTTTGAGGAGTTTGAGCTGGAGTTTGTTGAGTCACAGTTGTTGGAACTCTTGTTTGTGTGATTTCCGGTCGAGCGCTTTGCATTGCTGGTGCCGATGAGTTGAGATTAGATGTAGCTAAAAGATGAGAAAAACGCAAGTAAGCTACCAGAGTAGTAAACTTTCCATTGTTTCAAAGTTACAACGCTCTAGCTCAAAAGAAGAAAAGCGGATTTTCGTAAAAGGGAGGCTGTGGACTTTGTGGAGTCTTGCAGGCACGAACAAAGGGGTTTGTGGCAAAAAATTAAAAGGGGAATTCAGTGTCAAGTTTTCTTTTTGCCAACATATCTCCCAAAAAGACCTATTTTTGCTGTCAGTAATGATAGGTAACGACTTTAGAGCGTACAATGGGCTTTTGACCAATGGAAGGCTATGACATGTTTACAAAAACTGTGATAAAACAAGAAAACTTGTCGATTGGACTGCAGCGTAATTACACGCATTTAATTGGTAGCCTAAGTAGGCTATCATACTTGCACTATTATCATTCCAGAGTTTATATTTCAAGTTTTTGTGGAAAAGCAACATCTTTAAAAAAATCAACTAAATTGCGCCTCAAATTTGCAAAATAAACTTATACAAGATGCTTGGTTATTCCCCCAATATTACCTGCAAGCATTCGGTACGACAGCCTACTTGATTATAGCTTACCTTGTGCACTCATCGGTGTTGGTTGAGTTGGCGCAGGTGTAAATGCTTGTCCTGCACTTGCTGGTTGTTGAACAAACGCAACTGGTTGCCCACCGGTTTGTGGTTGTTGGGCATGCACAACTGGTTGTCTACCGCTCGGTGCGTGAACTGGTTGCCCAAGTCTTGCTGGTTGTTGAGCAAATACAATTGGTTGTCCAACGCCTACTGGTTGTTGAACATACGTACCCGGTTGTTGTCCGCTCAATGGTTGCTGAGGATTTGAAACAAGTGATTGAGGATTACCATGAGGTTGTTGAAAGAAGACAAATGGCTGTCCTCCTGCATTTGATTGATGATAATACATAACTGCGCCATTGTTATCGGGAAAAGGCTGAAAAAAAAAAAAAAAAAATACGAAAGTTGGTATAATGCTGACACTTGAATCTTGATCCAAGCCCTAAAAAGTGATTACTTTTTTCAAGTCTTTTGCTATATCAAAAGTGATTTTGCACCGCTTATGCATAATATGTTGGTTTATTGTTTTAAAATGATTACGAGCATAGGCTGAAAGTAAAATCTTCCCGAAACACATCACGTTATTACTAGATAATAATTTTAAAAAAGATTTGATAAATTCGAATCATTATAAATAAAGTTCATTGCAGGGCGGCGAACTGGAACTTGCAGAATCGAACTAGAAAAATAAAAACTCTGTAGCTTGAACTCGACCTCAAAAAAGCTTTGAATTTTTAAACTTAATGAAAACTACTTTATCGTGGTCTTTCGTCGATAAAAACTCTAAAACTTAACATAAAGTCGAACTTGACAAATTAATAACTAAGACCAGGAACTCAACTAGGACTGGCAAACTTTTAGTGAATTAAATTAAAATTGCTTCGAGTTCGCCTCCCTGCTTTAAAGCAGATGGAATTTGTTTTGCTTTTCAGTAGCATTAAAGCACCACTTACCAAGCAACAGTTACATGCCTCACCGCTGCTTCCGCAACAACCTTGACTACTTTCTCCGTTGCACCATTTCATTGCCATGCAGCATGTAGCTGCACTTACTATGTGCAAAATCATTGTAATAACTCCTAGGGATCCCAGGACACTGTATAATGCTAGCAAATGGGGTGTACGAGTAAGAGAGTTCTGCAAAAAAAAAGCATGGTTATAACATCTTGATGCAACTCAAAAGTCAAGAACTTTTTAAAACTGTGAAAATGCAATCAAATGAACGGACACTGCTATATAGGCCTACACCAAATGTAAAAAGTAGCCTACATCATTTATCTGTGAATCTGTTTTTTTTTGCCTGCTCTAGTTAAAAAAAATTGTTAAACATCTACAGTATGTTGAAACATGGATTGCAAATTAAACAAAAACTTTGGTTTAGGTGTATTTCTTTCGTTGAGCAGAATCGCCGGTAGTTTCGATAACTACAGTACTTACTACTTCCGCTCCAGCTTCTGCCCCAAAACCGCTAATAATGGCCATTGTTCCCGCAAAGAGTGAAGCGACAATGTTGAAAGCCATATTAGTAATTATCTAAAAAATCAATAGGACTAATAATAAAATAAAGCAGCAAGGCATTACGCACAAAAAGCCGAAGAAAAATCTTTTTAGCAGGGAAGATGCAATTTTTCTGCCACGGTGTTTCTCTCTTTTTTCTCCGCTACGTCGATGGACTTGTGTTATGCTATTTTGCTTGTTTTATTCTTTTTTATACTGAACCACATAAGAATGGTTATTAAGTCATGCTTTGGGCGTAGCTTTTTCATCGCTAAGCCTATAGTTGTGTAAACTCGACATGGAGTTCAGTATGTAGTTTTACACTCAATCGTAATAACTTACCAAGCATCGAGATGCTTTTGCTCTAGCTGCAAAAATTCCCAAAGCACCCGCTGCAATAATCTAAAAGTGTTTGTTAAAGCATTAGTTTGAGAAAACTTATTGAATTTGACAGCTTTTTATGACGTACCCATGCTCCGCACCAAATGCCCTCACCGGTGGCGAATCCATTGATGAAGTACGTAGTTGTAACGTTATAATAACGATTTCGGTTGTAGTCATAACGGCGTGAAGTCTCCTCGTAAGGGAAAGGACCAGATCCAACGATGGCAATTATTGCAGCTCCAATACCAACGCAGATGAAGCCCAAAATTAGTTCCGCACACTGAGCAATAAAGATTTATGTCATGTTATTGTTAGTTGGTAATATTTTGCTAGAATGCGGTAGGCTAAACCAGCAGTTCCTAAACGTTTTTGGTACTCGTACCACTTAAAATTTTATAATTTTTTTATTTCCCATGTCTACAATAACTGACGCCTGGCCTACATTAAAAACAAAAAGCAAGTTGTTTTCTGAGAAAGAGGCCTGAATATTAATTAACTAGAGAACCTATCGTCGTACCGCGTACTTTGGTATACACATAGGGTGTGCACTGCACGTATTACAGGTTAATACCCTCTGCTGTAAACTGTTGACATTGTGCAGAAAACGGCTAACTTTTGTCAACTGATGAGATACATACCAGTATAGTAGTTGTGGAGTAGCAGCAATGAGGCAAGCGCAAAAATGATGACCGCTTTGAACAATGTGACGTTTAATTTTGTGCGCTGAACTTTTATTCTAAACTTAATTTTTGTCCTAGTTAAACTTGAGTTCGTAGCGTTACGTACCGATACTTTTTTTACAATACTTTCACTTAGGTGGTTTGCTTGCTTAGATTAGAGCAGGGATTCTTAACCTTTTTTGTATTCTTTACTTCTTGCCGCTTGAAAAAAGTATAATTTACCCCCAGTGCAACACTTTCACCTTTTTAATACTGAAAATTGAAGTTTGTTTTAGTTTATACTTCGGAAAAATTACCCCCTCGGTAGGCAAATTTTACACTTAGGGGGTGAATTTATCCCCGGTGAAGAACCCCTGGATTAGAGTCTTAGACTACCAAGGTACAATTTAGATCAAGAGATTTCTTTAGATTTAGCCTAAATGGAAATATCGCATTCAATGGCAAAAAAGTTGTTACAATTTTAAATCATTATTTTGTTTTACTGTAATTGTTAGCTGGGACGCTGAGAGGGCTTTTGAGCTCCGGGCAAAATAGATTCAAATAAATAGCATCTTCTAAAATAAGAAAAAAAGGTCGTTGAAGACATGAAGAGCATCCGAAAAAAGATCACCCACCCCCCGCCGAAATTACCCCGTCTCAGCGCCACTGCTGGTTAATCAATAACTTTACTATCACATTAGATATTAGCTGACATTAGCAACAAATAATTAAGGTTCCGGAGAAATGCCTTCGTTACTTACTCATGAAATAGCTCAAAAAAGTATGCATTCTCGCGATAAAGCGTTTAACTTAAGCCATCGTATTGACGTTTTTCCTGTAGCTTGGTTGACGGTCCTACTAAACACCACAAAGGACGACAAAGGACCTCAAATTGATGTATTAAACACCGCAAAGTACGACAAAGGACTTTAATTTGATCTACTACACACCGCAAAGAACAACAAAGGACTTGGAATTATATCACAACAAAGAACGACAAAGGACTTTAAATTAGGGTTAGGTTAGGTTAGGGTTAGATTAGGGTTTTAAGGTCCTTTGTCATACTTCGCGGTGTTTAGTAAAATAGTACATCAATTTGAGGTCCTTTGTCGTCCTTTGTGGTGTTTAGTAGGATCTAGTTGGTGCATTGGTTTGGTATGACAATTTAGCGCGCAAAAGTAATTTGTTTTCGGACGTCGGCATAACTGTGACATCATTTCCGTTTTCAGCTGAGAGCTATCATGCTTGTTCAGTGATTATGCTCAAGCCCAATGAGTTTTCAAATCAAATGTTTTTTGTAAGCAATTACTCAACTTCGTAATGACTTATCAAAAATATTCGTGAGGTATGTACTAAAAACTTTTTCAAATTTCGCCAACTGCTTTACATATAGGAAAATCTAAAACAGTGTTTGTACTCAAATAGTTTTGGGCTATTGCATTAGCTACTCTGTAAAATAGTGTTTCCTCCCGAAAAATCGGGGAGGGAAATTTGGGGTTTAGAAACTTCCGGTTTCCCGGGAAGTTTATGTCGGGATCCCGGAAATTTTTTTACATTAGCAAGGATTTCTGTGCTACTGATGATATATGTCATTTGGACATAAAAAATGCGTTACTGCAAATTAAAAAACTTTTTTTTGCTTACCGGTACTAAAAATTATTTTTTCAAAGTTCACAAAATTTTTTGAGAGAAAATGCTTGTGAGATCAAAAATTTTTCCTCAATTTGTCTTCTGAAGGCTTTTTAACCTTAGGCTGTATGCAGCCACGTAAACTAGATTGATAAGACCTGGAATACTCAATCAGAGCTTTGACCTCCCTAGATGACCATACTGGAACCATTTCGAAAAAGAAAACATGCGTACTTTTGCTTTTTACTTCTCTTCTCTGATTTGCATGCCATAACGTTAATCATTTTCTTGCCTCTTCCCTTTTTTTTACTGTTGTTATATGTTCTTCATTTTATTGTATTTTTATCATAGAAGTTGCGGACTACTGGCACAGTAGATGGCTGATCTCCATAAGATGGCAATCTCAAGACATATTTTTTTAGTTCAAAAATCCCACGATTTTGTGAAGTCAAATTTGTGATTAAAAAGTGCATAATGGAAATATTTGGGTTCAAGGATTTTATAACATACCAAAACCACAAAGTTGCAAAATGCCTATGTTTTTTTTTGGCCTATACAGTTTAATAATCTTAATTTTATTGTGTTCAGTTTCTCCAATTTTTTTTAAATGGCTGGCCTAAGTCCTAAGGCCATGATTGTGAACTTACAGCAAGACCTCCCCTTGCGTTTCTGTTTTTGTATTCAACTTTTGATTGCGCCTCTCGCAACCCAGGCGTGTTACTCATAGCTCCAGCAGTTGGTTGAGCAGCTTCCATGATATTGATGTTGAAGTTAGTGAAACTGAAAGATATTTTACACCAGCAAAATTTCTCCTCCTTGTATACTACAAAACATAATTTCACGAAAAGAAAGAAGCAGACCTATATAGTCAGACAAGTGAAAAATAAACGTCATTATGCATTTGGCGCATTTTCAACTAATCGTACCAGATGGAAGATCTCATTTTTTCCATACGTGAGCAGGCTTACTGATGTAATCGTTACTTACGCAGGAACATACTGGTATTCATAACAAAAATATATCTAGTTTTTCACGTTGATTAGTTTGATAATAATGACCCACTTGTAAGATCAAGAAAACAATATACGGAAAGTTTTTAAGAAAACTAACAAGTTTGAAATTTGGCAATGATCTCACTTCCTAATAACTTCATTGCTACAAACGTTTCATTCCAAGCGACATAATAAACAGAGCTTCTCCATTCAAAAAATGTGTTATTAATGTTGTCTTTTTCTGTATTGTCTTAGATTGAAAGAACAAATTTCTTTTCTTTCCTCGCCAAAGTACACTCAAAAACTATCAAAAATCTCAATCTCAATAATTTAATCGAGTTATTCTTCACTGGAAATTGAAAGCGGGTAATTCGAAAATCAAAATGGAGCACTGTTGAGCTGCGTTTTGTCTTACAATGACTTACAGCTTGCCCCTTTGCTCAATTTGCTTAACCAAGATGCATTACATTATCAAAGAAAAAGAAAGCTCAACTCCGCCTCTTTGAAGATTTTCGTGTTAACTCACCTTAAGTGATTTTGGATTCAAACTACTTAAAATCGCAGAAGCAATTATTGCGAAGTACTGCATTTTTGCTGACGTGGAAATTTGTATTTTTTGTTTTGTTGCATATTCATCCTTCTGTCTCGAGAAAGCGCTATGCGAGCTCGCCTAGGAGTTGCCGGCCATCTTTCTACCACACTAAGTTGGAAGAATCTCGCTAAGTGCCTTTCCCAACGGCACAACAAGTAACCTTGCCGACTTGTTCTCCACACTATCCTTTTCGTGCTGAGCGTCAAGCAGGGAAGCTGTGAATACCAATTTAAAAGTCATTGGTATGACCCGACTCGGAACCAAACCCAAGTCTACAGCTCTTCCGGCGGACGCTCTCACCACTAGGCCATTTGAGTCTGATTTGAAATGATCTTCTTGATCGTTTACTTTCGTAACCCAAAAATAATACCGTAAACACACACGGAGCTTGTGTGGATACAGAAGCACTGCCAAGATCTACTGCATGGATAGCCTACATCATGCAGCAACTTCCTGCAAGACGCTTAGTTTTAACATAAATCATAGACAGTTTTTGATGTCAGGCAAAGCTGAAGTCATACCAGCCCGCTTGCATAAGAGGGGAAAATAAATGGTAACTACAGTTTTTTAACAATTAACACTAAAGTTGGCTGCCGGTACAGTCTTCGTTCTGATCAAAAGTCGAGTTACGCACTACCAGGTACCCGCAGCTACGTTTGGAACCGTATTTGTGCGTATACAAAGCGCATTAGCTACGTTTCATCTCGAATCCTTCGAAAGTTTGTGCTTGCATAAAAACAGGCAGACGCAGTGGTGAATGTCAGTTCTCGCAAATGCACTCAAGTGCGATCGACCATAATTTCTTGATCTGGTTCTGTAAGTAAATGAAGTATTGCAACTTGCACGCTGTTCACGAAACGAAACTGCTGTTGGTCAGCTAAACTACCTTTCTTCACATGATTTTTGCTTCCTTGTTTACAGTGATTGCTTCTCGCTCAAACCATGAATAATGGCGACGCAGATGTTAACAATAGTTAAAATTACGTCATTCTTGTTTAAAAAAAGAATGAGTGATCACGAAGTCGAGCAAGTGTGTGTTTTTATTGTTACTGTATGCATTATTATTTTTTATCTTTGAGCACTTTTCTTTTTGTTATTTTTTTTTGGTCAGGCTACTTTTTAGTTATTGACGTGCCTGACATCCTATATTTTTGATTGATCTTTTCTCTAGTAACGTAAACTAGGCTATTTGTTTGCAGAAAATAACGTCATTACTGCCGGAGCTGGGCAAATCCGGGATTCCGCATTTGCGGATTAGCAAATGGCTAACGGATTTTCGACGTGGAAAAAATTTTGTTTAGTAAGGTGTTAAAGATGCGGAGTAGAAAAGACGTAAAGTCTTAGCATGGACTGATCGGGATGGAATGAACTTTGAACCGATGCGAAACGCGGTAACAGCAAAAGGAAATAAGTCATTGTTTTCTGAGTTAACACATGCGATAAAGTGAATGCATGCTTAAGTCTGTAATCAAGTTTTAAACAAGTTCGTGTTTTATTGACTGCTTTTTTGAGGATTTTAGGATACTGGTATTGTAGCTGCAGATTTTCTTTGCCTATTGGTGCTTATAAACAAACATGCAGATTTGACATTGTTTTGTTTCGGATGCAGTTTAGAAATGACTGTAGGAAGTTGTGAATCTGCAGCAGAAGTCGAGTGTGATTTTTTCTACCAATCTATTATTTTAGGTCAACGTCCCTTAGAATAAGAAGGATGCGTATGGATTGAAGCTTTGCTTTATGGATTAAACTTTGCTTTATGGATTAAAGATAAATTTTAGTTTATCAACGTCCCATAGAAAAAGAAGGATGCGTAGAAAACACGAAGAAAGTTCTGTGTTTTTAATGCAATAGGACTACTACGCATTAATCTCTATCCCACCACTTTTTTTAGGTCTAACTCCAAATACCCTTATGCTCATAGGTGGGCACAAATCGCTAATTCGCTATTCCGCTAATTAGGAAAGCTAATTTTTCATTAGCGGATTAGCTGTTCAGCTAACATTCAAAAATGTTAGCGGTCTGGTTATCGAAGCTACTTTTTTCAGCCAATCCTCTAGAATAAGAATAGTCGCTACCGCGGTTTTAACAAGGAAAAGCTTTGAAGTTGCCATATTTCCCGTTTTTTGTGCCAGAGAAGTATCTACCCGTACTCTTCTAGGTAGGCGCTTAGATAGATCATGCAGTAATAACTCCGTCAAGGGCATCATAATGCTGAGCTCGTGCAATCACTGTTTTGGCATGTAGGAGCTAAGAGGTTATTGACCAGCTGCTAAGAAGGGTTAGCATACCTTTTCTAGGTACCAATAGCCAAGTATATCAAGACGTACTACTGAGTAATACGTCAAAAACCATCGGCGAAAAGTGATTTCTACCGGGTCAGATTGGATGCGTTTGGCCATAATGGAAGCTCGAACCCCCCAAAAAAACCGCTAGCATACCTTTTCTAAGTACCACATGAAACTTAGTGGAAGCGAAAGTTTACATCGACCAGATCACGAAATGGTATGTGACAGAAATTTTTTCGGCTGCTTCACCTCCGACAGAAGCTCCCAAAGTTCGAGTGATGACATGGCGAAGGTATGCTAGCGTAACGGTACCTTTTCTAGGAAGCCTACACATAAAACTGAGCGCAAACGAAAGCTTACACTGCACTGCTTACGAAATGGTATGTGACAGAAATTTTTTTGGTTGCTTTACCCCCGGCACGCCAAAAATAGGATTATGAAGTCATAGCGAAAAATTTTTGAGTAAGAATCGCATGAAGTCTAGACCAGGGATTTAGTAAGTCTTCAAGGCCTACCATTTATCCCGTTGTATTTTCATATATATAGACTTACATCGGCTCCTCTTATTTCAATCGCATGAAGCTTAGTACAAACGAAAGCTTACATTGAACTGATAATGAAATGGTACGTGACAGAAATTTTTTCGGCTATCTTACCCCCGTCGGAAACCCCCAAAGTTCTAGTTATGACGTCACATCAAATATGACGTTCTAATTCAAACTTTGAGGTTTCTGTTGGGGGTAAAGCAGCCGAAAAATTTTTTGTCACATACCATTTCACAGTCATTGCAATGTAAGCTTTTGTTTGCACTAAGTTTCATGCAATTCTTAGTCAAAATTTTTTGCTATGACGTCATAATTCAAACTTTGGGGGCTTCCGCCGGGAGTAAAGCAGCCGAAAAAATTTCTGTCACATACCATTTCGTAATCAGTGCAACGTAAGCTTTCGTTTTTACTAAGTTTCATGTGTACCTAGAAAAGGTACGATAGCATACTTTTGTGACGTAATATCTCGAACTTTGGGAGCTCTGTCGGGGGTAAAGCAGCCGAAAGAATTTCTGTCACATGCCATTTCGTGATCTGGTCAATATAAGCTTTCGTTTCCACTAGGTTTCACGTGGCACAGAGCTGGATGTCTCGAGACACGTTTTTGAGTGTCTTGGTCTCGCTATGCCAATGTCTCGTCTCGGTCTCGGACCTTGAAAGTCTCGGAAAATGGTCATGTCTCGATCGAGACATGAAACAATTTTGGATTTGAAACAGCATTCAGGTCTTTGATACGGAAGCAACAATGGTGCAACATTGTGCGTGATTTCGTTGTTTGCAAAAACAGTTGGGCACATTTTGTTTAGACCATTTTGCTTTGTTGTTCAGACCTGCAGAATTGCAGGCTTTTGCTTTCTTTTTGCGAGCAGCATATATGAAAACTGGTCTATTTCAACCACTAAGCACATGCATTCGATGGTAATCTACTCTAGACCAGGGATGTCTAACCTTTTAATTTATTAGGGGGCCATTGCAAAATTAAATATTTAACTGGGCCGCAAAGCGATCAGAATTCCAATATTTCATATTATAGTTCTGAGAAAAAAAATTAACCATTGATAGGTAGGCCTTGTACTGAGCCGCATTTTGCTGAAAACGCATCTTTTTTAACAACAAAGTAAATTTAAAAATCCATTAATATAATTAATTAATGTAATAATTAATCCAATAATGTTAATTTAGTTTTAACTTCTAACAATATGGCCTTCACTCAAAGACATAACGACCGTTAGCCACGTCTAAAAATTTAATAAATTTTTTATGGGCAAACGGTGTGTCAAATCAAAAAATTTTCAAGAGAGTAACGTGTCATATGTCATAAAACTAAGATTTCTACAAATTTGTTCCCTATGAAAGATGCTATTCTCGTCTGGTTTACAACAGCTATTAAAAGATTATTCAAAGTAGTCCAGGCCCAAAAAAGGCTTCAAATCGATAAAAGTGCAGGGATTACAGTTGCAGGAAATTTGGTTACCGACATGGTAAATGCTTCCAGATTTGAGCTAGCTCTTTTTATGAGAAAGTTGTTAACCAGATAGATTTTCAAAAATGCATGGTGTCACAATGACTTTAAAATGTCTATGTTAATTAATTTATTATTTATTAAATATATAATATCTTGATAAAATTTCATGAACACTCTCGTGCTCAATACTTGATAAACTTGCTACAAAATTGTTTTAACAGAGGATAGTGGGCTGCAATGCCGACATCCCTGGTCTAGACCAACATAGCCTACCAACGACTTTTTGTTTAAAGTTTTCTTGACATCTTTTTCGTTAGATTGAAAAAGAACATTGGGCCGTGTAATCGTCTGCGAGAGGTATGGCTTGCCTTGCAAGCTACAAGGACTTAAATCTTCTGTGATAATAAGCTGTTTCTTTGTTATTATGGTGAACTCGTTAAAATCATTAATTGTAATCGTTAAAAGGATATGACCAATAGCACATTTATAATAGGCCACATCAGTTCATAACCGCGACGGCTTCATTGCTTCATTTGTTTTTGCTAATGTCATTTTGCTATAAAGTTATTTCAGTAACTTGGCTTAGTAGAGCCCATACTCCAGAGTATTACCATCGTTTTTATATTTTCTAATTTTTGGTTTATGAAGTCTCGTGTCTCGCAACTTTAAAGTCTCGTCTCGGTCGCGAAGCTATGATGTCTCGTCTCGGTCTCGAAGCTATGATGTCTCGTCTCGGTAGGTTCGGTCCTCGTTCCAGCTCTGACGTGGTATGTAAAAAAGGTAAAGGCCTACTAGCGTTTTGGGGGTTCTTTAGGCCCCCATTATTACGGTCAAACGCATCCAATCTGACTCGTAAGAAATCACTTTTCGCCGATGGTTTTTGACGTTGTAGATTGCACTATATTAGGTTCTTGGCACCTAGAAAAAGTATGCTAACCCCTTTCAGCTACCGGTTTATCAACCTTGCATTTCGCAGAGGCTCGATAGTCAGACATGGTCAGATTGGTCAAACCGACGCTTGGTTTAGTAGGCCTATTGTGCTTATTTCCCTGCTCACGTATTTCGGCAATGTGCTTATTTCAGTACTGTGGTAATTTCATTACTGGGTTTATTTCAATGCTGTAAGTTCTTTCAGCGTGTGTCCAAAACCTTGACAATATACCGTGCTATTAAATAAACTTTTGGAAATTGCGTTGATACGATATTGTTTAGATTTGGCTGATCAAGCGAGAAACGCGATATTAAAATGATTGCTACAAGTAACAAAGTTGATTTTTCGTTGTTTCTGTCTCAAATTATAATCTTATGGTTAATTAGCGGTTTAACGTTTTAGCTTCCGCTAACGAAAAATTCGTGTTGTCGGATTAGCGTTAACGAAGCTAATCTTTTTGATTATCGGACTAGCTGTTAGCGGAGCTAATTTTTGCGTTAGCTGTGCCCACATATGCTTATTCTAATGAGCTCGCGAGTACATCGCTGTTTTTTCTCAGTCTAAAATCTCCATAGAGCAGCAATCACAAGAACTCGCTGAGTCGAATTTTTATTGATTGTAGCGGTGTTGTAAAAGCAATGATGGAATCCCTGGAATGAAATAGCTTGAATGAAGCCTGCTGGGGCTGCAAAGCAGTGGCTGTTTTTGGTGATGCAAGTGCTGGCTTAAATGCTGTTTTATGATTGTTAAAATGTTGGTTGCGTCAGCGAAATTCATTGCCATGCATTGCTGCTGCCTTCTCGTAAGCATTAGCTGAAAACAACTCACGAAAAGTGATTGTCGTTATTTTGGCTAATTGCATGGTTACTCCCCTCCATCGCCAGCTACCGGTGGTGTAGCTAGCCAGGGTTTTTAAAAAGGGGGGTCACCGTTTTTTTTTTTTTTCAAAACATTATTTCGTACTTTTCAGATTGTTATGATCTTTCCAAATTAAATTTTCATTAAATGACAAAATAGCCAAACTAAGCTCTTCTCAAAGCCAAGTATTTTAACTTGAAAAGCAGCTGTGTTTTGATCTCGCGTCAGAATTGTGGAATTTGACTCAAATTAAGTGAATTCTTGCTTCAAGTGTTACCAACTCTAGGTTGGACTGATGTATGCATTCTTTACCATCAACATCAAAATGAGATTGATTTAGGGTTAATCGTGTCACAATTCCGGTTTACGCGATCGGGTCGGACGTGTCTGTAGGCTACATAATGCTGCGAGAAGAAACGACAGGCCTGTACAATTAGAAAAGCTGAAGGCAAATACACAGTTACTCTTTAGTTACTGCGCATTGAAATATCAGTCTAATACAGGGGTGACGAACCTATTTGCGGTCGCGGGCCACTTTGTTCTTACCAATAAGCAAGCGGGCCGCATAACTTTTTAGTCATAAACAGTGGCGTAGCGAGAAATTTTAAAAGGGGGAAGCCATAATTTCCATATTTCTTTAAAGCGTTTTTTTCGGCAGAACAAATTTGAAAATGATTGAGAAACAAGAAAAGCTCTTGGAGGGTCCGGTGGCATGCTCTCTCGGAAAATTTTTGAAAATTTAGATGCTGTAATGGCTATTTGTAGTGCTTTTTGAATAATTCTCAGGCAAATTTTGTTTAAATTTTTTGACCCTGATTCTGAGTGCTTTGCCAAATATGATGCATTTGGCGCGCACATTTTCGATTATGCGTGCTTAAGGCGTAAGGCTTATCGCTCTCGAAGAGGTTCGAAGTTATGGAAAAATTGTATACATCAAAAACTATTTTGAAAATGGCTGATGGGAGGATGCATACCTCTCATTCTAACCCTTGGATTAGCCACTGGCCATAAGCTACAGAAACCATCAAAAGAGTCTGGCATATTTCAGTCACTTGGCACCATTAGTTTTGTTCTTTTTTTACTAAAAGGCAGAGTCAAAAAGGGGGAAGGATGGCACAATGGCCCTCCTCTGAATACGCTCCTGGTCATATACATATCGGATATCGGTCCAATCTTTTTGAAATACTCTTTTTTCATCTACAGTATTTCGTTTTTTCGCTGAAGACATCGGTGAAGACAAGCGGCTAATTAAATATTGATTAAAAAACAGAATAACAAATACCTTAAGAAAGCAGTAAAATTTGCATATGATAAATGGTACTGCCACCTCACCAATTCATTTCCGCAAACTCACATAAATCATACTACTGTAAGGCAAGCTAAGCTCTGGCTCGAATAGTTACTCGTAAACTGGTGCACTATGCTGAAGCTGCAACGGACTCGAGTTATGTTATTATTATTTCATAACAATGGATGAACTGCTGAATCCTGAAACAGATGACTTGTATTGAGCGTTTATATAATTACTGTGTGATACGCGCTCGATTAAATCAGGGGCTCAGCTTTTGGTATTGCATCGCAAAGATTAGACGGGAAAATAATGTTTAAAAGTACTGGTCTCGCCAAAATGTTCGCGGGCCACAGGAAATTCTTTCGCGGGCCGCATGTTCGTCACCTCTGGTCTAATACCACGCAAACTCATCGTTGTTGAACATATGCTATTGGTTGTCCACCACTCGCTGGTTGCAAAGCATAGGCTGGCGGTCGTCCAACTACTACTGGCTGCTGAACATATGCAACTGGTTGTATTCCACTCGCTGGTTGCTGCGCATATGCGGGTGGTTGATTATCCCAAGCTGGTTGTTGAGCATATGCTATTGGTTGTACACCACTTGTTGGTTGATGAGCATATGCATTTGGCTGTCCACGATACGCTGGTTGAATATATGCTAGCGGTTGCATACCACTTGTTGGTTGTTGAATACATGTTACTGGTTGCATACCAGTTGCTGGTTGTTGAGCATACACAACTGGCTGCGCACCTGATGTTGGTTGGTGGTAATAAATGTTATATCCTTTGCCGAATGCTTTCGAAGAGGGCTAAAAATATTTCGGTGATGAACAAGGTTTAGTGACTAACCAGGATTTTTGATGAGTTCTTCAAGATATTTTGAATTAACGAGAAGCAAAGCAAACAAAACAATAACGAACATTGAATCTGTGGCTAACGCTGAACCGTGTTCCGAGGTTGCGGTGCCCGGCTCCGAGCTTGCCATCTATTGGAACCATAAATGAACGTAAAAGAACGCTGCAGCAATGGTGCGCCTGACGTCGCTGCGGAATAGTCGATCGAGTATTTGGCATAGTTACAAGCGCAATGAAATGAAACTAAGTTTTTGTCAAGAATTCACTGACGTATTTTATTCTCTGTTCATTTCATCCTCCGCGCTGCACTTTATTGCTGAGCGTTTAGCAAGTGTAACAGCAGATACCAGTTTTAAAGTCTTTGGTTTGACCCGACTAAGAATAGAACCCAGTCTACCAGCCTCCAAGACGAACGCTCTTAATGGCTTAAAGTTGTGATCCTGTTGCTACTTAACTACTGTGACTTACCTTGCAGCAGCACCACTTCAATGCAATAAAACTGAAAACTATACTGATAATGTGTAGAAGCGTCGTGAAAACTCCAAGACTCAGCAAGGCAATGTCCAAATTCAGAAAAATTGGTTTATTAATTTGCCAGCTCTGTAAATGAACGAATTAATAAGTATGAAACTTTTGAAAAGACCCCTTCTGCAAAAACCACCTTGAGCCACGCAAGCTGACAATTTGAATTTGAAGGAATTGTAACAAGTCGTAGTTACATTATCTCGATTGACGCTATTCACGCCAAGGGTTTCTCGTGTTTTTTGTGCGTCACTCTCGAAAAACTAGAATGAAAAAACTTGAAGAAATGTGAGCGCTAATAGCGAAGACGCACGGAAGAGAGGAATAGGCGTTTTTACTAAGCGAGACTAAAGTCACGAGAGCAATTGAGAATCGTCCAATGAAAAATCGAGGCTCTGGTAGACAAACTCGTACTGTCGGTACAAGAATGGTTATGGGCTTTTGTGAGACCGGAGTTGTGGACGTCGAAGGTTTTTCCACGTATTTGGATGCTTAAGTAAATAAACTATACAGAACAAGTAGAAGTACGAGTTGAGCTAAAAGCATTTTCGTAATAAAAGCCTTGTCGATTTTTATTCAGTTCCAAGGTATTGGGAGCTCGATACAAAGATTGCATTTTTGACCATATGTAATGTGATAGGTGGGTCCATGCGAAAACAAGGGTAAAAATCAAGCATCACTGTAATCAACATTTATTCGATTAACAAAATGCTAAAACTATCTAACTTACCAAAACGTTTGCATAATCCATTCCTACACCGCTAATAATAGCCATAGCTAAAGCAAGCGATGCAGCTACAATGTTGAAGGACATGCTCGTGATTACCTAAAAGCGGCAAATAAACCTTTGAACAAACTTTCGCTTTATTTATGCAGGTTGTAGTCAAAAACAGTTGCAGTTTTTGACTAAACGCCGTAAACTTTTATTCAAGACCAAGGAAAATGTGTTTATTGGATCGTTGGCTTGAATTTATTTTTGTTGAAAATTTTTATGTCGAAGTACCTACAGTAAACTACCTCTTAATTCTGTTTGAAATGGGGTTTTCAAAATCGATTCATTCACCTTTATAAACGGTTCTTTTCCAAAGGGTTAAATTCATGATGGATTAAAGCTTGAATTTTCGATTTAGCTTCTTCAAAGAAGAACAATTTTGGATCATTAAGAGTCTCTTATGTATCATTCATCGCTTGTAAGATTGTTTTACGTTATCTGAATATTCGCATCAGTGGCGTACGCAGAAAGACTTCTTTGCGTGCTCCCTACCCAAGTTTCCTCTGATATACGCCCAAAGCTTTCATTGCTTACAGTCTACTAAAAAGATCATGTACCTAATGTTAAAAACTTCTTCAAGAGTCCTTCTCTCTCTCTGAGTTTGTGCTGCTTACGTCTTTGATTCGCATGTTTTATTCTGCTTCCATTCATCTTTTTAGAATGTATTATCATACTTGTATGTTCAATTGTTCACTCGTTGAATTTTAGGCCATAAATCAAGCGCAGCAAAGCGCATTATAAAAGACATAATAGGGACAAAGATTAAATCTAATGAAAGATACCTGTGTTGTAGGCTTTTAATATAGCAATACATACATACATACATACATATTTATTTACGGGAAACAATACATAATACAACACAAAAAAAGAAATTCCATTTACGGTATTTGATCGCATAAATAGTTTCGACCGCTGGGAGACGGCGAAAGACCTTTCGGTCATCTATGTCAGCCGCCACCCTGGTAGTCATTATGAGACTAAAGGTAACCGATCGCTTCACTGTAGAAATGTGTCAGCTTTGCTTTAATAGTGAGTCAAATTTGAATTATTCAGCTTTGCAATGTAAGTAAATGTTTCTTCATTTTTCTTTTAAAATTTTTTGAGTTCGAATTTTGTATTTCGGAGGGGATATCATTCCATATTTTGACACCTTGATACTTGATGCATTTTTGCATTCGAGATGTTTTATATCGAGGAGTATACAAATGATTTTTCTTTTGAGTAGTTCTTGTGTTACGGCTCGAGATATTACTAGTAAAAGTAAAATAGTTTAATAGTTTGTGAGGGAGTTGATTTCGAATATGTGCATGGACAAGTTTGCTAACTTCTAATTTATAAAGATTTGGGAGTTTTAGAATGTTTGATTGAGCATACAATGGTGTAATCCTATCTTGAAAAAGATCACCGCCAATAAATTTGACAGCTTTGTTCTGTAGAATTCTCAGTTTTTTTAGATAAGAATGATAAGTAGAACCCCAGACTGGAAGACCATAGATTAAATGCGTTTGTATAAAAGAATAGTAGATGGTTTGAAGAGCATTTTTGGGCATAAAATATTTCAATTTAGACATGATTCCTACAGCTCTGGAGATTTTATGTTCTAATGATTTTATGTGGATATCGAAACTTAGTTTGAAGTCAATAATTACTCCTAGATATTTAACGCTGGAGCTTTGTTGAATCAAGGTGTTATTCAAAAAAAAATTCATGTTGGGAACGGTTTTATTTAGTTTAGGGGGAATAATTAATACATTGGATTTGGATGGGTTCACAGTAAGTTTGTTAGCTTTAAACCATTGTGAGATATTTTTTAGATCTTGATTAATTGCTGTATTCAGTGTTGACGGGTTTGAACTGGAGTAGACAAGACAGGTGTCGTCGGCAAAAAACCTCGGCACACAATTAACTGAGGATGGTAAATCATTAATATAAAGTAAAAATAGAAGAGGCCCTAGAGTCGAACCCTGTGCCACCCCGTAGTTATTGGCAAGAACATTTGAATTTACACCATTTACAGAAACATATTGTTTTCGTTGCAGAAAAGTTTGTATTAAATCATTGGTTTTCCCTCGAATTCCGTAATGGTCAAGTTTATGGAGAAGTATGTCATGGCTGACGGTATCGAAAGCCTTTGTAAGGTCGAGAAAAACTAGTCCTGTATATAAGTTGTTGTTAATATTATCAAAAGAATTTGTTACGACGTCAATGAGAGCATGGTTAGTGGAAATATTTTTTTGAAAGCCATATTGTGTTTTTTGGATTACATTGTGTTTATTCAGGAAATTGATAAGCCGTTTGTAGATTATTTTTTCGAAAATTTTGGTAAAACAAGATAGAATTGAGATGGGACGGTAATTGGTTGGTTTGTCACGTTCACCTTTTTTAAAGATTGGTACTATTCTGGCAATAGTGCAATTACCAGGAAATATACCATTGATAAAAGAATACTCCATAAATGAATGGAGATAAGGAGTGATAACAGTCGAGGCTACTCGAAGAAAGAAGGGAGGAAGGTTATCATGGCCTACAGCTTTGTTCATATTGATTGAGAATATTGTATTGATAATTTCAGAGTAATTGGGTACATCCAGGTATATTGATTTGGAGATGCGATCACGAAGATATTTGTTAAATAATTTTGAATTGGTATCAGAGATGTTTTGAGCCTTGGCTAAGCGCGCTCCGATGTTACAAAAAAAATCATTGAAATGATTAGCCATTTGCTGACTGTCTGCGATTTTATTACCATTGATATGTAACGATTCAATATTCGGAGAAGAATGTTTCGAGCCATTAGGGAGAGTTGAACGAATAACGTTCCACATTTCGCGGGGATTATTATGATTTTCTTGAAGTTTATTAGTAAAAAACAACTTTTTAGATAATGCTTTGATTTTTGTTAATTTGTTGGAATACTTCTTAAAATAAGATTTGTTATTTAGATTGCCATTTATGTAATGGGTTTTGAACATTGAGTTTTTTTTCTTAATGGAAATTAATATGCCTTTTGTTATCCAAGGTTTGCGATGAAGTTTCATTTGTTTTCTTGATAAATATTTAATAGGGGCATGGGAGTCAATTGCAGATAAAATGATACGAGCGAAATCATCAAATAATTTGTTAAAGTTTCCGCTGTCTAAAGCGGGTTGGGTAGAAAAGTAGTCGAATAAATTAGATTCAAGTTCTTCACAAAAAGATTCAGGACAAAATCGTGATCTATCTCTATGATATATTTTGGGAGCTTTACTTTTTGCTTTGTGCTGGAATTTTTCAACCGAGCAAATTATTGGATAATGGTCGGTTAGATCAGTTTTAATTATAGCTGGTTCTAGAACATGCATTGCGTCGTTGGTAATTATGTGGTCAATTATAGTGGCAGAATTTTCAGTTACTCTCGTTGGTTTTGTGATTATAGGAAAAGCACCGTTACTTACGATTAAATTAATGTATTCAGTGGCATAGTTAGTTCGATTATCTGATTGAATATTTAAATTAAAATCACCGAGAATGTAATACACATTTTTGCTTTTGGATAAATTTGTAAGGCAATTAGAAAAACATTCTAAAAAATCGTTAATATTTACTTGACTTGGATGACGATAAATTACACCTATAGTATAATTGTTATTGGGTTTATTTTCAAAAAGGTTTATCCAGAGGCTTTCAGAATCATGTAAATGATGCTGAATAGGACATAATTCGTATTGAAGTCCGCAAGAGACATAGATCGCAACACCACCGGCGGCAGATTTAGAGTCAACATGAACAAAGCTGTAGTTAGGAATTTCAATGTTACTCAGAAGATGAGTTCTAATGCGGGTTTCAGTTAAACAAATAACATCTGGAGAGACATTTAATGCAATTAAGAAATCATGAAAAGAATCGAAATTTTTGTGTAAAGAACGTATGTTCACATGCAAAAGTACCAAGGAGTTTACTCTACTAATAAAAAATTGATTTTGGTTTAGGTCACAATAATTACACTTTTTAATATTTTTAGTTAAGGAATGAAAAACGCCTTCACTTGTTTCGTCAGTGAAACGGTCGGTTTCCCTCAAGGTGGCTGCTTGATTAGGATCAAGAAAACTATATAGATCCATATCAGTATCAAGCGCCATTTGTACCTTAAGCGTGAAAGCAATCAATCAATCAAATAGATATACGGTAATAAGCAACGGATTATAAATAACAAGCAGCAAAATATCATGAATAGGCCTAGTTCATATAGCCAGCTTTATGGCGATTCGCAGTATCTGACATTGTCAATGTAAAGATTGCAGCTCGAATTTTCAATCTTCCAAGTAGCCTTTTTTCCATCTTTTCTAGCTGCTTTAAACACTGGAAGTAGTCTTTTTTTCTGTTTTTGAAGCTCAATTGGTAAGTGATCTGTCACATAAACATATTCCGCAGAATCACCATGCTCCGTTTTTCGTTGAAGGTTGTGCTCCCGAAGGTTTTTCAAGGAACGCATGATTAGATTTTTATCAGTAGAGCTGGTTAATTTAGCAATAATAGGTCGAGTTATGCGCTTTCCGTGTTTAGAAACAGTGTGCTGCGGTAAACGATGAACATCTGCTAAAGATATCTTATGCTTATTGGGAATTTTCAAGGCTTCACTGAGAAAAGCCCTGAATTTTTCTTCAGACTCATATTTTGATTCCCAAGATTTGTCTTTATTTTCTTCGATGCCATATACAAGAATATTAAATCTCTTGTCATAAATTTCTTTTGCCAATAGTTCGTGCGCGGTGTATTTTTGAAAACTATTTACTTCATCAGTAAGGCGAGTTAATTTTGAGTTGAGAGTTATTATTTTTTCAGCGTTAAGTTTTCTCAACTCTTCGAATTCTTTAACTTTTTCTTTCAGATCTTCAAAATCAGTTATTTCAACGAGAGTCTGTACTTTTCCTTCTAAAGCTGAACAACGTAGGCTTAGGCTTTCTTCTATTTCATTTAGTTTTTTTGCATTCTTTTCAATATTTTCTTCTAATTTGTCCATTCTGTTGTTCAAAGTATCTAATATGTTGTCGAGTTTCGCATTGATTAGATCCATACTTGATGCCTTTGTTTAAATGTAAGCCTGATAGTTTACCAGAAAAGCTCGTAAAATTTGTTGCCACTTTGCTGTTTAAATTTGCAACTTTGACTGATCGCCTCACTCACTACAGAGCTCAAAAAGCACGTCCGTTCAGTTGCATGCTTTTTGCTTGAATGATAACTTACCAAGCATCGCGACGCCTTCTTTTTTGTGGCCACAATTCCTAAAAGTCCGGCAGTAAAAATCTGAAATTGAACATAAGTTAAGGTGATGTTTAAAGCAGTTTGGTCTAACTATTTCAAATTGACAATGTCGAAGCCAGTATTTTTTACTTACCCAAACTCCACACCACATTCCTTCACCGGTTGTAAATCCATTGAGATAATCGGTATGCACTTTCTGTACTTCTTCTTGCAGATGGATATCCCAATCATAAAGAGTGTAGTAGTAAGGATAGGGTCCGTAACCAATTAATACAAGTACAGCAACTCCAGTGCAGAAGCAAACGAAGCCCGCAATAAGTTCAGCAAGCTGCAAGACATATAGCATTTTTGCATATACAGGCTGTAGATATACAGGCTGTAGAGGTTTTAGCCCTGCAGGTTGACTCAAAGCTCGTAGTGATACCATAGCCCTCGCACGCCGCATACCTGTCCCCACGGGATACAAGCCCCAAAAATATTTTGCTTCCCAAAATTGTTAAGACTAACTTGTTTCCATACATTGAGCACTTGACTGTAGGCAGTGATGGACACGATAAACCTTTCTGTACTAAAGCCAACGGTAATTGATAATTTCCAAAACCCGTAAACGATATCGATAATCGATTAATCTCAATTTCTTTAAGCGTTATCGGTAATCGATAAATTATCTCCGATGAATTTTTCCGATAACTGTTGTGGTAAATTTGCAATCTGTTTGACCAATTTTTTTTGGTAATTTAGATTGCAAAAATGATTTTCTAGAATTTTCACGTAAAGAGAGCAGTTCATGGACTCCGCCGTGGTAAAAAACAAAAAGGGATTTTTTAAATTGTAACAAGAGTTTATTGACACCGTGCGTTTTTTCCTAGGGCAAATTCATTAACTGGGAACACTGTGCTCATAACGAGTCGTTTATCACGATGATTTATCTGCGATAACAAAAGTATGTTACAAAGCGATATCGGTAATCGATTAATCCAAACTATTTTGAGCGATAACGATAATCAGTAATAAATCATCGCCGATAAATTATCTCGATAAATGCCCATCTCTGACTGTAGGTGTCTATTATTAACAGTACACGCCGGGTGTGTGTGACTTTATTTTAGATGATGTCTTTTAACAACTTTTTGGAGGACGCACCTTAACATCATTTTTTGTGGTTCCTCTCCCACACTCCGGACGTGCCTGCAAGACCAGCTTCGGCTATTACTTTTTACTCAACTTCAAGTATTGAGTAGTTATAGAGCACAGGCCTCCTGGTACAATGACAGATCGAACAAGAACTGGAGTTTGTTAAGCAATTTTTTTTTATAAATTCAATAATCAAGCGGTCCCACCGCTGAACTTTATGCACTAGTAGCAACTCATATCAACCTTGAGTTCCCGTCTACGTTACTTCTGGTACCGGTACTGGGTATAGTTGTTTTTCAGGAAACCAAAATACAGCAGGCTAATAGCTGATCACTAATTCAGTAGGCCATCGATAAAGCAGTAAAATTGCCGGTTCCTATACCTACGCTACCACTAAACTGCTAACTTTGCTTCCATAGCGCAATACAAGGCCTAGCCACCTACAGTAGAGGAGTTCAGATTTTGGACATTTTTAAAAGGTGCAGGTGCTCAGAGCTTATATGGTGCATTGGATCTTAAAAACAACTAGGGTTGCCAACTGTGACAAGTTTCAATAAAGGACATAGATTGTTGTCATCATTTATTTTGTAACTTGCAGGCAAGTACAATATAAAAAAAATGAAATAAAAATTATATACAAACTGAAAAGAATATACTAAAAATATATTCATGTGTTTTAACTTTTATTTAATGTTTCGACTATTAAATAAAGTCTCTTCAGTGGTGCTTAAAACTTCAAATCCATGAAGTAAATCCATCAACATACAATGCATTCTACCTAGCACCTTTAAAGGTTGCTTCTATATCAAACTCAAGTTTTTGGCCCCAAACAACGATACCCAATGAAAGAAAATATAACCACTAATCCACAACTAAGTTCCCGGTAGCCTAACTAACCCACATCACTATAAGCCCCTATGGCAACCCACTAATTTGCAGCTGCAGACGCGTTTCGACCTTATTATGGTCTCATAAGTGCAGCATAGCAACCTCCCACCTTCCTAAAAAAAAAAAAAAATTCTAACCTTCAAAAGAACTAGGCCTACACACTCCTAATCTAAGCCTCTCCTCGTTCTGCTCAAGGTAGAACATTTGAAATAAAACCTTCAAAAAAATAATACAGGCTGGATTATGATGTCACAGATTCACTGTAAACAATCGATAAGAATAGAAAAGTCCGGTTGGTTTAAACATTATTTTCCCGGTAATCTGAGAAGGAATATTTTGTTTAAGGTTTGTAACTATACCAGTTACCAAAACCTACAAAAAACCTCTCTGCCCAACCCGTTCGCCCGTGAAAAAGCGGGGGACAAGGCAGGCACTGTGTCTGCGCATGCAGCCCAGAAAACACAGTGAACGTCAGCGCTTATCGGTGGTTTAAACATCAATATCCCGGTACGTTTGTCGAACTGCATGTACAGTTACAGGATCCAGCAAGATGATACAAAGAAGGATATGTAAGTCAAATAGAATTCATCTTTCTTACACTTCTCCGATAGGCACCCCCAAAGTCAGGCAACAACAAAGCCCAATGTGTCAGGGTAAGAATAGGTCCAACAATTGCTGATGTTGCAGTACAGTCAATCTTCATTAAACGAATTGCTGAATTCAGATAGGCATGTGGACCATGACAAGCACTTGCAAAGCCAGCCAACGTCAGAGGGCGCTTACACTATGCTTTCTCTAAAATTCCTCAGATCCTTGTGGACCGTGACAGGCACTTGCATAGCCAGCCATCGTCAGAGGGCGCTTACACAAAGGAACCTTGGAACAATCCATCTAAAGAAGGGATGAATGTAGCCAGGCGATTGTAGTTGAATGGAGCTACTGTCTTCTTGCGGTCCAAGGTTTTACGCTTCGACCTTTTTACAGCAAGAAATAGGAATTTTTACTGCAAGAAAAATGTTACCTCTACCTTATTGCTCATGGCGGTTTAATAAGTACGCCCGTTTTGTTTCAAGGTGAATCCCCTTATGACGTCTTTTTATTTAAAACTATCATAACTTGAGTTATAAAACAGGTAGAAAATCCAAACCAATTGTATTCTCTTTCTTCGAGGGTGTGATGTACAATGAGGGTGCAAACGATGATGTCACTTATCTATGACGTCATATTTAGCACTTGTGGTGGTGTCTGCTCTGTGTGGGATAATCTTTCATACTTGGAGCTAAATCAGCCGTGTTTTATTTGTTCGAGCACCGTGTGATTTGTTTTGGTTAAAAGTGAATACGATATATGACGTCAATGATGTATGACGTCAGTTTTAGCATTTATGGGGGAGTCTGCTCTGTGTGGGATAATCTTTCATACTTGGCGCTAAATGAACTGTGTTTTATGTTCGAGCGCCTTAAGTTTTAAAACTACAAGTGCCCGATGGATGGGCCAAGAGCTATATTGTCAAAAAATGTTTGTGTGGGCCGACCAACTGTCTTATGACAGTAAGTTTTTGACAAAGCTTCAACGAATCAATATGCTTATAGCCTTTTTCCATGTTCCTGCATGGCTCAAATGCAACATCGGTTTGGACGCTCCGAAAAACGATTTGACATTTTTGCAGGACATGTTACGTTACAAGAAAGAGGATCCAGCTGTAGCAGACGCTGCTTTTATGAAACTTTTAGCTTACCCAAAGCCGGCGCCAGAGCAGTCGACTTAGGAGGGCCAAGCGTTTATCAGGGGACCAAAGTTTGAAATTAAGCACAAAACCACTCTTTTTAAAAGAGTAAGCTTGTTAATTGGGAAGCCCAAGCATGTCGATTGAGGGAGCAGGCCCCTGGGTCCCCCTTGGCGCCGGCACTGAGCTCACCAGTGATATTTGACTAAACAAATAGTAGCATTCTGGTTTTTAGTCAGCATTCTTACCTGACAAACGAAGTCAAAGAGTCTATGGCATTAAGAATGCTTTCGATGTCACCGCCAGATGAATTCTGCCGGGGTATTCCTGTTTTTAAACGAGTGATTGATGAGGATTTCAAGCTAATTGACTTCATTGTACCGGAAACGTGGTTCACTTTTGATGCTTTAAATTGGGATAAGACCTGGCTTTACGACTCCCCGGGGTCGTGGAGTTGTGATGAATGTTTTAGGAAGGGCCAAAAGTTTGTTGCCAACATTAAAGTTTACTTGATGAGCATCGGTTTGGACACTAGAATTTACCTGATGAGCGGTCAAATCGCGAAACCAGTCGTTGAATTGGTATTTACAGCGGTTATTTAGTAAGTCTTGAGACCTACCTTAATATTTAGTCATATTTCATAAAAGCTTACATCGGCTCCACATATTTCAACATTAAAGTTGTAAACGATGCAGCTGAGAGGGGCGTTAAGGTTCACTCTGACTACGCCGTTATTTTGACGGAAATTGTAGAACAACGAACAAGCCTTCTGCAAGTATTTGAAAAACACTGAAAGCAATACGTTGCTTTTAAAAAATCAACTTTAGCTCTTATTTCTACAGATCAAATACTTGCAATGCACAATTGTTCTGCAAATGAAATTTTATGTTTTGTTACTTTCTTTAAGCTAAAATTTTTCTTTGGATTTTGATACATTGCTTCTGTTTGTACTCGGTCAATGTAAAGAACTGTAATAGTGCAATTCACGCTCCATGCTGAGCAGTACTTAATTCAAAATTGAACACTTAGTTAGTTAGTTGCATCTTTATCCTCCTATCACGAGAAAGCGATCAATGCGCTATACGAGCTCGCTTAGGAGTTGCCAGCCATCTGTCTACCACACCAAGATGGGGGAATTCCGCTAAGTGCCTTTCCCAACGGCACAACAAGTAAACTTGCCGGCTTGTTCTCCACACTGTCCCTTTTATGCTGAGCGTCAAGCAGGGAAGCTGCGAATACCAATGTTAAAGTCATTGGTTTGACCCGACTCGGAATCAAACCCGAGTCTACAGCTCAAGAGACAAACGCTCCATACCACTCGGCCATCTGAGCTGTTTTTTGCCATCTGACTTCCGTGCAAAATAATGTATAAATAATCAAGACTAATCTGATACTCTTTACGGCTTGTAGTATTTGGTTATGGTTCGATTTACATCTATCTTGCGAAAATTTGACGTTAACATTGATGTTTTTCTTCACACACCTTCCTTGAACTATGCTTTGAAATACGCCTATAACTACATCTGCTTGAGACTATATTTTGACTTATACCCAGAATATGACGTAAATTAGAAAGTAATTTATCACGACTGCAATAATTATGTACGATTTACCTGAATACAAGAAGATGTGGGTAAATCAACAGAAATACTAAAATTTTAAATATGACGTCATATATCGACGTTATCACTTTTAACTCGGTGCGAATCACACGGTGCTCGAACAAATAAAACACGGCTGATTTAGCTCCAAGTATGAAAGATTATCCCACACCGAGCAGACACCACCACAAGTGCTAAATATGACGTCATAGATAAGTGACATCATCGTTTGCACCCTCATTGTACATCACACCCTCGAAGAAAGAGAATACAATTGGTTTGGATTTTCTACCTGTTTTATAACTCAAGTTATGATAGTTTTAAATAAAAAGACGTCATAAGGGGATTCACCTTGAAACAAAACGGGCGTACTTATTAAACCGCCATGAGCAATAAGGTAGAGGTAACATTTTTAAATTTTTTTTGCGCAGGGGTTGTTTTTAAGATCCAATGCACCATATAAGCCCTGAGCACCTGCACTTTTTAAAAATGTCCAAAATCTGAACTCCTCTAACCTACAACCTACCAACTCAGCATTTAGCGGTATGCGCTAAGCCTTTCCTGGAATTTGCTCACGGTCATGCAGTAAGAAAAGCGGCGGACATTGCGTGCGGGTGCGAACGTAGATGCGAAACAACTTTCCTCTCGCAACTCTGTTTTATTTTTATTTTCAGTCGGGGGTTGGCACAAAAAAATTATATTAGCAAAAAAGGAATGACACACCGACAATCATTTTAAATTTACTAAAGTAAGATAAAATAATCTGGACGAAAGGAATCGATATCGAATATCGAATTAAGCCGAAAAAAAGTAACGACAAGGCCATATTCGATACTCATTCAAAAAAGTAAAGGCATCAATGCATTCGATGAACAAAAAGTAAAGAATATTGTAAGAAGTTTCAACCTTTTAATTATGTGGGTCTCCTCTAAATTTATTTTACCCTTTGTTGAGTGCCAGACAATACTTCTAAGTTTTGTAAACATGTTTATTTTATTATTTATAGGATCCAATTTATTACATTGCGTTTGTGTGGTTGCTCTCATCTGGATTCGAACCAAATCTAAAACTTTAAACAATCGTGCTTGTGACTTTGCGCATGTACTTTGCTATAAGCAAGAGTGGAAACTCAAACCTAAACCGAAACCTTAAAACCCGGTTTTAAAGGAAATTTTGAAAACCCAAACTGAAACTGACACCTGCTTAGCCAAAATTTTGAAAACCTAAACTTGAACCAAAACCGTTTTTTCTTGAAACGTCAAAACCGAAACTGAAACTAAAACCTGTTAAAAATTTTCTAAGGTTTTAGATTTTAAAAATTGTCATCACCATCCTTACCAGCTCAGTTCCTTTAACGCTGAGCGTCGAATAGAGAAGCTGTGAATACCAATTTTTGAGTCTTTGATTTCACTGGACTCGGAATCATACCCAAGTCGACAACTTCTGAAGCAATTGCTCTCCTCACTCGGCCATCTGAGCTGCTACTTATCATCGTAATAACACAAAAACGCCAAGAAGTAGAGAACTTAAGTAATTCGTATTCACAGTAAAATAACTTTCTTGGATGAAACTCAAACCGAAACTGAAACCCAGAAACCGAAGCTACGCGTAAGCAAAACTGAAACCGAAACTGGAACCGATTTTTCAACAGCCGTGAAACCAAACCAAAACTGAAACCTGACATCTGGGTTTCAACACACCGAAACTGAAACTGACACCCTCACGCCAAGTAGCCAGGTTTCCACCCTTGAAATTTACGGGGAACTTGTAAGTTAATTACTGTGTTTTGCGATGAATTAACTTCCTGTTGCAAATTTTTCGGCACACTTCAATTTAAGTAAGCACAGTCCTTTTCTTTTCGATATAGTCGCCGGTCTGAGTGGTAGCGATTTTTTTTTGCTCTGATTTAATTTTACACCGGAGTTCTGTTAATCCCGAATGATCTACAAATTGGTATGTACTTGATTTATATTATTTAGTAGGCCTAGCTTAGTATTTATCGCGTAAGTTAACTGTATGATGTTGTAGAAAACCTTGAAGTCTTGGAGTATTCAAATCTGCTCGGAGTTTTGGGGAATTTGGATTAATTTGGAATCTGATCGAATACCTTAATTTTCTGTGTTTGAAATTTTCCTTCATAATTTGATTTAGAACATCGGTTATTCTTACTTTCTCAATAAAGAGCTACAACAAAACAACAACCGGACTTTCAAGAGTGATTCTTTTCGAACATTCGCGTATTGACAGCTAAGAACTTTTACATTTAAACTTGCAATCACGGCTGTCGCAATCGAATGTAGATTACAATCGACTTTTCGCAATCCTGCCCCTGTGTCAGAGGTTTTTAACCTATGGGCCATGGCCCAGCAGTGAGACACGGCACTGTTTTCAGAGAGCCACAGAGCTTGACTAAGAAACAACATCAGCATTTCTTAATCATGTCATTATGTTCACTTTGTCCATTTTAGTAAAAGTTGTTTTTGTGCCCTTCACTGATATTTTCAGTGGGATATAAGACATCCGAAGACGTGTTGGCCATTCTTTCATTTTTTTTTTGCTCTTCTAATCAGTTCGGCCCTAAAATTGGCAGTTTTTTAAGATATTGAATACGATTCATCCAGTAATTCTGCCCGCCAAGCACTTTATGTTCCCACATGCAGCCCGCCGACTAGAAAAGTTGCCCATCCCTGTTTTAGGAACAATGAGCAAAAAAGGTTGAAAAACCCAGCTCTGTATTGATTATGTTCAGCACATGCAAAGACACTAATTATTGTTTGCATTCTAAAAGAAATAATTTTTTGTAAGTAAACTACTGCTTTTAACTATTTCCATCGCAACACCATATGCCTGTACTTTAAGTCTACAGCAGCAATTTTTCGAAAGTATGAAAGTAAAAACACGTTAGTATTTGGATTTTTAATGTCTTGTTTCTTTATTTTTTGATCAAACATTATTTTTTTGATCGAAGTTAAACGCACGATGATAGCTTCTGCATCAGGATGGTTCATCACTAAATGGAAAAAAATAAAATTTGTGGAATCCTTTCTCTACATAGCTTATTTTTTACCGTTAGGTAGCTACTGTATTCCTGCAAAATTTCAGCTTGATTTAATGAAGTTTAGAGGTCGCTCAAAACTGTACATTTATATCGACTTGTGGAATATGCTTATGCTTGCCGTTATGGTCTTAGAGATTGTGTTTGTGACTTCCAACTTAGTTTTCGCTTTTGTATTGCAGTTGTAAAGTAATTTGGCTCTAACAGGTTATCTCGTGTGGACTTTTGGCCCGACGTGACTATTAGTTCAACAAGAAAGACTAAAAGCCGTGCAGCCACCTGGCCTATTCAACGAAGCCGAGGAAAACGTGTCTTTGTTGAATATGGCAACTGACTTACAGCTGGCGCAAAATGACTTCGGACCTATAGCAAATTTTGCATTCTTAGTATGCTATAAAGCCCAAGCTTATGATTTTTGTGGATGCATTTGTAATTCATTAATAACGATAGGTCAGTGTTGAAATGGTAGAACAAGAATAAGATTGTACCATAGAGCGGGACAGCGCAGTTTCGGGCTATCAGCCACACTCAGGTAAAAGATACACTCATTTTTCAAAATGCTTGATCTTTTTAAGGCACCTTCTAGATATATGGACGTTGTTGTGACTTCCCATTCAGCAAGCCTGGAAGGACGACGTCGTTTTATTGAATGGGAAGTCTCAACAACTTCCATGTATCCGGATGAATGTTTTGGCAAGGTCAAGCATTTTAGAGGATGAGAGTATCTTTTACCTGAGAGCGGCTGATGAAGGTTGATGATAGCCCAAAACAGCGCTGTTCCGCTCTATGGTACAACATATACTTGTTCTACCATTTCCACACCTATATATCTATTGTTATTAATGAAGTACAATTGTATAAAAAAAAAGTCATAAGCTTGGGCTTTACAGCATACTAAGAATGCAAAATTTGCTATAGGTCTGAAGTCATTTTGCGCTAGCTGTAATAAATAAAATTAGGTATTGGAAAAACACTAAAAATGTCTTGAATGGAATGAGAGACGCGGTGCAATATGAAAATGCTTTAGAACAATATATGATTAAATGTTACACTGACGAATCCAAGTTAAACGGAAGAGCTAGTGCGAGTTTCTATCCGAACGGCTCTCGTACGGATCAAAATTTTCTCCTTTTGGTAGACATAGTAGGCTACAGTCTTCCAGGTAAAAGTTTTCGCTTTTGCTGAAGCAGCAAAAAAACTGATCATGGAAAAAACTTTAAATGAAAAAATAACCATTTAAATGGATAGCCTAACAACTATGCTGGCAATCCAAAATGAGGTCTAGCACATTATTAACATGCATGAAAAACCCAAATAATTTGGGTGACAGCGATGACGTCACTATTACCTGGACGCCTGATCATACAGACCAGTATTGTATAGCAATGAAAAGGCGGGTGTCTTCTGTCTTGGCTAAATCGGGGTCAGCACTTAAATGTTTGGGGCATGAACCCTTCATCCCAATCTATGCTAGTGTTCGCGCAGCAGTAAATGACTGGAGTATTAAAAGATGGAAGACCTCTTGGATAGGATAAAAGGACTGTTCGAGAAGAAAAGAAAATATAGAGTGGGCATCTCCACGCTTCACTCAATGACTTTTGTGGTTCAAAAGACCTAGACTAAATGAGTTTTGCAAGTCCTTACAGGTCATTGCAACTTACATAAACACAGGAACACCGTTGGACATGAAGTGTCGACGACATGCCCTCAATGCAACCTGGAAGAAGAAACTCCCAATCACCATGTGGAACAATGTGTTTTCTACCGAAAACTTCGAATAACGATTTTTGGACAAAAAAGACCACAATAAATCCTGTGGTCAATGCACTCAAGGTAAGGTAAATAAACTGGCAACGTATCTGCAGCAGGCCAGAAGGCTCGCTGACTTTGGGTGTTCCATGAACACAAAGAGGTGAATTTTGTAATGGGCCTAAATGAGGGCCTACACAATATGCCAGAGGAGATCCCATACTAATAACAATAATATTTCGACTAGTTTATACCCATCGAAAAAATTTTTCAACATCTTCAAAAGCAACTTTGATGAATACGTATAAATTACATGTTATCATTTGTAATAATTGTGTGATGGCTTAGACTTTACCTTTGGAGAATTTTTGATTTGGGTCTATGTAGGTCGAGCCTCACATCAAAATATGATATAAACCAAATTAATTTCATCGACTTCTTAATGCATGATGTAATACTTTCTGCCATAAAACGCAAGCAGCATTGTGATTTTTTCATCCAACACTTCAACTCATATAGCCGAGTGTAGCAAAAATGTTAATATTTGAGCGACCTCTAAATGTCGTTCTTTCAAAGTGAAATTTGGTCTGGAAGTTTAAATTATATAATGAAAAAAAAAAAAACTTTGTGGAAAAGGCAAATTCTGAGAAAAAATTTTGGACTACCCTACTGCTGCATCATGGCACATTAGTTGTTGCAAGTCGTCAAAACATTGAGTGATGACGTCATTTCTTGAATATTTAAACTGCAAGCATTGATGTGCTTTTATTATATTTCGGTTCATGCGTTTACAAAAAATGTTTTTCAAAGCAAGATAAGCTTCTAATTTTGCGCAAAGTTTGCCCAATGATTTACTGATGCTTGCTATTGTAAAAGTAGAACTTTGATAGAACTTAGAACTTATTTCTATCACCATTTACATCCGATAATACACATGTGTGCAGCCCTTACGTCAGCTAAAGTTTTGTTGATACTTGATAATGATAGACTGCTGAGCAACTTTTTTAAGTTCTACTGTATGTTGCACTTGAAACCGTCAATTACATTTTGTAACCTGTTCCGCGAACAAACTATGCCAGTTTTTAAAAACAAAAGGAAGCTAACAATGTTTTGAGTTCTGTTTTATTTGCTGTATTACTTTAAAGATATTTAGGTGATAACTACACTTACTGCGAATCCTTTCCTAATATTTTTGTATCCATATTCGCGTTTTGTTACCAGTGCTGCAGGTTTTTGATCTGGCTTTAGGGTACCAATGGCTCCCACTGATGGAGACGCATCCATAATTTTGTTGAAAAAATTAGATTAGATCAAAACTTTCAAAAAAACAAAAGATGTTTGTGAACTAAAACAATACAAAGTTTAGAAGTGTAAAAATACCAAAAAACGTGTCAAGACAATACGTTATTTTGGAGTTGAGGGGGTTTGTAGCATGTCAGCAGAGAGTAAGCCTACGATGTTGTGCGTTTGCCGCACCTCGTCGTTAAGTAAAAATCTACCGGCGCTTGGTGTATCGGTTAAGAGCGTCCACTTGGTAGCCGGTAGACTGGGGTTTTATTCCCAGTCGGGTCATACTAAAGACTTTAACAATGGTATTCGCAGCTTTCGCGCCAGGCGCTCGGCACAAGCGGAAGTGCGAAGGGTTTTGTGTATGTGTTGTTCGTCATGTTATGTCCCTTAACAGCGTTCAATCATTCGTGATTGAAAATTGTAATGGGCCGACAATTGAAAATGGCCTAAACAATGTGTGCTCGCACCCGCTGTCCCGTACCTTTACCTTTAAGTAAAAATCTTACATAAAAGCATAGGCTACCTCAAACACGCAGCATAATTGACGTACGCATATGAGCGTTGGAAGTACTTTGAGTAAGGGGGCTGAAATTTATATCACCATAACAGATGTTGTAATACATATTACCGCAACATACAAACCACTTGTAATACATTTTAGCAACTTCTACTCAAGCGACCACCTGGCGCCCGTGAAACCATATCATCTAGCTACCAGCCGCAGTTCTCCTCTTTCAACCAGCCATGTTTTCGTTTTTAACCAATCACAACCTTATTTTTTGTAACTGTTTTTTTTTTTCGATGTAGCTTATCAACTTATCAGACTAGTTGTTTCCTCCTCACCTTACTCTCGCATTAAGCCCTGAAGAGAGCAAACAAGACGAAAACAATTTGGCTAAAACAGTCTTTTACTCAAATTGCGAAGATGTGTCCGATGTTATTGAAATCGGTGCAATAAAAATATTAAAACAAAAAACTTGTTATTGTTATCAGAGCTGGAACGAGTACCGAACCTACCGAGACGAGACATCATAGCTTCGAGACCGAGACGAGACATCATAGCTTCGAGACCGAGACGAGACATCATAGCTTCGCGACCGAGACGAGACTTTAAAGTTGCGAGACACGAGAGTTCATAAACCAAAAATTAGAAAATATAAAAACGATGGTAATACTCTGGAGTATGGGCTCTACTAAGCCAAGTTATTGAAATAACTTTATAGCAAAATGACATTAGCAAAAACAAATGAAGCAATGAAGCCGTCGCGGTTATGAACTGACATAGCCTATTATAAATGTGCTATTGGTCATATCCTTTTAACGATTACAATTAATGATTTTAACGAGTTCACCATAATAACAAAGAAACAGCTTATTATCACAGAAGATTTAAGTCCTTGTAGCTTGCAAGGCAAGCCATACCTCTCGCAGACGATTACACGGCCCAATGTTCTTTTTCAATCTAACGAAAAAGATGTCAAGAAAACTTTAAACAAAAAGTCATTGGTAGGCTATGTTGGTCTGGACCAGGGATGTCGGCATTGCAGCCCACTATCCTCTGTTAAAACAATTTTGTAGCAAGTTTATCAAGTATTGAGCACGAGAGTGTTCATGAAATTTTATCAAAATACTCTATATTTGATAAATAATATATTAATTAACATAAACATATTAAAGTCATAGTGACACCATGCATTTTTGAAAATCTATCTGGTTAATAACTTTCTCATAAAAAGAGCTAGCTCAAATCTGGAAGCACTTACCATGTCGGTAACCAAATTTCCTGCAACTGTAATCCCTGCACTTTTATCGATTTGAAGCCTTTTTTGGGCCTGGACTACTTTGAATAATCTTTTAATAGCTGTTGTAAACCAGACGAGAATAGCATCTTACACAGGGAACAAATTTGTAGAAATCTTAGTTTTATGACATATGACACGTTACTCTCTTGAAAATTTTTTGATTTGACACACCGTTTGCCCATAAAAAATTTATTAAATTTTTAGACGTGGCTAACGGTCGTTATGTCTTTGAGTGAAGACCATATTGTTAGAAGTTAAAACTAAATTAACATTATTGGATTAATTATTACATTAAATAATTATATTAATGGATTTTTAAATTTACTTTGTTGTTAAAAAAGATGCGTTTTCAGCAAAATGCGGCTCAGTACAAGGCCTATCTATCAATGGTTAATTTTTTTTCTCAGAACTATAATATGAAATATTGGAATTCTGATCGCTTTGCGGCCCAGTTAATGGGCCCCTTTTGCAATGGGCCCCTAATTATTTATTATTTTTTTTTTTATTTAGTTGCATATTTATCCTCCTATCACGAGAAAGCGATCAATGCGCTATACGAGCTCGCTTAGGAGTTGCCGGCCATCTGTCTACCACACCAAGATGGGGAAATCCCGCTAAGTGCCTTTTCCAACGGCACAACAAGTAAACTTGCCGGCTTGTTCTCCACACTGTCCCTTCAGTGCTGAACGTCAAGCAGGGAAGCTGTGAATACCAATGTTAAAGTCATTGGTTTGACCCGACTCGGAATCAAACCCGAGTCTACAGCTCAAGAGACAGACGCTCCATACCACTCGGCCATCTGAGCTGTTTAAATTAAAAGGTTAGACATCCCTGGTCTAGAGTAGATTACCATCGAATGCATGTGCTTAGTGGTTGAAATAGACCAGTTTTCATATATGCTGCTCACAAAAAGAAAGCAAAAGCCTGCAATTCTGCAGGCCTGAGCAACAAAGCAAAATGGTCGAAACAAAATGTGGCCAACTGTTTTTGCAAAGTGCGAAATCACGCACAATGTTTTACTTTGAATACACCGGGTAAGTACCATTGTAGCTTCCGTATCAAAGATCTGAATGCTGTTTCAAATCCAAAATTTTTTCATGTCTCGATCGAGACATGACCATTTTCCTAGACTTTCAAGGTCCGAGACCGAGACGAGACATTGGCATAGCGAGACCGAGACACTCAAAAACCTGTCTCGAGACCGAGACACGTCTCGAGACATCCAGTTCTGATTGTTATCACGAAATTAAACTTCTTGAAGTGTTCAGACGTTTTTAAAATATCTGAAACAGTAATGATGGCCATACTTAAGTAGGGCTGTGCAAAACAAAGCAAAAGTAGGCCTATACTCAATATTATTTCTTAAATTTTTACAGTATTTTAACTATCTTTCCTATTTAATTCAAAAATTTGCTTGCACCCGTTACACGAAGTTCTGGCGTGCTTCAGCTGTGCGCTTTATTGTTGTACGCTTTAGACTTAAATACCGGCACTCTGATACTGAGAATCTTTTAAAACTAAACTGCAAATACGTTAGCTGATTCTTTTGCACTAAAGCATGTGTAGTATAACCCAGAAAAAAGACTAACACGCATACTTCTCAGGGTCCTGCTGATCAAAAGCTGATATATTGGCTAAAATTTGTTTGCATATTTTTGATTGAGTGGTTTTGCGATAGATGCACAAGCAGCGTGCAGTAGTGCGTTATGTGTGATGACGTTAAGCTAGTTGCGTCACATTTAATTAAAAAATGTATGCCAGTGCACGAAGTGCTATAGTCGTGCTGCTGGTTGCTTTGCCAATTTGTTGCCAATTAAGCTTCCATTGCAGAGTTATAGCTTTTACTTGTTACCGCTAAAACAGAAGGACGTTGCCCGTAAGCTAAATTTCACAATAAAGTTAAAAAGTGTTTTTCTACATTGTACCTCTACGATACATATTCCTGTTTCAGATTTTCGTATTACCGGTACTCAACAAAACTTTTATTCTACAGCGATTTATGACATACCGTAGGAACTAAAACAAGCATCGGAAAAATACCTAAAAGAGTAACTGAAGAAGGACTTTGAGGAGGTCTTTCAAGACTGTAAGCGACGCATAAAGAAGTGTATAGATGCGGGAGGAAGTTATTTTGAAGGAAACAAAGTTTTGTAAATGTATGAAAATAAATGTGGCCTCTCCTGACATTTTCTCCATACATATTGTATACCTCGTATAGGGCCTCCGTCGCTTTGTCGTTACAAGAGGATAAAAATAAAGAAATCAATCAATCAACGTAGCGTGTTTTGGGGTGCAAAAGCTAGCATTATGGTATTCGTGTTTTGAGTCACAAATTAAACGTTTATTAAAATTTTATTTGTGTCCCAAAATTGAATTTCATGTAGAATTGGATGTTGCTTGTACGCAAATGGATTCACAGTATTTTGAAAAGCAGTCAAACTCGAGTCCAGTAAATAAATAATAATACTCATACCTCATATTAGGCCTACCAGGAATTGAAGCTTCATTCCTCACGTTGTCAATCAACGTAGAATGAGCGATCTCACTGAGTTGGACGATGTTTTGCTAGTTTTACTGTTGATTTAAATTTTGTAACGTTTTGTGATGCCCTCGACCTATTTAGATAGTATATAACAACTAGCTACTTTTTAAGAAAGGTGAGGCATATTAATAAAAGCTTGGAGACTTTATTTGTACGCAATCGTGAATACGAATCTGCAGCCGAGGTTGTTACGTATTTCTATTATGACCTAAGAGGTCTTCGATCTCGATGTAAATTTGTTTATAAAAAGCAGAAATTTTAGCATTACGTTGTCTGAAACTACCGCTCACCAGAAAAGTTTGTGCCAAAAAATAGCGCATGCTAATGAAGAGTCATTGACCAACGTTGAACCTGTTTCGACTTTTTTGAAGTTAAAGCTAATCTTCGCAACTTCTAAGTGGATTCATCCAGTGACGTGCAGTGGTGCTCGTGATTGGTGAGGCACAGTTTGTTATTCTAGCGTCATATGTTACCAGAAGTTTTTATTTATAGTATTCAATTACAAAGAGAAGCAACGCCGTAATAACCAAAATACAAATTTACGGAATGTTTTTACATTTATTTGTTATTTACAAATACCGCACTAGAGATGGGCGAATAGTAATCATTCGTTAAAAAGTAACGGTTCTAAAATTTTAAATCAAAATTTTAAATTTTTTAGGTCAAAATTTAAAAATTTTTACGTTGTTTTTGACATAAAAATTTTATTACAAAAAAAGCGACAACGTGTTTAAGCAAGTAAAAATATTGCTGAATAGTTTTTCATGAACAAAGTACAACGAAACCAACATAAACAACGAACAAAATAGCACTAAAATTGTTTCAAGCATATTAGTCCAAAAGTACAAAATAACTTTTCTTCGGTCCGAACAAGTTAAAAAAGGTCCAAATTTCGCGAATTTGTACCCAAGATTGTCCAATCTGGCAACCACGCTTTTCTTCACTATTAGAATTAAGCTAGTCCTCAAAACTCGATCTCCAGCTACTGCGATATAACAATGAAATTCTGGAATTATTCGAAAACGATTGCCTCGTCATAAACACAGTTTACTACTTTTATACTCGAATGGTGTTTTAATGCGCTCATGTTGAAAAAGAGGCTACCTGTTTGCTTTCCACAAGCTGGTAACCAATGCTTACGACGTAATTTGTTTCATCTATTTATTAAACACTGTGTATCAAACAACATAAACGACGCAGATTTTGCATCTTGACTTAAAAAGCGGATTTTGACATTATTTTGACCCAACGCAACATTTTGACTTTATTTTGACCTAATAACTTTTAAGCTACGCCTAGTTTGAAGCTAAAACATGCTTAGTAGAAGTTTAATGGCTTTCTGAGCCTGGTAATAATATTTGACTTTTGGTTGCCTTAGTGATTACCTTAACGATTACAAGTAACGGATAAAAAGTATCAAATATCCTTTCTAAAGTAATCACTTGGAACCGTTACTCAAAAGTAACGGTTAAGCACATCTCTAATCCTCACGTATATCGTTTTGAACATGCGTTTTTTTATTGTAGACCTCTATTTTTTCGTAATTTTGTAAAGTCTTTCCATCTCGAAGGAGATTGTTGCCAACGACGAAAGACGTTCTTCTTCGGTGGGGTTATGTCAGTGGTTCTCAACCTTTTTGTGCTTGAGGCACACAAAAAAATCAAAAATTCATCCGCGGCACACTTTCACATGACAATATTTAAATTTCGAACGTACCTGTTTCATGGGACGGCTCACTATATCGTGGTTTTCACTTGAAGCTTTCTATGAAGCGCCGTGTGTAAAGCTACGCAATATAAAACTTTGCATCAATTTTTTTGTTTATTTTGATTAAATTACATGCAATATCATATATTGTTGCAATTTATCTATATTGCTGCAATATGTGTTAAATTGTTGCAATTTATCTATATTGCTGCAATTTGTGTTAAATTGTTGCAATTTATCTATATTGCAAAAAAACACTTAAATCGCCTTTTAATTGCCATGGTGATATGCTAACTAAAACAGTCAGTGTTGCCCTTTCCCTTTTTCCATGAACTCATGTAGTGTACTGGCCTGAGGCGCTGTTGTACTGACTGTGCAGTGTGCGCTTATTGGTTTGGCTGAAACTCTTTGAAACAAAGTGGCTTGGAGTTTGATGGATAAAATACTGTTATGATTGGTAGATACAATTGCGGACATATGCAAAAATATTGACGTATACGGTAGGCAAGTTATGAGCAAGCTACCAGTACCCATGCATGTATCGGTACCAGCCATGTAGCAGTTGCAGGGTATGGAAAGTTGTCAGACTAGATAGCTAGACTCCCATGTGGTTTTGAGCTTATTATTCTTTTGGTGCTGGCAAAATTCTGTTAGAATTCTGAAATTCTGTTTGGTGCTGGCAGACATTATTATTTTCTGAAAACAAGAGGCAGGGAAAAACAGAAATACATTTTTTAAAAGTGCAACCGCACAGCCAATCTTCTATTTTTGTACCAATCCACTTGAAAGGAGCGAGTTATTTTCTGTTGCCCTAAGCTCTGGCGTAAAAACTTTAGAGAGGCCTTCCTACTTTTGTAACTTGAGCTTTAGATTAATATTTCTGTTTTAAAAAGTCTCTCAATTTTGATGCTAATCTTTTCTCTCTTTTGCATGAACTTATTTTCTAACTAGCCTTCCTGCGGTAATATGGTTGTTCAATGCACGTATCGCAGCTTGGCGAAAAAATGTTTTCATCAATGTGACGTCACAATCTCAGGCCAGCATTTGCATTGGTATGGTAGCATTGCCACTACATGAGTTTATGAAAAAATAGAAGGACAACAATGACCGTTTTAATTTGCACATCACTATGGCAATTAAAGAACGATTTAAGTATTTTTTTGCGCAATTTATTTAAATGCAACAATTTAACGCAAGCTGCTGCAATTTATTTACGTTGCAACAATTTAACACAAATCGCAGCAACATAATTAAATTACAACAATTTAACACAAATTGCATCAATTAAGTTACAGTAAATTGCAACAATTTAACATAAATGAAAGTGATTTGGACAAATTGCAGTAATTTACTTAAATTCCAACAATTCAACAAATTGCAACAATAATACAATATCATATATCGAGTGTAATTTAATCACAAATACTGAAAAAATGATGCAAAATTTCAAATTGCATAGCTTCACAATCGGCACCCCATAAGATGCGACGAAAAAAAGCACGCTTTTCTGAGGGGTCGTTCGTAAAATATGTTTTGCATGCACTTTACGGACAATTTTACGCTTTTCTCATTCTATATGAGGTGCCGTTTGAAAAATACGTTTTGCATGCACTTTACGGACAATTTTGCGCTTTTCTCATTCTAAGCCAAAATGGTAACGAAACAAGTAGGACTGCATTCTGCGGACTGCAAAGAAACATTGCAACAAGAAAGGAATTACTTCAATTTGTTTCAAAGCAGTGCCATTTGTAGAATCAACATTACATACAAACTAAAGACGAATCAACACTTATCTCTGTTTCAAGACAAAATGGCCACGTAAAAAGTCGCACATTTTGCGGACTGTAAACTAAATACGTTTTCATCCAGTCTGAAACAAAACCCGTTACGAGTAACAGCGACGAGAAAGGATTTTGTTTCTTATCTTTAGGCGAAGAGAAAATAAGGTGATTGATATACGCGACGAGTAAAGCCTGGTCTACACTGAAACCGTACCAGGCTGAGAAAAGTCAAGTCAAGCCAAGTGACGTGTCTACACTGGAACTGCAAAATGGTCATACGCGGCGTGCTTTTTAAGTTGATGCAATCAAATGTCATCATAACGGTATGGATTTGGCAGAGTGGTTGGTGCATTGGGCTGCGTTGAAGAACAAACATGCACTGATACAGTTCTCTGCTTGTTTGCTAACTAGTGGGCCAGTACCCTACGACTGTATTCATTGGAACCCAAGATCCTAACCAAACAAGTCAAGTACAATTTTATTTGTTTACACTGAAATAGTCAATTACACAACAACTTTTAACATAAAAATGATAAAACAGTACAAAAGTTAGTTTGATTAGTAATTAAACAGTGGCAAACTGTACAGCGCAAGACCATTTCGTGATCATCTGAGTCAAGTTGCCCGTATCCAACAGGCGTAGAATTCGCGAATTTGTACACCAGAAATTTTGGGAGCTGGAGAAGGTTGTTGTTGGGCAGGGGTAGGAGATCATAAAGTTGTTTGGGTTTGTTGCATGCATCTACACTAGCCATCCTGTAAGTTCAATCAGGGAATCCAACAACCAATAGAATGAGTTTACCAAAGGCAGCAGTCCCCTTCAATGGGGTATCTTTATCTACTATACACAAATGTATCTGAAATCTTATTCAAATATAATTGATTAGTACACAACAATGGCGCCGCAGACTACACATGAGTACACACATAATGTAATAAACTTATTAGTAATTATGATGTTATCATGACATAATACCAACACATAATTTTTATTTATATATACAGGTAAAGTAAGGTTTCTTGTCACATCTATCATTCCACATCAGCAGTGCCTCTCAACCGCTTTCCATGATTACTCATGATTAATGTTATTACACTTGGACTATTGCAGCACAATGGTCCAGACAGCCCAGGTCCTGCGCATATATAGACAACCAACAGGTATGCACAAATAAGATGTACAAGATGCAGTCATGCACAAACAAGATTGTGGACATGCTACTTATGCACAAACAAGGTGTAGACAACCAACAACTATGCACAAACAAGATTGTGGGCATGTTTTCTCTAGGCTACTCAATATAATAAACCTAGGTCCAGTAGGCGAATGGGGTAGGTTGCCGACTAGTCATTCTGGCCTTATTCTTACTACAGTAAGGTACTAACAACCTACCCTACTGACATTTCAAAAATCAATGCTTTCAAATCACTACTTTACAGAAAAAAAAACTCCACAAGCTTCAGTTTCATCCTTCACTACACATCAACCTGCCAACTGTCAACACCGCTGAATAGGTTTAGTCCAACAGCTGGTACCAATCTTTTCGGCTGCTAAAGACTTGGGATGTAATTCATTTCAACCAAACAAATCGGCATTGAATAACCCTTTGATCTCTGCAAAACTTGTTTTCAAAAAAAAAAAAACTAGATGTACACAGGTCAATTAATTGGACATCGGTAGGTTGCCATTCTGGTCTGCTACAGCTTGGATTCTTACAATGAAATTTCAAAATACAATCCTTTGCTATTTTCTTCTGCCTGTTTACGTAAAAAAATATACAAAGACAAAGTGTTTCACGACCCAGTTGACTATTAGCCTATACCTGTACTTCAAAAATGGAAACCTCCCGGTCGCAGCGTTTGGTCGCAGCAAGTCGCAGTCGCAGCAGGCTGAGAAGAATTAAACAAACCTTAATCTTTTTTCGGCTGTGCGCGGCTGAGCGGGGCACATGTCATGCGCCGCGCAAAGCTCCATTTCAATAAAACAAACTAACTTTTGCGCCTCGCTCAGCCTCAGTGTAGACCGGGCTTAAGGCCTAGACTCAAGACCAGTTTCGGCGGCCTGTAAAATAGTGCCATCTGTAAAATAGTGCAGATCGTAAAATCTATTCGATAGTGATCGGAAAACTTACGTCATCGCTTCCAAGTAGATTTTACGATCTGCACTATTTTACAGACCGCACAATTTTACAGGCCGCCGAAACTGGTCGTGAGTGTAGGCCTCACTCGTCGCGTATATAAATCACTTTATTTTCTCTTCGCCAAAAGATCAGAAACGAAATCCTTTCTCGTCACATTGTTACTCGTTACGGGTTTTGTCTTAGACTGGATGAAAGCGTACTTAGTTTACAGTTTAATGTGCGACTTTTTACGTTGCCATTTTGTCTTGAAACAGAAGAAGTGTTGATTCGTCTTTAGTCTGTATTAAAGATGGCTCGGGCTGACTTTGTTGAGGCCCAGACCGCCCACGGAACCTCTAGCCCAGGAACCGTAACCGGCCCGGCAACTCATACCAAAAATAAAGCCCAGCCCGCCCAAAGCCCATTCTTTTTACGAACCTTTAATCACATTAATCAAACTTAAAGGGATTTCAAGAAGTGTTAGCGGCTCGTTAACGGCCCAGTAATAAACAAAGATAGAACCGGGCCGAGAGCGAACCAGTAAAAAGATCGGTTAACGGCTCGTTGGCGGGTCTCTTAGCGGCCCGTGCCATCTCTAGTCTGTATGTTATGTTGATTTTACAAATGGCACTGCAGTGAAACGAATTGAAGTAATTCTTTTCTTGTTGCAATGTTTCTTTACAGTCCGCAGAATGCAGTCCTACTTGTTTCGTTACCATTTTGGCTTAAAATGGGAAAAGCGTAAAATTGTCCGTAAAGTGCATGCAAAACGTATTTTTAAAAACGGCACCTCATATACGCTTTAACAAGTTTATGTACCGGTACTGTAAGTTTTGTTCTGGAAGCGAGGCAGCGCTCGCCAGTGCCTTACGCATGTACAGTATTTCAGCGAAGAAAGCAACGTATATTCTCTGCGCGAGTAACGTCAAGGAAGCCACTGAAGCAAAGGTCAAGTGTAGGAAGATAAATGACAATAAAATAACTGGCGTCAATAACTGTAAACTACACTTCACGTTTAGGCTTAGGGTAGGCCTACAGCTATCTAAAGCAAACTAAATAGTTTTTGCCCGTAAGTTATTTATTACGCGATAAAATTGTTGTTGTTTTGTCATGTTTTTTTTTAACGGGTGAAGCAATGCCTCCCTGACCGCACGTTCCTGGACTCAGGGTAGTTGAAGTTTTAAATCAAACCCGACATCCTCTAGTACCAAACGTGAGGCTGCAACTTACTATGAGATAATAACAAAAATACCATTTAAAGTAAAAACAAAAGTGCACAATCGAATGGATATAAGTCCGGCAAACAATAAGCACAGTTTATTGCTCCAAAGTAATTAAGTAACCATTGGTTGGATTCCATCGTCAAATTATTGCATCTGCCCTACAAATCGGATAATTAACTGCGGTACTTGGCAATATTTACGTTTTTTGTAATTTTTGATCACACCACTCACGCTTTCATCAAACTTTTAAACATCACAAAATTAACGGTGGCTCAAGAGCTGACTATAAAATACAATAGAAGTTTGAAGTAAGCAAACTTACAGTTTATACAGAATGTCTCATTAGGTTCCATTCAAAACGGTGCAATTTTTGACATGCAATTTCAAAAAGTAGTTTGAATCAGTTGCTTAGGATGTGTTATTGGCTGTACAGTGTAAGCAATGGGTTGTCCAGCCACTGCCGGTTGCTGAGCATAATTAGTTGGGTACCAAAGTTGCTGCATTTGTGCAACTGGTTGTCCACCGCTTGCTTGCCGTGGGTCGTTTGTAACTGGTTGTACACCTGGTTGTTGAGCGTATACAACCGGCTGTCCACCATATGCTGGTTGTTGAGCATAAACAATCCGTTGTCCATCTTCTGTCAGTTCTTTATAAATATTCATGGCAATTCCTTCCGAGCTGGGGTAAGGCTAAAAACAAGGCCTTATAGTTAGGGTTATCATACGTCCTCTTGTTGGAGGACATGTCCTCCCTTTTAATGAAAAATGATTTGTCTTCCGAAGACGTTAAAAAATGCCCAAATGTCTTCCTCTTCGGCATGTTGAACAGTGAAAATCGGTCCAATCATGCTTTCAGAGTATAAATGTATTATCATATCAGCAAGTACAGTACTGGAGACCTTTTTATCTTTTTATTACGATAATTTTGGGAAGTTTTAGCTTTATTGTGAGAAGAGAACCTAAATTTTGGCAAGTTTTAGCTCCCACGTGAGAAGCCCATTTTGTAGGGGAATGCGATGCTGGCAGAGCCTGTTTGCACAGTGAAAATATGGCAACCCTATTATAGTAGGCTAAGTACAATTCCGCGAAGCATGCTTCCCAATAATACAGTGTTATGTTTTACGGCTTGGTAAATGCTTGTAGTAGTACTCAGAAAATACTGTCAAAGAAAAAATACATCAAGCAACGAAATAAACGGTACGGCAACCAATTGCGCGTCAAAAGAGGCTTTACCCACGGTCAAGTTTGCTATTCACTCCCATAATCTGTTGTTTATTTGGCTACATCCCTTTGGTTAACCGAAAAACACAACGTTCTGCACACCGTACTTAAGTTTTGCTCTGCGTTCATTTGATCGTTTTAGCTCTGCTTTACTTGCAGTACAATTAATGCTTTACTAGCTGTAATTTATGAGCATTGCGTACAAGACATGGACGATCTAACAAAAAGTAGGCTATGTCTATTATTTCTTTATAGCTTACCGTATAACACTCAGGACAGCACCATCTTAATGCTACGCAAGTGAATACTGTACTGACGATGAGAAAAATCACCGAAAGACCAGCAACTACGCACGAGATGATAGATAAGATAAACCATTGCGCTTCATTGAGGAAATAGTACTGCAAAAAGTGTTTAGTTTGCTCTGAGTAATGACTTCATGAAAAATACTGAAATAGAGTCGATGACCTAAACTAAAGCAATTGTTTTAAAACTTTTATGATTGGTTGCCCCCCCCTCCAGCGAATTTTGCAACATTCATTGTCGCCTCCCTTTAATAAAATCTTTTTCCGACAAACACTTAAAAACCAGTGTTTAAGTATGAAGTGTTGCAGAGTTTCGGCATCTGCTGCATGTAATTCCCCGGAAAATATCTTGTGGATCTCTAAGGAGGCTGACAACCCCGGTCGAGTGTAATCTTGTTTTATTATCTGTAAATTTTCAAAAAAGATAATGCCATAACAAACGCCAACTACTACACATTCTCTTACAGCGTATAACACTCCGCAAAAAATAATAACAATGCACACTGTTTCAATACCCGATGTAAGTTTGTACCATGAAGTTCAAACGCTTGGTTTTACTCAGGGAGTCGAACCAAACCCGAACCGAAATTTTACAACCGGTTTTACGCTATTTTTGTCAAACCTTCCGAACCGGAACCGTATTTTTCAAAATCGCAAAGAGCGAACCGAAACTGAACCGAATAATGTAACTACTTGCGAACCTTAACCGAACCCGAAGCGATTGAAAAAAACGGCTCGCTCCGTGAGGTCATTGGCGTCACTTTGAAGCCGGTTTGAGTTCAAAATAATAGTCACTTACGCAAGTAATCTATGCATGGCCAAGAAGTCTTTTACGTTTCATATACCCTGTCCCGTAGTACACGCGTAACAAACTAAACGAAGCGCTTTGACACTAATTTAACGCTATCTGTGGATTGAATACGCCGCCGGTGTCAGAGCATAGTAACAATTCGATTATCTCGAAATTGGCTTTACTACAAGTATTTTATACATTATATTGGCCTGTCAATGCGAAGAAAAATAATATTGCTTTGTACGTTTAATTTTTTAAATGGTGTCACTAAAATTATACAATTTTTTACTGTGAACCTGAACCGGAACTTTATAAACCAGTTTTGAAATATTTTTTACTGGAGCGAACACAAACCGGAGCGTTTCAATTTATCTAAACCTTAACCCGAACTGAACCGAAATTTGAAACCGTTGTTGAACCCAAACCGAATCTGAACTGAAAAAATTGAACGGTTCGACTCCCTGGTTTTACTTCTTTGCAGTGTAGGTCCACATCAAACATTTAACATTATTTTTGGTTGAAGTTTGTTGGCAGAGATTAAAATAGTCACCACTAGTTCTGCATTAAGTATTGCAAGCCCAGAAATGATAGCCATTAGTGCTCCAAACACAGTTCCCACGATGCTAAAAGACATGCTGACAATGATCTGGAAAACATTATGGCAAAACTGTATTACTCCACAAAAAACCTCAAGTAATTGTCAAGATTTTTTGCCTTTTCGTTGGTTACTAACACTGCGGCTGCAGTTAGCATCATGCACACTGCATATATCATCCAAAAACAACTTCAGGGGTTGAAGGAACTTAATCTCTAGCCCATTTCTCGATGATCTTGCAAATTCAAAAAAAAAATATGCGAGAGATTGGAAACTGCATGTATCCTTACGCGCATCTCAGAGTCTATTTTTTTTTAATCAATGTTATTACGGTTTGATACTGTGGCATGCTTGTAGTGTGACATGCACTGGGGTAATCGCATGGTAAACGTGCCCTAAAAACAGGTTAGGCGTTTTCCCCCAAGAAAGCACATGTTATTATTAGTGTCTTACCAAACGTCTGGATGTTGTTTTTGCCGCGAAGACGTTCAAAATACCAGCTAAAGTAATCTGCAAGAGAACAAAATGATGAAATTATAAATCATTTCACATAAGAACAGAGCATGTAGTGGAATGGAAGAGGAATTTTGGTGTGGAATATGAAGGTGCTAAATATGAAAAGGAATGGATGATTTAAAAAATGGAATAATATATCATCTTTCACGTCTGCATTATTTTGAACTCAGCTAATTGATTACAAACAATCTTGGTCTACGTAAAACCCTTATGTTGTTTTCAAAACCTAATACGGAATTTTCAATATTTGTACGTAAGTCAACGGCAAACTTTAGGTTTATTCGTGACAGACGCTTTGATTTTGCTTGGCGAGTCACTGAATTTTGCTATGATTGCGCATAAATTGCAGTTACTGCTTTCCACCTAATAATGAAATACAGCAAGGTACGCATTATCATGTGACGAAACCGCATTGTAAGAAGAAGGTTATAGCTGAGCTCTAGCCTACTCCTAAAAACCAGGGCTGGGGAGCCATTGCAGAAAATGTCTGGCTCCGGCTCCAGCTCCGGAGCTCTCAAGCGTTACATCTGTGGCTCCAGCTCCGGCTCCGGAGCTGAATATTTTTTAAGTGCGGCTCCGGCTCCGGCTCCACAAATTATGGTCGGCAAAGATTTGCTTCAGTCTTAAAGTCAGACCATCAGAGTCGAAGCATTTTCTGTGAATAATCGGAATGCTGTGAATTTATATGCAGACAAAAGACGCAAACCTGAACACTGGCAAGTGGTAACTAATAAGTATACGTGGAAATTTGTGCAGTCTTCACGAGCATCTGATCAGCTTCTGGACTGTCCAGAGTCCACCTTGAGATTATATTCACGGGATTGTCAATTATTACTAGTTTCCAAATTCACTATTTTATGGTGCATAAGGTGGACGCTGACAGGAATGTTGTTTAGTTTTCAAGTCTATTTTTCATTTTTGTTTGTTTTTCGGGTGTCACGGCCATGTGCAAGGTATGTTTTCCCTCTTATCTTTTTTTCCCATGTCTTAACGTTTTTTCTGTTTTGTCTTGTCTTTCTTTTCATGAATTTTCTCTTAAACGCTGTCGTTTTGTATTGTATTTGCATTAACAAGAATAAAAAAAAATTACTACTTATAAACATAGTAGGCCTATCCAGCTGACTTGCAAAGAAAACCATGACAAATTTGTCAAATAAAAAGAATAATTACGAAAAGAATAAACTCTGCCCCATTTTCCTTTTTAATGTTTCTTAAGTGTAATTAAATCAGCCTAGACTAAACAGACATAATGAGAGTTAATTGTCACTAGTATGCCGATACTAGACTTTGTTATGCATAGGCTTACATTCCTTTTTTGTTGTTATAAAACGTTTTTGGTGTTGGCATAGATACCATCTCAAACGTGCCAAAATTTGCAAATGATGCGAACTTGTTTGTCTAAACACTACGCTACAAGACAAAAAACAATTGGTTATAGAATCAACAAACTAAGTGGTCTTTTTGTGCCAAAAATTGAAGGCTCGGTTTGGTCAAGATTTTGAACCATTCGGAGCCGGAGCTAATTGTTTCATTTATGGCTCCAGCTCCGGCTCCGGCTCCACAACAAATCCAAATTACGGCTCCGGCTCCGACTCCGGCTCCGAGAAAAATGCTTGGCTCCGGGGCTCCGAGCTCCGGCTCCGGCTCCGGCTCCCCAGCCCTGCTAAAAACTAAGGATTGGATCAACTACGCCTATTTGTTAGTATGGAAGTATTCACAGAGTGGAATATGGTTCAAAAGATTTTTGGTACGGAATGGATTAATATTCTCAAAATAGAATATGAAAAAAAACTCATCTATTTCATTTCGTGCTGTGCGCCCTATAGAGTAAGTTCACCTAAATAACGTAATGAAGCAGTAAGAACGTACCGGTAATGAAAAAGCAAACTGTGTTAAAAACAATTCTAGTACTGGAACTATAGTGTTGTAAAAAAACGATTTCTTTTACTTCGTGTTTTTTTTTTCATTGCTTTTTTGTTTTGTTGTTGCTGTTTTTTTTTATGTTGTTGACCATTTCATAGCTAATTGAGTAGTCTATCTCGTTTTGGCTTGATATCAGCTCAAATTGAGGCAAAACAAAGCTGTTTTTTATGGTACCGTTGAGTTATTTGCAATGTCAAGTTACCATTATTTCATTAACAACACAAATATAGCCTGCACTCATGGCTCGGTGTTAAAGATGGCATTTATGACCCTACCATGAGCCAATATGGGTGCCCTAAGTGCTAGTTTGACGATCCAAGCTAGTGTTTCTTCCCGGGAAGTCGGGACAAGAAACAAGAGGTTTTGAAATTTTTCGTTTTCCGGGAAGTTTATGTCGGGATTCCGGAAATGTCTTTACATTAGTGAGAATTTTAGTGGTACTGATATCTATTGTTCCCACATAAAAAATGCGTCAGTTATTTTGCGTTACTGCAAATTAAATTTTTTTTGCTTGCTAAAAATTATTTTTCAAAATTCGCAAAATTTTTTCACACAAAATGCTTGTGAGATCAAAATTTTTTCTTCAATTTGTCGAAAAAATGGAAAAACTCAACCTAAGTTGGTCAAAACAACATAACAAAATGTTAAAAATTAAATCTGAAATGTTGAAAATCAGAAAAAAATGTCAAAATAATCAATTTCCCGCGAAAATTTTTGGAAATTTCCTCAATCCCAGGAATTCCGAAGATTTTCAGGATTTCGGAAATTTCCCGGAATTCCCGAGAAATTTTTTGAAAATTTCGTATTTCCCGGGTAGTAGAAAATTCGAGAAAAAGGGAAACCCTAAGCCTAGCCGTTAGCAGGACTTTTTGTCGTTCCGCTAACTGTCTAGTTTTGCTGCTTTTTTCTAGCTTTAGGCCGCTGACAAGCTGCAAGACCATTACTGAAAACCCATTAAATTTATTTATTTTTAATGATACTCTCAAGCGATATAATTTTGCTAAGTAAAGCTTTCTTTTTTGCGTAACTTGTGTTTAATTTTTGCTTGGCAAATCGAGGTTAGGTGCATGAAATGCAAGTCGTTTGACTGGCTCAATGTAGATTTGGGTTTGATCCTTGAACGTATCAATTTGTGCAAGGTTTCTGTGGCTCGCTATCATGTTGACATTTCGTAGTAACAAATTAAAAATCTTTTGTGTGTACCGCTGCTGATTGCTGACACAATGAATCAATCACCTTCGTTGTTCAATGTTCATCTCTTATTGCGATAACTGGTAAAGTCATAGCTCTAGGTTAAAGTATTTGTTACGAAGCAAACTGTTTCTCCCGATTTTATATTAAAAACACCAAAGAATGGGTCCTTTTATTGGAAGGGAACCTATACTTTTCGACTGTACCAAGCGTACCCATGTTGTTGGAACAGTAAATAAAAAGAGTATTAAAATGCAACCCTGATTCGCATTAAATTACAATTTAAAAAAGTGTGCGACTGAAATACTCTCCCCATAAACCTGTTTTTCAGCATTTTACTCGACCCAAAATGTACGTAATAGCAATACGCAGCAAAATTACGTAGCACTTTATTAAAGTGTATCTGTTAAACATTTGAGTATAACAAAAAATCAAAGATAAAAAAAAAACAAACAAACAAAAACGCGTTTTTTTTTGCAAAAAAAACGACTGTTTTTTTTGACTTACAACACCAACTGGAATACTTTAAAAGGTCATTTAACCTGACCTATTTCTCATTTTCGGTGAATCGTGACCTCAACTTTCCAGTGTAGAATACACATTACCGAAAAGGGAAAAAGACGATAAAACAAAATCACAACAACTTGCCCAAAATCCACACCAGATTCCTTCGCCGATAACCAAACGTCTATAGCGGGAATTTACCAAGTTTCCTGATGAATCGAGTGCAGCTGTGATAACTCCAACGCTTATGCATAGAATACCCCAAAAAACTTCAAAATTCTGAAGGAAAATTATGCTTTCGTCATGAAAGGTGAAGGCATCTATCGGATAGCTGCAGCTTCTAGCACAAACTGTGCAGTGAGCTGTCCATTGTCCAATATAAATATCGGCAGGGCCGCTGTGAAGATTTGCTACCTCCGCGACAAAAATTTCAATTCAAAGGATGTAGCTATACGATTATAAAGGCATCTAAATGACCCAGGGTGAGTCGTGGGAAATTGCCATAAATAATTTAGGAATTTCTAACTGGGGAATCAAATCCCGGACTTCGGGCAGCAAGCATACCCTCCAAACTAGTGTAATGCAAATTGTGGTAGGCGTAGCGGGTGCCCGTGGTACGGTACGCAAGCAGTTGACTGCCGGTACGTGGCCAGTTACAGTAAACATAGAGTATCCTGACTACTGAGTATTATTTTACTTAGATCAGAGCATGTTTTCACTCAGTAACCTGAGCATTTTTAGCGTCATTTCACGGACTTAACTTTCCAGCACTAATACAAAATCTAAAAAATGCTAATTTGCAGTTTTGTTGAGTCCAGAAGTGTCGCAGTACCATAAATGTATTAACAGGAACTCCTTAAAAATTAAGAGGGTGAACTTGAGCTTCTTTAGCCCTCCTGAATTCGCCAAAGTATTTATATGTGATATAACAAAAACATTTAATGTACTTACGGCAAGCCTATTCCGCGTTTTTCTCCATGAGTAAGGCCAATTTGGATTTGTAGATGTGTCAGATGCTCTTCGCATATGAACAATATGTGACAAATTGCCATCAGTCGCATCGGTTTGTTGAGTTGGTCTGGTGTCAGCATTCATGACTTGATACAAATCGATACAAGCTGGTAAACTACTTCACTACATAAGTTTACTGATCTTTGGGATTACAACAGGAGTGGTGGAGTGGTAAACCTTTTTTTTTACGAAAAGACCAAAACATTAAAAGTAATGGTATCAAGTAAGTCAGTTGCGCTGAATAAATAAATGCAAGTTCCTAACTACAAAAATTTGGCGCAATCATCGCGCGCGCTAGGGTTCGGACCAGTGGCGCTGAAAAGGGGAAAAAAGCGGGGAAAATGCGCTGGAGCCCATACAAGTCTAGAAGCCCACTCCGGGGGTGGATGACCAATATTTTTTGAGGATGCTCCTTAATTAACTTCAGTTCTCGCGTCACTGACCAAGGGCCGAAACAAAGTGTTTGATCCTAGCCCCCAAATCTTTTTTTTAGCAGCCATGGTTCGGACCACACTGTATTAGCAAGAACAGCCACAATTTTTTACTTGAATTCATAGAATCTCCCTTACTTTTTTGCGATAACCTTGTCACCATTGCTCACAGTTGTGCGTTGCATAATTTAAAAGCTGCGTGTTTCCATACGGCTACAAGTAGGCTTATCACTAATCTTTATTACTTTCGCTAAGTTTCAACATATCTACTGTACTAAAGGGCGTAGCCTTTTGTTTCTGGCGAAGCCGCAGATGGCAGTTTTTAAGAAAAACAATAATAAGCTCCCATTTCCTTGTTCTTACTAGCCACAGTAGTTTAACTTTTTTTTCATCCTTAACACGCAAATGTTTGGTGTTTATCAACACTACGCATTTAGATAAGGGTCTATAAATGGAATGACGATACACGTGCAAAACGTGTTTCCTATTAGTCCAGTCGCTGAACGGTTTAACCCGGAAAAAAAAACCTAAAGCTGAAACTTTCACAAATGGTATATTTGGGTCTGGATAGCCACCAAAAAAAAAGAAACATCGATCCGACGTGGTAATATCGAATTATACGCGATCTAAAAAAAACGGGTGATGACGTCATCAAGTAAGTGTAAAAAAAATATTTCTCTGAATATGTTCGAGTTTGGCGTTTTCGCAAGGTATTTCAATGCTGAGACCAATTTTACTAAAAGCTTAAGCCAGTAATAGCTATGGTTGCAACATCGAGACAAAGAACTAAAACTGTGTCTAAGTTTTCAGTTCTTCAGCGAAAACAATGCAACAACAGTTCAAAGTAAAATTGTAAGTAGCGCAGTATACACATACGCTTCTCAGATTCCGATGAGCAATCTTGAATTAAAAGTGCAATCTTGAAGTGCAAGTGCAAATAAAGTGCAATCTTTTTAGATATTAAATCATCAATGCAATTTGCACTTTCGATCTGCATGTATACGTTTTTTTTCCTTAGATTCAACATCAACTTCCTGCACAAACAACCTACATTACCGTAACTTCAAAATGACATCTAAACTATATTATTTTTCGAAATTAGAAAAAGCGTAGGATTATTACATTCATCGGTGAACTGTAACGATGCGCTGTAATTTACCTTGTAGACAAAGCCGTATTAAGGCCTAGGGGGCCCCGTGGCTAATTTTAGGGGAGGCCCTCATGCTTTTTTGTAGGCCTGATTTTGACGTTAGTATCAGAACTTTTTTAGAGGACGCCATTTAACGATCTTTTCTAGAGTGGCACGCCCATGTAAGCAAACAAAATGCAAGGTAAAGGTGGTTTTGCTCAGAATACGATTTTCATTCGATTTTGCATTTTCATCCGATTTCGCTTAGCAACTGAGCTCACGGCCGGTTTTAAATTTTACAAGTAACTTAAGTTAACAGTTTTTATTTTCTTATAATCAAATTTAATCCCAATTAATTGTTAGGTATATGCTGCAGAAATACCATATAATCATAGGTGGCGGAACCGGGGGGGCCCTAATTTACGCGTTTATTTCTACAATATTGCCTCTGCATGAATGTAGTTGAAACTTTATAGGCCTACCATCATAATTAAAACCCAGGAAAGAGCTTAAATCCAGAGATGTTTTCTTTAAAATTTTGTTCGTGGGGTGGGGAGAAGAGAAACTAAAAGCAAGAACTGTCGGTCTGAAGCCCACATAAATTGAACATGTCACATGTGGACAGGCTAAATATGGATTGTAGGCGTAGGGCCGGATTTACGTATAGGCTAAGCTGGCTGAAACCTAGGGCCTCGGAGAAAATGAGAGGGCTCATCACGAACAATGAAGACCATTTTTTTTTCTTCACCGATACTTTCAGTGGAAAACAGAACATCTGAAGACGTATATACCTTTTTTTTCTCTTCACTATACCGATATTTTCAGTGAAAACAAGACATCTGAAGACGTGAAGACCTTTTTTGCTCTTCCAATCAGTGTGATCAAATAGCCTAGGGCCTTTCATTATCTAAATCCGGCCCTCAGGAGCGTGTTTAGGGGCGGAGCCATTGTGCCATGTCCTCCCCCTTTTGATTCTGCCTTTTACGAAACAAGAACAATTAGGCCGACTAATGATGCCAAGTGACTGAAATATGCCAGATTCTTTTGATGGTTTCTGTAGCTTATGGCCAGGAGCGAATCCAGAGGGGAAGGATATGCATCCTCTCACCAACCATTTTCAAAAATGTTTTTGATGCATACAATTTTTCTATAATTTCGAACCTCTTTGATAGCTATAAGCCGCCTTAAACACGCATACTGGTAATTAAAAATGTGCGAACAAAATGTATCACATTTGGCGAAGCACTCATAAATAGGGTTAAAAAATTTAAACACAATTTGCCTGAAAATCATTCAAAAAGCACTAAAATAGCCATTCCAGTATGTAAATTTTCTAACATTTTCCGGGGTAGCATGCCCCCGAACCTCCTACAGTTTTTCTACTTTCTTAATAAGCTTCAAATTAGTTCTGCCGAAAAAAATACGCTGAAAATTTATGACCCCCCTTCCTTTTTAAATGTCTCCCTGCGCCACTGCCGGCTCTGGTTGTAGATGAAGAAAATCCGGTCATTAGTTTTGGGCTCCCCCCCCCTACTCTAGAAATGCTTCCGCCATCGCTAAATGATATAATATCATAAAAAATTACAAAATCAGAGAACATTTGATGTGAAAAACCTTGAAACAGCTTGATTTAAGAATTCTTAAAGTGATTAGCATAAATTTTGAGACTACCATAAGTTATTAGCGGTTTTTAGAGTCTTGGGGTCAGATTTGACCCCAATAACCGTATGAGATTTGAACTAGGACATTTTTTGCATTAGATTGTGCGAAAAGAGAAAAAGTCACTCTCCGCTATATAATACGACTCAGAATACAATGGAAAAGGTCTGGCTCGCTTGTGTTCAGCGATATCCGTTGAACCTATCATACAAGAGAATGTTGCGTCATCGGTCAGCGTTGAAAAAAAAAATCAATTTGTCGTTCATGGAAAAAAAAAAGAACTTAGATTGCGCAGATATTACAAAGATTAAAGACGAAAAAATCCAAATATTTTTGTTAAATGTAATTAACATGTGTGCCTGTGATATCGCAGGGTGTGCGCTGAGCACCTTAAACCTCTGGAGAAAACCCCTGCCTACAAACTCTGATATCTACTGTATTCAATTTTTGCAGGTACCGGAAGTATCTCAACATGTGTTGCCAAGAAAGATTGAGCCTGAAAAAATGTGACCGGCAGAAAGAGCTCTAATTTCTAGCGTTTTATCTCGCGGAGAATGTCATAGGGATGCTTGTGAAAAAGATGCAGAAGTAAATAAACCTACAAGGTTAACTATGTGAAACCCATTTCAACCATTTTTTTAATATTTTTTGCCACCGAACCCTGCTTTTAATCTTGATTTAGTTGAACTGTTAGCCTACATTCTAAATATCACTTTTGCAGCAGAGTGTCTAGGCCTAACATGCCGTACGTCTGGTGATATCGCATTTCAAAGCTTTTTAATAAGCACAAAAGGATCTATGACATCACAATACCCAAGTGTGCAATTCTTTAGGGCCTAAGTGTGCCGGCGGCAGAGCAGTCGACTCAGGGGGGCCAATCGTTTATCAGGGGGGCCAAAGCTTGAAATTTAGCATAAAAGTCGCTGTTTTCAAAAGAGTAAGCTTATTGATTGAGGGGCCAAGCATGTCAATTGGGGGGGGCCAGGCCTCCCCTGGCCCCCCTTGGCGCCGGCCCTGGACCCCTGCCTTAGGCCTGCCTCTGTGTTTGATTCGTTTTTCCCAGTTATTACCTAGTTTAGTTTCGAGACAGGGGTGCGACATTATTTGAAATGTCTTGGTTCTTTAAAATATGTCGAGTGAAAATAAGGAACAAAAATTGCCATGTTCCAGCAGTCGAATATTCCTAAGTTGGTGGACTGAAAAGCATGGCATGATAACGATAAAGTCTCATTGATATTTGCTTTGTAAGTAAAATAATATAAACCCCTGGTCTATGATGTGACCATAGACATTTTAGTCTATGGCAGGGCTACTCAACTTTGATCAGGATCGGTCCAATTGAAGTTCATTATTTGCAAAGGTCCAGAAAAAAATTATGGCTGGTTTGATTCCGGCAAAAAAAAAGCTATTCCATTCGGTTGGCTGAGTGATTACAGACATTGCTATCGGCGCGGGAGGTTTAGAGTTCAATTTGCTCGCCTACCAAATTGGACATTTAGTTATTAACCCTGTCCACTTTGGTAGGCCAGGAAATTGAATTTAAATCTCCCGCGCCGATAGCAATGTCTGTAATCACTCAGCCAACCGGATGGAATAGTTACCCTGTCCACAACCGGCTGGTTAGCTCAGTTCTCAAGTGCACGCTATCGGTGCGGGAGGTCTGGGGTTCGATTACCGGGCCGGTCAAATCGGCACAGTGTCGCCAACGGCTCGCCACCGTTGCGACGTTTCTTCGGAGCTGTGTTGCCCAGGCGCTAAGCTGCGGCGGTGGGCCCCGTCACTAGTGACACGCTTCGGTGTAGTACCGCGAGTATAATGAAGATTTGATTTTGATTTTTTTCCCTATCCGAGTGTCCGCATGTCCAGTTTTGTTGGTTCCAAATGCCGACGGGCTTGCTGCATCATAATCAAGTTTTTTATTCATAGTCATTTGTAGATGTCACAACTAAAACAAGTGTTTATGACATCAAAAATTCAATTGTGATTCAGAAAGCCCGTGGGCTTTTGGAACCACTTAAACTAAACGTCGCCAACGACTTGCCGCCACTGCGATGCTTCTTCGGAGTTCAAAAGTGTGTTGCTTGATAAAGTTTTAAGTTATCACTTGGAAAATATTCGATATGCTAAAATTTTATTGGGACCCAGCTTCAGCATTCAGTAAGTCCGGATTTGGATTGCGGTCCGCCAGTTGAATAGCCATGGCAATGGCCATGGTTTTTAAATTTTGGTAAAAGCAGTAGGAAATGTCTTTCCATCTGAATTAAATAAACAATAATTGGCAAATTTCTACAAAGACAAAAAAAAATTAGTTACAAAAACGTAATTTTTATTCAAAAACCTAAGCTACTGCCCTGGACATTGTTTTGTTGCAATTATTCAACGAAGGAATTGTTATTCCTGTTTTCGAAACAGTTAGTAACCCATGAATAATTACAGTACATACCGGTACTGCAAGTAGCCCATCTACATGGGAACTAACTGCTAAGTGCGAAAAGACAAAAAGTGGCCCACATGGTCGTTGATCAAAAGAATGAATTAACGTACCTATGATTGAGGGAAAGCGAATGGAGCTGACTGTAAGCATTAGTCCGAAAAGACAAAAAGCATTGAGCCATGTGGTCTTAGATCAAAAGAAATAATCAACCTGCCTGACAATTATCTCCATTTGCTAACGTTTTCTTTTAAAAAGTGTAAGATAAAAAGCTCTAGGGTGACTCCTTTATATTATTCTGCTAATCTACGGTATACAAGTCCAACAAAATCTTCCCCACTATGCAGTGTTTTACTCCTTTACATTATGCTATGCTAAAATTTGAAATTCATTAAATAATGGTAATGTAGTGAAGGTTTAGGTGATTTTGCACAAAGATGGATTGGAAGCAGGTTGCATCGATGTGTTGGTGAACAACAAGCAAATTCAAAATACACACTAGATGGCAGCTGCAAGCACCCGCTTATGGCTTCCCGATCAAGCTTACTAGGGACCCAAACGTCTAAGGGAACAGGTGATTGACTTCGCTTTTACAACTTAAAAAAACAACAAATCCCTGCAAAGTATAGGTGGGCATTATCACACATGAAGTAAGTTTAATTTCCTGCAGCCTGTGCTCCATAAACTTAATAATATTGTAACGACTTCTTACATTTCTGTAATACAGTCATCGAAATCTCAATAAAACTATTATCCTTAAATTTCTTCACGTGTACAGTGATGATGCTGCACAAAAAATCAAAACTTCATTATACTCGCGATATTACGCCCAAGCGTGTAACGAGTGGCGGAGCCCACCTACGCGGCGCAGCGCTTGGGCTACACAACTCCGAACAAACGTCGCAACGGTGGCGAGCCGTTGGCGACACTGTGACGATTTGGCCGACCACGCAATTGAACCTCACACCTCCCGCACCGATAGGGTGGGCTTAGCAACTGAGCTAATCGGCCGGCACAATGCTACACAAGTCTGCAGCAAAATCATCTTGTTTGTCTGACATTTCCAACAAGCTGGCAAATCTTGCAGTAAATTCAAACAATAAACGCCATGATTCTTGAAGGATTTGTGCAGCTGCAAGGACGACTGCATTCACACAAAACGAAATTAAATCATGGAGCTTGTGCTCGTTTCTAAGGGCCAAGAAATCGCGGCATAAAATGGGATGTATTATTTTGATATATCAAAAAATGAAGTTACAAAGTAAAAATTACGAGATTTTAAATAAACAGAAATTACGAAAAAAGATCTACATTTACTTGCCATTAACATGTTTTTTATTCAGAAACTCATTAACAACAATTTATTCAAGAATTTTTTGAAAAGGATGGCATACACCGCATTAAAGCAGTTTGAATAAATATAAAAAAAGAATGTTTGACTTTTTCGTCTTTCTGCCGCTCTCAACTAGGGCTTATTTTAAGGGTAGGGCTTACATTAAAATCATCCTCAAAAATCACGCTAGGTTTTATTTTGCGTCTAGGTCTTATTATCGGGGAAACACGGCAATTACAACCAATTTCGCGAAACCACAAGCTTGATAATCTGATAGCGGATTATGCTAGCTATTACTCTAACAAACTCTTCGCCGCAATGCGAACACAGTTTTAATGCGAGGAATCCACAAAGCTAAGTCATGAGTCCAATGCACCAACCACTTGGCCAATTCCCATGTGCCCCTTATTGCTGCTTAAAACGTCAGTTTAACCACAAACTCATACGGCTCACTCACGAATGAAAAAGTTTTAAGCCAAAATAGCTCAAAAACATGTTTCCCTACTGCCCTCTAACGGATTACATAAATTTGCTTGACTTTCATGAGGTTTCCTGAAATTTCACGTTTTTTACGTTTGACTCCAAGTCAGGCGCTCTGGAGTAACCCTTCATTATATTGATATTTTTGTTACCCACATTGAGAAAAATATCCTCCGATAATTTGAAGGTCCTAGCTGTTGTCATTTAACAGTTATGAGCTTGTGAACATTTTCTTATTATTGACTTTTGACCCCAAACCACTTGACTGCCACCCCCCGCAAGTTGTGAGACCCAAGTTTACGTCGAGGTCTATCATCCCTGAACATTTCAAGCCTCTAGCATCAGCGGTTCAAACGCCCTAGACTGCGCAAGATTGGCAACATTTATCGGTTTTTTGACCTTTGACCCCGAGTCACGTGACATAGAGCGTTCATGGTTGGTACACTGCAAGGACATATCAAGACACACCAATCCTATCAAATTCAAGTACTTATGTGTTTTGGATGAATAGTTATACGCCAAACGACATATTTGCGTATTTGACCTTTGACCCCAAGTGACGTCACGCAAAACTAATCATTGCTGGTGTTTTTGTACCCTTGTTGAGATGCATCTGCTCCGTAAATTTGAAGGTCCTACCAGCTGCCATTCACAAGTTATTAGCGTTTGATCAAACTTTTTGTCAATTTAATTGATTGACGTTTGACCTTTGACCTGTTGACCGCCACCCCCCAAAAGTTGTTAGGCACAAGATCACATGGAGGTCTATCATCCCTGGGAATTTCAAGTATCTAGCATCAGCGGTTCAAAAACCTTCAAATGCACAAAAAACTGCTGAGGTTCGTTGATTTGACTTTTGACCCTAAGTGACGTCACGAACAGGTCATTTTTGTGCATATTTTTGTTCCCCACATTGATATGCATATACTGTGAAAATTTGAAGGTCCTACCTGTAGTCATTCAAAAGTTATTAGGTTTTGGTAAAATTGGTTGTTTGACCTTTGACCTTTAACCTGATGATCGCCAACCCCCAAAAGTTGTTAGGCACAAGTTCCCAATAGGATCTACCATCCCTGAACATTTCAAGTCTCTAGCATCAGCGGTTCAAAAGCCTTAGGCTGCGCAAGATTGGCAACACTTCCCGATTTTTTTGACCTTTGACCCCGAGTCACGTGACATAGAACGTTTATAGTTGGTACACTGCAAGGACATATCAAGACACACCAATCCTATTAATTTCAAGTTCCTATGTGTTTTCCATCAATAGTTATACGCCAAACGACATATTTGCGTATTTGACCTTTGACCCCAAGTGACGTCACGCAAAACTAATCACTGTTGGTGCTTTTGTACCCTCGTTGAGATGCATCTGCTCCGTAAACTTGAAGGTCCTACCAGCTGCCATTCACAAGTTATTAGCGTTTGATCAAAATTTTGATCATTTTATTTGATTAACGTTTGACCTTTAACATTATGACCACCACCCCCCAAAAGTTGTTAGGCACAAGTTCACATGGAGGTCTATCATCCCTGGGAATTTCAAGTCTCTAGCATCAGCGGTTCAAAAGCCTTAGGCTGCACAAAAATCTGTTAAGATTCGTTGATTTGACCTTTGACCCTAAGTGACGTCACGAACAGGTCATTGTTATGCATATAATTATTCCTCACATTGATATGCATATACTGTGAAAATTTGAAGGTCCTACCTGTAGTCATTCAAAAGATATTAGGTTTTGGTAAATTTGGTTTTTTGACCTTTGACCTTTAACCTGACGACCGCCAACCAAGTCTCTAGCATCAGCGGTTCCAAAGCCTTAGGCTGCACAAAATTTGGTGTTGAAAAAAAAAAAAGAAAAAAAAAAAAAGAATTTTTCGGAAACAAAATATTTTTTTTCTAGAAAGTGGGGGGGCTGTCGGGAAAAGTTAGGGCGACCAAGGTGTAGACCTAGGTGGGACACACATTTGAACTCTAGGTCACTTTTGAATTGGAACAGTAGTTTAGCAGCTACAGCTGCTGGAAGTGTCAAAAAGTGCACAAATGGCCAAACAAAAACAATATGGCTTCCCTTTTCGGGAAGCCATAATTAAAGTCGACAACTCAACATTCAGACTGTTTTTGCTTTGATGTACTTAATGTAACACAGTAATCGCAGTTTGTTTGGGGGTTCTGTTGATCTTTCAGAGCCTATTGGCTATCAATAAAATGTCACATGTTAACATTGACTAAAATAGTCGGGTGGAAAATTCGATCATAATAAAAGTCTATGTTGGGAAACAGACCAAAAAAGGTTAAGAAGCGCTGGTCTATGGTGTGACAGCATGTTTCAGTATGACGTCAGATTAAGTGCAAGCTTAATTTAACAGCAAAACAATCAAAATAGTACAGTATGCGTACATGCACGCGCTGCATTTTTTACTGCATATCATTGATGAGACACCTCAGCACATTTTAAGGACTCCCATCTGTAACTTAAAACATCGTGTAGCGCGTGGGGACTAATTACCTAACTAACCAATGTACTTGTACAAAGTTTAACGGGCCACTTTGAAAGCTTTGGCGGGCCACAAGTGGCTCATGGGCAGCGGGTTGGACGCCCCTGATCTAGGATCTGTTTTTTATAAGATCGAAAAAAGATATTTTTTAAATTTTGAATCTTATCATTGGCTCTGAGTCGAAAAAAGTTGCTCATATATTCTCACTTCGAATTCCTGCCCAGATGACATTATCTTTCAGATCTCCGGCAAAAAACGATATGTCCATTTAAAAGACATCAAAAAGCAAATAAGCGAGCTGTATTGCCATAATCACCAAGAATATAAAACAAAACCCGCAAACGAGTTTTTATCTGTTAACAGTATACATATGTTTCTAAATAATTGCAATCAGATATGGTTAAATGCTATAAAATCAAATCTTCATTATGCTAGCGGTATTATGCCGAGTTTGCCAAATCATCCTGATTATTTGTCTATTATGCTAATTGTCTGATCTAGTTTTTGAGCTTATTACCTTCTGATTTGAACTATCAACTGCCTGCTGCTGTATTTTCTGATTGTTTTCTGTTTGTCTGACTACTGCCTGTAACTTCGTTCTGACTAAATTTCTTAGTCTGCTGGTGGTACCCCATCTTTACCGCATCTTGCAAAACGATTTTCATCACTCATCACCTAGTGCTAAATATATTTACAAAACTTATAGTTGAGAATGAAAAACTGTGCACACAGAATTACCCCTAACAATGTACAAACAATTTGTTCAGCACAGGCCAACAAATTTGTTACCAGTATTGGCACGTCAATATAGTTTTTATGGTTGTCACGTTGCCGTTTGCCGTATGAGCCTCTTTAAAGTATACTTAAACCATAGCTATCGATTAACCATCAGTTAATGGTTGTGTTCCGTTTGGTTGTTGAACACCTTCAATTGGCTATTCACCAATAGTTGGTTGTTGAATACCTGCAACTGATTGTACATCTATAATTGGTTGTTGAACATTTGCAACTGGTTGCTCACCACAGGATGGTTGCTGAAGATGTGATAAATTTTGTTGTTCGTCATTTGCTGGTAGTTGAGCATACGTAATTGGTTGTTCACAGCTAGCAGGTTGTTGAGGATGCACAACTGGTTGCACACTGATGGATGGTTGTTGAGCAATAACCATTGGTAGTCCACTACTAGTTGGTTGCTGAGCATAAGCAATTGGTTGTCCACCAGCTGGTTGCTGAACATAAGCGATTGGTTGCTTACCATGTGAAGGTTGTTGAACATATGGTTGTCCACCAGCAGCTGGTTGATGAGCATAAATAACTGGTTGCGTAACAAGTTGTTGAGTATTGGCAACTGGATAACCACCGCTCGCTGGTTGATGAGCATACACAACTGGTTGTCGGCCGGGATGTGCATAAAGTTGCCGTCCACTGCTTGTTGGTTGCAGAGCAAATGCAACTGGTTGTTGAGCATACGTAACTGGTTGTCCACCATACGCTGGTTGTTGAGCATGAACAGTTGGTTGCCCATCTTCTGTTAGATGCTGATAACTATTCATGGAGCTTCCTCCTCCATAGGTGTGAGAATAAGGCTGAAAAATAAAACGATACCATAAAGCAATACCGTAGAGCGAGACAGCGCTGTTTCTGGCTATTAGCCTTCATCAACCGCTCTCAGGTAAGAAACATTCATCTTCCAGGACGAATGATCTTGCCAGGATCACTCATCCCTTCGGATAAATATTTCTTAAAGAATTTAACCTTTGTGGTACGCATATCCACTCGTGTGGCTACGTCACCATTCCAGTCAAACTCCTTACGTGGTCAGGGTGAAGAGCAAACAACCAAAGAGCAGCGTCCTTCCTGGCCTACCGGACGGGAAGTCATGACGACTTCCTCTTGTTGGGTCAGAGGAAGAGGAAGTCGTCATGACTTCCCGTCCGGTAGGCCAGGAAGGACGCTGCTCTTTGGTTGTTTACCATAAAGCAATGTTACGCAGCCTACATTAGCCCTGCTGAACCCAAGGAATCCACGAAAAATCGACTACGTTTACTTCATCTTAAATAAATGTGAAGCAGTTTTTTTTTTTAATTTACAAATTCATTTTTTATGTTTATAGTACATGAATATATTTTTTTACAGCTAGAGGCGAATCTAACAGCATAATCCGCTTTATCGCACCGAAACTATAAATCCTAAACCACAGACAATTGTTTGCTAAAAAATAGTTTGGTTTATCTCATTGCGGTTTATTGCATAACCGCTTTAAGTGAACGAAATTAAACGGCATTTTATTCAATTAAGAAGATCATGCCACGAACTTTAGCGACAGAAACACGACTTTCTGAACAAAAACACATTGTTTTTATGCGCAAATAAACTCGCCTAATGCCATCGTCTTAAAAAAATCAAAACCACCAGTGATTAAAAATTAAAAACAATTCAACGTGTGATGTTCTTCAAACACAATTACCGGTTCAGAAAAAAATTAAGAAAGTCACCAGTACTTTGTATTTTCACATAAATGCATAACTTTCTTGATCGCACAAAAAGTTTGTCACATTGACTAAGCAATTGACTGTATATTGGTTTACTAGCTTTCTGCTGAAGAATATGTTAATTCAAGCTCACCGTACTGCAGTCGCATCCACAACAAACTTGACTGTTGCTACCACAGCAAGCGCCACACCATCTCAAAGCCAAGAAGCTAAAAACTGCACTGACGATGAGAAAAATCACTGAAATAGATGCAGTAGCGCACAATGTGATGCACAGGATGAACCAGCGTACTTTCATCGAAAAATAATACTGAAAAAAATTTTTGGCATGCATTCATAACTAATACAAAAGATTGCTTTTGCTCGTTCAAATACAACCAGGCCTACGTATTATGTCATTGCATCCTTTGGAGGTGCACTTAGCTGTCGCTAGGATTGCTAGAATTTATACAGCAATGGTCGACAACCTTTTCCCATGAGGTTTGTACGAAGGACATTAAACTAGATCTGTACCAAGCATAAGATGAGTTGTATCAAACATTTCACACTTTGGGGCCTGAAAGTTTAAAAATCATGATTTAAGGTGCTTACTACTTCAAATGCTTGAGGTATGTGAAGTCCAGAAACGATGGCCATTGCTACTCCAAACAGAGCTCCCACGATGTTGAAAACCATGCTGATAATCATCTAAAACATACATGTATGATTAAAAACAGTAAGACTGTGTAAAACTATGCTTATCACTTTACTAAACACGCCACATGCGCTTGACAAATTCATTTCAGCATTCTGTTAATTAATTTTTTGGTCCTGACATTCGTTTAATTTATCTCACGCGAAAAAATAAAACTAGCGACTTGTGATCTAAAGCAGACACAGTAAACAGTAAAAATTTTGATCGCAATTAATAGCAAAATTTAGAAATGCTGGATGGTAAAGCGGTTCAAATTGCGCATGCAGGTTGCAAATTAACGAAAATTTGAGTTTGACAACTTGGCAGCGCCAGTCACTTCATATCGTGAAGTTGTTGACTAAAAAATAATATTTTGATGTAAATAAGGTAAAAATTTGGAACAGCGAACATTATTGAAAAAAAAGCTTAAGGATAGGCCACTATTCAATAATTTTATTATGACTGAATCAGTTTTTCAAAGAAACCCGCTGAAACGGCATTTTTTAATCGATCACGAATCGCATATGACATCAGAGTTGAGCACTCGGTACTTTAGAAGTAACGACAATGTTCATACCGATACTTTACGAAAAAGTAACGATGCTACCAATAACGGTACATTATTTGAAAAGTAACGACGATAACGACACTCGGTACCGATTTTCCATTCTTTCTCAGCGAAAAAATTTACTCGTTTTTTTCTTCCGAAAAATTATGCTCTGAATATACTCCATTATCTAAAACGCGTTGTGGATATACTCGATTTTAAAGTTCTATGTTTGCAAGTTTATTTTTATAAAACGCGTACGTAGTAAAAATGATATCTTCTAGTAGGCTAGTTCTTATGACAAAAAGTTTATCAGAAATCCCACTAATTTCTTCTAACAATTGTTGCGGCTGTAGCTGAGGTGGCGTATTTGACGTCCGCTGGCAGTCAAATGTTTTAGCAGAATTTAAACAGTTTGCTGGCAAAGAGACACGTATATAGAGGTTTTTCTTGGAGCGAGGGGGGGAGGGAGAGGGACACTTTTCGTTGAGGAGTTTACGTCTCGGTAATTATTAAAAGTTATGGTGCTTTGCAATATGCATTCTGCAATAGTTTGCTGTAATCATGCAGTAATGCCGGATCCAGTGGTCACGGGTCTCGGTGCGGTATTATCATCATTTTTGAAGCGGCAAGTAAAAGTTGTGTTTACCAAGAAAGAATTGTACGCTCTTGCGCTCAGAGTCCATTCAAAAAAGTTATCTAAATATCGAGCAAAACAATCAAAAAAGTAACAACGGTACCAAAAACGGTACATTTTTAAAAAGTATCAACGTTACCGATAACGGTATTTAAAAACCGCCCAACACTGGATAACATCACAATGACCTGGCCAATGTGGAAGCAGTGCACGACACATAAGTGTGAAAACTGGTTTAGATTTAGCCTAAACATAAAATATCAAAAGTCTATAATGGATTTAAGCATGCCACAAAAGCGCTTTAATAATTTATTGCAAAAATAAAACAGATGCAAGCGACTTACTAAGCATTTAGGCGTTTTTGCTCTTGAGGCAAATATACTTAAAATCCCAGCTAGGACAATCTGTGCAGAAATATAATGAAATATTAAAGAAAATCAATGGAGTGAAGCAGTTTCATATGAAGTATTCGAATTTTTTTTGCTTTTGGTAGCTTGGCAGTTGGTACGTGGTTTATCGACTATCGAATAAAAATTAAAAGTTAACTACTTGTACCACTCATAATCGATAGAAGGATAAAACAAAGAAATCATAACAACTTGCCCAGAATCCACACCAAATGCCTTCGCCAATAACAGAGGAACTGTAATCATAAAAATAATTATCTTCGACGTTCTCGCCGGAACCGTAATAATCTAAGTCACCGGAGTCAAAAAGTCCAACAATAGTTGCTCCAATGGCGCAGCATAGGGTTCCCAAAACAATATTGGTAATCTAAAACAAAACAACGTGATACCAATTCAAAGCAGAGCATGGAGTGAAATATTATGCGATGTGTTCTGTCAAGATAGCAAGTTGCCGCACCAAACTTTGTTTTTCACATAGGTTTTATTGTGAACGACAACTTCATGCAATGGATTTTAAGATGACGATTTTTTTTTAAACATAAGACTACAGTACAAAAGCCAAGATGACTTGTCAGAGATAAATGGTATACTATTAGGTACTCCCTTGCCGGAAAAATTTTCTCTGAACAAACGTAGGCTACGCTTTTATCATTTAAAGAACATAATACAACAACTTATGACACACTTACTGCAAGTCCGATTCTAGTCTTCTTCCATCTGTAAGACGACCAGTTTGGATTTGCAATTGTTGAGGGGGCTATAGTCATTTGTGGTACGGACAAATGACCATCAGTTCCATGATTTATTTGAAATGTGTTTGCATTCATGGTTTGATGTGAAAAGCTACAAACTGAAAACTTATATACCACAAGTCTTTGAACGAATGTAGATACCCTACTTAAACAATTATGGAAGTTGGAGTTTCATTCACGAACACCTCACCAACAATACCGAAATGCAAGATTTTGGTTTCAAGAACACGTTCTGCGTTAAAAGCCTAAGGTGTGTGTTTGTTCTCAGCCCGCTTCAAGAACAACGTATGTTTCAATAATTTCATCTTTTTGAATGTAACTTATTCTGCTGTTAATGGCGGAACCAACAATAACAAAAAACTTGAAATAGAAATATTGAAGTATTGGAGAACTTGAATACCGGTATTTGATTTACTTTATGTCTAAGACGAATCATGTAAGATTGTGAGATGATAAAGAAACTACACATAAGATATAGCTCAGAGTTATTTAAGTATGAATAACAATCGGTGAACTTTTGAATAACTTAATTATTCGAACACTGCTTGCTGGCTAGGAACAAACTAACTGTCTGTCAGTTCTATATCTTACACTCACACTAAATCTGGTACTTGATTTGTCATATTCCTTACAAGCTAGCTTAAGTACTCTTTTTCGTGATTGATGTAGTGTGCTGTCACTAAGTTGGCTGCAATATTTTAGTTTTGATTAAACCGTGCAAACTCAAACCATGTTTATAAATAGAATTGGCAATGCATGATTTTCCATGTTGACGCTCATCGGTGGATTTCAGCTATCTTAAAATCGCTGCGTTTGCATATCTCAGTGGTACAAAAAGACTGAATTGGCACAGCTTGCCGTTGTCAATAAATATGACGTAGTTTATAAACGTGGACGTTCTAGACAAGTATTTTTACCATTTCAACAGATTGCGGCATGGAAGAAATCTTGTTTGTCTACCTCGAGGCGATTTATGAGCTGCTGTATGATTATTCGATTGAACATCAATGACGTTGCTTTATGTAGTTTCGGTGCTGTTGTACACAAAATCAACTGTTTTATAATCATATTTTAATTCCGGTAAATGATGTTTCAGATCAAAAGTCATCTTTTATTTGCAATGCGGTATGGCTTTTTTCCTCTATGGTCTAATTCTGAAGAACTTCAAACTTTTCACTTGCTAACAGATTTCGCGTTTTTTATAAGCAATTTTTGTACGATTCACTGTTGAGTGTTATTTTTTATTGGTGCATTTACTGTTAAAAAAATTGAAAAATTTTCATGAAATATAACTTAGAAATAAACTAAAATCAAAAGTCGGCTGCAAACGATACTCTTGCATATTCCTGTTACTTTATTGCGTGATGCTGCTGAACCAAACGCAAAAATCTTCAATAGGCTACACATCAAACACTGCCGTCTCCAGAGCAAATGAAGTGGTAGGGAGCCAACACTTGATTAACATGATTTCAATTTTGCGCAATTTCGATGGTTCTGCACTTCCTCCGAAGAGACGGCACTGATATTAAACCAGCAAGCATAAATGATAAACTTTCAGGTCTAAACAGTGCAAAAATATGTCATATTGTATACACAAATTATCAGCACTCTTTTGTTCTAAAAAGTGCAATATAGCAAGATCTCAAAATTGAAAAGGAAGTAATGTACGTGCAAAAAAGTCAAAGTGCATACATAATCTTTGTACAGCAGGAGCTATTATCACATTTCATAAGTTTGTAAATTACGGTATAGTTTTGCCAAAAAAATATAAGAAAAACAACAGTAAAACGAAAACTCCTGCACAGGTTTTTATAGGTATCTCGTAGTTTCTGTTTTAGTAACGCTTACGTTTTTAATTTTTTCACAATAAATTAAAATATAATTGTTTCAGTTCAGTTACGTCCAGCGAAAAAAGGGGTAGTAGACATCAAAGTCATGTAAAAAAAACATAAATGATCGTAACTTGGTAGGAAATCAATGTTTACTGATACTTTGGAGAAATATTTTCATAGTTAGGCTCTGGTTCTTGATTTTTTGTGTATGGAGGGGTGGGCTGAATGTAAGAGCCCATTGCAACTTTTGGAGAATTCGCAGTTTGTTCGTCTCCCCCACCTTGGTGATGACTTTGCTCAGAAATGTTCTGTGTACCTATAACACAAATTGTCTTTTTTCACGACTTTTCATGGCAGCATTCAATGTAAGTTAACTAAAACTTAATAATTTTTACAACGTAACTGTTTACTATGATCAACTGTTTTTATTTGCTGTTCAAACGCTGTTCCATAAAATATTTTTACAAAAGCTCAACACTAAAAAGGAATGTAAGTTTTACCTTGTGTTAGCATTGCTGGTTGTTGTACATATGCAACTGGTTGTCCTGCTATTGGTGGTTGTTGAGCGTAGACCAGCTGTTGTCCAACGATTCTTGGTGGCTGTATATATGAGACTGCTTGTCCTCCACCGTTAGGATGAGCCATCACGACATGAGCTCCTCCATATGCAATCGCTTGGCCATTATAAGGCTAAAAGGTGTTACGTCAATAACCCAAGCCGTTCTATAAAGAGGCAGTTCAGTCATATTTTTTCCTTTTATCAGTATCAACGTTATTTCTTTTGCCAAACATCTCTTTGTTCAATTTTCAGGAATTGAAAGTTGGATTTGTGGCGAAATCTGCTTAAAGCAGAAAATCGGCCTCCAGCTTAAACCATAGTGACTACAAGATATTGATGTTAGCAAACCTTAAAATCACAACAGCATTTCTTGCGGTGGTGTCAGTGGGGTACGCAGAAAGCGTATACTACTAAAGTGCTTATGCATACCCCCTCTTTCTCAGGCCTCCTTGGATACTCGTTAAAAGCTACAATCGCTCATATTCTCCTGGAAGAATCGTGCCTTTTGTGATAAAGCTCCTCTAAACCAAGCCCCTCCCACCCTCAGAAAAATTTCGGATCATAAATGATTTAGCATGCAGGTGCTAAGTCGCAGCTTCTTTCACCCTAGAATTCTGCAACCAGGTGTGCTGCTGTAGCATCTGATTCACTCTTACCATGCAGCAACTACATTCTTGACCGCTTCCATCATTGCAACCTTGCAAGCCTCGACGACAACAGCCCTGCTCATCAAAATAACCCAAGGTACTGCAGCTGTACACGGCGCTGATGATGAGCAGAACCATAGAAATGAATGCCAGAACACAAAGAATAGAATACAATCCTAGGAAATGCTCTACTTCTGCCAGTTCTTTCTGAAAATTAAATAGAACGTAATCAGTCAGTAACTGCAGTCCAAAAACGTAAGCCGACTATGAAAACAACAAGCAGTAGTTATTTTTTCTATGCTCGGTATGAGGTATATTGATAGCGTTAATTATGAGAAGAATCTTTTCTGATATTTTAGTACATAGTGCTTGCCAATGATTTGTTTTTTCGCATTTCCAGGTAAGCAAAGTGAAAATAAACTTTACCTAAGTAGAAGCATAATAAACACAACAGTTTAGTATTGACACAATGACCATTTCACATCATATCATAACGTAGCAGCTAGTTGACGACTTACCACTAATTCCCCACCTAACGCTCCCAAAACTCCCATTATAAACAAGATCCCTGAAAACACAGAGCCAACGATGCTGAAAGCCATATGAGTGGTTACCTGTAAGATAAACAACAGTTGTAATTTCCTCAATACCTCGTGCATCATATAATACTATTTTATGTGAAAATCTTACCAAACATCGTGATCCATAAGCTCTCATCAAGCGAAGTCCCAAAATACCAGCAACGACAATCTAAATTATGAGCAAAGAAATTAATTTGAGAAAGCCATGGTTGCGAGGATGGAGATGTTTTACGATGATGGAACTGATTAACCTGTTTGCACATTAAATCATAGCTAGCAGCAAATTGAAGGCACAGAATCACAATAATAAATTTGAAAACGGTTGAAACTTACATCTAGGTGTTTATAACTGCGAAAAGTGATGGAATAAAATTTGAATACATCATACAACCACGAATTTTTCGATTGGCAATACTTACAAAAATTCCACACCAAATGCCTTCACCATAAGTAACTGCATTAACATAACGATAGGTGAACCTTCTGACGTATCGTCTGTTGAACGAACTGTAATACCGTCTATAATGACGATATCGGTAAGGTCCGGAATCCACCAATCCGGCGATAGCTGCTCCAAGAACAGTGCAGATTGAACCAAGAACAATTTCTGCAATCTAAATCAAGAAACCGTGTCTTAGACGTTGTTTACGAAAATCAAGCTTTTATTTTAGATTAAAACTATTCCGTAGCAATTGGCCCGAACTTCAGACTCGATTTTGGTGAAAATTTGAAAATGATTCTGGCAAGAAGAGTCTCACAGAGGATGCGATATCAAATTGTAAAACGTTGTTACACACAGCGTCAATACTTTATTACAAGCGTTAAAAAATCAAGTATAGGCCATAGAGTACCAAAATGGCCTTAATTTTAACTTGGAATAGCAAACCACCCAGAAAAAGTCGACAATTTAGTTATACAATACCGGCATCCGATAACTTACCGCCAACCATCGTAATTTCTTCAAATAGGCTGTATTTGTAGGCTTAAAAACTGGCGCAGCTGAAACAACTACTGGTTGTGATTGATTAACAGTGATATCGTTAGTTGGTTTCGACGGCTCCATTTTGATTTTATAATAAACACAAGCACAGTTTTATAAACACTATTTCAAAAAGTCTGCAACAACAATAGTATCGTAAAACTTATTCAAAAAAGAAAAAAGGTATAGAAACACCATAAAATTGTTAATACGCAATGTAAATGCAATAGAAATACGTTTAGTAACTTCTTGCACAGTATATCGATTTTTTCATAACGCACAAATAACGCGCGAAAGATTTGCGAGTCAAAGGAGGTGCAAAGTCACAGTTATCACATCACAAGTGCTGGTAAGTTGAAAAATTTGGCATACATTTTCAACATCAAAGTATTGACTGGCATCAAAAACAGTCTTAGATCAGAAATTTTCGGAATGTACAAACAAGTAGGCCTTACATACAAAAAAAAAAAAAAGAAAACAGAAATACGCAAAATAAAAAAAGATTTAAAGGCAACAAACTTAACCTAAATTGATATAGATTTCATTGTTCATTCTTATGTCGTTTCCTAATTCTTCTTAAAGAAGTTTAGAATCAACCATCACATTCTCCTGACTAATTTTAATGCTTTAACGAATTTCAATATTTAGCAATTAAAAAGTTACAGTATTACCCAATAAGTCTACAGATATTTTTTTTTTTTTGGTCAAAATCAAATTTGTCGCAACTTTTTTTTCTATTTAAAATCGTCGTTTTTTAAATTCTTTAAATTGTATTGCTGGTATTTCAACTTTTCCAACAAAAAAGCACAGTGAAAAAGAACGTAACTAGGAAATTTTCAAGTTTATTTGTTGAAGTTGAGCTGTGTTTTTGCAACACTGCTTTCTTGCTAATTAGGCTTCTGGTCGTTCTTCAATAACTGCTGGTTGCTGTGTGTGGTTAGTTTCTTGAGCAGCCACTATTGTTGTTTGCTGAACTTGCACAAATCTAGCTTCGACATATTCCTCAGATTCACCAAATATACCCTGAAAATACCATTTGTTGACGCAAACAAACCTAAAATGGTTGCTTTCATAACCAAGTAATTAATGGTGTTTATGACTAAATTTTAATGAATTAATTCTCTGTTGCTGTTTTTTTTTCATTGCTTTCTATCGTTTTGTGTAGACAAATAAGGTCGTCGTCTCGTCTCTTAATGATCCACAGTATGTTCCAAGGATCAGCACGAATCATCATTCGTCAGTTGTTCATAAATAATATGTATTTCACCGCTCTGAAACTCTTTTTTTACCGAAAAGCATTTACAAGCAGCAAAATCCCAATCAAATAGAAGAGAATATGGTGTTTGGCAAATATGCTATTGCTACGGAGCGGTTTCAAAGCAGGAAAAACTTTCGAGCCATGAAAATGGGGGAGGTAAATAAGACTTACAGTATACTCAGTTCATGTTTATTTTCCGAGAACCTTTCGTGCGGTAAAAGCCTTTGTGCTGTAACAGCAGATGTTCTATGATCTTAAAACTTGATTCTAACGCTAAAAGTTCAAGGGATTTGGCCCAGAAAAAACGGACGTGTAAACTTAGTAAGTTAGTCTATTTATCCTCAAAGTATGGCTCCAGCACTGGTGCCTACTTAGTTAATTTAGAAGTTCAAAACAGTCTATTTTAGTTTAAATTGCGCTTACCAAGCACCAGTCGCAATTTTTGTCACAGTTGGCCCCGCTACAAAAGTCCGCTATATTGAAGCGTCCCAACGTTAGACGAGAATAAACAGTTCCCAATATAAATACAATCAATGTAGTCACTGCCACGACCATTAGCAAGCAAAACGGAATAAGCACTTGCAAATCCCCCGTAAATCGGCGCTGCACACAAGAAAACGTTTGTTTTAACATCTAGAATTGATATCAAAGAATAAAAGTGGTTAATGATTTTGGATGATAAATACTGTAGTTATGTGTGTAGCTTCTCATTAACGAAATAAAAAAACAACAGCAAACTAAAATAACTATTTCGCTGCGTGATAAGCAGTCAAACCACAAAACTAATCCTAGAGTATTGTTTTTTACATCGAATATTTAGTATACGTCAGGGGTGAGCAACATTTTTTGTCCGTGGGCCATATAAACAACTTAGAAATCCAGATGGGCCACACCAAATATTTAGTTTTTCCATTCACTCAACGAACTGAAAATTTCTCAAAATGTAAAATATTATTTGTGGAACATTTTAGCGAGACTATTAGAATTTAATGTTTTTGGTTAGTTTGTTGACATCAGCTTTGACAGAGGTTGTAGCAACCCGTAGCGTTTTGTAATCCGTTTTGTAGCAACCCGTAGCAAGATGCTGGCTTGTTCTTTACACTGTCCAATTATTGCTGAGCATCAAGCAGGGAAGCTGTGATAACCTATAATTACCCGAGTCTAAAGAGACGCACGTTGTATCGGCCATCTGAGACAAAACACAAATAACAAATGAATTGAAAAAACAATGGCGGCTAACACCACTTCCTTCCTATTGAAAGTAACACATTGTTTGTAACGTAAATTTTCCAGACACAGCTGACAAGTGAACCAGTCTAAAACGCAGAGCGAAGGAATGCCTACTTCAGGAACAATCATAATCAAATTACTGCGCTAAGCTCCGAAAAAGATACACGAAGCGTAAATTGTTACTCAAATTAAACTGTCGGATTATGATACTATGCTTTGATGGAGAAGAATGAGAGTGTTGATGAGGGCCACACTAAATGGCTTAACGGGCCGGGTAGTGGCCCGCGGGCCGCTTATTGCACACCCCTGGTTTAGTCTTCCAAGGTCTACTGCAATATCTCTTTTTCAGAGCAATAACACGCGAATGTAAGACAAACAGTTAAAATTTTAGTTAAGTGCAACACAATATTGCGGTTTATTTCATACCAATGTTTCGCCATCAATTGTACCCAAAATACTGATAACCAACATTCCTGCAGACAGTACTACACCAACAACATTGAAAGCCAAGTGATAAGTTATCTGAAATCAAACGAAAATTAAATTCTTTTTAAAAAGCAAAAAATATAAAGTATGTGTAAGGACAAATGTATGATGTTTGCAGTTTATAGAAAAAGAAACACTCTTGCAGTTACGTTATGTTTGATTTTCCGAAGTTACGTTTAGAAGCTTATTCCTATACTGGCTTCGTTGCTATGTAGCAAATACGGGCCGCTTTTGCGCTACAAAAGATTTATTGTGTCACTTTAAGGACGAATCGTTCCTTATACACATAAAAAAGTTGCTCATATAGTCTAGTCCTTTAAGGCCCATCCTATACACTGCCACAGGCTTTTATGTAACGTAGTACAAAAGGAAAATGTAGGTTATCCATTCATAAAAGGAAACATTTTTGGCTTGCAATCACATGATTAGATATGGACTGCAAAAAAATAATCAATTGTCACCAGCAGTTAAAATGTGGTGCATTTTCCAAAAAACTAACTTTTGATTTTTCCGAATCATGTACAGTACTAACCAACGGCGACTTACAAAGCATCTTGCTTTTGTGACTGCATTAGCACCATGTCTTCCTATTAGCGCCGCTATAAGAAGCTGTGAAATAGAAATAGTTAATTGTTTATTTTATTTATAATGATAAAGTGTTATAGATTAACTTTTTTCTTTGTATCGCATGTTAGGGAGACCATTTTTGTAAATATGATGGAACAACAAGTCAATCACATAATACACCGGACAATGCTTATTCCTCAGCATTGTAGGCACACCAATCTTGATATTGACGACAACCAGGATAAATTATATTTGAACCTAAATAGAGAGAGGCAGTGGGGCTTGCCCTGCCTAAAATGAAAACAGTTTACCATCTAACGCATTTCAAAGATAAAATAAAGCTTTTTGCTACATAGCCAAAAACCCCCCCACGTGGAAAGATCACAACAGCTTCGTTCTACATATTTTCTCTGCTAACTCTCTAGGTTTTACTACTTTTTAAGTCTTTGTATGATCTGACTGATAGATATACTGTGCACCAGTATTGCAGCACCAGGGTGATAATGTTTTCAAAATGCAAACCGGGACGCATGTCGCCGAAGCAAGACAGTTTGACGCGGACGATTCGACGCAAACAAACTTGACGCGAAGACGATTCGACGTAAAACGTGTGTAAAGGGGTCGGTGGGTTAAAAAAAGGTGGAGGTCGGGAAGTTGTGGGGTCGGAGGAGTTGAGGTCGGGAGAGTTGGGGTCGGAGGGGGTGGTAGAGTTGGGGTCGGGAGAGTTGAAGTAGGGGGGGTTGGGGTAGGGGGAGTTGGAGTCGGGGGGTTGGGGTCGGGGATTGAGCTCGGGGGAGTTGGGGTCGGGGAAGTTGAGGTCCCAGATCGTGACACCAACCCCCCGACTCTCACCGTTTTCCAAGCTGCCGACCCCTACTCCACTTCACACGTTTCGCGTCAAATCGTCTTTGCGTCAAATCGTCCTCGCGTTAAGTCGTTTTCGCGTCAAGTCGCTCGCGTCAAGTTTGTTCCCGTCAAATCGTCCGCATCAAATTGTCATGTACCCCATATTGCAGTCTGCTGTACTGATAAATGTTGCGGTAAATTTTCAAAGTGCTTGATGTTGCAGTAAATAAATTCGTCAGCGACACGGCATAGCGGTACCGCGCGCTGGTGACAGATCCTACGTGACGGGTTCGATTCGCGGCTGAAGCCGATCGTATTTGACATATGTAACGGGTGGCAACTGACTCGAAGAGCGCAAGCTCACTTCGCACTCTCCCTCAATTGTCGTTGAATTTTCAGTTCAATATAATTTGAAAATAACCTCAGTTATATTTATGTTTGACGAAGTTTTTTTTGTAAGTCAAATTGCAAAACTGTTTTTTCAAGTTTTTTAAGAAAAGCGAGCATTTTACGGACTCTGCCGTGGCATTAAATAAAAAAAGAGAGATGTTTTAAAATTGCAACAAGACTGTATGGACACCGCGTATTTTTTCCATAGCGCCAACTCACTAGCTTTGAAGACTGTGTGCATATAAATCGCCGATAAATTATCTCGATAAATGCCCATCTCTGCTTATACTCACCCACAAGCCAACCACCAGAGCTTCACCAGCTGTAAATGGGAGGACGTATCCCGTTCTTCTTATCGAAACTTCAATTTGTAAAAGGGTGATGTACACTGTCTCTGTGTATTGATACGTAAAAGGAGCTTTTTGCAGTAACGTTTTCATGTAACTTCCCAATCCCATGCATACAATAGTCATAACAGATTGCGCCGCCTACAGCATAAGCAATAATAAAATCAACGAATCAGTAAACGTTTCAGAGTAACCAGTTTGCTAAAAATTGCTGTATTGATAATATCTTGCAAACTTAGTACATGCTGGAGGGAGCTTGTATTTCTAGTAAACTTACCGGCATACAACACGAAAGCAAATTCTCGATAAGTTGCCTGAAAAGGATATACTTATACAATTTTGTTGGATTTTTAGGCCTCACCGGAACACATAAGTCATTATCATTGGTACCAAAATTAAATTTATAATTATGCTATTTTTACGGTAGCCTATTATTGAAGCATTTGAACTTACGACTAGTTTTCGAAGCTTCAACTGGTAAGTGGTGTTAACAAGCCTATCTTCATTTGACGGTACTGCTTCCGCATTTATGCCAATGGCAACAGTACTTGTTTGAATTTCTACTCTTTCTTCGTTCGTGCTCATTTTCGTTATTGTAAAAGTTTGACACACACGTCAATCAAAATATTAAAATAAGCCTGCACACTATTAATCTCACACTGCAAAACAAAACAAAAACTTAAAAAACAACAATTGAAGCATGTCTAATAAAAAATTCAGGACATTCTACATATTGCATCATTGCATTTTTTAAAGCTTTTGTGATTAATGGGGCATGTTGCAGGTCTTTATGAAACCTGCCATTTCATAATTTGGTACTGCAGTAGTCCATTGTAAAAAGCGCTTGCAATAAAATGAAGAAGCGCACGAAAACGATCTACAACATAAGTGCATTGACAAACATAAAGTTTACTCGAAAAATTAACTCAAAAAACTTTCCAACTTACAGATCAGGGCTTACTAGGCCTACAAATGAGGTGGAAACCGCGCACTTGATTTCACCTTTTCTGTAAGTTTTAAAATTTGCAACAATTTTAAGTGAAATAGGTTAAAGCCAGTAACGCAGATACTGTCTCAAATAGAATATGGTATTGTGTTGATGCTAAAATACTATCCCTGGAGTCATTGAAGTTTCAAACGACAAACAATAGCATTTTTCAACCGCAACATATTCAGAAAACTATTTAATCTACAGTGTCGGTGTATGATTTGATTAACGGGTTTTTTCATCAATTTGCTTGTTCAGCCACCACAGAATTTTGGACATAAACAATTTCTTGACGTTGTTCAGTGATTACAATTTGTCCACCGGGTTGCAAATCATTCGAACCAGTGGATTCCTAAAAACGCAGCGTTTAAACATTCAACTGAAGTAGTATTTCCTGCAGGCTAACCTTTAGTTATCAGAAATGCGTCAAAAAAGCAAATCCTAAGAGCGGAAGCCTGCAGAAAAGATCCAGTAATAGTTTTTAACCAGCGCCATGGCCTAGTGGTTAGAGCGTTCGCCTCGGAAGCTGGTAGACTGGGTTCTATTCTCCGTCGGGTCAAACCGAAGACTTTAAAACTGGTATCTGCTGTTACACTTGCTAAACGCTCAGCAATTAAGTGTAGCGCGGAGGATGAAATGAACAGAGAATAATTTACGTCAGTAAATTTTTGACAAAATTTAGTTCTGGCGCTAAAGGACCTCAGTAGTTATAAAGCGCCATAAAACCACTCAACGTTTCATTTCATTTCAGTACTGTAGTTTTATCGATGCAGGCTATTGCATTATTTTTAAGTTCGAGAGTTTTTGTTATCGATTTTGCATTTACTACTTCTTCACTTATACAGTCACAGTTAATCTTATCGTATTAACAGGTTATATTTTTGTTCGGGAAGCACGTACACAAATAACGAAAAAACAATCACTCACAGTTATTGAATTCCCGACAAGAGGCTGCGAAAAGACCATGAAGCCCAGCTTAAACAGCTGAGTGGTCGTCTTGTTACCCAAGACTCGTTGTTTTTCATTAATTGAACTTAAGCATAAGTTTATGAATTTGGTCCTAGTTTAATTAGTAAATACATAATTCTTCAAAAAAGTTACTCCACTGATGCTACAGAGCGGGTCAGTGCTGTTTCGGGCTATTAACCCTCATCAGCAGCACTCAGGCAAAGGAAATACTCAACCCTCCGAATACTTGACCTTTTTCAGCCAAACACCCCTCCGAATTTAAATACCTCAAAAGAAATTTAACCTTTGTGGTACGTAACAAAGCCGGATATCACTCCAGTCAATTATGACTTCCGATTCAGTAGGCCAGGAAGGACAACGTTCGTTTTATACTGATACTTATGGAAGTCATTGAGATGTATTCGCTTTACTTTGAAAGAACACACATTTCTTACCCCACAACATTTGCATCCATTAGCACACCAACCAACTCGTAACGTTGCACAAATATAAGTGGTTGTAATTATGAGATAAACTGTCGCAATGAACAAGGTGACGGCCAGCATGCTTGATATTACTAGGAAATGGTCTTCCGAAGCAATTCTTATCTGCTCATATGTATCAACAAAGAGTTGTATTTAGCTTAGATAAACTAATTAAAACGAAGATATTTATGTTAAAAGCTTAACTAGGTTTAAAAACTTCTAAAATGTCTCTCACTAAAATTTAATGGTAATAATTACTATAAACAAGTGTTTTTCAAGTTAGAGGTCGTCAGAGCACTCTATGGGGATCGCAAGATGCTATCTCCTGACCTGACGTGACGAATTTTGAACGTTACAACCAACTTCGTCACTTCAAGTCAACGATATGGCCTGCTTGCGATACTGCGCACAGATGACAGATCCTACATGACGCGTTCGGTTCGCGGCTGGAGCCGATCGCATTTGACATATTTACCGGGTGGCTGTTGACTCGGAGAGCGCAAGCTCACTTTGCAATCTCCCTCATTTTTAGTTCAATACAATTTGAAAATATTCTCAGTTATTTATTATTTATAATTATTCATTACACGCTCAAGCAAGATGAGACAATTTTAGTCCCTGAGGGCCGCAAACAATTTGGACGAGCAAAATTGGTCATGATGAAAAAGTTTGAAGAACCCTGCTATAAACTATAATTAATGACCTGCACATACAGTAAATGGCACAAACCGCATTACAATAACACCAACTCTTGAAAATTGAGGTTATCACCTATTTTTTGTCTTGACGAAAATCAGGCAAAAAGGAGGTCAGAATTTGTCTACAAATTCTTAATTTAGGAAACACTTTACGTAAAAGTCACAGCAAAGTTTAGCGAAAAATATTCTTAATCTTACCAAAGTAGATCCATTAAGTGCACTAATGGCTGATAGGATTATGGCTATTCCGGTGAAGAAAGACAATGCAAAACTGCTTATGTAGGTTGTGACAATCTGAAACACATTCATGTTTGACTTTAAAATTGCCAAGACATGTTTATCTGTAAGCTCAAATTAGGTGCTTTTTACCAATTTAAATCTGAATGGGTAATATTGGCATTGGTCTCAGTGCCGGATTAACCACGTAGCGGAAGTAGCATTTGCTACGGGCCCCGCGCTTTTCAAAATTATGATTTAAATTACAGAAAAAATCAGGCTACACTTTTGTAAAAAAGTTTCGACTAAGACTGGCTTATAAAATTTTTGAGGATTGTTAGCCTTGCTTTTTCTTTAATGTTTTTAAATCATAAGCTTCATCAAAATAAAACCTGCAGTATTTCTGAGTCTGGCCGCAAACTGATTTCTGATCGCACATCGCGTTCGTTGCCAGAAAATAAAAAGTCAACTTCCAGCCGCGCATATAAATGCGAATGTTTGTGGCATTTTTGTGTTAAAGGTCACAGTGAGTCGATACAACTGAAGTACGGCACAGTAAAAATGCAAGTGGCTGAGCAACTAACGGAACCGTGAACAAGCGTGAAGAAGCTATTTTCTATTAATGTTCTGTTGCGTTTGGGATTTTGATGTGAACGGTCAAGACCTTTACTATTAGCCTACAACAAAAAGTTTGATTGTAATTTCGGTTTGCTGTGCCAATGCTTGCGTTATTCCTCCTTTGTTCTCAAATTTTCACAAAATTTGAGTCTCGTATCTTTGAAAAATTGTTTTCGTTAATGCTGACAAAGAGGTACGAACTGCATTTGCAGACAACATTGCATCTAAGTTCAAAGAACTTCCGACCTCTACTGAAGACATTGAAACTGAGTGGTGTTTGTTTCGAACAGCAGTCATTACGTCCGCTACTAACTGTTGTGGACGTAAGCGTGTTGGAGGGACGAAGAGTAGCGAGAAAAGAACTCCTTGGTGGAACCAAGAAGTTAAAGAAGCTATTCGTGCGAAAAAAGTGGCCTATAAGGCCTGGCTTGCAAATAAGTCATCACTTGAACTTCGTTCGCAGTACTCTGAAGCACGTAAGACGGCAGCCACAAAAGTTAAACTGTCTAAGGAAAGGGCCTGGAAGGAATTTGGAGAAAGGTTAGACGATGATTTCAAAACGGCAAACAAAGTGTTCTGGCAGACCATTCGCCGTTTGCGTGGAAAAAGATCTCGAGCCGCTCTCTTTATCGAAGATTCAAATGGTGTGACTCTGAAAGATCAAGATGCTATTTTGAATCGGTGGAGAGAGTACTTTAGTGATCTTTTAAACCCAGTTGATGCTACACCGATACAAATTCACGAAGAACAGGTTGGGGAAGATATTCAGATAACCGAAGCAGATGTGAATGCAGTAATCAAATCATTGAAAACTGGAAAAGCACCTGGTGAGGATGATATCAGACCTGAAATGTTAAAAGCAATGAACATACATGGTGTTCGTTGGCTGACTAGTGTTTGTAAGGTGGCGTGTAGTACTGGGCAAGCACCAAAGCAATGGCAAACTAGTGTGATAATACCTATCCACAAGAAAGGAGACAAGAGAAAATGCACCAATTATAGGGGCATATCTCTCATCAGTGTCCCGGGTAAGGTCTATGCCAAATGCCTTGAAAAGAAATGCCGTGAAATAGTCGAGCCTAAGCTAACAGATGCTCAGTGTGGCTTTCGTCCTGGCCGAAGCACAATGGATCAGATCTTTGCCTTGCAGCAAATCTTTGAGAAGTCGTGGGAATATGCAAAAGAGATCAATGCATGTTTTGTTGATCTTGAAAAAGCATATGATCGCATTCCTAGAGACAAGCTTTGGGCGGTGCTGTTGCAGTATGGCATTGATGGCCAGTTACTAACTGCCATTAAGTCGCTGTACATGCATTCTGAGATCTGTGTTCGTGTTAACAGTGCAACTACGAAACCTTTCAGAGTAAGTGTGGGACTACGGCAAGGCTGCTCTCTTTCACCTATTCTGTTCCTTATTTATATGGATAGAATAGTTAAGAACAGTGAGTCTTGTGGCGGAGTAAAGATCGGTGAATGCACTGTACAACGTCTGTTATTTGCAGATGATCTCGTGCTACTCGACTCTACCCAAAATGGTCTCCAGCAAGCTCTTGACAGGTTTTCGGATGCATGCTCTGTTGCCGGAATGAAAATCAGTACAACAAAAACAGAAACCATGTGCCTGTCCAGACAACCAAAGCAGTGCTCTCTCCAAATTGATGGAGTACCACTAAAACAGTCAGAGAAATTCAAGTACCTCGGCGTCTCATTCACAAGTGACGGCAGACAAAATAGCGAATTGGATATCCGCATCGGAAAAGCAAGTGCAGTAATGCGCCAGCTCCACCGATCTGTGGTACTGAAACGGGAGCTTTGCACCAAGGCAAAGCTATCCATTTTCAGATCGGTCTATGTTCCTATTTTGACTTATGGCCATGAGTGTTGGATCATGAATGAGAAAGTGAGGTCTCGAGTTCAAGCAGCCGAAATGGGATTCTTGCGAAGAATTAGCGGTTTGACCTTGTTGGACAAGGTTAAAAGTGCAGATATTCGTGAATTTCTAAACATCGAATCGCTGCTTCTCCGACTAGAAAGATCGCAACTGCGTTGGTATGGACATGTGACACGAATGCCCCAGGAAAGAACAGCCAAAAAACTGCTCTGTTCAACACCGATTGGTCGAAGGCCTAGAGGCCGTCCCAGAACTCGATGGCGAGATTACGTAGAAGATCTTAGTTGGTCTCGCCTTGGCATTCCAGCAGAGCATCTATCCTTTGTTGCAGAGGATCGAGATGCTTGGAGGCTCCAACTTGAGCTGCTGCCCCCGCGACCCCCCAAGGATAAGCGGGTCCAGAAAATTGATTGATTGATTGAAAAAACAGCAAGAGTTTTACAGCGAGTTTAAGCCATCTACACATCTTCAGTGAATTCCGGTAAGAGCCCTTGGCATAAAACAATGAGATTAAAAATAAAATCAGGTTTGATTGTCTTCCGGCCGGGTCTCCAAAAATTACGGGGCCCCGCAAAAATTTTGCTACCGGCCCCGCACTAGCCTAATCCGGCTCTGATTGGCCTGTACCACATTGACATGCATAAAATATACATGCATACATGTCCACACTTTTACATGCATAAAAAATGCGACATGCACGCATTCTTAACAACAGCTTCAACGCAACAAACTTCAATTGAACACTTTTGTTAATTTAAAATCAGATTCGGTAATCGCTTAAATCGCCTCCAGTTCGATAGTAAATCAAAAGTTGTGCTATGCATTTTTCATCTTCGAGTACAGTAAATCAACAAAACAACTTACAAGGCACTTTGATGCACTGGTTCTGGAACTGTAAATTCCCATGATTCCAACGCAGATTATCTGCAAGAAAAACAAAACTTACCGGTAGTTATTCATTATGTAGGATAATAGGTTTATAAGGATATTGAAATGAGTGGTAACAACTTCAGGCGCTCGATAGTATTTTCAAGAAGGACGGAAATTTAGGCCTAGCGTCAATTTTAAAGTCAGGATTACGTGTCTGCATACCGCACGGCAATTCTAGGAGTTAATCTCTCTTAAAAAATCACCTTATTTAAAATTTTGATCAATGATATTTGGGTTTTAAAAGGATAGACATATCTGTTTCACTGCTTCAATCCGGGTCGCCCTGATTACTCACTTGGGACTTGCCCCTGTCACTTTCAAAAACTTAGTCTCCCAAACTCTTACAGTGAAAAGCGTAAGCCTCGGCATACCATGGTTACACATATTTACACCATGGTTATGCATACTTACTTACCGGTATACCACACCAAATTCCTTCTCCGAACGTAAGCAAGTCTAAAGTCTCGACAGAACCGCTACGACGATTAAAGTAGAAGTAAGGACCCGTTTGAGCTAATCCAGCTAATATCGCTCCAAAAATAAACGCAAGAAATCCAAGAACAATCTCTGCAATCTAAAAATACATAACTTGCTTCAGCAAAATGATTAATTTCTACACGGTACTAATCAACGACAGGCAATATCTTCACATACTTCTGTAGTATTAAGGTATGATTATTAATATAGCAATATGATTTCATTTAGGATGTCCTGATGGCACTGGTATCAAAGTTTTTACGACTCTAGGGTAAAGCCACATGGGCTAATGCGGTGAATTCAATCACTCGACTACTGCGGCGAACTATATGGTTGGAAAATGAGAATTGAAGCATGTTGGACGAACAAATCATCACAAATATAATGTTATACAGTAGCTTCGAAGCTTTTCGTTTGATTATACAACCTAGCTTTAGTCGCTAGTAATATTCGGCTCTATAGTAGGCCTACAACTCTGTTGCTGGTCGGCCTACCAACTGTGTACATAAAATTGAATCAAAATGTCAGCTTTTGTTACAACACTCCATGCTGAGGGGAAGATAGAATTTTAGACTCACCCCGACTCCAAGTAATTTCTTCTGATAATAAGTGTTGAATCTGGTCCGGCCCGTTGCTGCGACAGCTGATACCACTGTAACAGCTACGTGCTGTTGATTAGTTGCCACTGTATTTGCTGGTTGAGATGAATTCATTGTGTTAACAGGTGTCCAAGTAAGTTTAAGGTAGGCTATAACTGCCTTATAAGTTAATTACCACTAATGATCCCGAAGTAAGATTCTGCAATAAAATTTCTTTGAAAATTTACTATTAAATTTGTATCGAGTACATTTTAACTTAGCCGAAAAAAAGTAATTATGATTAAGGTTTAATGAGTATGTTATAAGAAATGTCAATCTTTTTTGCCTTAGCTTTTGAAAGTTATCAACATTTAACAGTTTGACCTTGATTCAGGAGCAAAAATGATTGGTTAGTTCTGATCCAAACTCTTAATTTTTGTTGTTCCATTGGAGATGCTTGCGCCTGCTGTCAAGCTTGGCCCGAATCAACGTTTTTAACGGTTTCAGTTGATTGAATTGAATACGCAAGTCTCTTGGAGTGAAAGTCTTGTTTATATTTCATGCAGCTAGCAAAATAAGTTGAATTAGTTCAAGGTTGAAAATTTAATGGGCAACTTTTCAGGTTTGGTAAACGGTTTTTAAGAATTCCAATTTGTAGCCGATTACAGCGTAAAGCTTTTCAAATCAAATGTTTTTCATCATACAGTTATACCGGTATTTGCAAGGACTATAAGAGGATAGCAATTCAAGCAGTATAGGCACTGTTGCCAGATATCAATTTACTCAAGTATCTAGATCGGTTACCAAAAGTATCTAGGAAGTAGCTAGATTTTTGATTAAACCACATCCAGGCAACAAAAGTATTTAGATTAGTACCTAACTACAAAAAGTGCGTTAATGCGACAAGAAACAAGCGATATTACGGAGTCTGACATGAAGTAATTTATATACAACAATTAATAAAAGCGCACATTAAGTTTTTCGAGAAATATTCTGCCTAATGAAGACACATTTTAGTCGCAGTAACATCGAAACATCTTTAAACACATCATAGCTAGTGGCGCAGCCAGCCCAAAATTTCAGGAGGGGCAAAACTTCATAGGGTTTTCCTGTGGCGCACCCAGGATTCGGCAAAGGGGGTGCCCCAACCGGGGGTGTGGAGACAAAGTCCCCAGCCGCCAGAGGCTAATGGGGTCTGGGGGCTCTGCCCCCAGCCGCCACGGATTTTTAAGGTTTTTGCAAGAAAAATACTCATTTTAGCGTAGTTTTTTTTGTCGAAAAGTGGTCTTAATCCGCCCCTGCTTGCGTTGTAAGTAGATCTACGTTATAGCATTAGTATCTTTGTTTGAAGGTTAGTGGTCGCTGAAAATATTTCGGGGGGGGGGGGGCAATTGCCCCTTTTGCCCCCCCCTGGCTACGCCCCTGATCACAGCCACAAATTCAAGCAAAAAATGAATGAAAGTAAACACAACAGAGAAATATCATGGATTTGCTAGTCGATCAAGTCATATGATCAGTTTTCAGCAATTGGCTCTGTAATGGTTTTAAATGGACTGAACTTTGAATTTAGCAGTTTCATGAACTTCCTGGTAAACTTACGCACTGACAGTGTAGGCCAGGGGTGTCCAACCTTTTTAACCAAAGGGCCACATGCAATTTACGAATGATTGCGCGGGCCACCGGAGTGTTTACTGCTAAGACGCTACTAAAACTTTAATCTTTGAAATGTGTATTTTTACGATTATAAGAACAATAAACGTATCAACAGTAAATTCAACAAAGTTTTTGCTACCCGCCGACATTTCGATGTCAAGTTTGGCACTGTTTTTGTCTAACAAACTTGGCAATATTCGGCAAGATCGAACGATTTTCTTCTTGACTAAGTCGGTTTCCGACCAAAAAATTCGAGATTTTCACGTCTCAGACAGAGGCGCACCCAGGATTCGGCAAAGGAGGGGGGCACAACCGAGGGTGTGGGGGCGAAGCAGGCAAAGGGGGTCGGTTTTCACATAAAACAAACACTCATCCTAGCACACTTTTTTAACGAAAAAGGGCATGCAGTGAGTGCAGTTACTCGTGACAATACAAAAATATTTTCACAGCTTACGGTAAGTCTAAAAGCAGAAGCATGGCCAAAATAAGTGAAAGGAGGCTGCAACCATTATCAGTTTGAGAAATTATAGACTGGAAGTTAGGTTTTAGCGTCTTATTATAGAGTCAAAAGGGGGGCATGGCACCGTGCTCCCCCTGCGTGCACCTATGGTATAAATTCGGATCGCAACAAAATCAAATCTTCGTTATACTAGTGGTATTACGCCGAAGCGTGCAACAAATTCGCCGGACCCATCTCCGCGGCTCAGCGTCTGGGCTACACAGTTCCGAAGAAACGTCGTAGCGGTGGCGAGCCGTTGGCAATACTGTGCCGATTTGACCGAGCCAGAATCTGAACCCTTGATCTACCGCATCGATAGCGTGTGCGCTAAGCAGTTGAGCTAAAGGCCGGTCCAACCTAGTTTACTACTGACTACTTTTGAAGCACGAACACAATTGTGTGGAAAAGATGTGAACGGGACGATATCGAAAATGTGATGCAAAACAATTTCCATTGTGATGCAATAAAATTAACTTACAAGAAAGCAAACATTAAATGACAATTTTTTCGGAATATAAGCTCACCATAAATTACGTAGCAATTACGTTGATAATATTGGTAATTTCGGAAAAGTCCCACGGGCCACTCAAAACCTTTCCGCGGGCCACGGGTTGGACACCCGTGGTGTAGGCTATATAGCCTATATTAGCAGAATTAGCCTATATTAGCATCTGTAAATCTTGTGCACAGCACACTATCCTTTTCAGTTCTGTAGGTTTACTCCTCTGCAACTTCACGCAAAACAATCTAAAAAAATATCTGCACATGTGCTCAATCAAAGTTTTTCAACAAAACATCACAATATTCCAAAAGTCTACAAGACGAATGTGTATTGTGTACTGTGTAGAGGCGAAGGGTAAAACACTTAATAGTTTGTAACAGAAGTTCTGAACTATTATCTGGAATTAGCAAATGCTCTTTTCACTTTATCATCTTTTTAGAACATAGCCCTAAAAAAATTGTTACGATTAACTCAGCTTATAAATACAATAACTGAAGTACCGACAGGCTACTCGCAGAATTTCAATATGTGATTGGATTTTATGCACACCAGGAAAACTACTTATGCATTAAGTCTCTTCAGTACTTGTGCATTATGTACATCCAAGGAAAACGGTATGGTAGTTGGAAGTACTATTTACATCGATGAATACATTGTACTGTTGTACTTGATAAAACCTAGCAGTAAAGTTCCTGGCATAGCAGTAACTGTAGCATAAGGTCTATAGGGAGTGATTATGAAATTTCTTAGTCTCCCATAGCTCTGTAGAGAGCTCCAAGTACGGTTTGCTGTTGTTTGCCCGTCAGGATCGTAACCAACAACATGTATACGGGAATTTTTTGATACGTATACGTTTTTGATATTTGGTGCAATACTTGTGCATTATGTACCGCAGTTAATCCGGTTATTGTGTTGCTCACTCAGTTCAGAGTAAAATTTAGGCCATTAAAAGCACCGGTACTGAGCTGAACACTCGGAAGAACGGCTCACAAAATCAAAGCGATAATTTCTGGCATTCTTCCGCGAAGGGATAAAACAATACACAAACTGGATTAGTTATAAAAGTATCTAGATTAGTAGCTAGGATCTAGACGAAAAATTGGCATCTAAGGGGACTAAAAAAGTATCTAGATCTAGATACTAAGTAGCTAAGTTGGCAATAGTGAGTATAGGTCGGTGCTTTTTGTTTAGTTTTGATACCCGCATTGATGAAACTTGTCTTGTTACATTGATGAAACCTGTCTTGGCAAACTACTCTTTGTGTGCTTTAGCGTTCCAAACACCCTCAGTTATTTATTCATTTATTTTATCTACTACTACTACAGTAGCAGTTGTTCTTACCTTACCAACAGCCACGAACACCGGCCAAGGGTCAACGCTTTTCGTAACTGCAATTGTGCAACGGCGGTAAACAGTATTGTGACGCAACAATAACACTTCGTATTAAGCGACGTAAGAACAGTGGGCTTGTGCTGTGATGTTACAACAATCGCGAATGAAACAAGGACCAAAATTATCGTTTTTTACGACAGATCACCGAATACCGGCTATAAAGCACAAGCGTTGCCAAACCAATGGGCGGGGGGGGGGTGAACCTCCGACCCTCCCTCTCCCCTTGCCTATGCCCTTGTCTGCGGACGTGATGACCTTCAAAGAACCTGTCCTCTTTTTGCGCAGTGAAAATATGGTAGCTCTAAAATTTAGGGTGAAAAAATGCATGAAGAATGGCAAAGAACAGCGGTTATTTTCAAATGATTGTGAACAGAAAAGCCAACAGTTGAACTGAAGGGAGTTTGCGCTCTCTGAGTCAGCAGTTACCCGGTATATATGTATATGTCAAATACGATCGGCTCCAGCCGTGAATCGAACCCGTCACGTAGGGTTTGTCACCTGCGCGCAGTACCGCCAGGACACGTATATTATAATAGTTAGCGATGAGTTTTTGTGGGATACAGGGATAGGCTGCATAAAGTGCATATTTTGCACAGTTTAGCAATGAGTTTTTGTGGTATAGGCGACATACTATAGTTGTAATATAGCTTCCGCTCTTCACTTATGAAAGTATGAATCTCTGCCTTGCGCAACCGCGTCATAAGTGACAACATTGAAGTTAAAATCCGGCTTAGTGTTTCACCCCCCCCCCCATTCAAAATTCCTGCCTACGTCACTGTCCGCAGATGTCCAATAAAAATGAAATCTTTAGTATACTTGCAGTATAACGGCGAATCGTGTAACGAGTGGCGGGACCCATCTCCGCGGCTGAGCGCCTGGGCTACAGATCCGAAGAAACGTCGCAGCGGTGGCGAGCCGTTGGGGACACTGTGCCGATTTGACCGATTCGGGAATCGAACCCCATACCTACCGGACCGAGAGCGTGCGCTTAGCAACTAAGCTAACGGCCGGTACTAGTTACACGCTTCGATGTCCAATATTCCCCCCAAAATCAAGTGAAAAGCTGAAAAAAAATCATCACGTCCGCAGATGACCAATTTTCCGCCCAAAATCGAGTGAAGAGCAAAAAGAAAGTCGTCACGTCCGCAGGCCGCACAGTAATCTCCCGGTTAAGTTCGCAACTTGATCCGGAGATGACTTTGCGTGCGGGAGATGCGTACTTAACAGTTTTTGTGTTCCATTGCACATATGTGCGCACAAACCATGATCGTTACGTTATTAATAAAAATTATAGCAAAGTGCTCGAGGTTGAAGATCAGTAACGTCCAGAAACAAGCAGGAGATGATTATGATAAGCTAAAAACCACATTTCAGTGCTTTCAGCAAAAACTGAGGCGGGTGACATTGCGAGTCAAGCAAAAGAGAATGAAAAACATGCGCCAGCTAACTTTGCACGACATGATGAAGCAATGAATGAATACCGTACAACAGTACTTATCATTTCGTCACGCTATAGTTTGTTACTGCGTGTACGTACATTTTCGTTTGAAATTAAAAAAAGTTGAATCTAAGTTTTTTGAAGAATTTTTGCGTACTATCTAGGACAGTGGTTCTTAAACTTGTCGGAGATATTGAACCCTACAAGTGTCGTGCAGGTTTGCACCGAACCCCTAGTTATAACCAGGAGTGGATTTAAAATATTTTGGTGGGAGGATGTAGTTTTGTATTAGGTTGAATGTTAACTAAGTACGAAGACGTTAGACCAGCAAAAGAACGTAAGTAAGCCCTTTGACTATGTTTTCATGTCAAAGGCGTATTCAGAATTTTTTACGGGGTGGAATCAAATTTTTAGCCTACATCTTTTTAAGCGCAGTTTTTTTTCGGCTGAGTTAATTGGAAGTAAATTGAGGAACAAAAATATGGCTCTAGGGGGGTCCAGGGTCATGCTTCCCCGAAAATTTTTTGAAAATTTAGATACTATTATGGCCGTTTTAGTGCTTTTTGAACAATGTTCAAGACAAATTTTTTTTTATTTTTTTACCCCTAACTCCGAGTCCTTCATAAAATATAATGTATTTTATTACAAACAATACAGCCAAGATACAGCTAAAAATATTTGGGCGGACGTTTCGGCTCACATCTGGTGCCATTGTCAACGCTAAAAAGCTTACGTTATGCTGGGTCTATCCTTCTAGGTTCATAGACAGATGCATTAGACAATTCTTGAACAAAAAGTTTTCCCAACATCCAAAAACCCAGACCCAAACTTGCAACCACTTCACCTTCAAACTATCATACCAGGGCAATATTTCACATAACATCGAGAAGGAATTGCAACAATTCATCATGAAACAACTTCCAGACTCCAAATTACGCTTCATCCACACAACAACCAAACTTAAGCACTATTTTCACACCAAAGATCCCCAAAGCCACCTCAGGAGAAGCAACTTAGTATACCGTCTTAATTGTTCCTGTAGATCCTTTGATATTGGCCAAACCCGAAAAACCTCATCAAACGTTTACAAGAGCATCAAACCAGTGACACCTCGGAAGTATGTAACCATATCCAATCCAACACCCACCATAAAGTGAACTTCAACAACCCACAAATCTTTACCCACTCCCTCGATAAATACAAACTCCTCATCCTCGAGTCCTTATTCATTCAACAACTCAAACCGAATCTTAACTTAGACTCCACATCCTTTCCACTCCACCTATTTAACACGTGACCTACTAGAACTTCTCCAGGTTCTGTCTCAGTTTCCCTCTTTTTTGTATCATGGCTTAAGACCCAGCATAACGTAAGCTTTTTAGCGTTGACAATGGCACCAGATGTGAGCCGAAACGTCCGCCCAAGTATTCTTAGCCGTATCTTGGCTGTATTGTTTGTAATAAAATTGCTAACCAACTCCCAACTGTACCGTTTGCCATAATGTATTTTGTTCCCACATTTTCCATTTATGGGTGTTTATGGCGTAAGGATCATTGTTATCAAAGAGGTTCAAAATTATGGAAAAATTGTATTCGTCAAAAATAACATTGAAAATGGCTGGTGAGTAGAGATGCATCCCCCTCCATCCGCCCCTGGTTATAACTTATCACTCAGACACTCAGTGTAAGGTCCTAAAATTGCCTGCTGGTAGGGCAAGACCAAAACACGAGATTTGAGTTACCGGGTATAAGCTGGGCTTTTAATTGGAAAACGCACAACTGAGCACTCTGCAACGAGTGTGTATACGGTGTGTGGCGTGTGGGTTTTCCGTAAAATAAGACACACTATGTAAGAAAATATACAAACTAACGCAACAGACTACAATCAACATAGGCCTAGATGCATTGACTTACCGAAAATATTCGCACCAGCAAATTAAACCAATCATCAGCAAGTTAACTCTTTAGCAAGCATTTTAACCTTAATGAAAATATACAGCTGTCAATAGCATCCAGAATGCATGCATACAGATACATTAATCAGCACTCCACTATTATCACTGTAATAGGCAGTGGTGTAAAAAGTATTTTGAAAGTGTACTTAAGTAAGAGTATTGTTACTGACGGCAAAACTACTCGAAGTAAAGTAGAAAGTATTGACCAAAAAAAGCACTTAAGTAAAAGTAAAAAAGTAGTCATTTAAAAACTACTCAAGTAAAAGTACTCGCACAGCGTTTTCAAACGTTAAAGTGTCAACTACACACTTGCCGATGCGGCGATGATGGACTTGCTTTGAAGGTGGCAAAATGGTGAACCATAAGAAATTATTACCGCCCAGATGGCCGATTGGCTAGAGCGTCTGCTTCTGGAACGGTAGACTCGGGGTTCGATTCAGATTTGGGTTAAGCCAATGACTTAAAAATTGGTGTTTATAGCTTCCCTGCATGACGTTTAGTATCAAAGGCGACAGCGTAATTCTTATCGCATGGAGTGAAGTTTCCATGGCGATGACTAGACTGAGTGTTATGGAGTTGAATAATGGAGAATTGGAGTGTAAAAACAGATTTTAGGCGCAACGAGGGATTTCAAGGCGAGACTGTAACTCACTCTGATCTTGGGCGAAACTTACTCTGATCTTGGGCGAACCCCTGCTATAGCCTCACCGAACCCCTGGGGTTCGGTCGAACCCAGTTTAAGAACCACTGATCTAGGATGCTAACTTAAACGAGCTTACGAGTGCGTACTTATAACCGAGAGGTTACTGTAGTTTGAACTAAAACTTTCCAAAATTTTTCGTGTAAGAATGATTTGACATGTTTTCACTGTCAATAAAGCCGAAAAGGAGGACGTGTGGTAAGCCTATCTTAAAGCGGGAAGCAATTACACTAAGTCGTAACGAAATTTTAGTTTGGATGATACTACAGTACACTTTAAGATATTCGGACTTCAATGATCAATCCCACAACTTTAAATCTCGAATTTAGGCCTGGCACACAATACTATCATCCTAACCAACTATGCCACACGATTTTTTTAAAAACTTTAATAAACCAATGAAGAATGTCACACAAAAATTTACTGTACTGTAGGGATAAAGCTGTTATGCTGCGAGCTGGTATAATCACAACTTTAACGCTTGTTTTCTTTGGGTTGAATTTTTAGCATTATTATTGGAGTCACCCAAGCTTTATTTTTGACTTTAAAATTGGTGCTGGTCATGCTGGTCAATTTTGTTGTGCAATGCTAGTCAAGCAAATTGGAATAGTCTCAAATCAGCGACACAAAATCTTTTTTCCGTTGTTTCAAAAGCAGGTAATCATTGCACTTTACCTTAACATAATTGGAAAAACAATGTTGTTGATATTCTGTTCATTTGATTTAGTCACGTGACACGTGTTTCAATTGAACTATTTGCTCTATTTACTTTTGCATTTTTACCACAGGGATAGAAAAATATTCTTGGGGTACCGGTAGAAACAATCATGAATATATCCAGGGTAGGACATGAAGACGTAATTCGCGAAAATTCCATGTTACCCATAAAATACTTGATATATTGATTGTCGAGTGTGCGTCAAAATTATCTTCTGTCTACGTGCATGCCATCACATCAGCACCAGCAACTTTAGACGAAGATTGACAGTTTAGTAACATAATATTTTATGGCATAAAAAAAAACTTGCTGTACCAGTGCTTTTCAGCCGGGTGTATAGTACACCCCAGGATGTACCAAAATTTTTAAAGATTTTTACCACTTCAGCATGGCGTACAACATACCGCAAAACAATACAGTAAGGTAGGTATAACCAGAGGTGGGATTCAAATTTTTCGTCAGCCGGTTCTATTACAGAAGTTGTATATTATCAGCCAGTTCTGTTTCAACTAACGGTACAAATATACGCAGCAATGCTAACCGGTTCGCTGTTCTAATAAAATTTCCTGAGACGGTTCTATAGAACCGGTGCGAGCCGGCTGAGTCCCACCACTGGGTATAACCTCAAGTAGCATCATAAATAGGCAGAGCCACGAATCTTACCATCTCTTAACCTTAAGGGCGTAATTGAAAGATCTTTTTTAGAGGACGCCGATCGTGGGAGTACATCCTTCTAATATATTTTGTAATAGTGAACCGTTTAAAAAAAAAAGTTGAACAAGCTCTGCACCATACCATATAACACGGGAACAAAGAGACGGCAACAATCAGTATCTTCACAAATTGTCAAATGCGAAAAGCAAGTGAAACAACATGCTGAATCAGCTAGAAATGAACGTGATTTCAGTATGTTGTTTCACGATATTCTTTATAGTTGGAGCTAAAATACTCAAATGGGTATTTCAGACAAACTGGGATGTGTAAACCTATATGGTTTGTAATTGAGCTCAATAAAAGCCAACAAGTTTGTTACGAAAAAAAATATCATTTCATGTTTTTTTTTTTATTTCTGACTAATTTGTGATTTGACGATAACCCGCTATCTTTGTGAAGCTGAAATAACTCAACTTTTTGGTTAGTTGATTAGCAGTAATAAGTCTACAATATTAAGAAACAAAACTCAATACTAAAAAAGCAGTGTCCTTCCTGGCCTACTGGACGGGAAGTCATGACGACTTCCTCTTGTAGGCCAGGAAGGGCATTGCTTTTTTAGTTATTGATTTTCACCCTGGCCACGTAAAGGCTTTGACTAGCGTGGTGACGTAAACACACGAGTGGATACGTTCCACCAAGATTAAATTCTTTAAGATCTATTTATCCGAAGGGATAAGTGATCCTGGCAAGATCATTCGTTCTGGAAGGTGAATGTATCTTGCCTGAGGGCGGCTGATGCTGAATAATAGCCCGAAACAGCGTTGTCTCGCTCTACAGTAAGAAACAAACCTGTTGATGAGTGTATTCTTGTCAGTTCATGACCACTATTGCCGTGAATATACACGCAGCATTAAGCAACTAGCATTTTGTTGGATCTACCAAACAATACGTACAACATTGCTGACCAATGAAGCCAGCTATACGTTATCACTGTAGCAACGCAGTATCAGTAAATATTCAAGCAGCATGTCTGATGTTGAAGGTATTGCTGTTAACTTCACAAAGCATTACAGTTCTTGATGACTTGGTGGAGCGTTATTGTCGACTCCTTGTTCTTGCTGTTCATTTCCAGAAGCTGTGTTGGAATCAGCACCTGCGTTAGGATTCATCTGTAACTGATTAGGTGATGCTTCTTGACTTTCTGGCTGGGTCGTAGTATTCGTAGGTTGAACATTTAGTGCCACATTGCCTAGAAAAATTGCTCCTATATCAATAAAAAAGTCATAAAAAGACACTTTGGCATGGCTATATTCTGTAATTGTCAGATTTGTGCCGTTAGCATGAAGATTGAAAGTACGCCACTTTTGTTGCTACAAATATTCAAAGAACATCTTTAACACTTAATCGGTTCTTCGCAGTCTCCTTGTTGATGTAAAAAATTTTTTTTCTCGTTAATATTGAACTTTTTTACTGGTCCCTTGTGTTGCCCTAACTTGTGTTTGTTTTCTTTTAAGACATCAACTAAATAAATTGCTACTGACTGGCTACTGACTGACATAAACTGTTTTCGCGTTAGGCTTCAAGAAACGCTCAGTCATAAGTTCATAACTCTTTAGCGTAGCTTTGAAAAAAGCTGTTTGTCGCAGAAACTTTTTGTGACCCACTCGCCAGAGGGTGATCGCGTCAAAGTGAGAACGAGAAGTAAGGTGTGGCGCTTTATGAACAACAGTTTCGGACGTTTGCGAAGGGTGGTACATCAGTTCATCGAACGCGTTAATGTCACGCGCGGCTCTGATTGGACAAGTCGTGCGAACCTAAATTCTGCTTTAACGGTTTAAGAGCATAGTCGACCAATGTGGTGCCAATTACAATGAAGATCAATTTTTTATGCTGGACACGGCTTGCAGTCCTTTTCATCTCAGTTTGCTCGAAGCCAGCTACATCAGAGTACGGCGGCCTAATCTATGCTAACAGAAGGAGTTTATCTATGCTCTTAGAATTTTCAAGTAAAATTTAGCTTCGAACGATTCATTTATTCATAATTTCGCACGACTTGCTCAGTCAGGGCGGTGCGTGACTTTCCCGCGTTCGATTGGCCATGATACTGCCGCTTCGCAGACGTCCGAAACTGTAGTTCATTAAGCGCCAGACCTTGCTACTCGTTCTCACTCTGACGCAATTTCTCACTAACGAGTGCGTCATGAAAAGCTTCCAAACAGCTTTCTTTAAAACTACACAAAAAAGTTAAAACAGAGCGTTTTTTGAAACCTCACGCGAAAACAGCTTTTTTCAAAGCTATTCTTAAGTTTTGTACCGCCAATCAATTAAGCAAATACTTCTTGTCAACACATCAAATAAGCCTCCCTCACAGCTTACCTTGATATGTCTGTGGTGGTTGTTGACCATACATGATTGGAGGACCACTACCGATTGGCTGTTGAGCATACATAACTGGGTGTCCACCGTTTGGTGGTTGTTGAACATATACGACTGGTTGTTGAGGATACCCTACTGATACCCTACTGCTTGCTGGTTGTTGGGGGTATGCCATTGGTACTCCACCAGCTGTTGATGGTTGGGCATACGCAACTGGTTGCAAAAATTGTTGTTCTTCAACTGGTTGCTGCACGAACACTCCTGGTTGTTGCATATATACCACTTTTGGTGTTCCATACGTGTCACTTTGGCTCTAACATAAAATTTGATTGTGATAACGGAGAAGTTTTAATGAAACAACATAATTCATGTAGTGATTAGAAAACAATGCTGAAAAAAATTGAAGCATCTCCAGAGCAAAGGCTTCGCACAACAAAGCAAATTAGCAGGGGACGGAAAGTTAGGAAAGCAGTCTAATTCCCTACATATCGTTAGTGCCTTCTTGAAATATTCAGGCTTTTAAATTTGTTCCTTCGAGAATCCAAATGCTCCAGGTAAAATTTAAGAAAAACGATGAGATTACAGATTTCTGCACTGCAACTTTTAAGTTCAGATTATGTCGAATAATGACAGAAAGCACATTGACACTTGAATAAAAGTTTAAGGAGATATTTGCAACAAAAAATTAGTCATGCAAAAATTGACTCACGCTAAAACTATATATCAAAACTTACCTTGCAGCAGCTGTTGCATTTCAAAATTGCACTAGTAAAATGAGCACTTAGAATCAAAAGAATTAGCACAATAAAAGCCAAGACTCCAATCGCAGCGTTTAGAATCACCAAATTTGATCCTGCTGCGTAGGCATCGCTAAAACGGCTCCACCTCCAAACAGTGGCTCCTCTTATTCCTAGTCCAATCATTATTACCGAAAATACAGCAGCAATGACTACCAGAGCCAAGTTACATTGCAGCTAAATATAAAACAAATTAATAACGCTTTTAGTTTTTACTATTTTTGTGTAACTTTTTTTATCACTTAGGGGATTACGCAGGAACTTTTTACATGGAGGAGTTGTCCTACGTTAAGATAAACACTTTTCTACTAAAATCAGATAATAAGGTTTTTAACGCCTATCGGTCAACGCTTAAGGGAGGGCATAGGAGCTCTCCTGCGTACATCACTTTTAGGCCTGTCACTGCATTTTTGAAAATCTTCCGTAAGCACTAAACAACGTCAAAAATCACACAGACAAAAATTGTAAAATTTTTGCATTTCCAAAACAAAAGATTATGAGTCAAGTTTTCATTTGCCCTGTCCACATATCCAGTTTAAGTGGTCGGGAAACCCACAGGTTTTCTGCATCAAACTTAAATTTTTGATGCAATAATCACTCTTTCAATTATGGCATCAAAAATTTGATTATGATGCACCAAGCCTGTGGGTTTTTGTCCCACTTACAGTGGAACTGAAGTACAAAGTTATTTTATCACTAAAGGTATTAAAAAATACGACGAAGTCAAAAATGGCATCAAAAGTTTTTAAATGCTTTTAGTTATCGAAAAATCGGCGTTGCAAGTTATGAGACGATGAGATATAAGCGTGGCATTGAGGCGTGCAAAAGTTACAGCTGCAATATTTGACCTTTGGTCAGACAAAGAGATTTCGGTTGACGAACATTACAGCTGTAACTTTTGCACGCGTCAAAGCGTAAAATGTACACTTATATCTTATTTTCTCATAACTTCAAATGCCGATTTTTCGTTAACTAAAACATATAAAGAACTGAAAATTCAACAGTAATTGAGGGAGACTGCGAAGTGAGCTTGCGCTCTTCGAGTCAGCAGCCACCCGTTGTATATGTCAAATGCGATCGGCTCCAGCCGCAAATCGAACCCGTCACGTAGGATCTGTCACCTGCGCGGTTGACTAATGACTAATAAAAGCATTTAAAAACTGTTAATGCCATTTTTGAATTCGTCGCATTTATAATACCTTTTGTGAAAAAACAATTTTGTACTTCAGTTCCTCTTTAAAATGATGTGGACCGGGATTACGCTATATCATTCTGTAATCGTGATTTGCATCAAATAATGAAGTTATGCTCCTTTACGCACGTCAAGCAACTGACTTAAAACCTCGAGCTTGCCGGTAGGATCAAGTTTCTTGCGCATATGGCGTTCGATTACAAAGCAAAGGCTTCTGCATTATACATATTACGACTTTAAAAACGCAAACTTACTTTACATATTGTGGCAGATGGTCTTGCAGAGCAGATCCCTACTGCTCCAGCTATGACAACCTGTAAGTAAAACATATGTCAAAATATATATAGTAACTTATATAAAGGATTTTTACGAAGATGAAAATTGTCATTTGATCTGCGGCACATTTGCATTGGAATATCAAATAATAGAATGGGCCTAAAATTAACAATTAAGTGTTTGCAATATGAGGAGAGAATACAAGCCTACAGCAAGAAGCTAGAACTGCCCGGAAAGTTACTGCAAGCTCTTGTCGGTCAGGCTTATCTGCAACACGTGGAAAAGGTGCCATAATGCTAAAGAGATTTCCGCTACCGCTTTCTAGAAGCTGCAAAATAGCTTGAATGCAAAACGGCGTTTGAGGCCTTGGATGCATAAGGTCAATGACGGTCAATGCTTGGTAAATGACCATTTGGAAAATTCTCTTTGGTCAATGGCCAAAGTTTTGATGGAAATGCAAGCTCGGCTCCACTAGTCATTGACAGGGGAAATGACAGCTGAAAATTTCACGTTCGTCTGGTCATTGACCGCTTTGCGAGAATTTCCTAGTGAAGCGTAGTTCTTTGACCAATTTGACGAGAGTTTTAGGTTTATCGATGCATATCCACGCATTTTTCTTCGGTTGGCTCTCTTTGTAGCTAGCCAACAATTTGTCGAGTATGCATTAAAACTTTTGCACTTCTTTACAAAGCTTTTTATATTCGAGCAGTGACATAATTGCTGCTATACCATCTAGCTAACCGGAACACGGAAGAACTAGATTTTCCGACGATTGATTTTGATTTGAGTTTATGACGTCTCTTCAAAGTTTTTCAAACCATAGAAAAAATGCGTCAATGTCTTTGGTGAAATGCCTTTGACTCTATTGTCTTTTGATGAAACGCGCCAGTAAACAAGTAGCGCAAACGCATTTTGGTCATTGATTCCCGGTCACAAATATCAAAACTTTTTGATATTCGTGACCAGGGAATATTCGCTGATTTTGCGGCATTGACATAGTTTGGTCAAAAACCGGCGTGGCTCCACCAGTCATTGACCGACAATTTTCCTAGCCATTGACCGCTCGATTCTGACATTTGGCTGTTCTGTTTCACTCCCTGAATTTCTGCTATGTCAGAAAAGAATGCCATGAAAGTCGGCCCCACTAGTCAATGACTGGAATATTATGGGAAATTCTCTTGGTCATTGACCGGTGGAGTCAAGGCCTAACAATTCGCTTCGAGTCTGAATCTCTAACCTATTGAGAATGACCAGATAGTACAGTGCAATCGGTACCACAGCAATTGCATCTATCAATGCGCATTGCGCAGTACTAACAAATCCAAGATAAGATGGAAGGCAAGTTACTGACAAAATACTTACCCAGAATCCACCCCAAATTCCAGCGCCTGTAGTTTTTACTTCGTCATAATGAGAAGGGTACCATTTCTGAGGATAGAGATCATAATCTACCACCATGCTTAGATTGACAATTGCCACGCCAACAGAAAAACAAATCAGTCCAAGAATAATTTCAAAAATCTGTTCAAGGAAATAAGAAATGTTATTATTGTTTGGAGCGGTCGGTAGGTGTAGTGATTAAAGATGTCGCTGTCGTCGCGAGAGGTGTTGGTTCAATTCCCGGGCCGGTTAATTCGGAAGCTGTCGGCTTGCCACCGCTTCAAATATTCTGTGTTGCCTACGCGCTATGACGCGTAGATGGACCCCGCCACTCGTTACAAGCTTCGGCGCATGGTTTTTCAGTCACAATCGTTTATTGACGGTATTCCTCACTAGAGCATGAGTTGTTTATTTGATAGTAGGCTTATGTGTTCGATGAGGTGGGAGAATTTAAAATATCTTTGAAAAGATGTTTGTGCTGTGGCTTTTGCTCTTTGAATTTTTGACTTCAGTTTTAGTTGGTTTTGGTAGGCTTGTGCCTTACTAAGCCAATAAAACTGGTACCGGTAGGTGACTATGGCCACTTCCTCAGAGTTTCATGTACAGTAGCATGTAAGTACATTGAAGAATCAAAAGAAGAGAACTAAGAGACTCGGACCCACCCCCCAAATTTTTCTTTATCGGTATTAATACATGGTACTTCAACATTTTTTTCTAGACGAACGAAAATGCAAAAACGTTTAATCGATTCTTAGCTTCGACCAAAAATTCTGGGTTCGCCTTTGTAGTTGTAGGCTACTTGCATGGAAAGTTTTCACGGAGCGGCTTATTACGTAATTTTGTTTATCAAACTCACGCAATAAATTATGTTGGTTCACATAAATAAAGAAAACTTACTCACCCCTAACACTTGTAGTTGCTGTTGATGCCTTGTGTTTCTTGCTTCTGCTGTTGCCGCTTGTTGATCACCATAACTTGGCGGAGGCTGATAAACAGCTCCTTCAGTATGTGTTGTTTGCGCGCTTGCCATTTCGTAATAGCGATAATGCAACTTCCAAATACTTAAATTTTACTGAAACTCTTGGACGGGATTAATCGTAATAGAGTGTAATTTTCTTAGTTGTTGTGTTATGCGTACGTAAATAGCAATAACTTCATATACAGTATTCTTCGCGATAACTACCGAAAACGACCGGTTACTGAAACTTACCTTGTCTCCGAATGTCTATAATATGTCTTAAGCTCCAGTTGTTTTTGCTGTTTACTGTTCTTGGCAAATTGCTTTGAGGCTACGAATAATGTTTCATATTATTGACGTCATTGCCAAAGGCATGTTCACTTTCACAGCGAAGCAAATTTTCTGTTTTCGCGACAGTGGTTTGAATTATTCAGTAGTAATATCAGAAATTCTAATCTTGAAACTACTTATCGACATTTGTGTAGCCGTAGGGGCCACCGGGACAGTTCCTCCTCTTCCTGAGTCATGTTAAAACTAAAGCGTATTTAAAACATTTAGTACATTGTCACAATCTTACCAACTACTCTTTGGCGTATTCTCAAATGCCTGCTCTTCACAATTATCCGCTGGCTATAGCCTTGCTCATCGGTCAACCATTATTTTGTATTTAAAACCGCATGATTATTGGGATATAGTTACGGTGTGCACACTTACCCTGTTCACATGTCCAATTTCAGTGAGCCAAAATTTCACGGGCTTTGTACTGCAGAATTAAATTTTTGACATCATAATCAGTTTTTCAATTATTACGTCAAAAATTCGATTATAATGCACAAAACCTTTGGGATTTTCACCCACTTAAGTTGGACATGTGGACAAGGTAAATGCGTACATTAGGGTGCATTGAAAAAACGTTTTTTCTCAAACATTTTTGCTGCACCTTGAAAAGTATTTGAATTGGTGTAAAAACACTTGGGTAAACATCTGAATGCTCTACGATGACGGGAACACTTCGCGCATTGTACCCAAAGTTGGAAATTTCGGGCAAATATGCGCATATTTTCATAATTAAATTTCGAAGTGACTTAGCGTAATACGATGTTTGCAGTCCCATGTAACCTGCAGTTTATAGTTTCAAAATATCACATTCAAAATTTTATTGTGTTAAGACAACGATAATACTTAGCGCAATACGTTTGTACTTTAAGGGAATTTTGAGCGTCAATCAAGCCAAATTAGTGCTTGTTTACATGCCTTTGTTCTACCTCTTCTGCATAATTATGTATTTTTAATGCGACAATGAATCGGATACGTAATTGCATCTTGCGTATTTTTGCAAGTGTACAATTTTGTCTGATCTTTAGTACAATAAAAGAAACAAAATTTGACAACTTATGAAAAGAAATCAATTAAAAACAAAACTAAATGAGTATCATAAGTAGCAATAACACAATGTTTTACAATAATACAATAACCTAAATTTTGTTTGCAACAAAAATTCGGTTCTGTGCGTAGGTTTCATAAACAAGTTTTCCATGAACAATTGCTCATAAAATATTCCAGGACTCAGCACGCGGAGGTGAACGGTATCGCGTCCCATTTTACTCCAGCACAATCGCCAAACTTTATATTAATGTGAAGTTTTTAATTGAGTACTGACATTTAATGTCAAAGCATGGCATCGTCGCTCTTGATGAGAGTTTATTTCGGATCAATCCTTTCCTACAGGCAAGGTCGCCAACTAAAGATGAAGCTTCTGACACCAACTTGATGTGGCGTTCAACGCTTTGAGTGTGACAAGGCAAATCAGGAATTTTGATTCCAGAAAATGTGTCTGATTTGATCATTTTCCTTATATCGTTGCTCGTCACATAAGCAGTAAAAGATGGCTCTGAAACAATTGCATCAGTCCATTCAATGAGATCAATGTAACTGCTTGCAACGATATTAAGCTGAGGGACTTGCATTTGTTTGATTCGCCCATCAGAAACGTTTTACTTTCTGCTGCGAAGTATTCTTCTCTAAGCAAGCTCACTGTGTTTCAGATTGATGTTTGAAGCCATTGCTGCCAGTATTGATTCATGATGAGCATTAAACGCAGTGCGTTCTATTACAGGAAGGCCCCTATTACAATTTCTCTAACCTGCGGTATAGTAACTTTTGACACTTTAAAAGAGTGTCAAAAACATGCCGTGGTTCTTGAGACATGGTGTGATTGCATTTGGTTTTAAACCACCAGGAGTGTGACACCATCATGATATATTGTACCACTTGCTTAAATTGCTTGATGGCTTTTCAGTTGAAACACGCAATCTCAATGCTCTTGATGCAGCAGTCAGGGAGCGGGAGTGTGCCATTTTCCCAGGCTTTAGGATTGCTAACGTTTAGCAACCAACTCTACTGTAATATCAAAAAGAACAGTTCAAAAAGCTGCACAACTTTAAACTCATTTTGAAACTCAAAACTTAATTCAACAGCCAAGCCACGAATCTCAAAAGGTTTAGCTTCGCATTTCCCAAAATATGGGTCGCGGCTCACTTGTGGGTCGCAAAAAAAATCTTGGTGGGTCGTAAAAAGTTATAGAAATCTCGAAATAAACTAAAACTTTCAAATTCTTTACGTCTGAAACTACAAATTGAAATTAATGTCAAGCCCGTTATGAAAAGTAGCAAGAAACAGCTAGCTTACCCCTCTCGCGAGGGTTACTTAATTTTAAGGATTAATTTATTTTGTTTTCTTCGTCAATGTTTTATTAGTTGAATAACGTTGAGTGGGTCGCCGTAAGCTGTGGTAGCAAACAGTGAAATCCAACTTTAAAAAGTTTGGGAACCTCTGGTGTAGCTCAAACTACCTCTGCTTTTATAGAATGTTTAAATTTTTCCGTATTTGTTAGGGGTGCTCTTTAAATAATTTCTTTTCGAAGGTTGCCAAATTTTGTTTTTTTGTTGGAACTCACGATCAAACAAAATTGTAGACTTGCGAAAATACGCAAAATAAAATTACGTTTTCAATTTATTATCCCATTAAAATGCATAAAATTATGCGGAAAAGAATTCAATAGAACAAAGGCGTGTAAACAAGCACTAATTTGGCTTGATTGACGCTCAAAATTCCCTAAAGTTCAAACGTATTGCGCTAAGTATTATCGTTGTCGTAACACAATAAAATTTTGAATGTGATATTTTGAAACTATAAACTGCAAGTTACATGGGGCTGCAAACATCGTATTACGCTAAGTCACTTCGAAATTTAATTATGAAAATATGCACATATTTGCCCGAAATTTCCAACTTTGGGTGCAATGCGCGAAGTGTTCCCGTCATCGTAGAGCACTCAGATTTTTACCCAAGTGTTTTTACACCAATTCAAATACTTTTCAAGGTGCAGCAAAAATGTTTGAGAAAAAACGTTTTTTCGATACACCCTAGCTACATTGCGTAGCTAAAGTCAAAGTTCACAAAACATAAACTTTTCTAAGAAATACGAAGCTATAATAAAGCAACTACAGCCATTACTCCCGAGTTATATGACATTTGTATTGCAAGAATACAATAAATATTGGACAAAAAAGTAAAGGAGGAAAAGTAAAGCCACAGCAAATCTCAAAACTGGACGTTTCGACAACATAGATTCAGCTGTCATAATCATTAATCAGCAATACGTCTGTATGCAAGGCAGTGCAAAAGCCTTGCATACATTGCTGATGATAACAGCGGAATCTATGTTGTTCAAACGTCCAGTTTCGAGATTTACTATGGCTTTTTTTTCCTCTATATTGCAAGATTATTTATAAATATCTTTATAATTTGCAGCACAATCTCCATTTTCTACTTTCTGATCCTGATCAATTTTTATGTATTTACTGCTAAGAAAAAGCACTATACAGAATTGCTTCGGGCAAGTTGAATGTAAACTTAGCCAAATTTTAATCTTATTATAAGCGACCTCACTACAAAACTACGAAGTACAAATTGTTAAATAACCGATTTTTACCGGACTTTCATCTACTGGCAAGGCATGATCGAGGTTCAGTACGAAAATTAACTAAAAAGTCTAATTGTTTTTGAATTTTTGGAAACGTTTTTTTTATGGAAGTCTAAAACTGACATATAACTTCAATCGATCGTAATAGGAAATTTTGCGTCGTGCTTCCTTTTTTCTACTCCTACATAAAATTTAAACTCGTATAATGCAAGTACCTCCGACTTCATAATGCACTCACTGGTTACCTTTCCCCTTAGTACTCATATTGGTAATCAGAACTTGCTAATACTAAGATAATTCGCGAAGTTTATAACGCTATTTTCCACTCACTTGCTGCAAGCTGTGTGGAAGGAATGAATTGCAGTTGTAACCTCAGAAATTAATGCAAACAAGATTTTTATATAGTGTAAAGAAGATAACACATAGCCTACGTTTTACTCACTAGTCATGCTGTAACATAAGCAAGTTCTTCTCCACTCTTCCAGTAATTCAAGGACAACCGCGTACACACTGAACAAATGCATTCAAAAGGTCGTCACGTCGTTAGAAAAATATTTCATCCATTATCGAGCAATATAGTAGGCCCTATTAGTATAGCAGTAGGCTATAACTAATGACTAGCACTATATTTTTAAAATTGCACTAGGCCTGTCACAAGAAATCTACCTATTTCAAAGCAAAACCACAAATTTTACCTTTGATTACCTTGAGCTTTTGAAACTTTTTTTCTCTCTTTTTTTTGCTAACGAATCATCAGTTACAACTTGGCACCATTTTGGGTTTTGCGAATTTCCGGTAAAACAAGATTAACCAAAGCAGTATACAATAATGGATGAGTTGTGCGTATATCCTCAGCAGCATACAGTAGAAAACTTTGACCGTTTCATTTATATGTGTCATCGTGTCATCATTATTACACAGTACAGTCGTGTATCACGTAATTTTTGCATGAAGCACGTGCGCAATTGGCCTATTGTAGCAGTATGTGAAGTCTTGGACTATTTCCATGCATAGTAGGTCTCTATCGCAAAGCGTCAGTTGATCTGCTTTTTACAGTACACCGCCTTCACACTCTATTTTTTTTGCTAAAATAAACTCGTGCCATTTCGCTTGACTCCCATGCAATACTAATCTTAGCTCAGGGAGGAAAATCTAAAAATTACTATGGCTTTATTTTTCCTCCTTAAGTTATTTTTGCCCCTTATTTATCGTATTACCGAATACTGATCTTCTTCGGGCATTTTCATTTTGTTCAAGGGTCATGAATATTATCTGCTAATTCGTTCGACATTGGCTACCAAAATAACAAAAATATACTTAGGCTGAATAAACCACAAAACAGTGCAGTACAGCAAAATATGAGCACCTCGTTTCACGCATTGCTGAATATTTTTTCAGATCGGTTTGAGTTATAACGTGATAAGTCCGTAACCAGAACAACGTTAGTTTAGCAAAGTAATATTGTTTGTGCTTTTGAAAAAGCAAAGTCTTCAAGTCTGCTTTTTAGCTCGATTAACATGAAAAAAAAAAGTTATGAACTCATCATTGCCTCAACAGCTTATGAGTTACAGTATCACAAGTTTGCTTCCACTTCAAAAAAATAGTTGTGATTTAAATTTTTTTAAATTTAATTTTTTATTGTTCTGCATTTTTTACCAGAACCATCAAGGAAACTAAAGATGAGAGGATATAGGCCAGATATGTTTAGTCGGACGTTGATGAGTAAAATGGTGTTTTTGATAAAAAAAAATGCTGCGTTTTGTTTCAACCGTCATATGTTTCAGCCATACCTCTTGTGCAGTATAAAAATATTTGACCTGATATCAATTTTTTACTACATCGCCATCATAGGCCAAACTTGTAATAAGTGCAATTGTTTTAAGCTGCCCAAACACTGTTCGATACAATTTCTACATGCTGCAGCCAAATTTATCTTCAATATTTTACAGAGTAGTAGCCTAAATATTGCCGTGCCATACGCCTGAAACGCATACAACGCCCTGGTTTGGCCTAGAAGAACATCTACAACCAGGGCCGGATTTAGGCAATGAGAGGCCCGGGCTATTTGATTACACACGTCCTCGGATGTCCTGTTTTCACTGAAAATGTCGGTGAAGAGCAAAAAAAAAGGTCTTCGTTGTTGGTGATGAGGCCCCATATTTTCTCCGAGGCCCTAGGCTTCAGCCTTGCTTAGCCTATAATACGTAAATCCGGCCCTGTCTGCGACCAGTTTAGCTCCCACCAAAGGCGTTGGAAGGTGGGGGCTGAAGCCCCCCTACATTTTTTTCACCCCCCCATAGAAATCTTGAGCCCCCCTTTAGCCCCCACCCCCCCTTTCAAGAATTTATAACAACAGTACACCCTATGGCACTTTAACAATGACTTATGGCGTCACTTGTTATTTGTTTCTTTTCTTCATTGATACCATCAAAACCAACGTACTAACTTTTGCAACTTTATAACAAAGGCGAAAAAAATCGCAAAAACTGTTGGATTTCCTGGTAACTTCGTGTACAAGCTCATGGAGCTTTCATATGATGTCACCAGAAAGTTTTCTTCAATTAAAAAAAAAAACTTTTGGGCAAATAACAGCGAAACAACAAAATATCAAATTAGAATTAGCTAGTTTACTTTAGGAGCAGTGGCGTAGCGAGAAATTTTGAAAAAGGGAACATAATTTTCACATTTTTTTCAGCGTATTTTTTTTGGGGAAGAACAAATTTGAGGCTGATTGAGAGACAAAAAAAGCTCTTGGGGGGTCCGGGGGCATGCTTCCCCGGAAAATTTTCAAAATTTACCTGCTGTAATGGCTATTTTGGTGCTTTTTGTATAATTTTCAGGCAAATTTTGTTTAGAAAATTGGAGGCATAAACATCAAAAATATTTTTGAAAATGGCTGGTGGGTGGATGCTTACCCCTCAACCTACCTACCCTGCTCAGCTCCTGGAATGAGCTACGAAAATCATCAAAAGAGTCTGGCATACAGGGTGACCCAAAAAAAACGGAACCCAATTCTAATTATTCTAAATACACGAGTTCCGTTTTTTTTGGGTCACCCTGTATTTGTCACCATTAATCTTACTCTTTTTTACTAAAAGGCAGAATGACTTACTGAAGTAAAGTGCATGATACGTATGATGTATGTTGCGATAACAAGGAGAGGAGTCTGGGGGGCTTCGCCCCCCCTGATGTTGGTATGATAACACAAAGTTTAGCCCCCCCTACTTGAAAGTACTTCCAACGCCCTTGGCTCCCACAAATCCTAGGCTATTTGTTGAAAGCAGGTAACATGATTGAAAATAAATTTTTCCAATCTGAGAAAATTGAGTGTAAACAAATTATTACCATCATGATAAAAACGTAGATCAAAAATATATGTAGACTTATCTTATAACGCAACAAAACTAAAAAAGAAAATGCATTTTCTCTACACAAACTAACCTGTATCTTGATCTGTAACTGTGCTTCAAAAATCGTCCGCTTTCTCACTTAGACTTCATTATGTGATTTGATGCCGGTTTGCCCTAAATCCTGAAATAATTAATCATAGAAGGAAATGCACGCCCGGAATTTCCAATATTTTCTTATAAATGTCCAACTATGCTGGGCTGCGGTTTTGGTTCCTTCAAAACGATCAATGTCCCAAAAAAATTCATTTATTTTTGAGCTTCATTCATTTGTTTTTTTATACTTTTATGACTCAGAGCACGTAAAAAGGAATTAGTTTGATTTTCGTGTAATTAGTGTAACTTTTCACAATAAAAGTGAACGTCGTTGGACTCATGAAGGCACATTTATCAAGTTGGAGTTGAACTAAAAAGCTGACTTCATCCAAATGATCATAATTTTCTTGCGCAAAACTGTTTGACAGAACACAGAAAAACCCTCTACGTACGATGTAGTGTAAACTTGCTTTTACTCTCTGATCACACAAATGCGCCATATTTTTCATTCGACTAATCGTGTAATGACTAAGATCTGTATAAGTTGTTTCAATTTACACCAAATAGCATTCCATCAAAAACTGAAGTAGCACAAGCGGGAATTTTCGATTTTGAAAACTTGCCAACAAATAATTTGCACGAGAGAGCCTAAACTGTGACTAAATTAGTTCCTAATTCACTGGCCAAATAACACCTACCGTTACTATCTATTTGAGCATATAACGCGTGAAATTTTGTGCTAATTTTCAATCCAAAATTAAGGGCGTGTTATACACGAGTAAGAATAAGGATGACGACCTGCTAGTTAGATTTAGAATCTGGCTTTGCAAAATGCGAAAAAACTGATGTTCCTGCCGACTGGGACACTAACATAAACATAGGTCAAGAAGAATCCGAACAACTGTTTGGTAAATGATGAATTCAATAATTTGAATTATAGATTTTGTTTGGAAATGGTGCTCACTGCACAATGATATTTAGCTCTATCTGTATACCATATGCTGTCAATAAATTTTTTGACATAGCCGCATGTTTTTAACAGCAGTTCTTCTTTTCTAACCTGCTGTTCTTTGTTTCTAAACTTGGTTTGAGCTGAGAGGACAGAGCTGAGAAAGAATAAAAAAAATCTTATATGCAGTTTTCAATCAAAAATTACGGGTGCGCGTTATACACGAGAGCACGTTATACACGAATAAATACGGTACATTATGTAGGCCTACTCAACACGTAGCGCTCAAATAAGGAGTAACCGCAGTTTTTGCGTTTTCAAACTCATCAGGTGCGCAAGCTGAGAAGGACTGTTAAATATCTTCCCAAGCCCAAGACACCTTAATTGACGATAAACATCACACAAATTAAAAAAGAAAAGTTGTAGGCTGTTAAGAAATTCATATTAAATAAAAATTGTCTCAAAGCACAAAAAAACGAGGCGAAACTGGAAATTTCTTGGCATGCAAATTTTCCGAAGATCAACGTTCACCAGATTTGCTATTACTGTAGCCGCCTCCTGAACATGGGTGCAAATTTAGGGGGATGGGGGGATGTATCCCCCCCAATAATTCGGCTGCATCCCCCCAATATTTTCATGTCCCTCATCGATGACCTTTTTTTTTTGGTCTTCACTACATTTTGGGCAAGAAATTGGTCATCTGGGAAGTGATGACCCTTTTTATATTTTTTTTGTCTTCACTTCATTGCACTTCACTGTGGTGGGCAAAAATTTGAGCAACCGCGCGGGGGTGTCAAATTTGCTAAATGATCCCCCCCGATGGTCAACTTAGATTTGCACTCCTGCTCCTGAAGCATTACCAAGGAAAGCGCATTAGGTCAGAAAAAGTTCTGAAACGCAGGGTACGGAGGATGGTATCTCGCAATGATTGGAATTTTACAGTCGCGTTTAAAAGTTTAAAACAACATTCTGCAAATAAAAGTTAAACTTTTGTGGGAAAATGATAAAACTCCGACTACTACTATGCCACATTAGCTTTTTATATTCGATTAACATTGTTTTGTGACGAAGGATACTTGCGAAACCTAAATGAAAAGATTTTTTGCGCATTTCTGGTTTTTGGAAGTAACAAATATTCGGCTTTACTCAAATTTTAGTGCTGGAAATATGGGCAAAAAAAGGGGATTATCAGTTCAAGAAAGAACAAAAATTGTTACTTTGAATGAAGAAGGGTACTCAGAAAGACAAGTTTAAAAAAACTAAAACTTAGCAAAGCAGCGATCCATCAAGCAATTGTAAAATTTCGAATTTTTGTGAGTTTTCAGGACTTGCACAGCTCTGGAAGTCCCAAGGTTATCTCCAAAAGGGATGATCACCTGATAAAAATGATGGTAGAGCATTCACCTATCAGTTCAAGCAAGAAAATTGGGTCGGCTTGTTACTCAAAGGTACGACTGTAGTGTCCCTTTTTTTTTTTTTCATGTGCACGACCACATAATTGCAGCTTAGGTTTTTATGTTAGTGAAGTATGCGCATCATGGAAGATGACCCAGCTGAGCATCGAACCCACGAAACCAGTTCCGGAGTCCTACTCACCAACCACTCGGCCAACTCCATGTGCACGACTATAGTGTCTCGCTGACTGGCCGTTACTTATCAGACGCAGCGCCCTCTTGCACTATAATTACTCAAACTGCAGTTGCTGCGGGCAGTCAACCGCTGAGTGTCGCTATGGGAAAAGTAAAAAAATGGATGATTGATTTTGCTTCGTCAACACCAGCGGGTTCGCAGAGACGCGGGAGGGCTCTGCCTCCTTGAAAAAATTTTCGCCTCCCTAAAGAAAATCAGTTATTTATACGTGTTCACTTTGCATTGTGTAGTAAACTCGGCAAAAATTAACAAATATCTGTTAAATGCGTAATAGAAAATTATTCAAAGAAACTCTTTGTATAACTCGAAACTGGGGCATTAATCTTCTTTTTTATCATAAACAAGTCGCATAAAAAATTCATTTCACTTTTGCGTATTTCTGTCTTCAAGGTCGCAAACCAGCAGAGGCGCGGAAAAAAATTTTCCTGTTTTTTGCTCTAATGTGTGGTACGATATAATCCACGTTGTTTATATAATACATATACTGAAATAAGCAAATCCACAGCTCTTAGAAAAAGTCGCATTAACCAACAAGCTCGCCTAGTTTAATGTGGCATTTTTCACATCCTGATACAGAAACCTATGGGAGCTGCTTGAAATACAATTAATCGCCTCGATTTGCAGGCAGTATGTTTGTTCAGTGCGTACCACAAAGGTTAAATTCTTTACGAAATATTTATGTGAAGGGATGAGTGAACCCGATCCAAGGCTGCCACTCGTAGGCATTTTTCCCTACAGTAGAGATTTTTAGCCTTGCGTAGGGAGTAGGGAATCCCTACGGGATTTTTGGTCAAAAGTAGGGATTTGTAGGGATTTTCACAGTCTTTTAAAATTACGATAAAGTTTGAACAAAGTAGGCCAATCAAAAATATTTCAAGACTCATTAAGAGCAATCCCGGATTCCCACCGATTTCTTCAGTTCGTGTTTCTCATTCTCAACGACCTCAAGTGGCAGTGGCAAAGTGAAGTGCGACTGTGATGTCACTCATCTGATGTGTAAATTAGTTTACTTAGCACTTTAGCAGTAGTACTAATGTGGTGCAGTAAGCTGGTAAGTCGTTGGTTGTTCAATGGCGCTCACTTATCGCCGATGACAGTGTTCGAAGCGAGTTGGAGTCGAAACCGATGGAAGAGTTTTGGAAATTCATAAGTGAGATGGATGTATATAAAACCCTTGGATTGTTTGTACTGCAAATAACTGCATTGCCTCAAGGTACAGCTGAAGTTGAGAGACTTTTTTCCAAAATAAATTTGAATAAAACCAAACTTCGAAATGCACTTGCAATACAAACCCTTGAAGCTAATTGTCAAAGCGTCACACAGATTCCCAGCAAATTTTGAAGTTGACCAAAGGTTGGTACGTTTGCACGGAAATGCTCGAGCAAATTACATGAGCAAATACTCATCCAATGATCGTGAAAATGTTAAAGAATTGGAGAGCTACGAGATTTAAATGTAGTGAAATTGCTCAAAAACAGATAAACTTTAATATACCTGGTAATCTGTAACTGCTCAAGTCAAACAGTACCTGATTTAGCTTACGTTGTGTTCAGCTAGAGAAAGCCTTGTATTGTGATTAATGCTCAGTTAAATTCGGTGGGCTACTGATGTTCACTATATTTTTGCAAGTTCTTAGTTAAATTGCTCACACTATCATTTATAAAAAGAGCTTCGTTGAAATGTTCATGTGTAGTCTGCTTGAGTGGTCTTTATAATTGGGCATATTATTTTTGAGAATTGTTCAGTCAAAATGTGAGTCAATGAGTATAAAGCATTACGGTATACCCAATTCTTAGCAATATTAAGCTAATATGCTGAGTACATTTGTAGTATCTAAGTGATGTAATTTGAAGCATTGCAGTGCATTTTTGTATAAACAACTCAGCCAGCTGTGAACATTTTTAGTACCCGTGTAGATACTGTATCAGTAATAGCTCAGTCCTAGCTATTATGGTGTAATTCTTAAACTCAAGCCATGTTTAGACGCCAAAGTATTCACTATTCATCATAGGCGTTAACAAAGTGATATGGTATTGTAAGTGCTAAATTCAAATGTTAGTACTGTAAAAGGTTCATGCCGTGTACAAGTTTTTAATTGCTGCATTACGTAAAGTGCTCAGTTAAAATAGTAACACTTAAACTTGTACTCTTTTAGTTATACAATTGTGGCAACGTGCTTACTGCTCATTTAACGTTGTATTCTGGTTTCTTTTAGATACATTTGCATAATAGAACTAGTCTATATAGGCCCACGCATTTAACCAAAGCAGTAAAGCATTTGTGGTCTTGTGTAATCAGCTATGTGCTTGGATAAACAGTGAAAGACGTTGAGGTAGGTAGACGTTGACAATGTAGCTATTTGATTATTTTACATCACATAAAAAATGTCGTTGAAAAATATGAATTTAAGATATCATCTTATCGGGGCGGTCATCAGCAAATATAGCAAGGATATTATTGCCTTTTCATTCGTACCGTATTTGTAATTGAGGATCGTTACCCATAGGCGTAGGGATTTGTAGGGATTTTTTAGCCTCAGATGTAGGGATAAAGTACTACTTTTGAGTGGCAGCACTGACCCGACCAGATCATCCGTCCCGGTAACTTCATTGTTTCTTACCTGAGGGCGGATGATGAAGGCTAGTAGACAGGAACAGTGCTGTGTCGCTCTACGGTATCACAATCATCATTTACAATAACTTAACGTAAACGATCAATTTCGTGTCGCATTTCGTTCATGTTCGCGAGTGACTGTTACTATTATAGAGGAGAAAAGTGGATTCTGCGTGGCTTCGGAAACGAGTCAGCAGAAGTGTCACTGATCAACATACGGTTTACATTTTTTTATGCTCTTCACCGATATTTTCAGTGGAAAACAGGACATCCGAGAACGTGAGGACCTTTTTTTTGTTTTTCACCGACGTTTTCACTGGAAAACAAGAACTGTTCAGTGAAAAACACGAACAGTTGGCGGAAAAAGTTGGCGATTGATTTTAGCCGATTTTGGCACCCAGACCGAAAAAGGTTGTCCACCTCTACTATACACCGTTGCTGCGTGATTGTGCTACCTCTGTTTATGCTGGCATTGTCCTACGTCGCTGCTTCATTCCTATTCTCTGTTGTTTTTTTTAGTATGGATGGAAATTCAATTTTCTTAATATGGGGGGTTCTTCGGAGATGCGAAATGTAACCTGTGGTGTCCCACAAGGTTCAACACTAGGGCCATTATTATTTATTCTGTATACGAATGACCTGCTTTTAAATACAAATTTTAAAGTAAATTTATTTGCTGATGATTCAAATCTTATAATGAGTGGACCTAATGCAAAACAGTTAGAAATGGCTATCAATAATGAGTTAGCAAATATGGATAACTGGATGCGCTAGAAACAAACTATCAATAAACTTTTCTAAAACTAAATGTATGCTGATCAGTAGAAAAAAAGAAAATTTCCGTTTCAAAATTTGCATAAATGATAATGAAATCTCAAGAAACGATCACATAAAATATCTCGGTGTCCTACTCGATAATAAACTAATTGGCATTACCACATTGAAAAGACTCGAACTGATGTAGTCAAGGGCAGATGAAAGGCATTGCCACGCACCTGATCAGACCCACAAGGTGGAAACAATGCATTGTCGTGCGTTTTGTATAGTTTATGCTGCGTATATTTCAGAAATTACAGAAGCTGATATGATTTGTCGTGTTTTGTTTATATAACTTGTAGCCTACTCCGATTGCTTATTGCTTACTTCTTTGCTTCTTGTACTTTTTATTTTATTTTGTTTCTGTTCATGTATTTATTTATTTTATTTTTTGTGTTCTTCTTTACGGTTTTTGTTTTTATAGTATTAGTAATTAATGAAAAAATGCTGAAATTTCGACAAGTTGTTATAGAGAAGTGAGGAGGATAGTAGACTTGCAGACCGTATGGTCGTTTCATTGTATCCTCGCTACAACTTGGCATGTGTTTAGCAACTTTATCAAACTGGTAAAGGAGGCTGCGTGCTTATGTATTATTATTCCTGTGCTTAACTTTTGCTGCGCATGTTAAGTCGTGGTAAAACTAAGAAATAGTTACAATAAAGAACCTAAGCATAATGAAGATACGAAAAAGAAAACTAATACGGGTGGATACTAATCACTGTATAATTAGGCTTACCATACGTCCCGGTTTAGCCGGGGCAGTCCCAGTTTTAACGCCATGTTCCGGCGTTCCGGCCGGTCGTTCAAAATGTCCCGGTTAAGCCCTTCGACCAGCTAACTTAGGCTTAGCCCTGACTTATTAATTAAAGCGGAGTGATGAGTTGTTTTGTTCGTTTCGTGGAGTCTAACGGTGCAACGCAAGTGTTATGTCATTAATGTCATTGAGACAAGTAGCCTCTAACGTTGCTACTATGGCATTGTTAAAACTGGGAGCTTATTGTTGCTTCATTGTTACATTTTCTAGTCAATGTATCGCTTCATAAATGCAGTCATGTTCACACTTGAGGTGCAGCAAGAAAAAGCACCATTAAATTGATTCGCAAGAGAAATTACTAAATTAGGAAAAAAGTTTTAGGGTGAATAGGCCGAATTAAGCAAGAAAGATTGTTTTTCATGTCTGTTCAGTTAGGAAAGTAATTTGGAGGAGATGGACCAAAATTAAGCCTATCGCACGGAACACACCTAACTTGTACCTAAAATTAGGCCTATCGCTCAGAACTCACCTAAGTTGTGGTTGCAAGGGTGGAGTAGCTACTGGTACTATTTTTACGAAACAACAGCTATTCAGAAAAGCATTTTTATTGTAAAAAAATGAAAATTAAATAAAACAAAACTGTTGAAAGAGTTAAAATTTTAGTGGAAAAAACACCCATTAGCATATAGCGGCTTTTTTATACCAAGGGTGGGCAAACTTCCCGCATGAAGGGCAGCGTTGGAAAAAAATTTGAAACCGAGGACCGCACTGATTGGAAGAGCAAAGTGAAAAAGATCATCACGACCTCAGATGTCCTATTTTCCGCTCAAAACCGAATTAAGAGCAAAGAAAAAAAGGGTCATCAGGTACGCCAAGGCCCTACATTCCATTCAGTATCAGTAGGGAACAAGGTTAAATTTCTGTAAGTGTCCGCGGGCCGCATTATATGATCTACCCCTGAATTAAACAAACAAACGACGATATGCTAATGATTAGCATAGTCCTTATCACCTGCAAAACTAAATTCTAATCTTTCTTGCTGCAATTTTTTTGAGAAGTCAAATCGAACAAAAGCTTTTTGAAAAAAGTGTTATCCACAGAGAAATATGATTGGGCAAATACGTAAAGCTATGCAGAACCTGTACGAGACGTCTAATTGATTACTTAGTAACTTTGTTTCTCATTCTATCTTTTCTGTATGTTATTTTAGTTTGCAGAGGTCATCACTCTGCCTCCATCGTCTTTTTTTAAAATCCCCATGAGGAAGTATGATGATTTTTTTTTATATAGACCTACTGTTAAATATTTTAAACACAAAAATCATTTGCAAAAATAATTTTTCACTTATCTGAGGAAAGGACTTTGTTCGGAAACGTCCCGGTTAGTAATTGCGAAAATATGGTAAGCCTATGTATAATCAGTGCCTCAGCGGTTTGGAAGATAATCTTACTTTCTCGGTAAACAACAGCAAAGAGTGCGGATTTCGACTTCTCGGAAATTTCGCAGCAATGGGCCAAAGTTGAATTAATTTTCTGCCACATGTGATTTGGCGTATTTTTATTAACGTCCGTTTTGAGCGAGAAAAGAAAAAAGTTTTCCTCCGGTTCTTATCTATGGTGTCATAATCCGACATTGCAAAAATTTCGTCCCTAGCCATGACCTTGCTGGGCGAAGTCTATTTTCTTGGATTACTGCTGGATTGGACAACCAAATGGACAAGTTTGTTACCAGAATTCCTTCCTCTGCAAGATCTCCCCAATCGCGGCTTTGTGCTTTCCTTGGCCATCGCGAAGCACACCAAACAGCAGCTCGACCTCAGCGACATTGATTTTTCTTCGCAAAAGCATCAGGATCGTTCACCAGATGATATGCAAGAAGACACTCCTTCCAGGCCAAAACTACATGCCTATCCGAAGGATAAATGCGATTGTTTCTTCCGCAATTTACTAGGCCAACTACGGTGCCGGTGCACGTTTTGCTTTGCGAAGTAAGAATCCGATACATCCGATCGCCTCTGCTGCAGAACATTTTGTAAAGAACAAACCGCCAAACCTGCAAGCCGATGATGTAGACCTACTATCTATTGCTTTTGCACTAAAACGTTGCTCGTCACTTTTTTGAATTACATGTATATAAATTTAATTAATCTATAGCGTAATAGCCTTTAACAAAGCTACACGCTGTCAAATCTTTTTGTTAGGTTGTAAAGAACTTTGCTACTTTTCCTTTTTGAAACTGGTTTAAGAAAGCGTCGTGGAAGTGTAAACATTTGGAATAGAGAGAATGTAATCCTTTAAATCAGCTTTACCTAAAAATTTCTCGCCCCCCTTACAAAAAAGTTTGCCCCCCTTAGCATTTTTTTGGCTGCGGGCCTGAACACCAGCACTATATAGATCTTAGCCGTAACGCATGCAAAATGACAATGCAGCTACATCATTCAAGTTATCACATGTTTTTAGGAAGCAGCGAAGACTATTCGACGTATGCGAAGAAGCCACTTACTTACAAATGCACATTGCAGAGTATTTTTACATGCAAAAAACGGTTTGGGTTCAGGTTTAGGTTTTCAAAAATTTGGCTGAGTAGGTGTCAGTTTCAGTTTGGGTTCCAAAATTTCCTTTAAAACCGGGTTTTCAGGTTTAGGTTTGAGTTTCCACCCTTGGCAGTGACTTAAAAATTGAACGTGTATTTTCAAATTTTTTTTCGTCACACATCAAAACTTGTTTCCCCCCAAACAGCTGCATCCTTCCAATTAAGTCGATTGAGACATTACAAATAAAATGTTATAGCCTATTTCTGCATGTTTTTTGAAGCGTGGTGGGCAGTGCCATATCAAGGCATATTCAAAGTTCGGTCCCCCCGGTCGGGAGGGGGGGAAATTTGTAGGGGCCCCACAATATTGTTGTGTAAGACTTACAATTAGAGGCAAAAATTTAAAAAAATTCGTCGAAAAGTTACAGTGAAAGCACTATAATTGCAATTACATGATGTACATTGCAATTAAATTTTCAATAATTTTTCGGGGGAGCACACCTACGGACCCCACTACAGTCCAGCGATGTAGTTAAGACCATCACCTACAAGACCAAGACCTTGTAAATTTTTCAAGACCAAGACCTTTTATTTTTTGTCAAGACCAAGACCATAAAAATGGGATGAGAATTAACAGTTTATCACTTATCGCTATTTTTCTATCACAACAAACAAAAAACGGGCAAAATATATACAGAATACTAAAAGAAATAAGAACAACACAATCACATACACGCTGCTGGATACTTTTTCTAGCTGTGCAGGATTGCTTAAATTTTTACGAGATGCTTTTTCGTTCTTTCGGTCTTATGACCAAACTAAATGGTCAAGACCAAGACCGTCTTGGCCAAGACCAAGACCTTAAAAAAATATCTTAAGACCGGTCTTAAGACCAAGACCGGTCTTGAGACCTTTATCACTGCTATAATCATCATTGATTTTTATTTTGCTTCAAATTTTCTCGAATTTGGCCACTCACCGAAAGAAACTGCGTGCACGAAACTTTGGGGCGCCCCTCCTGAGAAAATTTCTGGATACGTCCCATGAAATAATACAGCTAATGAGGAAAGTTAGTAACCGGGTCGAAAAAGCGCGAAACTCCCAAATGCTTGTAGATATCAAAGGGCCCACCTGGAGCTTTTTTAGGGGAGGGGCAACACGGCACTGGTGGTGAGGCGTGGACAAAATGACTATAACGCCAAAGGGGGCGTGACTGAAAAAGTTTAAGAACATCTGGAGTAAAATAATAGATTTTTTGCATTATACAGGGCTCTCCTAGTTCGAATTATACCAAAACATCTCTGGCTTCAGCGTATGATGCTAGCAAAGAAAAAGGACAACTTAAGTAGCTTACAATTACTGACAAGACTTGAGTTGTAGCAGAGAAGCGGCTCGAACTTAAATCCTCTTGCTTCGAATCGGGGCGGGATTTAGCAATAAGCTGGGCAGGCTGAAGTCTAGGGCCTCGTCACGAACAACGAAGACTTTTGTAGACCTTTTCTTTTTGGAAGTCGACCATCAAGACCTGTAAATACGTAGAGATAAATCTGATTCAAATAGAGCCTCATTGATCAAATAGCCTATGGCCTCTCATTGTCTAAATCCGATCCTACTTCAAGTCGAAATGAAATGACTTACTTTCTGATATCAAATTTGGCTTGTCCAATTTTTTGACTCCTGTGACTCAAACTCTAAACGTGATTTGACCCATTTGTTAAAAATTTCAAAAAGATAGAGAATTTAAAAGATCTTGATGCGGGTAAACAGCACTTTCCTAATCTGATCCAACACTGAAAATGATTGCATACCATATATACTTTGCAGTGGACTGCTGGTTGTCTTTACGATCTACTCCTCTCTGAACGGATAATGATAGGATAATGAATTAAGCTACCTGTGTTACTTATGCCCCTCTTTCAAAGGAATAGATTTGGTACAAATATATTTTTTGAAACTAATATGCTGGTGGAAGTTGCAGCAGCATATGCTGAAAAATCGGTCAAAAATATCAATGCTTACACTTTATTTAAATCGATTTCAGTCTGCGCTAACTTCAGAAAAGTCTACTTCAAATAGATTCAGAAACTTCTCATTTAGATTTTGTTTGAATAAGAAATTACTGAAGATAGCGTAAGCTGAAATCGATTTTGAAATATTGAAAGAAGAAGCATTGATATTTTCGACTGATTTCAGCATACAGCTGCAATTTCTACCAGCTTTGATTTTTAATGCTATATCGTCAAGGCAGTTTTAGTGTGTGGTGATTCTCTAGACTAGTTCATTTTCATAATGAATTACATTTTTCCACCTTAAAAATAAAAATAGTTTCTGACTTGAGTATACGCATTAGTCATAATTATCAGAAACTTAGTCCTGCTAACATAGCACGTTTGTGAACTGTAAGTGTCAGGGCAGAATGGTCAATTTAGCAACAGACTGACATATTAAACAAGCTTTGTCTAAACCAGACAAGTTAATTTATAATAGAGCAGTCAATTATTGTTATTGCTCACTGCACGGGTGTTAATACCGGATGTTTAGTCAGTCTTGAGCGAATTCTTGCAACACAAAAACATGTTTTGCACTTCCAATACTTCGGATAACGAAACTTCAGCTATAACTGTACGTAACGTACATTTCTAATTTAGCTTGCTAAAAAACTCAATTTTGAAAAATGATTAGTAGGCCTAATTGAAACAGAATAAACCATTTCGAAATGATGCCAAAAAATCCAATCTTGTGGTAAGAGCAGCAATATTTCAAAGAGGAACTGAAGAGCGTGTTCCACAGTGTTGACATACAGATGTCCATCATGAAACTTAATTTAGTCTAATTGGTGCTGTAAACGCATTCAAGTTTCGATTTTAAGCTTATTTCCGCATTTCTAATACATTAACCAGCCCTGATTTGAAATCACTGAAACAGTTTTTGGAAACCGAAAAAGTGAGTTTATGTACAAAAATACAGACAGCCTATATAGAGCTAGAGTTTTATATCATAATTGTCTGGTTTCACAAAACGCTGTTTGTGAACACGACCAACCTAAGAATCCGAGGCATGAACGTGGTTTGCAGTTACGGATTTCAGATGAACCTGTTAATAGGCTTATTATACAATCATTGCTGTGACACAACTGAGCACTGGTACATAGCACGTACGACAAATTAGACCCGGAGTGAAAGTTGAACGACGAAATGAGTAAAAGACGCAGCGAGTTTTAAATAATGTTTGACGTCTTTACATCATAATAACACGCGTCAGGAAGCTTTTAAGCATAAAACAGAAAAGTTTGAAGCGTTTTACTGCAGCAAAGCCATAGCCTAGACCCAGCTGTTTGAACCAGTTAAATTGGTGCAGAGATTAGCTTTGTTCATAATATTCGGAAGTTTTGAAGTGTTATTTGTGTTATGCAGTTGTAACTTGCATTTGCTGTACAACGTGTGTTTTGATTTTTTATGTTAATTCTATCGCAGTTTTAGTCGTGGTTCTAGAAATATTTGAGGAATCCCAGGGTAGGCTGGTTATGCAGATAAATTTGTAGCTCCGTTTCTTATAAGCTTTAGGTTAATAAAATAAAACATAATGTATATGTTCCAGGTAGCAAGTACTATGCTGTTGTTGTAGCAGTATTTTGTAAGGGCTGCTCGCAGAATGGAATCAATGAGTGAAAATCAGTCTGGTTACAATGATGAAAGCCAATTCCAATCGTTGGCAGATACAGTCGACTTACCTCCAGCGGCCGTAGGGGAGATCAGCAAAGGTTACCAAACGAAACTGCGAAGATTGGCTGTATGTGCCATCAAGTCTTTGTTTAATTGTGTTGAAGTAGGCGTTTTATTATTCGCTTACAGTGATCCCTCGCTATATCGCGCTTCACCTATCGCGGTTTCGCTGCTACGGTAAATTTTTTACGGTGCTTTTTTCACAGTGAATCCCGATTGGCTTGTAAATATTCACCAATTATTTTGTAAATAACGCTTTACAAAACCGTTCTTTAAACTATTATAGTTATTTGTGAGAAAACCATATTATTTCTATTTCTTAGACACATTTTGGGCCTGAAAAGAGGTATTATTGTTTGTTTCATTCTGCAGTACAAAGCAGGGCTGCGAACTCGATCGATTTTTAACCGAGTTCAAGTTCGAGTTCAATTCTTAGAACTCGGACTTGCAAATATCTCGGACTTGCAACAGATATTTGCAAGTCCGAGTTCTAAGAATTATATTTTTCGAGTTCGGCGAAAATGACCGAGTTCAGCGAGTTCGAATTCGCAGCCCTGGACTTTCTAGGTAGCAATGGCATGAACAAATAAACGACATGCAGCTTTTCTTTTGGTAAAATCATAACTTCAATTTACACGGATTGTGACTACTTGAACAACAAACTATATTTTGTAGTGATCTTTTCAACAATTTAAATATCTTTCTAATGAACTCGAACAGTTTTGTGCGAGTTCACGTTCGAGTTCAGAAAAAAATATTTTTTCGAGTTTGAGTTCGGCGAAAATGACCGAGTTCAGCGAGTTCGAAGCCCTGGTACAAAGTATTGCATTGTAAAATTGCAGTAAAAACAAAGCTGACTTCGTCGCGTATTTTCCTATCGCGGGTTATTTTTGGAACGTATCCCCTGCGATAAACGAGGGTTCACTGTTACAATAACTGCTCAAATGGCCGAGTGGTAGGAGCGTTCCGTTCGCCTCGCGAGTTGTACAGTGGACTTTGGTTTGATTTCGAATGGGGTCAAACCAATGACTATAAAATTGTTATTCACAGCTTCCCTGCTTGACGCTCTGTATGAAAGGAACAGTGTAGAGAACAAGCCGGAAAGTTTACTTGTTGTTCGTTGGGAAAGAGACTCAGCGGGATTCTCCCATCTTGGTGTGGTAGACAGATGGATGGCAACTCATAAGCGAGATCCCACAGCGCATTGATCGCTTTCTCTTAATAGGAGGATGAAAAAATATGCAACAACTTGTTCATTTGATGCCTTGGTTCAGAGATTGCCTTGCTCTTGGGAACTGTGCTCAGAAAAGCAACGGTTGATGCAAAATATAATTTTGAACTTTTCAATGCGATAGATCATGAGTGGATTCATTAGCAGAGTTTGCATATTCCTAGGGTTATTATTGTCTCGTAGTCTCAAAATTAGGTGCGCAAAGTATGCACAGTGAGACTGTGGGAGGGAATGAGATCGTAAAGTTGGCGGATTGTTTTTCCGTGATAATTCTCTGCAGCTGAATAGCGTATTTTGTCGTGGTCTTCATGATATACAAAACCTTGGTCCATTCCACACATTGTAGATTTACAGTAGTTTGTAACAGAACGAAAAAAACTAATATAACACCGCGATGGTGCTATCTTTTGCACTCACGGTCGAATTTAAACAATGAGAGGCTCTCGGCTATGTTATCAATGCGACCCTAGTGGTCAATAATTGTACTTATCTCTACGTATATAAAGGTCTTGATGCCTTATAGGCTTCAGCCTCCTAGTCTATAGGGAAATCCGGCCCTGACTGTACTAAACAAAATCTAAAGTATATTTATCCTCTTATCACGAAAAAGCGATCGAAGGGCTATAACGAGCTCGATTTGAGAGGAATTGTCGGCCATCTTTTGAGGATGGGAGGATTCGGTAAGTGCCTTTTCTAATGGCACAACGAGTTCCCGGGTTTCTTGTCCAACCTTCGCACTGTTCCTTTAAAACTTAAGCGTCAAGCAGCAATACTGAAAAAAAAATGAAGATTGAAAATTATTCAAATAAACACAAAGAAAACTACGTGATGGTTATGACGTTAACGAAATGGAAAGAGAAAGAGTATCGAAACTTACTGTACACGCTCAAACAAACAAAAAGTAAACCGTGACTAACTAAAATAGAAAATTCGAGATGGTAATGTCGTCGACAAAATGGAAAGAGAATAGATACCGATACTTACTGCACACGCTCATACAAACAAAAAGTAAACCGTGATTTTAAGTAAACAAAACTATATGACGACTGTGGCGTCTGCCAAAACAATACGAGTGGATTTTCAAACAAGCACCAGTAATGGGTTTTAGAGCTACAATTCCTCTTCAAAGTAATTTGGCGAGCACACCCCTGGACGATGCCTTGGCTACATATGGTTAATTTTTTAAAAATGTGTTACAGGTTACTGAACTGACACTGGGATTTTTGTGTTTTCTGCTTGGAGCTGCTATAGCTGGAATAGTGGAGTCTGGGCCTTTTTATGCGCGCATTCCTTTTCTCATTAATAAGAAAACCAATCTTTATTCCCATTACGCTTATGGACTAACTTTGGGGGCTGGATTTTGGTGTGGAATTTGGGTAAATTACAATTTACAGTTTAAAAAGCTATAAGCGAATTTTACTGCTTAAAATCTTAGTTTTTTTTTATATATACCACCATTTCGGTATTGTCCCACGAATAAGCTTCACTTACTTGCAGGTCGTTGCTGCTGGAGCTTTCGGAATTCGAGCTACAAAGCTTTACGCTTCACGATTGTCGGTAAGTTGCTCAACTAAGTAAGTTTTTGAGGCCTAGAAACGGTTTTTCAGGAAGAATCCACGTGTGCTTCATGACGTGCTATTTTGTGTTGCTATAGAATTCTTATGAATTAATCCTAGAGTGCATGACTTTTTTTGTGTCTGTTACTGCATGAAAGGGTCTGTGAGACCCTGCGTCCGAAAACTAGGTTAAAGAATGACTTTAGTTACATTATACGGATAACTTGGTAATTTTAGCACGGAATGTAGTATCTTCATACATCTGTTTGTGAAAGGGCGTTGCAGCACCTAAATGGGTGGTCAAAAAGGGTAGGCCTGCCTCGAGGTCATAAATGGTGATATAATGTCCGGAAGAATAGGTTTGGACGCTCTTCCGTTTTTTATATTTTTTAGTATGTTCGTGGACTAAATTTCATGGATATAATACGTCCAGAAGAGCTCCCACCTAAATTCTATCAGTTTTTAATGATAAAAGATTAGAAAAGGCGTTGTTAAAGTCCGTTTCCGGCAAAGAGTCCGATTCCGGCAAAAGTTGAAAAGCAATAAAGGCCACTGCACTGTGAACATACTGTAAATACTAACACCGGAATACAATAAACATGGGATGGAAATAGCTTAAAAGGAAGAAAAGCACAGCCGCAGTAAATCTTAAAACTGCACGGTACGACAACATAGGTTCAGCTGGGCACAACCATCAGCAATATAAGCAAGGCAGTAGACCATTTTCTTTCAGTTTTGCACTTCTTTGCTTACACTACTGATAATGACAGCTGAATCTGTGTTGAAACGTCCAGTTTAGAGATTTACTGTGGCTGTACTTTTCCTCTTTAGTCTTTGACCGCTTTGTATAAAATGCTCATGCACAGTTCAGCAGTTTTTCCCAGAAATTGGCAGTGTTTAACGCATAACGGACACCCCTGCAGCAGTAAGCAGTCTTTTTGTTGGGATTACGATCAACAGTGGTGAACGGAAACTTGCTAACTTGCTTGAATAAAGCTCTCGATTGTAATCATTTCGTACAGCTAGAAGTACTTTATCTCGACTATACGCGATCTTATAGTACCTAAAAATGTCGAATTGCGTTTTCTCAAGACCCTTGCAAGGGATAGGCACGTGCAAAAAAATCTTCATCTGTAGCAGCATTTCTGCCTTCCGTGACATGTCTTGTTGCATTCATTGCCACATTTTCTAAACTGCTAGGCCCGCGATCAGTCGTCTGATCCTTCCCGGCTGATGTAGATGCGCACGAAATGTAATATCATTAAGCATCAGCTAGCGTTCGGAACTTCCAACCATATGAAGCGGGCCTTTCACACATATATTGAATTTTACCATGGGTATCTGCCTCTAAATGGGTACAGCTCCTTATCGACAGTCACGAGTTGTCGTTGTCTTTGCTGGCAGGCCCATCATTTTCAGTCTGCTTTGCCTCAGTGTAATACAGAGCCGGCGGCAGAGCAGTCGACTTAGGGGGGCCAAGCGTTTATTAGGGGGGGCCAAAGTTTGAAATCAAGCACAAAAGCCGCTGTCTTCAAATGAGTAAGCTTGTTGATTGGGGGGGGCAAGTATGTCGATTGGGGGGCAGGCTCCCATGGCTTCCCCTTGGTGCCGGCCCTGGTGTAACATGATAATTCAACCGATTTGGCCGTTTTTTTTTTCTGCATACAAAACAGAGAAAGTTCACTTATGGTGATCGTCCCTTTTGCCCTATTTTTATTACTTGAAACTGCTTCTTGTGGGGCGTTTCACAATATCCAAATAAGGCAATTGGACATTGTTGTGACAATGGCTATTCCTTTTGATGACAAAATATGAAAATCCAACGTGTTTCACAGAAGCAGTCGCAGTTTTTTCATAAGAAATCCGTAGGGATCTGAGAGACCCGCGTCATGCAGTAATGTAATAAGTTCAATTTTTTTTATTTCTAGAAGTTGCTTTGTTTCGAGATTTGGTAATCGCAAAGTTCAGCCCAAAAAAATAAAAGTCAGGAAATTTGGGGTTCATCGATTGAAGATTGCAGGAGCTACGCAAGACGAAACACCGTAAAGGGTCTCACAGACCCCTTATGCACTCTAGGGTTAACCTTGTTCTTCAGCTTTTATTTCGACTGTTGTACGGGCCTACTTCACGTTCATGGCCCAATGTCGACGTTAAGTAGTACTTGTAGACCTTGAAAGCATTCTTTTGCTTAAATGCTTACATATTAGTTCCCTTAAACACTTTCTTCTTGACATGTAGTTACAACAGCCTGGCGCCAAATTGTTGACAAACTACTTTGGGTAAAGCTTTCTTCACCAACCTCACAACTTTAGTAAAACTGCAATCACTTCTGTGATTTAAAATGGCACAGATTTGTTCATTAAAAAATAAAATCTTATAAACGCGAAAATATAATAGCTTTTTATTTCAAATTTTACAATTTTTTTTCTTTTGTTCCAGATTAAAACTTACATGGTTTCTTGCATTTTTGGGGCTGTGTTTTCGTTGGTGCTTCTTGGTACAAGCGTAGATGAAACTCTTCAGAATACGTACAGCGTGGTATGACAGCAAAAAAATATAAAGCAATGCAGTGTTAAAAAGTGAAGTATTTTTTGATTCGATTTTTCAGTCACAAACTAACACAAATGTGGCAAATGTCTGAGTTACTGTATAGGTTAATGGTTCGACTGGTAAATCCAATAATTTATTGCCACCTTCCCCCCAAAAAAAGTTAATAACAGTATTAGTTTTGGTATTCACTGCTTATGCATTAGCGTGTTCAATAAAGTCATGAAAATAAATGCCTCCCCAACTTACATTATTGTGCTGTTTGTAGATGAACACAACTGGGTTGGTGCATTTGACTGTTTTGGACAGCATTTTGTGCCTAATTTCTCTTCTTTCGTTCATTCTTATGGTAGTTAGCGCCAGTCTCTGCGGTGTGGCTTTACGATGTTGCGGCGGTCAATGTATTTGCAGCGGTGGTGATCCAGAAAAAGACTGTTGCATGGTTGGTCAAAATTTTTCAAAAATATACTTCTATTCCTATTTCATCGTTAAATTTACTTTTATCATAAGTGGGATAGGCCTTTTATTGTAATCGTCGGTTGATGTAATGATTAAAAACAACTCTGCTGGTAAGTCTGTGGTTCGATTACCGGGCCGGTCAAATGGACACAGTGTCGCCAACGGATCGATGTTTCTTGCGGTCTTGAGCTGCTACTATGTTTTTCGGAGCTGAAAATAGCCCAGCGCTAATCCGCGGAGATAAGCCCCGTCATTAGTTACAATTTTCGGAGTAATACCCCGAATATAACAAAGATTTAAAATTTCTCAAATATTCTATTTTACAATAAAAAAGTTTGTGACAACAGCAAAAATAGTGCTATGGGCCTACAGTTCTGCAACATTTATTTTTTTTTTTCAATTCTGCAGTGATATTCTACTTCTGGTGATTTTTCAACTGGAATGCTTGCCTAAAGACACATTCGAGTGCTGTTTCTGTACTGGTTGGTTCTGCCAAGCAAATTTATCAAAAACAATTTTTGGAGGCAGCAGCCTCATGAGCTACACTTGTTGTTGTAATGTAATGTTAATTTTGGGACGGCTTGCATAACAAAGTTTTCAAATTTATCTCAGGACAGAGACCATGAAATATCATTCTCCTTCAATACACAAAAAAAAAATCATGGCAGACCAGTAGCGTGATGTATTTGTGTTTGATATCTCGTTGCTGCAATATACTAATTTGGACATTTTCTTCGAGTAAAAACTGCGAAGTCGTTATCATTATGTAGAAAAAATTATGCATAATTTACAAGATCGTCAATGTTGATTGTAGGCCTACTGTAGCTTAGCCTACTAATTTTTTGTGATGTTGGTAAATACAAAAGCTTTTACATGATTTGTATATTTTTTTGTAACTAAAAAATTTGTTCAATCTGCAAGCAATACTATACTCAAATTAGGGCCAAGTAACTTTTGCCGATTGCAATTCATCATACATCGCGTACCGTTTAGTTTTTCTATTTCGGTTTTCGCTTTTTTATTGATAACAATAACTTACCAGCCAGTTGGCTCAGCGCACACCATAGTTGTGAAGGTCTGTGGTTCGATTGCCGCGCCGATCAAATTGGCACAGTTGTATCGCCAACGGCTTGCCACTGCTGCTTCGTTTCTTCGGAGTTGTGTTGCTCACGCGCTAAACCGCGGATATAGGCCGCGCAACTCGTTACACGCCTCGGCGTAATACCGCGAGCATAATATCGAAGATTTGAAATTTGCTCTTTATAAAAATTTGGATTGTTCCTCAATTTTGAGGAAAATAAATTTTATTGTCAATTGCCTAGCTAGTTATTGTCACAACAACGTGTGTAGGAAACGGAATGACGTTCAGTGGTTACACAATTAAAATTAGCCAGTCAGATTTAAGTAAAATTATTTGCTGGAAAGCAAAACCGGTATAAAATCTTCACCTGCCGAGTCTCCACGTCCTACTGGATTTGTTGTGCGCTAAGGGGCAAAAATGGTGGTTGAAAGCTGCGTTAGGCGGTGACATAAAAGCATGAAGTAATTCCATAAATTAATTCAGAAATTGGACTCTGTGGTGAACAAAAGTCAAAGCTGTGCCCCTAGCAACAAACTCACTAAGACCAACTTGCCTATAAAAACATTTAACTCCGGTTGGTCAGAAACCTACCAGAACTCGACGGTGATATTGCGTTAAAGATCTTGGGTGGTCTTGCGTTGGTATCCTATAAGAGCATTTACCTTCAGTCACAGAAAATCGAGCGGAGGCTCTAACTCGAGCAGCTGTCCCCACGATCCCCCAAAGATAAACACGGTCTAGAAAAGTTAGTTATAGCTGTATTTCTACAAAATTCTCCACAGTACAGTGTTCTATTGCCACCTTCTCGAGACTTTCAACACCAGTGGCCCCCTGCTCAGCAACAATATTTTCTGTCCGTATTTCATTCGTAGTGCCTACGGTATTAAGTGGTAAAACACAATTAGTAAATCTTGCCCTCGAGGCTTCCATAGGGAGGCCAATGGCCCCAGGTTGAAAACTAGCGCCATAGCAGACCTTTCGTTGAGAAGCCACACCTTAGTAACCAGCGAGAATTAGATCAAAACTTAATTATTCTTGCTTCCTCAACGTGGTTTGACACACTTTCGCAACTTTGGGTTACAGTGGATATATTACATTATTCGCAAAATAAAAAGAGAATACACGATACAGTAGGCTATCATGGCTATAAGCAGCAATGATAGTCCTTCTTCGAAGATAAAGCGTTCTGATAGCAGTATATTATAAAAGCCTACACACGGATAGGCGTAGGCATTAGGTAGTCGCATAATGCTTGACAGATTACTTTAAAAAATGGCATTTCTACAAAAACGTTGGATCTAAACAGGAGCCTGATAATTCGGAGGGGCATTATACTGCACTTCTTCAGAAGGTGCTGCACTTGAAGTCACTATTCCCTGGTTAGGCTGAACGGTTCCTTGAAGTCCTGGTTGCATCATGGGTTGAGCTAGTGCTACTTGTCCTTGCACAACACCTGGCGCACCTAGTTAAAAAAACTGCATTAAACGCCATACCAACATAAAGCACTGAGTAATCCTTTAGACAGCCAAGCTATTGGCTACTAGAAGTTTGCTTACAATGCAACTACAAAACAAAACAGGTAAGTGTTTTATGATTTGTTGTCGCAAGCTTTACATACACAGTATTTAGTTGGTGCATTTTAATAAAGATTCGATCTGGGTGAGGGGAGGCAAAAAGGGCATTTTTTTGCTAAAGATCCTTTTTTAGAGATCAACCATTAAAGACCCTTTTCTTTATTAGAGATCCCTACTAAAGATTATTATTAGCGGCTGCACATACTGGCCTATGGCAAAAAATATATTGTTTTTCCCCATCCCTAAAATTTTCGGCTGGTTACTTCACCTGATTTGGGTCACTCTAAGATCTTTTCATCAAAAGACAACCGAGTTTCTCGGCGTAAATGTCCAATTACGAAATTTTTCAAGTTACTATTCCCAGAAAAATATATGTACGTGCGCTATAGAAAATGATTGAGCTGCAAGAGTTGAGGTCTCGATGATGGAAATAGCGAAGCGTGAGCAGGCTGATGAGTAAAATTTACTGTAGTTTGTCGGCTTACCTTGGTAGACCATCGCAGGTTGTTGCGGGTATACAACTTGTGTTTGTTGAGGGTAGACAACAGCTTGTGTTCCCACCGCTGTTGGCTGAGCGTAAGCAACGTTACCCTGTGAGATCAAAAACAAAGTTTTAATATAATGAAAATATTTGGATTTGAATGTTAAACTTCAGCGTTTCAGGGGCGGATCCAGAGGGGGGAGATAATTAGGCCTACAACTTTTCCATGATTTCAAATCTTTTCGATGACAATAAGCTTTACGCACTAAGCACGCATTACGGAGAATGTATGAACAAAATGCATCATATTTGGTGCAACACTCAGAATTAGGGGCAAAAAATTTAAACAAAATGTGCCTAAAATTTGTTCAAAAAGTACTAAAATGGCCACTACATTATGTCAATTTTCAAACATTTTCCGGGGAGCATGCCCCCGGATCCCCCTAGGACCTTTTTCATTCTCATAATGCTTCAAAACAATTCTGTCGAACACACTGCGCTTAAAGTTGTGTTGATTTCGGGTGACCCCTCCCTGAAAAAGTTTTTGAGTAGGCCTATGCCCCCAGCATGAAAACATTTTTCAAAGGGCTTATTTACGCCTATTTTGGGTCTAACTTTTTTGTACTTAGTCAACATTCAACCTAATTCCAAATTTCACCCCTCCACCAAAATTTTTTGGATCCGCTCCTGCAGTGTTTTATTTTTATACAGCGTAATTAGGTCGAATGGAGAGTGGCGCAAGTGTTCTTATGATCACAAATCGTCTTGCAAAAAGAACAAGAATAAATGAGTCTTTCTGATCTATTTTATTATCAAGCAAGGCATGAATCCAAGATATCGAACTCAGCCCAGTCTTCGTTGTTTGCAATGTACAAATTAAGCTAAAGAGCCTAAAAGCCTGGTCACACGAGCGAGTAAATCGAGCAATTAACTCGCGCGAGCTAATCGCTTTGTGTGACCACCTACTCGCCGCGAAAAATCACACGTGCGAGGGGAAATTTACTCGCGAGAAAAGAGTTGAACATGTTGAACAATTTTGAAATTGTGACTTTCTTGGAAATTTTTCGTAATTTTGAGGGCTTGTGGAACACGAGTTATCACAGAATCAATGCAATAAAAATGCCAAGGAAGCGAAATGATGTTAGTCTCGAGTAAGATGACGTAAGCCACATAAAAATATAAATTAAAAACAAAAAAGAAAGTTAGTTATAAGGGGAAGTCAATTAAATTAGAAAATCTACAAAAAGCGGCATGAGTAGTGATGTAAATCATTTTTTTGCTTTCGTTTTTTTAAAATGAACATAGGCCTCACTAAAAAAAACTTGTTTTTTTTTGGAAAACGAATTCTAATTTGATCCTAAATATGAGTATTGGCCGCCATAGTATTTACTGCTGAGTCTTCTTGTAGTGATGGATTTAGTAGGGAGCGCAAGGAGTGACCTTTCCGTCCCCTAAATTACTGATTATCAGAAAGGTGTTGCCAGATTTAATTTCACAATGCAAGGAATAACAAATAAAAAGGAGCAATCGCAATAGATAGCGAAAAAAAAAATACGGAATTGTGGAAAGGTTATCTGCTTCATGTGCTTTCTATGCTTTGATGTGCTATGTGTCACTGCTTTGATGTGCTTTCTATGAGCAGTGAACAAAAGAAACTGGAATAGCGTACGTGGCAACTTTTAAAATTGGGAGGTAAACCTGATAATCGTAGCTTGCATTATGTATCATAAGTTTAAAGTCAATACAGTACAAGCCAAACAAAATAAATAAATGTTAACCAAAGACTATGATGTTAGACTATAACACGGTTAAAATGAATACTGGTCGGCCAATTTATTAAGATTCAGATGCAAAGGTCGATGGTACACATTCATGCACTGTATTTCCCCGTTCATCTAATGAGTAGCCTAACTGTAGTTTTTTCGGCTGTTTCAGAAAAGATAGGCTCCGGCCTAGAAAGTTTGCATCTACAGTATTCTTTTTGACTCTAACTCTTTCGTAATCCAAAGCGCAAGCAAGCTGAATAGGCCAAATGAAGCCTAAACCCTAATTTAGCCTGATTAAACATTCAATAGCACAAAGTTGTGGTTGATCTATATTTTAGGGGAACTCAAAATTTAGCACGGCAGAACCGTGGAAATCGCAAAATAGGCCCAGATGATAAGCTTTAAGCTAGATATACGCACGACTATAATGAAGCAATATCACAATGCTACCTGTAGTCATGTTCAATGTGTTAACGCGATTTGCTGCTGCTTGCCAAGCTTTATACTAAAAACTAACTAGATCAAATTTTTGAAGAAAGAATGAATAAAAAAACAAAAAAACACCATAAAAGTAGGTCAAAAAAACAAGTGCAAAAAAAAACTGTTTTTTTACATCACTAGGCATGAACGCAGATGAAGTCTACCAACCCACGCAAATGTTACTCGCAGTTTAAAACTCGCGCGAGTAGCTCTCCCGAGTGACCACTTTTTAATTACTCGGCGGAGTCAATCGCGCGATTTACTCGCTCGTGTGACCAGGCCTTAAGCAGTTAATTTTTGTATTTGCGTACTGTCATTTTAATGTTTACTGTAGGCCTAAGCAGACTTATGCCAATGCTCCCCCCCCCCCCCCCCCTTGAACCCGGACACTGGATTAATCGAGGGTTTACAAGAGCCGTGCTGAGTAAACCCAAATGTTTTGTATTCGTGGAACCACAATACGAAACTTGATATGACATTATGGATATGATTTGGTTGCGCGGTTCATTTAGCTTTTTCTAAATCAATAGCTTGGTATAACTTGATCCCTTCTGGCAAAAAATATCAAAATCAAATCTTCATTATACTCGCCGTATTACGCTGACGCGTGTAACGAGTTGCGGGGCCCATCTCCGCGGCTTAGCGCCTGGGCAACACAGCTCTGAAGAAACATCGCAACGGTGGCGAGTCGTTGGCGACACTGTGTAGATTTGACTGGCCCGGGAATCGAACCCCAGACCTCCCGCACCGATAGCGTGCGCTTAGCAACTGAGCTAACGGCCGGTTCTGGCAAAATATATCGCATAAACAATTAAACATACTTAAATGTCTTCGGCCTTCATCTTAATTCACCACATACTTGTTCCGAGTCGGGACAATAGCAACCACAGCATCTCAAAGTAGCACAGCAATAAGAAGCACTGATGATAAGAACAACCATCGAAGAGAAAGAAACGACGCACAAAATGCTGTATATTGGAACAAACCGTGATTCTCCAGTAATGTGGTCCTGCAAGCAAAACATGACTAGCCATGGTTTCGACGTTCTGTCACGCCTCATCAGCATAGCATTTTCTAATGAAGAACTTTAACTACAGCTATTGATTTCATAGAAGTATGTCTTTATTATAAAGGTAAATTTAACTCTCCTGATGTTTTGCAAATCTTCAAATTTGTTGACAGTTTTAGCTGGGCGCTAGTCACTACTCCCTAAACTGTGCTGCCCAGGCGCTAAGCTGCGTAAAGGAACTCCGTCACTCGTTTCCGCTTCGGCTTAATACTGCAGCGAGTATAATGAAGATTTGATTCTGAATTTTTATAGTTGATAAAAAATATCATAAACGTTTATAGCCCACCAAGTATGCTCCACCGACTGCTCCAGAAACACTTAGATAAAACATCACTCCAGAATACTGCAGCGAGTATAATGAAGATTTGATTCTGAATTTTTATAGTTGATAAAAAATATCATAAACGTTTATAGCCCACCAAGTATGCTCCACCGACTGCTCCAGAAACACTTAGAAAAAACATCACTCCAGAATACTGCAGCGAGTATAATGAAGATTTGATTCTGAATTTTTATAGTTGATAAAAAATATCATAAACGTTTATAGCCCACCAAGTATGCTCCACCGACTGCTCCAGAAACACTTAGAAAAAACATCACTCCAGAGAACACAGATGCAACTATGCTGAATGCCATGTGCGTCGATACCTAAAATATTAATAACATACAAATGCAAAAAAAAAAATAATTTCTTTATTTTTTTTATGTTGTGACATCGTGGCAAAAGCGGTAAACAATTCATACAAAACGTGTACAACTTTTATTGTGATAATACATGTATGCTGTTATACTCTGTCCACATGTCCAATTTTCGTCGACTTTAAGCTCGCGGTTTTGGTTCTAGTTTTTGCATCATCATCAACTTCTTGATGCCAAAATCACTTTTTATGACAACAAAAGTTGATTATGATGCAGAAACTAGCATCAAGGACTGCGGGTTTGAAGTTCACAAAAATTAAACATGTGGACGGAGTAATAAATAGTTTGGGATATAAATTTAATTTTTTTATTTTTTGCTTTCAACGCATTTTCTGACTTACCAAGCATCTTGTAGTTAATGGAGTTCCTGCACGAATACCTAAACCTCCAGCGACCACAATCTGCGATACAGAAGAGTAAAATTAATTACAAGGGCCAATTCATCACTTTTTAGAGAGGAGAAGGCTAAGAAGAAAAAAATGCTTACTTTGTACTTTTGTGCATGTAAAGTATCACATAGGCCTATTTAATATTTAAAATAAATAAAAGTTTAGTATAATAAGTATATTAAAAAATTTAGAGGACTATTCCTAATTAAACTCCCTTCGACTTGCTAATGGACTATTTTGGTTTAACTATTCCATAGACATACCCAAACTCCACACCATATCCCTTCGCCTGTGGTAAATGCGTAAACGTACGTAGTTGTAGCGCGATAGCCGTTGTAATAGCTATAAGAGTAAGGTTGAGTTCCAACTATTCCACATATAGCTGCTCCAATAATAATGCATATGGAACCTAGCACCAGCTCGGTGATCTAAAACAAAAAATCAAGTTATTTATAGTTTTTAAAAGAAATGCTATTGGCCTATATCCTGTATAAGGATCTATAATAAAACAAAATGCCAGTTCCTTTTATAATCGTTCTTGATCCCATGGACCTGATATTTATTTTTTGCAAATCGGGTCCCTAAAAAGCGCCTCGAAAAAAGAACTAATGATTTTATCACAATGTTTCCCAACCAGTTGCCCATTAGGGATGTGCCTCGAGGACAATTACTCGGACTCGCCGAGTAACGAGTATTCACGACATTACTCGGCCGAATCCGAGTCCGGGTATCTACGATGTCAAAATATAAATATGAACTCAAAATTAGGTGAAGAGCAAACAAAAAAAAAAAAAAGAAAAAAGGTCATCACGTCCGTAGAAGTCCTAATTTTGACCCAAATTCGGATAAAAAGCAAAAAAAATGTCAAAATGATAATGGTTTAATACTCGGCCGAGTATCAATTAATACTCATACTATAGGCCGAGTCCGAGTAATGCCTTATTACTCGGCCGAGTACTTGGGATTCGACTCGGCACATCCCTATTGGCAAAGGCTAAATTTCCAAGTGGGAAATAAAATAAGATAAAAACGTGTTTGCAAAAATCATTGTGCTTTAAAATCTCAAAAGAAAGTCACGCGAAGAAGCAGAGCATTAATACAAATCATTCAAAAGGCTAATTGCAAGCAACACATATAAATTAATTGCTGATCCGTGATAACTCTCAAACTAAAAAAAATCAAATCTTCATTATACTCGCGGTATTACGCCGAAGCGCATAACGAGTGGCGGGCCCATCTCCGCGGCTTAGCGCCTGGGCTACACAACTCCGAAGAAACGTCGCAGCGGCGGCGAGACGTTGGCGACAATGTGACGATTTGATCGACCCGGGACCTCCCGACCTCCGCACCGACTGCGTGAGCCCTGAGCAAACCGCTTTATTTTATGCAAAACGCCCAAAACAGCATTTTTATCTGGAAATAAAAAGTAAGCCCAGTGGTATAAGAAACTCAAGCGCAAAGCTTGGTATGACAAAATTTCTTGAAATGCACTACGCTGAAGTGTTGTTATGATAACAGAAAATATAGCACAAAGAACTTAAAACCATAGCCTACACATCCTGCTTGCGCCTTTACTTGTAAATGCATCACATCACAACCTTAATTGAATAGGCTTCTATAACGCTGGAATGGTTCGCCGTTCAAGCTCATGTGAAGCATACTTGTACAAAATATCGTCAGTAAACTAGTTTTTTAAGTAATGAGCGAACTTCGTAACCATAAACATCATATTCATATCTTTAAAACATTTTTCATGGTTTTCAGGGTTTAAGTTAAGTGGTTCGGTTGGGATTTTCCCCACTTCTATGCATGTATGTTGTTACGGCGCTGCGAACATTTTAGTTTGTCTAGGTTCTTTCGTTATAGCTATACGTATGACAGCTTATCATGCTATGTATTTTAATAACATTTTTGTTATTCTATCTGTCGCGGTGAAGCAACGGCAGCACTATGACGAGCTCGCTTTGAGTCGCTGGCTGACTATTTAGCGACTATAGCAGTGGTTTTCTACCTGGGTTCCGCGGACCCCCAAGTGGTATTAACATATTTTCAAAAATGATCTTTTTGTGAACAATATAAAGACCTTTTTTTAGCTTCTCACGAATATTTTCAGTGAAAAACAGGACATCTGAGAACGTGAAAACCTTTTTTTTATGGTTGTTCACTTGGTTTTGGGCGGAAATCGGAATCGTGTTTATTTGCGTTGATTTGTGTGTGGTCCACAACAACGAATGGCTTAACTTAGGGTCCGCGACTTGAGAAAAGATAGAAAGCTACTGAACTATAAGACAGAAAATCCGTTCAAAAACTTTTTTCATGAACCAGCGGATAGTTTTCCCCGCCGTTACTTTAGTTTAGTCATATCGGCAATCAGGGAAACAATTCATTTCTAACTTCAATACGACTTTACGTCTGTTGCTTGTTGTTGTTGTGTGGTTTTATGGCGCTTTATAACTACTGATCTGACACGAAACTGAACCCCGGAGCATACATCGAAATGGTTGCTCATAAAACTTCCATTTGCTTGTTCTTTGGCGGTCTGATTAATTCATTTTCAAACCGTGTTTTACGGACCATAAGGCACACTTTAAATCCCCCCTTTTCTCAAATACTGGTCGTGGCGCGCGGCAAAAGCCTGCGCGCCTAATGCGTGGATCAGGTAGTGATTTCTGCGTTATTGCCATTAACACATTGATTTTTTTTTGTTTTTGTTTAATAAGCTTTATGTGCATGGTAAGCTGATACTTCTAAAACGTTGCGATTTAGATAGTCCGGTGTACCTTACGTATGAAAAAAACAAACAATCAAATCAATTTACTAACAGAGCACTTTTATATAATGCAGTGCGCCATAACCATGGTCCATAAAATACATTACTTGTATGTTTAACCTTTCATCACAAGCAGGGGCAGATAAAAGTGTGGGGCTCTTAGCTTCTTAAGAAAAGCGAAATCAACAACTATCCTTTTGTTTGGATATCAAAGTATATTGACATCACAATCAACCGGAAATTCTTATAAAATTTATCAAACTCAGGTTTGGGTCGCCCCCAAAAAGATATAATTGACGACAAACTTTCATTTTGACAATTATTAATTAGATCAAAGAGGTTGAATTTAATTTACTATTTTGATTTACTGTATCAAAAAAAAGTAAAATGCTTTAACTTTGTTTAAAATTTATTTTGAACTTAACTTTGAATTGTCAAACATGGAATAAAATTTTTGCACTGTTTTATTAAAAGGGCGAATATAAACAACACAGAAAATAATACAGTATTGCCGTCAATAACACGAAAAGTGCTACACAATAAAAGCTAAGGCAAGTAATTGCTCTGCTGTACTGTCGAGATTCGCAGCTTCTACGGCTTGACTATCATAGCTCAAAGATTGAATGTACGTATAGGATCAGCTAAATGCTCGTTTACATTGGGAAAGAACTGACTTATTTTTTTATGTATGCTTTCAACTTGTTTTGATTTTCCTTCGGTGTCTCCTTTTTTCTTTTACGTTTTAAACTTCCATTTCCATATTTTCGGTTCAAGTCAAGAATTCTTCCAGTCATGAGCTTTTTTAGATATGAAACACTCTGCAATGGTCATAGAAACTCAACTATCTTAATCTCTGCTAATGAACTTTAAGTATTGCTACACTGTCAGCTACTGCTATACCGGTAAATTATGTTTCTGTAATTCCAAAAATTAAGCAGAATTTGAGCTAAGTGTGAAGATCCAACTCTCCGAATCTTTTAATGTTTTCAGTCTAATTTTCTAATATCATACTTTATCTCCTGTAGTTTATGAAGTTTCCAGCGACTCCAATGGCCGACTCAGATGGATTAAACAGGGCAGATGGCCGAGTGGTAAAAGTGTCCGCCTCAAGAGCTGAAGACTTGGGTTTGATTCCGAGTCGGGTCAAACCAATGACTTTAAAATTGCTATTCACAGCTTCCCTGCTTGACGCTCAGCATGAAAGGGACAGTGTGGAAAACAAGCCGGCGAGTTTACTTGTTTATGCCGTTGGGAAAGGCACCTAGTGGGATTCCCCCATCTTGGTGTGGTAGACAGATGGCTGGTAACTCCTAAGCAAGCTCGTAGAGCACATTGATCACTTTCTCGTGATAGAAGGATAAATATGCAACTAAAACAAAAAATAAATATATAAATATGCAACGAAACTCTAGATATGTATAGCTTGTAATAAAATAGCTGCTTATAAAATTATTTAACATTTTTGAATAGCTTGTAAATTTCCACAAACTTAGATTTGTCTACAGAAGCCCTAAGATTTTTAAGCATTTGACAGTTGTTTGCAGCCATTAATTTAAGTGCTATTATAGCCTACCAGTTTGTGCTACGACATTCCAGTCATTTTGTAATAGAAAATCTGTTTTATATTTTTTCGTAGAGGTTATTGCTGTACCGATATAGGTAAATATCTTGATTTCTCAGTTCAAGTTTGCTAGTAATGCGGTTTATACGAATGTACAATTATTTCAATTCAATTGTTAATAGCGCTAAAAATTGCGGTGCCCGGGGCCACTGCCCACTTTGCCCATTGCTTAATCCGGATATGATCACGAGAAAACGACCAAAGCGTTATAACAAGCTCACTTATGAGCTGTCGGCCACATGCTTACCCTTCAGCCTTTTCCAGCTGCAAAACCAGTCTCTTTGCCGGCTCTTCTCAGTACGATCACCTTAATGTTGAACCTTAAACGTCAAGCAGGAAATATGAGGCGCCTTTTGGAAAAAAATAGTTTAGGTTTTTCCTCATGCTTTTTCGGCCAACTTAAGCTACATTTTGTTCAATATATTTATGTATTTCCTATAAAATATGGCTTTGTTAATCAAGATTAATCAAGCCACATTTAATCGAAGACTTTGTTGAGGAATTGAACTCAAGCCTTCAAAGTTTACATACTCTCAACATTACAGAACTTTTTAATTGCTTATCAAAGCTGACCAACAAACATTTTCCCAAAATTAATTTGTCCAGGAAGCAGTGCAAATTCGCGAAAAAACCCTGGATAACTCAAAATTTATTAAAGTCTATCAAACACCAAAACAAACTTTACGTTAATTATCAAAAATCTGGCAAGAATAGTGATTTCAAAACCTACAAGGCCTGCAGAAATAAGGTAACTCGACAAAAAAAGACTGCCAAAGCGTTATATTTCCAAAGTGAAATAGATAAAAGCAAGAACACTTCCTCGACGTGGAAAGCAATTAACAAAATTTTAAGGAAAGACAAACAAAAACCAAATACGTTACCCTCTAAACTATCTGCAAATGGAACTTCCGTCACAGATCCTGCGATTATTTGTTCTGAGTTTAACCATCATTTCTGCAACATAGGTCACAAAATGGCTGGATCTATTGACAAGCATTCAAAAACTTTTTCTTCGAAGCAATTTTTCGGACAACGAATTACAAACTCAATCTATATTGAAGATACAAGTGAAGATGAAATTATAGATATCATTAACAAATTAAACCCGAGCAAAGCTCCGGGATATGATGATATTCCGACAAAGTTGATTAAAGCTGCTAAATTCTTCCTTGCTCCTTTCCTTAAAATATTTTTAATTCCTGCTTAAATAATGGGCTGTATCCAGATGAGCTAAAAATTGCACGAGTCATCCCCTTACACAAAGGAGGTTCCAATTCTGAATTAAAGAACTACCGTCCGATATGAATTCTCTCCACTTTGAACAAGATTTTTAAAACAATCATCAAACAGCGCTTAATCACCTTTTGGACTAAATATAATGTTTTTGTCCCTACCCAGTTTGGATTTAAGGAAAACCGTTCCGCAACCCTCGCCATTGCCCATTTGCATGAACTGATAATGACTGAACTGGATAATGATAGGAGTGTTTGCACTATATTGATGGATTTGGCCAAAGCCTTCGACACTGTTAATCATAATATTCTTCTGTTCAAATTAGAACAATATGGAGTGAGAGGAGTTGCCAACAATTAAGCTCATATCTTTCCAACCGCAAACAATTTGTCCATGGTGATGGTTTCTCTTCCTCGCTTTTAGACATTGATATAGGTGTGCCTCAAGGCAGTGTATTAGGCCCAATCTTATTTCTGATTTACATTAATGATTTATAGGCTACTATTGCTCGGATTTTAAAACTACTTTGTACGCTGATGACAGCGTGCTTACATTGTCACATAAAAATGTAAATCGTCAACAATATAACTTGAACGTGAAACTATGCAAAATTCATGCTTGGCTGAACTACAATCAACTGTCGCTAAATATCGCCAAAACCAATTATATTCTTTTAACCAAAAAGATTGAAAAGATGACGTTACATTTAGGAGATTCTGAACTTAGACAGACTGTCTGTGTAAAATATTTAGGAGTACATATAGATTCGAACCTCAGCTGGAATAGGCATATTCAACACTTGAATCCAAACTGTCCGCTGCCTCCGGAGCTCTGTATCAACTACATAAATATGTTCCCAAAAAAGCTCTTCTATCAATTTATTACAGTTTAGCTTATTCGCACTTACAATATGCTATTATTTGCTGGGGGAAGCGCTAACAATTCCCTAATAAAAAGTCTACAAGTTAAACAAAATCACTTACGTAAAATTTTGTGTAACAAATTTGGGAGGAAAACCAAACTTAAACTACTATACGATGAACTAGAAATCCTAAATAATAATGGAATCTACAAACTAGAAATTGCTAAATTCATGGCTAAAGTCAGCTCAAATACCCTGTCAGAAGATTTCTCAAAGAACTTTTCCGCATTAACCTCAGTCCATACGTACTCCACCCGTAGCGCTCTGTCTAAAAACATTTATGTGGAAAGAACCTCGTATATCAAAACTAATCGATCTCTAAAAGTATCTGGAGTCAAAGTATGGAATGATTTACCGTCTTATATCAGAGATAAAGCAGCTACTACCTGCTGCAAAACCTTTTCAAAAATACTCAAAAACCACTTTTTATTACGGTCATAATTCTTTTAGATAACTTCATTTTGATATATTGCAGGCCTACAACTTTTACCGAAATTTCTTTTTTTTTTCCAATTCTGGTGTTCTGTGTCGTTATTTTTGTTTTCTTTGAAGCCTTTCTTAAATTCTCTCTTTAAACTGCTGTGCCAAGAATTTACAAATTTTTTTGCTGAAGTACAGTACTTTATATCATATGTACAAATTTTTGAGGAGGAACTGACTCGGCGACCTAGTTTCCTTCTTGGCGACACCTTACGGTCTTTCGTTTCTCCTCGTCGTGCTATTCTGGGTTTATATTTCGTGTTTGTATTGCTTTGTTAATGCTCGGCAATAAATGACTACTACAACTACTACTAGTTCAGCTATAAACTGACAAGGCACACCACAAGTTTAGAACCACTGAACCACTAAACTGCTACTAATTAGCTAAAGCATTATTGCTTTTTAAAATTTTTTTCAGTGACCAAATATCCAGTCCAGCACTCTACTTCACAGTTCATAGACATCTCGTCACAGGTCCAAGTGTCATACACCAATGTAGCTTATAAAAAGCCTTCTGTCATCTCTACTATCCTCACAACTGCATTGGACTGCGTGGCCCAAGCCTGCCTTCCACAAAGCGATGCCACGGCTCACAAGTGACCAAACGTTACGCAAACGTTTTCTAGGGTTATATTTTGGAATGGAATAAAAAATGACAGGGCATACGGAATTTTCCGCAAGCTAACTGCTCTTGTGTCGATGCATGTAAAGTAAAATATTTACCTGCAGCTGACGAAAACCAGTTAAGGTACTAAAAATAACATCAAAAAATTTTTGAAAGAACTTTTTCGTAAAAGAAAGTATCGATTAATGAATAGCGATTTCCCACTCAAAAAAGTAGGGAAAAGCCCCAATCGATAATGAAAAAAAAGTAGAAAATTTTTGCATTCGACGACGACAAAGTAGAGAATATCGACATCGATTATTGATTTCTAGTCGATATTCCAACCCTGTCTATAGCCTATATAGGAAACATCCTACACAACATTTTGGACAAAATGTGGCTTAAATTTGCCGAAAAACATGTGGAAAAACCTAAATTATTTTTTTCCAAACAGTGCTTCTTTGGGAAGCAGATGTGACGTGAATGCCTACTTTCAAACAATTCCTCTGACCAGAGTCTACCGGAGCAGAAGCAGACGCTTTACCTCCAAGGCCTTAGTGCACCTACTAGGCCCTGATCTAGCTGTGATGTTATTCTTTCTAAGCTATTTGATTAACAGTAGTGTGACAGGCCAGCAACAATAGAATAGCTCTTTAGAATTTAGAATAGATTCATATATACTTACAGCCAGTGACTTCAGTTTGTGTTGGTGAGCTCTGTTCATGTTTCCACCAAGTGATGCTGCTGGTACAGATGTAACCACCAATGGTTGAGTTTGGTTTGTTGCGACAATAGATGTTACGGTAGCCATCTCGTTACACACAAAAAGTAATTTAATTTTATCGAAGCAATTCTAGAGTCTTGAAACAAAAATTTGGCTGAAAATTATTCAAAAAGCACTAAAATAGCCATTACAGAACATGCACATTTCAAAAAATTTCCGGGAAGCATGCCCCCGGACCCCATAGAGCTTTTCTTGTTTCTCAATCTGCTTCAAATTTGTTCTGCCGAAAAAAAAATACGCCTCAAAAAATGTGGAAATCATAGCTCCCCCTACCCCTTTTAAAAGTTCTCGCTACGCCACTGTCAGAACAGAAACAAGCGTGAGTGAAGTACTGTGCAATGGGTGCGAGAATGGTTTTTCCTTGCCGAAGGGGGGCGGGCTTTGAAACGAATTGGGAACCCCTGCCCTGGGCTATTTGATTACACTGATAGGAAGAGCAAAGAAAGGTCTTCACGTCCTCAGATATTCTGTTTTCACTGAAAATATCGATATAGTGAGGAGCAAAAAAGGTGTGCACGTCCTCAGCTGTTCTGTTTTCCTCTGAAAGTATCGGTAAAGAGAAAAAAAGTCTTCATTGTTCGTAATAACGTTCCCCATTTCTCCGAGACCCTAGGTTTCAGCCTGCTTAACCTATATGTAAATCCGTCCCAATGCTTACAATCCATATTTAGCCTGTCCACATGTGACATGTCCAATTTATGTGGGCTTCAGACCCGCGGTTCTAGCTTTTAGTTTTTGTTGCCCTCACCCCACAATCAAAATTTTAAAGAAGACATTTCTGGATTTAAGCTCTTTCTTGGGTTTTAATTTCGATGGTAGGCCTATTAAGTTTCAAATACATTCATGTAGAGGCAATATTGTAGAAATAAAAACGCGTAAATTAGGGCCCCCCAGGCCCCCCTGAGAAAAAAAGTGGGGGGTTAGGGCCCCCCGCCACCCCTCCGGTTCCGCCACCTATGCTTCTATTGGAAGAATACCTATTTTCCGATAGTTCCGATAGTACTATGTTGTTGGCACAGTAAATAAAAAGAGTATTAAAATCAAACCCTGATTCGCATTAACTCACAATTTCAAAAAGTGTGTTACCGAAATACTCTCTCCATAAACGTGTTTTTCAGCATTTTACTCAACCCCAAAATTAATGTTTACAATAGCAATACGCAGCAAAATTACGTAGCACTTTATTAAAATATATCTGTTGAACATACGAGTATAACGAAAAGCCAAAGAATAAAAAAACGACAAAAAAACGTGTGTTTTTTGCAAAAAAACGACTTGTTTTTTTAACTTACAACACCATTGGTAATGCCTTCAAGCTAAGGAACAGTTAAAGCTATATTACGGTAATTTGCACACAATTCCTTTGTTTTGATAAACTTGAATATCGGCCTACGTAAATAATTTTGCCATTAAATGCATAAAAATTGGAAATATTTGTGAAGTTTCGTTGTTTTCTTGGCTTTTCAATTTCTTTGAAACTCACTTTTGGGAGACTATTGTTCGGACAAAGCGAATAGTTTTAGTCTTTTTTTTATTATTATTAGCGATTATCACAATAAAATAATAAAAAGATATTTAGATTGTACAAAAATGTTTCCATTTATTATCAGATGCCATACCGTGTCTATGTTCGGTAAGCAATAATACGTTTGGTAAACAAATAGAAATGATAAAGCCAGAACGCAAGTTGCAGTTCAATGGTAGGCCTATATAATAAGATTTGTTCAAATTCCGGAAAACCATCATAACGTCTTATAAGAAAATAAAAACATGCGTAACAAAGCAAATATCCAGTGCACTGTGTGGATAGTCTTTAATCTAAAGCAGTGTTTAACAGAGTGGACGATATTGCCCCTTGTGGGCGAAAGAGAAACACCAGGGGGCGAAAAGCAAAAGGGGGCAATGGCACATTCTCAAAACATTAACCCTTTATCGAAATATTTGTTAGCACATTCTCGAAACAAATGGCACAAACAAGTAATTAGTTATGTTGGGAACTGAGCAACGCATTAAAAACACTTTATGGCATTACCTGTATAATAGTTATTATTATCACCAGAAGAAAAGAGCAATTGTTAAACTAAAATAATTGCAAATTTCTTTCGGTTATTGTGACCGCAAAAAAATTCGGTCATTGTCAAAAATATTCAATCGATAACCGACAAATGACTGAAAAAAACAAAACAAAACTAGGTTTCAGTACAATGTCAGATTAAGACTTTGAACTTTGCTAGAAGTACGAACAATTTTCCGGTGTGCGGTAACCTTTATCACCCCGACTCAGACATGGGCCACGCATCGCACCATTATAGTCATTCTTTAAGCCTATTAACATGACATATGCTATGCCACAGAAATTCTTGAACGTGAACCACCACAGACGTATTTGTCAGATTGATATCTTTCTGGCTCTGATTTTCGCTGCATCTGATAGCGAACGCTTTGGGTCATCAATCCTTTTCATTGGGCCTACTTAAACGAAGTTACACTCAGCCACTCAATGAGGTCGGTAGAGTTAAGCTTTGCAGTCATTTTCGTTGCGCTTTTTTTATGAAACTCGGACGTTAAAAGGCGTCAATTGACGCAATCAAATTGATCACATCATATTTTGTTGTTGACAACCAAAAATGCATGCAATCTCCATGCAATATTTTATATTTTACCATAGCTCATTGCTGGTGCTTCGTACCTTCATATCTCTTCATATGATCTAATGTAGATTAAAATTGCACGAAATCATTCCAAAACTCACAACACACTGTTTTCCTCTAATGGGTTCATCAGGTGAGGTTCTGAAAATTAATTGAAAGTTAAAAGAAGTACAAGTTTAAAGTTTCCTCGCACTGACTCCTCGTAAAAAATTTCCGCCTCGCTGTTCAACTCAACAGGATGTCTTGAAGCCAGACAGGAAACGTTTTCGAAAAGCCAGTGTTTCCAGATTTATACGAATTGTGAACGGAGTAAATAACGGATAAAGATAAAACGTATCAATCTGGTTTGAAGTTGTTAAGTATAAATTTTTTTGTTTTTATGACGGCACTTCGATACTAATTCCGATCTTCGGCTTATTGTTGTGTTTGGGTTGGTTTGCAAAATCACAATTTTTTCGGCCAGCAGGCATACAGTAATTGGCATTTGCTTGTTTTGCTTTTGGTAGGCGCTTGCATGTTTTTCGATAGTCTACTGTAACTGAATTTTGGTTTCTTGCGCGGAGATGTTAAATTCCAATACATTTTAGATAGTTCTCTGCGGTTTTGGTTTTTCTTGTCTCTGAAGGTGTGCTACTGTGCGTGTGATGGTTGTATCAGGTTTTGAAAGTTGTTTCGCAAAACCGTAATAATACATGTTTTTTAGGGGTAGTATTTTCTTCTGTTGTGATTGTGGCTTTATATACGAGGGCAAGGGCGTTGGAAGGTGGGGGCTGAGGAGGGCTGAAGCCCCCCCTACAATTCTTTCAGCTCCCCCATAGAAATCTTGAGCCCACCTTCAGCCCCCCCTTTCAAGAATTTATCATAACAGTACAGCCTAAGGCACTTCAGCAATGACTTATGGCGTCACTTCTTATTTGTTTCTTTTCTTCATTGATACTATCAAAACCAACGTACTAACTTTTGCAACTTTGTGTCAAAGGCGAACAAATTCGCAAAAACTGTTGGATTTTTGGTAACTTCGTGTACAAGCTCTTAAAGCTTTAATATGATGTCACAAAAAGATTTTTTTCAATTTTTAAAAGAAACTTTTGGGCAAATAACAGCGAAACAACAAAATATCAAATTAGAATTAGCTAGCTTACTCTAGGAGCAGTGGCGTAGCGAGAAATTTAAAGAAGAGGGGGAGCATGATTTTCACACTTTTTTCAACCGTATTTTTTTGCGGAAGAACGAATTTGAAGCTGATTGAGAAACAAAAAAAGCTCTAGGGGGGTCCGGGGGCATGCTTCCCCGGAAAATTTTCAAAATTTACATGCTGTAATGGCTATTTTGGTGCTTTTTGAATAATTTTTAGGCAAATTTTGTTGAAATTTTTTGATTCTAATTCTGAGTGCTTCAACAAATATGATGCATTTTGTTTGCACATTTACGATTATGCGTGCTTAAGACGAAAGGCGTATTGCTCTCAGAGAGGTTCGAAATTATGGAAAAATAGTAGGCCCGTACATCTGAAATATTTTTGAAAATGGCTGGTGGGTGGATGCATACCCCTCAACCTACCTAACGGGCTCCGCTCCTGGAATAAGCTACGAAAACTATCAAGAGTCTGGCATATTTGTCACCATTAATCTTGCTCTTTTTTACTAAAAGGCAGAAACAAAAGGGGGAATGGCATGGCACAATGTTCCCCTAAATACGCTCCTGCCTAGGAGTTTCAGACTAGGAGCTTGTGAACGGATAATAAGTTATTTTAAAGGAGGTAAACACCTTTATAAACGTCGATCTAGCTACTGTGTTTATGCTAGAGAAAAGCTTGAGTTCATCAAGCAGTCTCCAAATGACTTTTACTGAAGTAAAGTGCATGATATGTATTGTATGATAAATGTTGCGATAACAAGGAGGGGGGTCTGGGGGGCGAAGCCCCTCAGACGTTGATATGATATCACAAATTTCAGCCCCCCCTACTTGAAAGTACTTCCAACGCCCTTGTACAAGGGAGGAGCTGTAGCCAGTGCCGGATTAACCACGTAGCAGAAGTAGCATTTGCTACGGGCCCCGCGCTTTTTAGGGCTCCGCGTTTCAAAATTATGATTTAAATTACAGAAAAAATCAGGCTATACTTTTGTAAAAAAGTTTCGACTAAGATTGGCTTATAAAATGTTTGCGGATTGTTAGCCTTACTTTTTCTTTAATGTTTTTAAATCAACTAAAAAGCAATGTCCTTCCTGGCTTACCCTCTGGTTCTTCCTTCCTTCCGGTAGGTCCTTCCGGTAGTCCTTCCGGTAGTCCTTCCGGAAGGTCCTTCCGGTAGGTTCTTCCGGTAGTCCTTCCGGTAGTCCCACCGGTAGGTCCTTCCGGTACGTCCTTCCGGTAGGCCAGGAAGAACATTGCTTTTTAGTTGATTGCTCTTCACCTGGCCACGTAAAGAGTTTGACTGGAATGGTGGCGTAGCCACACGAGTGGATTGCGTACCACAAAGGTTAAATTCTTTAAGAAATATTTATCCGAAGGGATGAGTGATCCTGGCAAGATCATTCGTCCTGGAAGATGAATGTTTCTTACCTGAGGGCGGCTGATGAAGGCTAATAGCCAGAAACAGCGCTGTCTCGCTCTACGGTGTTTTTAAATCATAAACTTCATCAAAATAAAACCTGCAGTATTTCTGAGTCTGGCCGCAAACTGATTTCTGACCGCACATCGCGTTCGTTGCCAGAAAATAAAAAGTCAACTTCCAGCCGCGCATATAATTGCGAATGTTTGTGGCATTTTTGTGTTAAAGGTCACAGTGAGTCGATACAACTGAAGTACGGCACAGTAAAAATGCAAGTGGCTAAGCAACTAGCGGAACCGTGAACAAGCATGAAGAAGCTATATTCTCTATTAGTGTTCTGTTGCGTTTGGGATTTTGATGTGAACGGTTAAGACCTTCACTATTAGCCTACAACAAAAAGTTTGATTGTAATTTCGGTTTGCTGTGCCAATGCTTGCGTTATTCCTCCTTTGTTCTCAAATTTTCACAAAATTTGAGTCTCGTATCTTTGAAAAATTGTTTTCGTTAATAAAAAAACAGCAAGAGTTTTACAGCGAGTTTAAGCCATCTACACATCTTCAGTGAATTTCGGTAAGAGCCCTTGGTATAAAACAATGAGATTAAAAATGAAATCAGGTTTGATTGTCCTCCGGCCGGGTCTCCAAAAATTACGGGGCCCCGCAAAAATTTTGCTACCGGCCCCGCACTAGCCTAATCCGGCCCTGGCAGTATCATTCGCCGTTTAACGGACAAATGGTGTTTTGCCTGCAGTTGCGTCGGTTTGATTGTTCCTGGTTTGCTGGGTTATTTTGTAAGATTTTTGTTGTGTTCGGATATTATTCAGGCCATATTTGGTGTACAGCAGCTGTAGCTTAGTTTGACGTTGTTTTGCTAGCAAATTTTGTGGAGCGGGTGCTTTCGGGTGAAGTGAGTATTCGTGAGTTCGAAAAATTCTCTTCCAAAGTTAATTTTAACTTTTGCGTAAATTGGGGGGTTAAACCAGATAATTGTTTTTGGTTCTTTTTGTACAGTTTTGTTGGTTTCTCGGATTCTAATTTTGCGATGTAGCCGCTTTTTCGAAGGGCTTCTTCATAGTCTGGCATGACTTTGCTGAACTTTTCTTTATTACAGGAATTTTGCGACAGTCGATTTGATATCATGCCGGGTAGCATATTTCGGAATGGTTGCATACAAAATTTCCACTTTGCTCTTCAGCGATCTGATTGGCTAAAGCATTTGCGAGAAGAATGATAGGGCACAACCGAGATGAATATAAGTACCAAAATAGTACGCAGGATTAGCAACTGCAACCTGGGGTAGTAGTTATAGTACGCTATAGTAGGCTGCTACTCTTACAGTCTGGGATCCACGCTCAACAAACTTGGTTTCTTATGCGTAGAACTTGGTTTCTTATGAGTAATTCGGGATGGGGTATAGTGGTGGTAATAGAACAAAGAAAGAATTGCATTACTCGCGCAACTGCTCTGGCCAATCACATCGCCGGAGAGCAAAGTGAAAATTTTTTGTGCAACCGTTCCGAAATATGCTGCCGGATAACTGTTTTTTATGTTTGGCGGTTGATTGAAACTGCAATGGATGTATTGTGGGTTGTCGTTTGGTTTTCGGAATGGTCGGTAGGTTCCAGATAGTAGGTTGAATATTACGTCGAGAAAGTCGGCTCGGATCAATTCTGTTTCGGTAGTGATACTAAGCACGTTTTTGGAATAACTTCAAGAGGTTTTTCTTTAGTTGTTCAGTTTTTGGGCTGGAAGTGTAGCGAAGAACTGCGAGGCCATCATCCTGATATAATCCACGTTGTTAATGTTAATCAGTTGCGTGATGGTATTTAGGAAGTGCAAGCCAAATAATTCACAAATTTCTGCCCCGTCGAAAATTCAAACCAGACTAACACTTTTACTTTTATCTGTCATTTTATTCGTTATTCACTCCATTCGCAAATCGTGTAGGTATGAAAACACTGACTGTTCGAAAACGTTTCCTGTCTGGCTTCAAGACATCCTGTTGAGTTTGAACAGCGAGGCGGAAATTTATTACTAGGAGTCAGTGCGAGGAAACTTTAAACTTGTACTTCTTTTAACTTTCAATTGATTTTTGGAACCTCACCTGATGAACCCATTAGGAGGAAACAGTCTGTTGTGAGTTTTTGTAAATTTATGCAATTTTTATCAGTTATTAAATCATACATATGCTCCGCTTTGACTTCGTCATAAAGCAGTTTCTTTAAAATTGAAGAATCTCAAACCTCGATTAATATCTCTTTACATGTTTAAATAGTTTTGTATGTTATTCCACGTTCTTAATAATATTTTCCATAACGCACATAGCCACATACCATGATATTTTGTATATTTTGTGTGGTTTTATGCACATAAAGTAGTAAACATTGTTTTACTTACGTTAATGGTAGTGCTTCTTTATACGTATTCTACGTTTTCTTACATAGGATACAGATGAGTTGTTAATTATAATTATGTAACATATACTACTTAGCTACACAAAATATGCAGCTTCACAAGCTCTTACATTTTTATTAAGGACACTATCATAATTGCATATTTTACAGGAAATGTATGTCATTTGTTCACTCAAATAAACAAACAAAAAAACAGCCAAGTTTTGAAAAACATCACTACAAATTTAATACTATTTTCCTTATGATTTTTTACTTTATTTTGAACAGTAATAAATTGCATCTCCTATCTTTTTAATGCTGCTTTGTATCTGCGTTACGGTATTTTCATCACAAAACTAGCAACACTCTGCCATTATAAAATCAAGTCCTTATTAATTGTACTCGCGGTATTGCACCGAAGCGTGCATGGAGTGGCGGGGTCCATCCCCGTGGTTCAGCGCACGGGCGGCACAGCTCCGAAGAAACGTCGCACCGGTGGCGAACTGTTGGCGACACTATGTCCTGTGGCGAGCTGCTGGCAATTTGACCGACCCGGGAGTCGAACCCTAGACCTGCCGCACCGATAAAAATGTCCCAGCAACTGAGCTATAACCAGCCGGTACATTCTACGATTAATTAATATTTTCTACATTAATTTTACAGCAAACATTATTACGCGCTGAAAGTTAAAATCAATTCACACAGTAACCATATTGTGGAATTCACGCTATGCCTTAATTAGTGTAAACCTTGTAGCGAAACAACGCTGTTTCGGGCTATTACGCCTCATCAGCCGCACTCAGGTAAAAGTCCTACATATCCATTAGATTATTAAAATGCTTGACCTTAGTCAGGCCGATGAGGGCATATTGCCTGAAACAGCGCTGTCCCGTTCTATGGTACCCTATTGCTGGAGTTGCGTTGCAACTGTTGGTGATGGAGGATGCTTCATCCTTTGACCCAACGCGTGTACGTCGTTATGACGTCCAATTCAGGAGGTAGAAAGAACATCGTCGTTTTAGTGCAAACTTAATAGTCTTGACTCAACTAAACTGCCTTATCTATTTCTTTGAGTTTTAAAGGACATAAACCTGTTCTTTTGTGGGTTGAGAAATTAGCTATGGAAGTCTAGTAGATTTGATCTGTTGCACCTACTGACTGCACCGATTCCTAGAATAGTTCTTATTAATTTTAGGTAACTTCTGGTATTTTTTTCACCATTCATGTAGGTGTGTACGTTTAATACATTTAAGCCTGACTGTCTTGGTTTGGCGTGGGTGTGTGGAAAAGAAGTAAAACAGGATGTAAAGTAATGACGAGCGTAAAGGACTGTTTTGAAAGAAGTGATCATAGCTTTGTACTTAATTAATTCAGCAGCTTTGAGATAAGGACGAACGCAATCGAAGTATGTTACGCAGTACATTAGTACAATGTACCTTATACACTTCACAATATCGATCCAAATCGACATTTTTGAAACTCGCCGGTGGGAAAGAGCAATATCTAGATCCCTACATTTCACAGTGCAAAAATACGCAAAAAATTTTAGAAAACTGCGCAATGTCACATTTATTTTAACGTTGCTGCTTATAATCGTCTACACAAGGCATAACAGATATTTTTTTCATAAAACTATATAGTAGGTCTTATCGACTTGAGTTAAACCTGGTTCAAACTCGCTCATAATTAAAAAAAGTTCGTCTTTTACTCAACAATTAGGGAGGCATGCAGAATTTTTAGGGAGGGGAGGGTTGCGAGCAAAAAAGTTACCGACATTAAGGTCCAATTTTTTGTGTGGAGTCTGCTCAATAATAGCTTCTTACCTGTATCCGAAGAACAAAATCAATATAGAATAACTAAAATTTTAAATCAAATTTAGACGGTATAAAGGACAATTCAAGGACACGAATGGTATCATGTTGTGGTAAAGTTTAAGAAATTGAGAATTAATGAAACCTGTTGAGCTATACCGTAGAAAAAAACAACTAGAAAAGAGAAAAGACAGCAAAACAACAAGGATCAAAGGCAAATGGTGCTGCAAACACAGAACTGCCTTACTCATAAAAGTCTCACACAGCACAAAACATAAATTAAAGTAGCGAAGGGTAAAAGTTTGCAAGCTACTCTGCTATAATGTTGGTCCAATTCCGCACAAATCCAATCTTGAGGACAACTATTTAGCTCCTTCAGACAGGCATTCTATTTGCATTAAGTAGAGAAAAAAATTAAGAAAAAATAAGTTTATCAAAAGATAAAAAAATTAAACTTTCCTACTTTCAAAACAAACTACCACTTCAGGAATACTGACACAAAAAGCCTATAGACACCTGGACTTCAATGATATTTCTCTCGTCAATTATAACAGACTTCCGCAAAGACCATGTCTTCAAATGCGGAAAAAATAACACTAGACCAGTGGTAATCAAATTTGCTAATGTTTTCGATAAGCAAGCACTATTCCGTTTGGTAAAACACTAGAATCGTACTACTCAGATCGAATCAGCTCCATCAACAATATTTATGAGCGAAACCGGCAATCCTAAGCTGTTCTATCAACAAAAAAAAGAGTCTATTCAAAAAAGCTAGAAGTGCAAACAAGACAACCAGATGGGCAATTGAAAACAGATCTTAGGGTATTGTCTGTACGCAGATGAGACCAAACACACTGCAAATCATTCCGGTAATTCAGAGTGTAATTGATTCAGATTGATAAATATGTTTCTTTTTCTTAGCCGCTAATGTGATACTGTTAACTAATCATTCGCGCTTGCCAGTTCCAGAAATATGTACTGTAAATATTTAACCTGAGCCGCCTCAATGTTTTCTTTTGTTACTTTTTTTGTGACAGCTTTCGTTCTCGTTACCTTAATCTTTAGTCGGCAATTAATCCCAACAAGAATCATTTTAACAGACACCCAACCTCCTTGCCCTCTCGTATAGTTAATCATTGTACTTCCCAAATTATCTTTCTAGGCGCTACGTTTTCGAATTATATTGTAGGCCTATCTTTATTTCTCTATTTATGTTGACTAATATCGTTCTTCCACAGCATCGAACTCTGACTACTGGAATTGTGGTAATGAGCATTCTTGACTTCGATCAGCCAAGTCGAGCGGCGGCCCAAATCGAAAATTGTGCAATTTTATTTGCAATCACAGTGACGTCATACTTTCAAATTTGACAAGAAATATCTGTGAAAGCGAATATTACGATTATGGCACTAACTTAAAAGTTTTGAAACATAATGAGAACGACGTCTTAATTCTTCTTACATAAAACATTTGGTACCCCCTCCCGAAAAACTTCGATGTAGGCTATAATTCCACGAATTTTTAAACTAGAGCTCTTTCTTTCAAATCAGACGTCATCTGTCTTTCAGAATCTCGCACCAAAGCCAATCCTTTAAGAAACCTATCACTACCTGATTACAACTTTGTTAATGTGAGCCCCAACTTACAGGCCGGAGGTGTCGCAGCCTTCGTCCCCTCTAAGCTGCGCTGCTGCACGGCCGCGCAGTTAGCCGAAAACCCCCGCGCAGTACATTCGTTCTTCCCCGCATTGCATATGTATTGAAAGCAAGACAATCTAAATACGTGCTTTCACTCGGAAGCAAGCCCCACATTTGAGATTTAACAATATTGTTCTACAAATTCAAGGTGCAGTCAGTCAATTGTGCAGTGATACCATGAAATTCTGCTGTGCCAGTGATCAATCGAGCATATTAACTGAAAGTGCTGTCATAATCGTTTGACAATCTTAATGGTAATAGAACGCATTGCCGTAAAAACTCGTGATAAGAACACGGCATGTTGTTGACAAAATGGAGATGTTTCGTGAAAGTACTGAAATATGCCAGACTCTTTTGATATTTTCTGTAGTTATGGCGAAGGCAGATCCAGGTGGCAGGATGAGGAGCATGCATCCTCCCACCAGCCATTTTCAAAAATATTTTTGCTGCATAAAATTTTTTCGTAATTTCGAACTTTTTTGATAGCGATAAGCCTTACGCCATAAGCACGCATAATTGAAAATGGGCTGACAAAATGCATTATATTTGGTGAAGCACTCGAAATTAGGGTCAAGAAATTTAAACAAAATTTGCGTAAAAATTATTCATAAAGCACCAAAATGGCCGTTCCAGCATGTAAACTTTCAAAAATTTTCCGGAGGAGCATGCCCCCGGACCCCTCTAGAGTCTTTCTGATTTCTCAATCAGCTTCAAATTAGTTCTGCAGAAAAAGGTTGAAAAAAATGTAGAAATTATGGCCCCCTCCTTTTAAAATTTCTCGCTACGCCACTAATTGTGTGCTTAAATAAAAAACACACAGAACACATGAGGTTAAATGAGAGAATGAAGAAATGGAAGGTAAGAGGTTGATAAAATTGTGACCTAGGCAGTCAGAGCTACGCATTTTGTCAGGTTACCACTACGCCTGTATTCGTTCAAAATGTTGTGTTCTTTTCTATTTTTTCAAATTTTCTATGCAGACCTTCTTTTGGAGCTCACACGGCCTTCCATTCCGCGCACACTAAGCAAGCTCTTAGAGGGAACATTGGTCGCAGCATATACATTTGAACATCTTACGTACCAACTATCCCATAAACAACACCAACTAAGTAACTCCGAATGCTTATGACTCGACATCAAAGGAAAAAAATCAAACTCCAACAACTCTATAGGAATTGTATACTGACACCCACATCAGACAAGCTCAGAAAATTTCCAAGACGACCTTTCTTTGTGATTATCCTACCTTACAGCTCTCAACAACCCTTTCTACAGTACATTCTGGGTGATCTAAACATAAACGTCGAAAAAACAAACCGTTCATCCCTGGCAAGGACTGTCTTAATGTTCTGCTCAATTATGGATCTTTTGAGCTGATTACGAAAGCAACTCGAGTAACCAAATTTTCTCCCACAGTAATCGACCATATTTTTAACAAATGACTATAAACATTTTCTAAAGCCGGGTACTATCCAGGACGACCTGTCCGATCATTATCCAATCTTCTGCATAATCAAAAAATTTTTTCTCATGGTAAAAGCTGTCAAAAGCGGGGTTTCTACAAAAACAACTCAAAATTCTCAGCCGAGACTTTTTGCCACAACCTAGACCTGAACGTACAAACTTTCGACAGCCAACAAAACGAACTAACCATCGAAAATTACGATCAAGTATTTGATAGTTTTCCCGAAGCAAACTCAAAACAAGTGTACCTTGATAGTGAACTACTGTAAAAGCCAATTCAAAAAAAAACCGAAAAATCTGGGAACTAATCCAATCCCTACTTCCCGTTAAACCCAAAGCTTCTCCTACCCGTAACTCTATAGATCATATCGTAACTTTGATAAACGACCAGAATGTTATCACTAAATACCTCAACGAATATTTTTGTCCATTGGCGAATCCTTTTATGGCGGAGTGAAAAAAATTTTTTGAAAATCAAAAAAGTATAGATCTCAAATCCTGGAAAATGATCCAAAACCTGGTTAAAATTTTGTTTTTTTGGGGGGTGCCCCCATTTTCCAGCCGGTTACCCCCCTAAAATGTTATCGCGATTGATGACACAGGGGGAATTTACATATTTCGGTAACCACTGGTCGGAAAGTAATAGTATATGGCATAAAATCTGCGAAAATACCATGTTTTTATCTGTGCTAAGAAGAAAGTTTTTTCTATTTTCAACACAAAAAAAGTTACGGTCGAAAAACAAAATTGTGACCCTTTTTGGTAAATTTTTTGGAAAATTCACCTACGAGTGATTGCGTAAGAAGCACAATCGTTTAAGTTTGTTCAGAAAAACTAATTTCTCTCATATAACTAACACTGTTTGTGATTTTGATTTGATGCATCAATAAATGGACGGATAATGACTTCCACTCTCACTGAAATAGGATGAGTGGTAACAATTGCCTCAAGTCTGCTAGGACATAAAATTATGCACCAAGAGAAAGTCACCAAAATAGGCGTCCAGCAAATTTTGAATTGACTTTAATTTGATGCGAAATTGTTTTTAAATTAAACACGAAAAAATTATAACATATAAAGGCTGGGCGGTGTCAAGGCTGACTTCCATAACAAAACAATGCAATACACTATGAAATAAATGGTTGTTTTTGGCAGCCAAACTTGCAGCTTTAAACAATTGCTGGAGGTTGTTGCTGGTAAAAATCAACTTGGCTAATTAGTGGTAAGCATTTGCTTCTAAGTTCAGCGTTGACACATCAAACTAGCAAATCAAACTGCTGTTCAGTGCATGGGAGCAGTAATCGTTATTTGTACTTTCTTCAGCTACTTGTTTCCGATGTGCTGGTACGTTCGCCACTCCTACATTTCCATTATCATCTCCTAACATCATCATATAATCAGATAACCCATGGATCCAACAACTTTTTCTACTTGGTTCAGAGGATCAGGAATTTTTCGAATAAACGTCTTGAAGAAATTCCGGTACTTTGAGCATGGTGCGCGAAATGGATATTTTGCGTACCAAGAGTATGCTTTGATTGCGATGTTACGGGATGATAATGAATAAGTTTTTATGTAAGAAATGTAGAAGTGTGGAAAGTGCTAGCACGTCTGAAACAAGTATAGTTGAAGTACAAACAAGGATGACTGCCGCCATGCACTTAACAGCAGTTTGATTTACTAGTTCAATGTACCAACGCTGAGCTTGGAAGCAAATGTTTATACTACAACAAATTCCAATTTTGATTCTTACTAGCAAAAGCCTCCAGCAATAGCAACTAGCAAGCCATTGCAAGCCCTACAGATACAGAAATAGAAGAGTGTCTGAAAAAACTTCTGGTATTACCCTACTTATACGTCATAGCCAATCTGTGGAGCGGCACGTCAAACTTGTTGCGGAAGCGTCTGCACAAGTTACAAGATAAGACAGACGAGATGAGTTATTCCACTAACAAAATTAAATCTCGCACACTTACGAAAACGTTTGACACCAAAACGCAGTTTAAGTATAGTGTTTTAGTAAACCGGGTTACCTCTTCTACTAGCCGGATGGGTCAAAAGTGATCTCAAAACAGTTGATTTTGCTCTGAGCTATTTCACTTTACCACTTAGGTGCACTACCGCATCAAACTTCTCGAATTTGTCACAACTATGCCTTATGAGGTTGGCAGCATTTTTTAGCTGCCTAAAACAGCCATATATTTAATCTTGTATTACATTATTTTGTAGTGAAGTCAGTCTTGACACCACCCAGTCTTCATATGTTACAATTTTTTCGTGTTTAGTTCAGAAACAATTTCGCATCAAATTAAAATTAATTTACTTAAATCACTGAATTTGCTGGACGCCTATTTCAGTGACTTTCTCCTGTGGTATATGTCCTTGCTGATTTGGGGCAATTGTTACCACTCATCCTATTTGAGTAAGAGTGGAAGTCCATATCCGTCCATTTATTGATGCTTTAAATTACAAACAGTGTTAGACATATAATAGGATTAAGTTTCACAGTCAAACTTGAACGACTGTGCTTCTTACACAATTCCTCGTTGGTGATTTTTCCAAAAAATTTACCAAACATGGTCATAATTTTTATTCTTCAGCTGTAACTTTTGTGTTGAAAACAGAAAAAACTTTCTTCTTAGCATCGATAGGAACATGGTGTTCCGCAGATTTTGAGCCATGTACCATTACTTTCCGACAAGTGGTTACCGAGATATGTAATTTACCCCCTACGCCATCAGTTGCGATTACATTTTGGGGGGTAGCTGGCTAGAAAATGGGGGCAACCCATTTTTCCGACCAGTGGTTACCGAGATATGTAAATTACCCCTTACGCCATCAGTTGCGATACCATTTTAGGGGTAGCCGGTTGGAAAATATGGAAAATGGTGTTGCGGGAAAGACGCAGAAACCGACAAGGTGGGTACCGTAATTATGATCAGCTAAGCTACGCCAATAACTTCAAGTCTACTGCCGCGAAGAGTCCAGCACAGCTAAGGATACCTGAAACAACTTGACCTACACAATCACAATTAAGCTGTTATAACAAGCATATATTAGCCCCAGACTTCTTACAGCAGGTAATAATCGTCAAACTAAGAAAACAAAGCAATTTAGAGAAAACACCAGTTACCAATTACCAACAAAGTACAAGGGTGACCCAAAAAGATGCGTACCCATAAAAATTTTAATTGTGACTTTGATTAAAAAGCTATTAATTTCAAATTACAACCACACATTATTCAGTTTAGGGAAGACCATTCACCAGAGTTTCAGCTATTTCTGTCAATTTTTAGTTAACTTATGGCTTTTCCAAGATGTGTTCCAAATGTTCACAATTTCGTTGCAAGCATTTCGTTTCGTTTTTTGCTTTCCGGGCACGTCAATAGCAAAAACAATGTTTTTTGGGGTTCGAAGGTTCCAGACGAAGTGCTTCAGACGACGCTTCATTTCGTTAAATGTACTGCCTGGGTGGCCATGAACAAGCTCGGGATCATCGGGCCTTATTGGCTCGAAGATGATGACGACCGATCCCAGACAGTCAACAAGGGGCGCTACATGGCTGTTCTGAACAAGTACTGGGCGTCGCTGGGACGCCGAAGAGGAGTTCTGAGAGTTTCACAATGGTTTCAGCAAGACGAGGCCACACCTCATACTGCCAACGAAATCCTTGCTTGGTTGAGGCAGAGGTTCGAAGAGAGACTCATAAGCAGAAGGTGCGATGAGGAATGGGCCCCGCACTCACCAGATCTTAACCCTTCCTGATTTTTATCTGTGGGGTTTCCTCAAAGACAATGTATACCAGGAAAATCCACAAACAATTGAGGAACTGAAAACTGCCATCACAGCAAAAATAAGAGCCATCCCGAAAGAGGAGTGTGTAAAAGTCATTGAAAACTTTGCCACACGAATACAGGTTTGCTTGCAAGTAAATGGTGGACATTTGGAACACATTTTGGAAAAGCCATAAGTTTACTAAAAATTGACAGAAATAGCTGAAACTCTGATGAATGGTCTTCCCAAACTGAATAATGTGTGGTTGTAATTTGAAATTAATAGCTTTTTAATCAAAGTCACAATTGAAATTTTTATGGGTACGCATCTTTTTGGGTCATCTTTTTGTAATTACCAATTCAGCAGTTTTAGTGAAACATAAACAGTTAAATATCAAAGCAAAGCAATTATAAATAGTTACGGCTCTTACCTAGCGGCCTGCATCCCAATTCCAACAAATCGAAAAAGAGAAGATCAAAATTCAGTCTGTCACCAACAACAATATGTCGGACGACCACGCCAGTTAGTCATGCGTAACCAAACATTTACAGAAAACTAAAGGGAGCAGCTGAGAAATAAACACAAAAAACTACGACACGAAATTAACCGCAACACACTCCCCACAAAAAACGTAATTGAACACACGTTTTTCTTTAACAAGGTGATCACATTTCGAATCTTAACTGCAACATTTAAACATAGGCTAACTTCAAATCAAGACAAATATTAGGCCTACAAGAAAACAATCACTGAAAAGTACACAAATGCAAAGCGTCTAATCAAATTATATCCACATCAGTCCTAACCCAGCTCTGGTTTCTATAAACACAACATTCACAAGCTTGAACAGTTCAACCAAGAAATAGCCTACAGTACACAAACTCGCTTATCAATGAAACCTAAAATGCAAAATCAATAACATGCCTCAATATGTTCATAACAACCTCGCGTGAGCAGCAACGGCAATCGGCAGTGTTAATCTTTACTCTTCAAATCCCTCCAGTAGACACAGCTTTCGAACATCCCGGACCAAGTTGGAGTGCGCAGTGCGAACCTTGACCCGACGGACTAAATTGTTCTTGTCTGGCATCACAGCCTCTATCACACCCTTTGGCCAAAGGCCACGTTTGTGGATTCATCTACCACCAGCACTAAGTCTCCAACCTTAAAATTTGGAGACGTCCCATACCATTTATGGCGAGTTTGAAGGAGAGGAAGATATTCTGCAAGCCATCGGTCCCAAAAACGATCGGCTAAATATTGCGTCTTCCTCCAAGAGCGTCTATAAGCATCACTAGGGCAACTTTTTGTTGCACTAAAAAAATTAAAAAGTTGCATTTATTTTTAAAAAAAGTTGCAAAAGTTGCGTTTATTTTAAAGAAAGTTGCAAAGTTGCATAAAACGAATAAAAAGAATAGCGAAATCAACCTCGAGAAGGTTTGCGTTTACTCTGCGCTTGTTTTATTCACATACAAAGCCAAATACTTCCACTCATTGCCTTGGGCAAACTGACGATCGTAAGCCAAGAGCTTGCCAAGCATGCTGAAGCTCCTCTCTACACTGCATGAAGTAGCTTGGCACCGCAATAGCTTAGGATAGAGTGCTGGGCTGACATTTGTGTTTGACATTTTTACAATAGCTTTCAAATCACTGTGCAGTTCAAGTCGGTGGTTCAAATACAACTGAACTCCAACAGGATTACTTCCAAAATCTAACTTGTATCCCTTTTCATGAGCTTGAGAAACTGTATATTTTACACTTTCAGCTCGTTTTATTTCCTCCACCAACTTTATGTAGCATTGATAAATTTCCTTAAGGCTGTTTGGAAGAGTTTCAGCCGCCACAGATTCTTTTGCTTTCACTACCAGGTGCCCAGTGCCTTCGAATGCATTCACAATATCACAAACTTTGGGAAAATTTTCAGCATAGTACTTTGCCGCATTTAACCAACTGCCCCACCGGGTGACAATAGGTTCAGGAGGACAGCCGATTTCTGAAAAATTTCCTCTTCGGTCTTTATTTTTAACTACCGAAGCTTTCACGGTAGCAATGAGCTTGTTAACATCTTCATAATGATTGCGAATTCGCTCGGCTGCATTATGCAAGGCATGAGCTGTGCAAGTGATGCGGAACAGCTTTGGGTATATTCCTTTAACAAAGCGGCCTGCTGCTGTCGTATACCTGGCAGCATCTGTAAGCAAGGGAACAAAATTATTTCGGTTTGCTAGGAGGGTTCGTATTGCATCATCAACAGCATGCACAATAGTTTGCTGATTTGGAGACGTACAAAGAATCTTGCAATGCAATAAATAAGTTGTTTCTGGAACTTCGATATCACCTTCTAAGGTATTCAAATACTTGCAGCCAGATATTTCGGATTCATCAATCACCATGAAAATAATCTTATCCACAAGAATTTCACAAACTCGATCTACTTCGCATTTTCCCATATCGTCAACTCGCTTTCTATATGCCGACTCGGATGGAGCTATACGACCTACAAATTGAAATAGCTACTGCATTTCTGGATTGCGTAGCTTGTAGAGTGGGATATCGGCTGAGAGAAATGCTGAGGTAACTTTTCCAACATAACCGCCCCAACCTACGTTGGTAGAGTTTATAGGCTGCTGCCGCTGCTGCACTGTTGATGACAAGGCATTTTGATGCTTTGCACTAAGGCGATGTTTGTCCACAGAAGATTTTCTGTCATGCGCCACAATTGTAGCGCACAGTGTGCAGTACAGTTCTCCACGAGCGGAAGTCATAAACTCTTTTGGGTGGCGCGAAACAAAGTCTCGAACTTTGAAAAGGAATGATTTCGCTTCTTTCGGCATTTTTACAAATTTATTATTTTACACTCTCAATCTTCTGCTTATGCCTGACTCTAATAGGAAGGTACGAATTTACAAAAATTATGCAAAAACATTTACTTATCCTTCACATATTTCAAGTAGATTATACTTTTCCTAACACCTTCATGTTAGAGGTAGCCTTCGCTTAGGCCTATCTCATTCTCAAACATTTTGGAGTTGGAAGTCTGCGGTAAAATGTTTACTATAGTTTGGCTGGCTCTACAAGTTATGCGAAGTCGTACGAATCACAATTCGTTTTACAGTACTTTCAACCGCAGTTTTCCGGCTTGTTGACCAAACCCACTACTATTACGCAACAAAGGTTGACAACATAGCCTGAACCAAAACTGTTTTATACGCACTCGCTATGTTATGTGCCACATACGTTAAAACAAAGCTTGCCTAATGCCTACACTTGGGATTTCAATTATTAACAAAAATTACACTTGGATTTATCGGAATACGTCACTCAAGTTCAATGTTATCTGATTGTAACTAAAACGTCACATTCGGCGCTCCTGACATTCTCAATGGCATTTCTGCAACTAAATCGCGCATCAGGCTCGGCATGTTCACATGCGGTATCTATGGTTAGCATTGTCGTTTTATTGTACAGTACTATAATTGCTAAAAAAAAACAGTAAAAAATGCGATACACTAATTCAGCAAACAATAAACGCAGTGGCGTAATATGAAAGACGTAATACAGCATATCGGTATGAAAACAAGCCAAAAGCAAATCGCTGAAAGCAAGCTGTAAATACTATAGAAGCAAAACCATGCAAGCTAATCGAAATACTGAAGAAGTATGTATGAAAGCTGTGAATGCGAAAATGGTTAGCACGCGGCTAATACGCCACACGTAAAGATTTACTTTGTGTGAAAATCAAAAAAACAGTTTTTGTCCTTCGAGATGCACAAGTGCACTTTGCACTTACTGCAAAAATAGACCGGTGCTGCTTTGCAACCAAGGGTTTTTGCAGCGACCCCTAGACACTACTGTTGGGAAATGATGGTACCCATCGGTTCGAACTTCCTCAATTGGGATTTCTTTTGTGGCAGGAGAATTTTGCCTTACACCATAAAAGCGAATGACGTCCATGTTTTCAGCAGTGATTTAGGTCATAAAAGACGAAATATACGAAATCGTAACGTTTGAAAATCGATTAATTATTATGTTACAATATGCACTATCAATTTAAATTTTGCAGTTATTATGTTTAGAAGACCTACCAATCAATCTGTAATTTTCTGAAACATACAGTCTTTCGCTGCTATCTGTAATTACGCACAAAAGTCCCCTAACTTGTCTAACTGAGAATCAATGCAATGCGCGTGGCAAAAACTTGAACAAAAGCTTAATCACGTGACTTTTCACACTGCACTAACACGCTCACAGTGAAATGGTTCGTAACGAAATCGTAGCTATCGGCAGTGGCGTCAACAAACGCGTTTACGTTCCTATTTTAGCCATAGTTGTGAATGTTACGAAAATGTTACATTTGTCAATAAAGGGCTAAGTGAAAAAATAGCAAAATTCAAGCTATCATAAAAACATACAGTGGGCGAAGTATCATAAAATCTTCAAGATAACAACACTATAAATTTTTGGGGCTTGTTTAAATTAAGCCGTGGTTCGGGGTTAAGGCTCGGGGTTAGGCCCTAGCAATCCTTGTGCTCGTGATATATCCGCCTGTTATGAGATGCAGCCTAATTCAAACAAGTTCCAAATTTTTCTCGCTGGGCAGTTTTTTTATGGTATTTAAGCTACATATCTTTCAGTTATGTTCAATGAATTTTTGATCTTCTGACGTCACAATTTTGCAGTTCCCAGCCCCACTGCCGGTATTCCGTGATTCCACATGACTATTATTAAACTTTGTCAGCTTATAAATATCGCAGCTTCACAATTTTCCATTACCCACGTTTCGTAACTGCTTGTTCTTGTTAAGTTGATATGCGTTGAAGTTGTTTAGGATCTTCTACAAAATGTGCTATTAACAAATGAGCTTGCTATCCAACTCCACTTCTGGTTCAGTTTTTGTCACAAAATTCGTTCAGAGAAGTTCAATTTTTGTCAAACCAAATCAAAACTTTATTATAGGCTAGGCCTACTTGCAGCATTACGCTGAAGCTATAGCGGCAGGGCCCATCTCCGCAGCATAGCGCCTATGGGCAACACCGCTCTGACAGTACGCCGCAACGCTGGTGATCCGTTGGCAACACTACTGTGTCCGATTTGACCGGCCCGCGAATTGAACATTAGACCTCGCTCACCCATAGCGATGTCCTTAACAACTTGAACTAATCTGCCGGTCAATTCAGAGGTTAATCAACGAATTTAGTTAACTGAAAGGTAGTTTTCTTTTAGTACTTACGCTTTGCGAACTTGAGAGCCACAAAACTACCCCTACTCCTGTTTTAACCAATTTTTAAGCGCATGCTGAAACCTTCATCGTTTTATTGTCTTTTTTCGTACTCCATAATATGTTTTTCACGTTGCATTCACTATGATGTGACATTGTTGGCGTGCGGATACAGCTATCAGTCTTGCATCTACTAACCACTTCTACTGATTTAATTTACTTACCTGCACAAGTCCAATTATAGAAAACTGTGAAATTACTCAAAAAAAATTAAACATCGTACGAACTTGTGTAAAACCTATGTGTTATGGAGTTTTTATACAGTACCAGGCAGTTGGCAACACGACTTGAGGCATGCGACAACGATTATTATCAGTAAATGAAGCAGGGTTTCGCTAGGTAGAAAAATAGAAAAATAAAAGATGCGAAACAATAGCCACGTTTCCGCCTCCCGCGTGTCGGTATAAACGCTCCTTTAGATGACACTTTGACAAAAAACTGTATCTGCACTTTCCTTTTCTGCTACCAGTTACCGGTAACTACCGTTCTACTGTAATGATAATAGCTATGTCGCATGATAAGGAAGAACGTTGGGGATGCTTCTGCCTAAATTGTTAATCAGAAATGGAAATCTGATTCACATTAGAGGAAACATGACTGTTAATTCGATAACAATCGAAGTTATAAGACTCTGGTTGTGCAATAAACAACATTGCAGCTGCATACACACCATTAAATCTTTACAGTAAGCACTGATACCTGTACACAGTGACGCGTAGTAACGAAAAGAAAGTGAATAAGAAGCTTTATTTATACGACGGCTGTGATTGCAAGGTTGATGGCTCAACTCCCACCCAAGCTCTCCCACCAAAGCTTCGTTGTTGCGTTCTTGGTCCAAGACACTTCACGATAATTATCCCTGCAAGGTAAAATCGCTCAAGCAGAAATTAAAGAAGTGAGCAGCAAAACTCAAACGGACAACTCGGAAACAAAGACCGCTCTCAAAGTCAAACGTGCGCAGTGCCTCGGTCGCTTTCTTGCGACAGAAAAATAAAACTGAAAAAATCAATGATCCAGTCATCAAACTTTTATAGTATCCTGTGGAAAAAAATAAGGAAGGCATTTTTGATATGGAATAAAGAATGGAATGGACAAAATTGTCGATAATTTGCATAAAACATATAAAAATTGTCTTTCATTTTATGCAATGCTTTGCTATTTTGAACGAAGCGTCAAACTCAATTTATGCCACTTGCAATTTGTTTAGACGATAAATGATGCACAAACTATCAATAAATATTTATTGCACACTACACAAGATGCCATTAAGCGCTAAAAATACAGCATAGACGAATACACATTTCAGTTTTTTTTATCGGCTTATTTGATGTTTATAATCACGATAATAATGTCCATATAAGCGATGTTTTTTTTTTATTACATAATACACATGTAGGAGTTATGTCATAATTGCATGGTTACGTCATCTAAACAACCAAGCGGGCGAGACGACGCATGACGGCAAAAAAATAAGAAAGTAAAACTAAAAAGAATCTACACAAGCTTGCTATGGAGATTATGGTCTGGCAAAGCTATGATACTCTCTAATCAGTAAGGCAAGTTTTGCAGCATTACAAATCTGATACATTAGCTTCTGTTTTAACAAAAGTCGCAGTAAAATGTTGCATTAAAAAAACTTGCGATGTAAAATTCCTATTAAAAGCAAACATAAAAATAATTAAATTTTACCGATTCAGGAAAATAACAATTCGAAGCTGCAAAAAAAGTTGCAAAAAGCTTGCTCTACTGATTAGGTGAAACTGCATGCAATACAATTTAAGCTACTTGGGAATATTATGAATAGGCCTACAGGAAAAGTGACTGCACGATGAAAAATGCAGGCCAAGTTATTTTCTTCATTCTAACTGGACGTTTCGAAAGCTACAAATAGGCGTTAGTTTTTTTTTTACGAACAAGTGTCTACCATACTCCGCTGATAATGACAGCAGGATCAAAGTTGTCAAAGCGATCAGTTAAATCGAAGAAAAGATATGTTTGGCTTCAGTCATTCTTTTTTAAGTATAGATGTTTTGTTTACGCTTGATAACTTGGGGGATGGTTTTCCATTGGTTTATCTGCCAGCTGATTCGACTGAAAAACTCCCTGAGGTCCTGGTTGTATTATAGCGGAACCTGGTCCTGCATATCCTTGCGAAATTCCAGGCACCCCTAATCAATAAACACATCATTTAAAGGCAATCAAACGATAATAAAAGACAGTAGCCTAATGTGTCTTTCATTTCTGCACCATCAACACAATAAAGAGTGCTATAAGACGAAGAACATAATAACAACGGTACAAGAAAAGGAAAGAGGCAGCAAAACGATTAACGCTGCTGTAGTACTGCATGCAGATTGGATAAGAAAAGGTAAAAAAGCTAGAGTAATCATGTAGCTCTGAGGTGTACGATGGTTATCATTTCGTAGCTTACCACTAAACTACAAAAACTGTCAAACGTGTTTTGTTTTAAGTAAGTTTGGTCTAAAATTACACGTGTCGTAGTTCATACCCTGAGCGACCATGACTGGCTGAGCTGGTTGTCCCAGCACAGCTGGTTGTTGAGCAAGTACCACTTGTTGTCCACCAATTACTGATTGTTGAGGGTAGGCAAAAGCTTGACCTCCCACTGTTGTTTGAGTATACACAACGTTTCCTCCAGCATTGGACTGAAAATCAAACATTAATTTGCAAAAAGTCCTTTTAATTATATCAGGTTGGATTAAAAATCTAATGAAATTTGTTAAAAAGCTAAAGCAATGATGAAGACAGCAGTTATAGATAACATTTCGATAAGTTGATTTTAGAAAAATAAAAATCATAAGCTATACAATATTGCTCGCATGAACGTAATAATATTTTACACTTTTCAGTGAATAATGAATAAATGCAATTTTCGTTCGTAGCGGTAAAGTCAACTTTTTCTATTTTAGACTCTTTTTACATACCTGACCGTAGCCAAGGCAGCAAGAACCACAGCATTTCAAAGCGGCGCAGCTGTAGCAAGCGCTGACGATGAGTAACACCATCGATGAGAACGAAACTACGCACAAAATTCCGTACAGCGAAACCAAGTGCGCTTTGCCAGTAAATTGTTCCTGCAAACAAAATTAAACAGCAATATATTTTAGACTACTGGCGTAATGGAAAATGCTGCCTGCGAACGCAAAAATAAGCCAAACCATAATAAAGTGAGAGCAATCATCAGGTCAAAATGTACTGTGAGGTGAGGACAAAAAGCCCAACATTGCACGAGACGGGCAACTTTTTTATAGCTTTCAGCCAGGGCGTCGAACCGCACCAAAACGATAACCGAAAACCCGCATTAACCGCTTCCTTTTATTCAACTTAAACCGAACCGTAACCTTTATAATTCAATAGACGTAAAACTGACTCGAACCTGAACCCAAAGTCATTAAAATTTCTTGAACCTTCACCGAATTTGTACCATTAAAAATAATTTTTGTCTAACCTAAAGCAATTGTTACGATTGTGTGTTCTTATGAAGATTTTTCCTATGAATGATTGTTAAAAAATATATTTTGCGGAACCTGAATCTAAACTGGAGCGAAATTTCAAGCGGTTCGATGCCCTGCTTTCAACACAGCTATACGACAACGAAATTTCAAAAACACAAAGCTGGGAAGAATTCGACAAAGGTTTCTCAGACAATAGCCAACCAAATCTTAATAATCTCAGTTCTTTAGCTACGACCGGACGGTGAATCAAATCAGTCACAAGGATCTGTAAAATGTGTAAGGCGCTGCTAGACCATGACGCTGAAAAATTTGCCCTCTGATAAGTAATAGACCTAGTCAAGCAATGATCTCATTCAGTGTTTGGACTTATCTTAAGAGAAAAGCTTCGATCCCCACATGGCCGGACATTCACAAATAAGTGACGTTGCAAAGGCAAATCTCACGATATCTGCCCAAAAAAATTTGTTCTAGGTACTTTTTACTATTGGGGGCCGCACAATAGCACGTTGGCTTGCTCGCGGCAAAGCTCTAGACAGCTGCTGCAAGATATACGGTACATGCTACCAACTCGTACGGGTCGCATGCGTGCGGGTTTCATAGGTACTGTAGGTATCGCGTAAGGCCTTGTCAATAGATGCTGTAACCATCCGTAACGCTTGCTATTCAGCATGCGACATACAGTAAATAATAATCTTGATACCTGGTTAAGTGTAACTTAATGGTTTCGCGTTATAAGCAACTGCTTCTTTCTTCATTTAGTTACTATTTCTCCAAATCAAATACCAAACACTATGAATTAACCAGGAGAGCAAAGAGTGACCACTATTTTTTACCATTTTACAAAACAAATAAACTTCAGAATTCAATTAAGTATCACGGGCCCAAGTTTTGGAATTTGTTTCTATTGAACTTAAGCTTTGTGAATCTTTAAAATCGTTTAAAATAAAGTTAAAGCAATTTTTCTTGAATAAATATACATACCGGTAATAACCCCCCCTCCTAATATCCCCTATTTACTTATCTTTGTTACATCTGTTATTGAATGTATTTGTATTGTATCAATTTCCATAGACATGATTCGTCGTTGTTTTTGATATGTAATGATTTATTATGGCTTCCCGAAAAGAGAAGCCATATTAACTGTACATGCAGTTCGACGAAAAGAGAAGCCATATTAACTGTAACTGTACATGCAGTTCGACAAACGTACCGGGATATTGATGTTTAAACCACCGATAAGCGCTGACGTTCACTGTGTTTTCTGGGCTGCATGCGCAGACACAGTGCCTGCCTTGTCCCCCGCTTTTTCACGGGCGAACGGGTTGGGCAGAGAGGTTTTTTGTAGGTTTTGGTAACTGGTATAGTTACAAACCTGAAACAAAATATTCCTTCTCAGATTACCGGGAAAATAATGTTTAAACCAACCGGATTTTTCTATTCTTATCGATTGTTTACAGTGAATCTGTGACATCATAATCCAGCCTGTATTATTTTCTTGAAGGTTTTATTTCAAATGTTCTACCTTGAGCAGAACGAGGAGAGGCTTAGATTTGGAGTGTGTAGTTCTTTTGAAGGTTAGAGTTTTTTTTTTTTTCTTTTTTTAGGAAGGTGGGAGGTTGCTATGCTGCACTGATGAGACCATAATAAGGTCGAAACGCGTCTGCAGCTGCAAATGAGTGGGTTACCATGGGGGCTTCTAGTGATGTGGGCTAGTTAGGCTAACGGTAACTTGGTTGTGGGTTAGTGGTTATAGGTTCTTTCGTTGGGTATCGTTGTTTGGGGCCAGTCGCCTGCCAAAAATAGGGCACAACCTAGAAAAGAGATGAAGTCGTGATGTACAGGTAAAGCAATGCAAAAACAGAGTCTTTACAGTCTGGAATGAGTTTAGCCTGGATTGGCTGTGCGTAGCAAGGCTGACGAGACTTTGGTTATAGTAGAAGCCATATTGTTTTTACTTGGCCATTTCTGCACTTTTTGACATTTCCAGCAGCTGTAGCTGCTAAACTACTGTTCCAATTCAAAAGTGACCTGGAGTTCAAATGTGTGTCCCACCTAGGTCTACACCTTGGTCGCCCTAACTTTCCCCGACAGCCCCCCACTTTCTAGAAAAAAAATATTTTGTTTCCGAAAAAATCTTTTTTTTTATTTTTTTTTTCAACACCAAATTTTGTGCAGCCTAAGGCTTTTGAACCGCTGATGCTAGAGACTTGAAATTTTCAGGGATGGTAGATCCTATTGGGAACTTGTGCCTAACAACTTTTGGTGAGTGGCGGTCATCAAGTTAAAGGTGAAAGGTCAAAAAACCAAATTTACCAAAACCTAATAACTTTTGAATGACATTAGGTAGGACCTTCAAATTTTCGTAGTACATGCATATCAATGTGGGAAACAAAAATATGCAAACCAATGACCTGTTTGTGACGTCACTTAGGGTCAAAGGTCAAATGAACGAATCTCAACAGATTTTTGTGCAGCCTAAGGCTTTTGAACCGCTGATGCTAGAGACTTCAAATTCTCAGGGATAATAGACCTCCATGTGAACTTGTGCCTAACAACTTTTGGGGGCTGGCGGTCAACAGGTTCAAGGTCAAACGTCAATCAAATAAAATGATAAAAAATCTGATCAAACGCTAATAACTTGTGAATGGCAACTGGTAGGACCTTCAAGTTTACGTAGCAGATCATCTCAACGAGGGTACAAAAGAACCAACAGTGATTAGTTTTGCGCGACGTCACTTGGGGTCAAAGTTCAAATAAGCAAATATGTTGCTTGGCGTATAACTATTGATTAAAAACACATAAGAACTTGAAATTTATAGAGTTGGTGTGTATTGGTATGTCCTTGCAGTGTACCTATAAACGTTCTATGTCACGTGACTCGGGGTCAAAGGTCAAAAAACCGAAAAGTGTTGCCAATATTGCGCAGTCTAAGGCTTTTGAACCGCTGATGCTAGAGGCTTGAAGTGTTCAGGAATGATAGACCTCGATGTAAACTTGTGTCTCACAACTTTCGGGGGGTGGCGGTCAAGCGGTTTTGGGTCAAAGGTCAATAATAGGAAAATATTCACAAGCTCATAACTGTTACATGGCAACAGCTAGGATCTTCAAATTATTGGAGGATATTAACCTCAATCTGGGCAACAAAAATATCAATATATTGAAGGGTTACGCCAGAGCACCTGACTTGGAGTCAAAGGTAAAAAACGTTAAATTTCAGGAAACCTCATAAATCTCAAGCAATTTTTTAATCCGTTAGAGGGCAGTAGGGAAACATGTTTTTGAGCTATTTTAGCTTAAAACTTTTTCATTCGTGAGTGAGCCGTATGAGTTTGTGTTTAAACTGACGTTTTAAGCAGCAATAAGGGGCACATGGGAGTTGGCCAAGCGATTGGTGCATTGGACTCATGACTTAGCTTTGCGGATTCCTCGCATTGAAACTATCTTCGCATTGCAGCGAAGAGTTTGTTTAGTTAATAGCTAGCGTAGTCTGCTATCAGATCATCAGGCTTGTGGTTTTGCGAAACTCGTTGTAATCAGCAATTGTTTGCTTTATTTCATTCACGCCTTATGCAATTGGGTAAGTGGACAAGATCAACACTGTTTGGCTGTAACTTGATGAGTGTTAAAGTTTTGGTTGAAGTAGTCACAGCACTTTTATTTAATGAGAGCAATCTTGGTTTATCAGTCGTTTTACTTTTTAAGTTGCTAGAAAGTTGCCATTCATAAGTAAGTATTAAGTTGTAACTTCTCAGTTTCAACTTATCAACAAGTGTGACTTCAATTGATTTATCTGCAATACCTTGAACGAAGTGTTATGCGAAATATTGCAGCCTTTAATTTTTGCGCAGATTGTTAAGCAGTATAATCGCTGCTTTAAAAGTGAGTTTTATGCCGCGATTTCTTGGCCTTAGAATCGAAAACAAGCTCGATGATTCAAATCAAAAATCAAATCTTCATTATACTCGCCGTATTACGCCGAAGCGTGTAACGAGTTGCGGGGCCCATCTCCGCGGCTTAGCGCCTGGCAACACAGCTCCGAAGAAACGTCGCAACGGTGGCGAGTCGTTGGCGACACTGTGTCGATTTGACCGGCCCGGGAATCGAACCCCAGACCTCCCGCACCGATAGCGTACGCTTAGCAACTGAGCTAACGGCCGGTCAGCTCGATGATTTAATTTCGTTTTGTGTGAATACAGTCGTTCTTGCAGCTGCGCAAATCCTTCAAGAATCATGGCGTTTTTGTTTGAATTTACTGCAAGATTTGCCAGCTTGTTTGAAATGTCAGACAAACAAAATGATTTTGTTGCAGACTTGTGTAGCATTGTGCCGGCCGATTAGCTCAGTTGCTATTGTAGTAACCGATATCAGGCTTTATTAAACATAAAACGCTATTACATTTCTGCAAAATAGAAAACTAAATCAAGCTGCAATACGGTTCTGTCATATCTTACATAACATGAGAAACTGATTCGTATTTAGCAAACTAATAGTAAACTAGCTCTTAACGCCACAACAGCGCATCTGTTATACAAGAACTGAACAGCCACATAATATAATTACAACGCACAGAACAAATAGTTCGGAGTTCTAGAGGGAATGATTATGCTGGTTCTAAAGGAAAAGATATGCAGTTCTAGAGAGAATGATTACGCAGGTTCTAAACTGAACACGAGAAGCAGCGACAGGCAAGAATTACTCTAAACGGTTGAACAAACAAACTGTAACATAGCACAAGCAAGCAAACTGTAATAAAACTGTAACATACGGCGAGTATAATGAAGTTTTGATTTTTTTGTGCAGCATTATCACCGTAAACGTGAAGAAATTTAAGGATAATAGTTTTATTAAGATTTCCGTCACTGTATTACAGAAATGTAAGAAGTCGTTACTATATTATTAAGTTTATGGAGCACAGGCTGCAGGAAATTAAACTTACTTCATGTGTGATAATACCCACCTGTAATTTGCACGATTTTATTATTTTTTTCAGTTGTAAAAGCGAAGTCACTCTGCTGTTGCCTTAGACGTTTGGGTCCCTAGTAAGCTTGATCGGGAAGCCATAAGTGGGTGCTTGCAGCTGCCATCTAGTTGCAACGTGATTTTGGTTTCAAACCAATTATATCAAACTTGATTGAATTATCACCAAAATTTGGGTATTTTATTCTTCCTTTTGATTTTAGCACATATGTTTCTTTTTTTTTTGCTTTCGTTTTAGGTTTGTTCGGGTTATTGTCAAAGGAAAAAAAAAATTAGTAGGCCTAATAATAATGAGCAATGTAACTTTTGTAATATAATCAAGGACTGTTGACTCGAAGACTCTCTTGCGTGGTCACTTCGCAGTCCCTGTAGGTGTCAATGAATGTATTGTAACCATACTGTTTTTTTCGTGTCTTCGTCTTATTTTTTGTATTGTACTGACATCTGCAATAAACTTCGTTGTCATATAATATGTTTTGTTCAAATGTTCATTCCCTTCTAACAAAAGTGAAAGTCATGCGATAATTATATGTCTTTTGCTGTTCGCTTGAGTCACTGTACAGTACTTACCACAGCGCTACCCAAAATTGCCCCAACCACGGCTATACTGAACATTACTCCAGAAAATACAGAACCAACAATGCTGAACGCCATGTGTGTCGATATCTGAAACAAAGTGTTGATGTAAAACGGGGTTCGATTCCCGTATAAATAGTTAACGGCTCCAGATATGAATACTGGTTGCTTTATTAGCTCGGGTAACGAATCCGTTGGCACGTTGCCAGCAATTAGGCAATTTGATTTAAGCGGAGAGGTACTTGAAAACAAAAGCTATTCTACTAGCCGGATAAAAAATTTAAAATCATAGTTTGAGGGGTTCGAGTATTTAGACCAAGGACGTCGGCGTAAAATTTTCGGAGGTAAGGGCTAATCATGAATTCTATTCTAGGGAAGGTAAAGTTTGCAAAAACCAAATGTTGCTGACAAAATAGCCTACATCCTCGCTTGCATTTGCCTGATAAAGGTTCAAAATAATGACTCACCAAGCATCTGGAAGCAGAAGGTTTTGCTCCACCAATTCCCAAACCTCCAGCGACGATAATCTGCGGTTGGCAAGTAAGGTAAACATTTTTCTGATTTCAAATTTCAAAAATACCATTTCCGTTAAAGTTCTAATCTAATCTATAATATTTACCCAAACTCCGCACCATATTCCTTCTCCTGTGGTGAACGCGTAGGCGTAACGGGTACCGTAGTACCTGTAATTGTCACCATAATAATTGTAACCATACGATTGGTATGGAATAGGTCCATCTCCAACTATTCCACTCGTAGCAGCTCCAATGATAAAGCTTATAATGCCAAGCACCACTTCCGCAATCTGTAATGTAGAATAGCTAGATTGTTAGTCATTAAAGTTAACTCATAACACAGCTGCATGTATTACTGTATAGTTTAGTTGCATATTTATCCTCCTATTACGAGAAAGCAATCAAACGCTGTGACGAGCTCGCGTAGGAGTTGCCGGCCATCTGTCTAACATCCCAAGATTGGGGTAAACCTGCTAAGGGCCTTTATCAGCGGCATAACAAATATATTTGCCCACTTAATTGTTCTTCACGCTGTCCCTGTAATGCTGTGGGTCAAGCAGGGAAGCTGTAGATACCAATAGTAACGTTATTGTTTTGACTCGAGTCTACAGCTCCAGACGAAGACGCTCAACCATTCGGCCATTTTAGCTGTAGTAATGGTTCATTCATCGTGGTTGGACAGATTAAAGCTGTAATTGGTGCAAAAATGTTTGACCCGTAACCATGACATCAACTAAAGTTTTCCAAAACGGGGGCAAAGATATTTAAAAAATTTTCAGCTGGATTCCGCCCAGAGTAGCAAGTCTGACCGGATTCAGTCCCGTTGCTTAGCTTACTAATAATTTACTGAATTTTCAGCGCCGATTAGCTCTATTTGGTGTTACGCGGAAGCTTGTTATGGGTTGCACCAGTTTATTTAAAATTTGTTGTAGCTTGTTTGAGAAACAAAAATTTAACGTGCAATAAACTTAGGGAAATCGATTTCGCACTCTGGCTGATTTTTTTTGAGTTCGAGCCTAAAATACTCAGCCCGTTTACAACTTCGATTCCTCTACTCTGCTTAATGATCGATTAACATCAAAACTTTTCAGAGGAAATCGCCTGTTACGTCCTCAGACTCCTGTTTGGGCCTGAGTTATTCCTCAGAAGCCTATAAGCAGAACCGGATTTACTAATAGGCTATTCAGGCTGAAGCCTAAAGCCTTGCCACGGACAACGAAGACCTATTTCTTTTTCAGAGATCGATCATGAAGACCTTTTCTTTTTTTGGAAATCGACCACTAAGACCTTTATGTACGTAAAGATTAATCTGATCATTGATCACTAGGGCCTCATTGATCAAATAGCTTACACAGCCTCTCACTGTTTACATCCAGCCTGCCTATACGCTTGGTATGTTACGTGGGCGACTTCAGCAGCTCTATTTCATTGGATTGACAACTACATTATTCTCCATCTTGGCATAATTGTGAAAACAGAGCGCTTCGGATTTGGCGGTGGTTGACACCAACTCGGTAAACCCCGTATGATTCATCCAACTAAGCAAAGCCCCTCACCCCCTAAATTTTTTGTTGTGCATAATTGATCCATTTGTGCTTCGACACTTCATGACGCACCAAACCACAAGATAAGCATTTTTAAGCCCCCTCTAAAATTTCGAGACCCCCTGAAGTTTCTCAATAATGCTAAAAAGTTATACGGTCGAAAAAGTTGCATTGACAAATTTGTATTTTTGTATTTAGTTGCATATTTATCCTCCAAGCACGAGAAAGCGATCAATGAGCTATACGAGCTCGCTTAGGAGTTGCCGGCCATCTGTCTACCACACCAAGATGGGGGAACCCCGCTAAGTGCCTTTCCCAACGGCACCACAAGTAAACCTGCCGGCTTGTATCCCCCACTGTCTCTTTAATGCTGGGCGTCAAGCAGGTAAGTTGTGAATACCAATCTTAAAGTCATTGGTTTGACCTTACTCGGAATCAAACTCAAGTCTGCAGCTCTCGAGGCAAACGCTCATACCACTCGGCCATCTGAGCTGATTATAAAGTATCTATAGTACACGGTCGAAACTTTACGTTATTTTTTTGAAGAAAAAAGCAGCTCTGATCACTGCTCTCTAGAGGAGTCCATATTTGGGTCATGTTTGAAATGTTGTGTTAAAACACCCTAATCCCGTTCTATCTGTCACACAAATGACTTTACAAAATTTTTTTTCAAATCGAAAAACGTGTAGAATCTCCGCAAAAGCGTTAAAGTTGTCAACGTAAAATTGTTATAATTAGGGAAATCCCCTGCTTTAGACGAATGGGTCTTATATGCATATTAGATGTTTAGGTCGCCAGTGATCATTTTTGAGGCTAAAGTGTTCCATCTAGTCAAATTGTATGTGATGACATCAGTAGTGATGTCATTTTATGACGTCATAACGTTTTTAATCATCCATCAAAACCAAGATTTGGCATTCTCTTTTGCCATTTTCGAAATTGCACTATGACTTTGAATGTGGCAAAATGTGACAAACTAAATTGATCTTGACTGTAACGTGATAAATCTTGTGGAGCTGCTTGTTTTAGTGTGATATGGTTTATTAAATGTACCTCTCCACTGGTATTGCTTAATTTGTATTTAAGCGATATCAAACAACAAATATGTTAACTTTTCATACCTTTGAATTGTTGCCGTTTCTGTTACTTGTTCATATACAATGACGTTACTCACATCGTATTCTAACTTAGTGCCCTACAGTTGTCCTTACTGCTAGATTAACAAAACGTTATAAAAATTTCGGTATCAGTGGATGAAAGAAATAACTTTTGCTGTGATGAAAGCTTGAATTGAAAATTGGTAAGCAAATGAGTTTGTAATTTGATATCAAAAAGGGCAAACTCGCTAAGTGAGTCGCTAAATAAATGTAAAACAGCTGAAGTGAGAGATAGGCTTCGGTTAATATTGGTACAATTCTTTGATAAGTGAAGCAAAGATATTGCTTATTGAGAAACTTTAATGATATTGAAGTTTGCATTTTTGCTATTGTAGATGCTGTATAAGGCAGGTTTGTTCCCATGTAACACAATGGCTTTGGCAGCGAAAAAAGCAAAAGTAACTAAAAAATCAACATTAACTTGTTCATCTACACAATATTATCTTGTTGGACATTCTAAAGCTGTAGGTCGATCTAAACTTTCAACGCTGCGCCAAATGCAAGAAACATCACCTCATGGTCATCCAGTAAAAACAAGCATAGCTCGCGCTGTTGATGAAGCATTTTCATTTTGGATGATGGCAAGAATTAAAAGTAGGAAAACAGCACGCCGAAGGGAAGCTGCTTAAAATATAGGAACAATGGATGAAGCTAAAAAAGAGCCAAGCCCGTAGAAGTGATCATAAAGGCAAACGACAAACGTTTGTAGATAGTTTGGATGATCTATGGCTGTGTTTTTCAACCTTTTTTGAGCTGTGGTACACTTTTTGCACAAGAAAAATGTCACCGCACACCACTTTTATGAAGTAACAAAAAACGTGATTTTTGCTACGCCATTTTGCCCATACTATGAGAAACACGCTGATCAATAGGGTGTAAGCTGCTCAGCGATTACGCTGCTATACCAGTAGACAAGGGCAAGCAACGTGAGAGTTTACTGCAAGTTGTTAAACAACATCAACAACCTTTACACCTTTCAATTACGTTAGCGATAAAATCGCTATTATGATCAGAACAAAGGCGCGTTTACATGGAATTTTTTTTTCAGCGCAGTTGAGCTCGCTCTTTGTTTGTTTTATTATATGAACTCGAGCCAGCGCGAGCTGGCTCGCGATGCTCTGCGCCGAGCTCAACTGCGGTGGTTATCGCTCGTGAGCGATAATTTTGGGTGCAGTTAAGCGGAGAAGGCCGCAGGTATCGCTTTCGGAGGACCTAGGCTATCCTAAGCCCTGGGCACAGGCTTAGGTTATTAGCGTGATCAGTGGGAAGCGGTGGGTGCCATAGTTTGGGGGGCTCAATTATTATGGTCACTAGGCTAACTAAAAAGCTGCAGTTTGACGAGATCTTTTTTTGGCCAGGTTGATTGGTGAAAATTTTGCATTTGTTATGCAGCTTCAGAGCTAGTTGCTGCTAAACAGACTAGTTAATTAATCCAAAGTTTTTGCCATATCTTAATGTGTACAGAAATGCTTGGTCTGGCAAGCCTAATCAAGCAGGCTTGAAGGATTTCAGGATTCTCACTCAACGAGTACGTCTTGGTTGATAGACTAATGGACTGCAAATTTTAAAGTTAAGAAAAGCATTTTGGTCCATATTGACAAATTTTTGACACTCTTTCTTTTCTAGCTTGAACACAATAAACCCAGCTTAAGGGGAGATTTCTCAAGCAGTGACTGGATTTGCAGATGATATATTTTGAATGCGAAATTTTGATTAGATCTTAGACCAGGGCTGGGCAACTTTTTTAGTCGGCGGGCCATATGTGGGAAGACGAAGTCCTTCCCGGGCCGGATTCGGGGCCGTAGCCACGAGGGGCTGTTGGGGCCTAAGCCCCCCAAGAATTTATTTTAGCCCCCCCAAAGCTGTTTATGTCGAAATGATGACAGTATATAGCCCCAATGGTTTATAACATTTTTTTCAACAGATAGCTGCTTCAATCGATGTTAAGTTTAAATCTCGAGACTAATTTCTGATTCGCATCCTAATACTAAAGCAAAAGTGGTTTCAATTTTCACCCTTACACAGACTGATGTCTGAGTGTTGTGCTGTTGTACATAAATGCAGTTAACAAAATTTGCATTATGAAAACACAACCGCTGGCTAACAAGCAACCGCAGCCATGATTGGTATGGGGTGCCATATGTAAAAGCCTACATTTACACATTTTAGGACAAAAAACAGCACTAAATGAAATGCATTTATCCCCATTCGCAAATGTATTTGCCATTTGATAAAAAAATAACAACATTTAGCTAAACGTAAAACATTTATAAAGTCTTACAAATGTATTTGATTTAACAACATTTATTTGGTAAATGAAACGCATTTGCAATGTTTTACAAATGCATTTCATTTGCGATGTTTTTTTTTTTGCAAATCAAATGCATTTATTTTATTGCATAAATGTATTTGACTTGATTTAACAAATGTATTTACTAAAACAAATGCATTTATTTTGTTCACAAATGCATTTCATTAAATGCTTTTTTTCGTGAATGAATTGCATTTATGTTATTTCACAAATGCATTTCATTTAACAAATGCATTTGTTTAATTTCACAAATGTATTTGATTTAACAAATGTATTTGCTAAAATAAATGCATTTGTTTTGTGCACAAATGCATTTGCCGCTGAAGCGTATCGTTTTAAAGCTAACGTCCTGGTGGTTTTTATCTCACGTGCTGCTACTGTACCTGTGTTTTCTGGAAATCATAAAATAACGTGGTCTTTTGACCGAAATAGGTAAGAGGTTTCGGAATGGGAGCCTTGGTAATTGCTGGGTTCTCTGAGTTGAAAAATGTAATGGAGATGGTAAGAGTAGGTAAAGTTGTCGCTAGTAAAATAATTGTTGCGCTTTAAACTAGGCCTAAGGAGATTGATGTTTGTTTTCTCAGGTAGATCAGTAGATGGTAGGCTACAGCGGGTAATGTCTAGCATCAGCCCCCACGCTTTTTCTGTCTGCCAACCTCAACCTAACCTATGACTTTAACCTAACCTATAACCAGTGGTGTAAAGTAACGAAATACTTTTACAGTACTTGAGTAGTTTTTTTTCGGTAACGAGTACTTTTTTGAGTAGTTTTTTTTGGGCTACATTTACGTTTACTTAAGTGCTTTTAGTATGAAGTAACACTACTTGAGTAGTTTTTATTTTAGAAAAATACAAAGTTGTCCTTGAGTATATAGTCTCACTTGAAATCCCTCGTTGCACCTAAAATCTTGCTTTGCAAAGTTACGTTGCATTCAATGTCACCGTTGCTTGTAAATACTGCAAGACCGTAACCGCATGACCGCAAGTTACAGAAAATGCTTAATATGTTCTTAAAAATATATTCATTCCAATTCCATAAGCCTGCAGGTCTAGCAGCAAAACTACTGACTATCGAATTTCTCTTTCAACCTTAATTATGAAAAAAAGCAAATTGCAAAGCTAAAATTGAAGTGATACCAGAATTAAGCAGGTTTTCGCTTCTGATTTAATGCTTATTTATTCATAAGTTTATCCTTCTTTACGATAAAGGCGCTGTTACGCTCACTTGTTTATGTTCTCTTGTTTTTTAATAATTTTCTTTGTTTCATCACGGTAGCTTTAAAGTATGACTAGGAATTTCTTATTATATGGTCATAATGCTTGCTCATTGTCGCCATTTTGTAATTTGTTGAAATTTGCTTGTTAGATTAGTTGAAAGCGTAGAGGAGGCGAGCGATTAATTCAACCAGTAGTTTATTTTGAGTAATTAGGCTTATTGCAGGAACAGCCGGCCCTGGGTGAATTTAATGTTTTTTGCGTTTTAGAGCTAGGCATAGATTCGTTTTACTGCGACTAAACTGCAACAATATATAAGCTCATTAAATTGGAGCGGGTCTTGCGAGCAGTAGAACACTAGCTAGCTTAATAGATTCATCGTGTTGGCTTGTGTGGCCACCATTTCGTAAAACGAATCTTGGAATTTTAGCCTATGTTAGATGCATTGGGATGGCTAGCAGTCAGAAGACATCTGCGGAAGAGATTAATGACGCGTGTGACCAGTCCATGCAGCCTACCAGTAATTTGGCCAGAGAGGATGCCCGAAAGCGCTTTGGCGGGTATCGATCCCATCTAACTAAATTGATGAGGGAAATAGACTGTGTTCTCAGTAATGAAAGCCCAGGCAACCCTACAGCATTAAGAGAGCTCATCGTCTTGAAGAAGAAAGCTGATTCTGCACTGGCGGTATATGTTGCTGCAGTCAAGGAGTCGGGTGCAGTTGGCGACGACTTAGAGGCTTCCAATTTGAAGCAGAAGAGCCAGTTGATGAGTGAGATCGGAGCTCGTTTTACCGCGTTTGTTGCAGCCGCCGCTGAACGTGGTTCAATTTATGGTTCATCAACTTCCAGCAAGCGCCGTAGCAAGTCCGGATCTACAAAACTTTCGGCTGCCAAATCCTCGAGAGAAGCAGCTGAGGCTGAAATTAATTTTGTCCAGACTCAACGCATAGCCGCCCTTAAACGTGATGCACTGCTGAAGAAACAAGAAGCCGAGATGCGCCAACGCCAAGCCGAACAAGAAGTGGAGAAGCTTCGACTTGAGACTGAAACTGGTTTAGAGATGATACAAGCTGAGGCAGCCGTCCAGAGGGCTCGGGCCGCTGTGGCCGCAGAAGAGGACACTTCACCGATGCCGTCTGTGACTGAGGAGGTGGCGCCACCCATGTCTACCATGGAAAAGGTCAGTAAATTTATTGATTCGATTTCTTGTGACGATCGTGTTTCAAATGGGCGTCTTGCCGTTTCTGGGGCTGGCGTGGCGCGCTTTGCTGGGGGAATGGTGGACGATCAAGTTGAGTTCACTCACTCCCACAGAGAGGCGACGCCGGTGGCTTCGGGGATGCGAGACGATGACTGTATTTTGGTTGATCCTTCAGGCTGCGATAGACGGGAGATTTTTGTTAAGTCTGGCGTTTCGGGTTCTGCGAGCGGACTAAAGCTTGATGCAGTGGCTGAACCTTCTACCTTGAATAGGCGTAAGGGGGTAGGTCACTTGGGTTACTCTAGCAGACCGGACGACGGCATCGGAAGGGCTTTGCCAGGTGGCATTCCTTTACCTCGACCCATTTCAGCGATAAATTACTCATCTGGTCAAGTAAATCGGCCCCATTCTACGTTAGGCGCTAGTGGGCTAGACAACGCTAATATGCCGGATGGGACTAGGCAAAGCTGTGGGATATTGACCGGAGATACTGGTAATTCAGTTGACAGTTTGGCTGAAGCGTTTGCACGGGCGGGGCTTGGAGTCGTACCGAAGCTTGCGATTAAGTTTAATGGTGCCAGTGGAGACTATTACCGCTTCAAGGCGCAGGTGCAGACCCACCTTGAAGATAGTCATTTGGCTCTTAACCCCAGTAGGGCGCTGCAGTTCCTCTTGGATTCCACTGAAGGCGATGCTCTTGATTTGATAAAAAATTGCACTATGACTCTGAACAAAACTGTTGCCTTGCGCCAGGCCTTAGAGCTGTTGGAAAGGGCTTTTGGCTCAAAGGACGTTGAGTTTAGAGAGCTTTTGCGGCAAATCTGTGATGGACCATTGATCAAGAATGAGCACAAGGCTCTCTTAAAGTTCTATATTGGTCTGCAGGGATGCAAAGTTGCAGCCGAAAACTCAGATGCCCTTGAGGAGCTGAATGCCAACTCGACAATTGACGCTCTCTTTCAACGCCTTCCGTGGGATCTTAGAAAGGATCTGCACTCTCGAGCAGTTAGGAATAATTTAAAGGATAGAGTACCCTTTGATTTTATCGTGGATTTTGTCTTGGAAAGGGCTGAGGCGGCGAACTCTCGCTGGGGCCGGCTCTTGAGCATGCCAAATCAGGCACGTTCTCAGCCTAAATCGCGTTCTGTTAGGTTGAATGCCTTTCAGACCTCCAATGTCGAACCAGCCACGAAGAATGATGCTAAGGGCGGAGTGAACGTTGCCAGTTTGCCCAGGTCCAAGAGTTGCTTATGCTGTGATTCTGAGAGTCACTTGTTGCACCAGTGCGATGCATTCAAGAAGAAGGATCTGCCTCGGCGCCGAGCATTTGTGCGAGAAAAGCAATTGTGTTTTAATTGCTTAGGCACAAATCATCAGGCTAGACAGTGTCCCAGTAAAGGGCGTTGTTCACATTGCCAGGAGGCGCATCACTCGCTCTTACATCTTCATAAGGCACCTACTAAGCCGGCGTCCCCAGCAGAAGTTCCTCAAACCATCTCTGAATCCTCAATTACAGCTTCACTTCACTGTGACAAGACACTCTCGGCTAATACCGACCAAAGACCGGGAAAGGTTCGTAAGCTGTTGCAGGTTTTACCTGTCTCTGTGAGTGACCAAGATCGCACTAGGTCTCGGCAAACTCTTTGTCTTTTGGATGTGGGCTCAGACACTCACGTCATTACAAGAAACTTTGCTAAGAAAATCGGTCTGGAAGGCGAGCCCATTGTCTCCAGAACCCAATATGCAGACGGCTCAAGCTCAGGAGAAAAAATGACCGAAAGGGTCTCATGTCAAGTACGTGGTCTTAACGAAGCTAATAGCTACCTACTTGATGATGTATTGGTTGTCGATACCATTGCGGATCTAAAGAGCCGCTCGCCTCAGGCCAGCGATATTGATGAAAGTGAACATTTGTGGGGAGTGGAAATTCCTTTTATTGAAGATTCAGCAGAAGTCGAACTTATTATAGGAGGAATAGACCCCCGATTTCATAAACAATACGAAGTTAGGGAAGGAGGTCTTTCGTCTCTGTGGGCTGTTAAGACTATTCTGGGGTGGACTCTATTGGGTCGTAGCTGCAATGCAGATTCACAGTCACATGCAGAGCTGGATGATGAGATTCATATTCAGCTCTTGGTGACCGATGAGCTAGAGACGGCTATGAAATCAATTTGCTCCTGCGGTCCAGAGTGGGCAGATCTTCACTCTGATCCGGACGCTCTTCTACCCTCTTTGGATGACGAGAGAGCGACTGAGATAATGAAGCGCACGTGCAAGTTGGTTGATGGCCACCAGCAAATCGGGTTACCATTTAAGCTTGGTTGTCCCAAACTTCCCAAGAGCAATGACATGGCTAAGTCTCGCCTTTGGAGCTTAAAACGCCGTTTCAATCGAAACCCTGAAGCGCATTCTCTGTACAGAGCGAAGATCGATGAAATGATAAACCTGGGTCACGCCAAGGAGGTAAAAGACACAACCCCCTTAAAGGAGGAAGAAAGATTTTGGTACATCCCTCATCATTACGTGGCCAACCCTAAATTTAGAATGGTATTTGATTGCGCCGCTTCGGTAGGTGGGGTATCACTAAATAATCAAATTTTACAAGGACCTGACAACACTAATTCATTGCTGGGCGTTTTGTTTCGCTTTCGCTTTCATAAGGTAGCGTTAGCAGGAGACATACGCAATATGTTCCATCAAGTAAAGGTCTCGCCGGTTGACCAGTCGGTGTTGCGATTCTATTGGTGGAAGAATGGGGATTTGAACTCCCCCATTTTGACTTATCAACTCACAGTCCACTGCTTTGGCCTTACTTCTTCTCCCAGCGTCAGTGGGTTTGCTCTGAGGCGTACTGCTGAGGAGAACCGTTCTAACGCGTCCGCACAAACGATTTCGGCCGTCTACCGGAATTTTTACGTCGACGATCTTTTGGTGTCTGCCCCAAGCACCAGTGAATGTGTGAAATTGGCAAGGGAGATGTGTTTTTTGTTACGCAGTGGAGGATTTGAAATGGCAAAGTTTAGCAGCAACGACTCGAAAGTACTGCAGGGCCTTCCGAAGGAGTGCTTGACGGCAGCCCTGCAAGAGGTTGATATTGAATCAGATGCTTTACCTTCTCACAAAGTTCTCGGATTGGCGTGGGATCCTAACCGAGATTCATTCCTTTTAAAGGTTTGTTTGCCCAATTCAATTAAGTGGACCAGACGCTCACTCTTGTCCATCTTGATGAGCGTCTACGATCCCTTGGGGATGGCGGCTCCATTCTTGCTACCAGCTAAGGTGATGATGCAACAGCTAACTCAACAAACCGTTGATTGGGATGCCGACGTTGGCGAAGAACATCGATCCTTGTGGAAGAAATTCCTTGATGCTTTGCCGTGTTTAAACGAGTTAGCCATGCCCAGGCTATATGGTGGACTGACGTACGCCGCAAGAACGGAGCTTCATGTCTTTGCTGACGCTAGCAAACTCGGATTTGGGGCAGTCTGCTACATGCGCACTTTTGATGAAGCTGGCTACGCAGTGACCTTTGTGATTGGCAAGAGCAGAGTTGCACCCACTCCTCGTCAGTCCATTCCAAGATTAGAGCTTTGTGGCGCAGTTGCCGCCGTTAAGCTTCTCAAACTCGTGAAGCGGGAGCACAATCTCAATGTTGATAAAACTGTTTTTTGGACAGATTCGACCACAGTGTTGAGTTATATCCACTCCACGTCAAAACGACGTCCTGTTTTTGAGACCAACCGCATCAAGCTTATTCGAAACCTCTCAGATCCCGAACAGTGGCGGTGGGTCGACACAGCTAGAAACCCTGCTGATTCGTTTTCTAGGGGCGTGCACCCCTCTCGTGTGCAAAGATCGGATCAGTGGTTGCTTGGACCAGCATTTTTACTGGAAGAAGAAATGGCTTGGCCTAAACAGCCTGCAGCAGGAAGCGCAGAACCCTGCTTGGAATCTGGACATTTGAATGCAGCTACCAACGAGGTAATTGATAATGCACGGGCCGGCCGTGAGACCTGGGAACATGACAATCCACTAAAGCGACTTACGACTCGTTACAGTTCTTTACACCGTACCGTAAAGGCCGCGGCATGGCTTCTCAGAGTTAAGTCGTGGTTGCGGGAGAAATCAAGAGCCCGTGCCAGGAACTGCCTTTCGTTGGTACTTCCTGTGAGTCGGGAGGACATCGATGGTAAAGAGTATGAAATTGCTTTCATGGAAATTTTGCGACTTGCGCAAGAAGAGGCTTACCCAGGCTTAGTCGAAGCCTTAAAAACTTATCCCGCTCATGAAGTGTTTTCCCGAAAGAGAGTTATGTTGCCTCATTGTTCTCCCCCTCCCATTGCGCATTATTGTCCATTTGTTGCGGATGGTGTGGTGCGCATTGGGGGAAGGTTGCAACGAGCTGATGCCCCAGTTGATTTTCGCCACCCTATTGTTTTGCCGCGTCGTCACCATTTGACTGGTCTGGTAATCGAGGATGCTCATCGCCGCAGTGGACATTTTGGCGTCCAGTATGTGGGAAATCTTCTACGCGAAAGGTTTCACGTGGTAGGAGGCGGCCGCACTGTCAAACATTACATCAGGACTTTATGTATGAGCTGCAGAAATCGTAGAGTACGTCCTGGGCAGCAGCAGATGGCTCCATTGCCTTTGGAGCGAGTCACCCCTAAGCGTCAAGTATTTCATAGTGTAGGCTTAGACTTTATGGGCCCGATTTTAGTTCGTGTTGGCAAACGCACTTCATCCAAACGCTATATCTGCGTTTTCACGTGTTTGGCCACACGTGCCACTCATTTAGAAGTTGCCTTTGATTTGAGTACTAGTTCCTTTATATCGGCACTGCGACGCTTTTTGGCCGTTCGTGGTAACGCGACTCGTGTGATTTTTTCTGATAATGCGACTAATTTTGTGGGTGCTGAAGCTGAGTTGATGCGTGGGTTGCGGGAGCTCGATCGTCGTAAGATAATTGATGACTTGGCTACTCGTGGTATTGTTTGGCGCCATTCTCCTCCGTTAGCCAGCCACCAAGGTGGTGTGTTTGAGTCGATCATCCGATTAGTTCGAAAAACAATGACCGGATTAATGGAAGATCGATATTGGCGGACATTGAGTGATGAACAATTGTTAACATTAGCAAAGGAGATCGAGCACATTTTGAACTGCCGTCCGCTTACTCGATCCAGCTTTGACCCAAATGATTTGTCCGCAATCTCACCGATGACGATTTTGTCCGGATGTCTTGATCCTGTATCGTCTCCCGATGTCTTCCATGATTCGGATTGTCTGCGTTCAAATTGGAGAGCCAGCCAGATGTGGGCAGAAAAATACTGGAAAAGATGGAAAGCGGAGTACCTCCCCACGCTGCAGAGACGACAAAAGTGGTTGACTCCCCATACCAATTTTGCGGTGAACGATCTTGTGTTGATGGTTGGGGAGGACTCGCCCAGAAACGACTGGCCGAAGGCTATTATTACGGAGGTTATGCCTCACGCAGACGGCAAGGTCCGGCGGGTGAAAATCCGCGCGGCCAATGGTAAAACTTACGTTCGTGACGTGAGAAAGCTCTGTCGCCTGGAAGGCGATCTTTGATTTAATGCTGAGCTCGGTGATTTATTGTAGGCCTGTATATAGTTTTTGAGTTAGCCTTTGTTTTTGTAAAATCGTTGCGTGTTGACACCCGATCGATTTTAGGGCCGGCTATGTTACGCTCACTTGTTTATGTTCTCTTGTTTTTTAATAATTTTCTTTGTTTCATCACGGTAGCTTTAAAGTATGACTAGGAATTTCTTATTATATGGTCATAATGCTTGCTCATTGTCGCCATTTTGTAATTTGTTGAAATTTGCTTGTTAGATTAGTTGAAAGCGTAGAGGAGGCGAGCGATTAATTCAACCAGTAGTTTATTTTGAGTAATTAGGCTTATTGCAGGAACAGCCGGCCCTGGGTGAATTTAATGTTTTTTGCGTTTTAGAGCTAGGCATAGATTCGTTTTACTGCGACTAAACTGCAACAATATATAAGCTCATTAAATTGGAGCGGGTCTTGCGAGCAGTAGAACACTAGCTAGCTTAATAGATTCATCGTGTTGGCTTGTGTGGCCACCAGGCGCTATAACGAGCTCGCTTAGGAGTTTCGAGCCACCTGTCTGCCATTCCGAGATGGGGAAATCTCGCTAAGCGTGGTTCCGAACGGCACAACAAATGAACTTGCCGGCTTGTTCTTCACGCTGTCGCCTTTGATGCTAAGCGTCATGCAGGAAAGCCACAAATACCTACTTTTACACCTGCGATGCCCGAGTGGTAAGAGTGTCCGCCTCGGGAGCTGTAGATACGGATTTGATTTCGAGTCGGGTCAAACCAATGACTTTAAAATTGGTATTCACAGCTTTCCTGTTGGACGATTAGCATTAACGGGACAGTGTGGAGAACAAGCCGGCAAGTTTACTTGTTGTGCCGTTGGGAAGAGCACTTAGCGAGATTCCGCCATCTTGGTGTGGTAGACAGGTGGCCGGCAACTTCCAAGCAAGTTCGTTATAGCACTTTGATTGCTTTCTCGTGATAGAAAGATAAATATGCCACTAATGCAAATAAATACAATTTTAAGTCATTGGTTTAACCCCACTCTGAATCGAAGCCCGAGTCTACCGTTTCAGAAGCAGACACTTTATCCACTCGGCCATGTGAGCGGTAATAATTTCTTTTGGTTTACGATTTTGCCACCTTCAACGCAAGTCATCATCGGCAAGAGTGCAGTTGAAACTTAAACGATTAAGAACGCTATACTTTTACTTGAGTAGTTTTTAAATGACTACTTTTTTACTTTTACTTAAGTGCTTTTTTTAGTCAATACTTCCTACTTTACTTCGAGTAGTTTTGCCGTGAGTAACAATACTTTTACTTAAGTACAGTTTCAAAATACTTTTTACACTACTGCCTATAACCTGACCCTAACCAAACCTAACCCTAACCGCACCTGGGGGCTGATACTAGACATTACCCGCTGTAGCCTACCATCTACTGATCTACCTGAGAAAACAAACATCAATCTCTTTAGGGCCTAATTAAGGCTTAGGCCTAGTTCAAGGCGCAACAATTATTTTACTAGCGACAACTTTACCTACTCTTACCATCTCCATTACATTTTTCAACTCAGAGAACCCAGCAATTACCAAGGCTCCCATTCCGAAACCTCTTACCCACTTCAGTCAAAAGACCACGTTATTTTATGGTTTCCAGAAAACACAGGTACAGTAGCAGCACGTGAGATAAAAACCACCAGAATGTTAGCTTTAAAATGATACGCTTCAGCGGCAAATGCATTTGTGCACAAAACAAATGCATTTATTTTAGCAAATACATTTGTTAAATCAAATACATTTGTGAAATTAAACAAATGCATTTGTTAAATGAAATGCATTTGTGAAATAACATAAATGCAATTCATTTACGAAAAAAAGCATTTAATGAAATGCATTTGTGAACAAAATAAATGCATTTGATTTGCAAAAAAAAAACGTCGCAAATGAAATGCATTTGTAAAACATTACAAATGCGTTTCATTTACCAAATAAATGTTGTTAAATCAAATACATTTGTAAGACATTACAATATGATTGTGAGACAATTATTAATGGATTCAGAGCTCTATCACTCAGTTGTGATGGTCTGAAAGCCAATTATAGGCCTACTAAGCTTACTCTGCTGGCATAAACTAAAGCTTGAACACAAACGAGCTTATCAGATTTTTTGCAGTGATAAACTGGAAGAGTAAAAGAAGAAAGATTTAGATTTATTTGTAAGTTCGTTTCTTTCTACAACTAATAGGCAAACTACGCCGCGTTTTCCTTTACAATCACAAGCCACAAATAATCAGCGAGAATCACTTCGCGTGAAAAAGTTTGGGAAACAATAAAAATATAAAATCGGAACAAATTTAGGTTGACTTTTCAGCCCCCCCTAAAATATATTCCACCCTCCCAAAATGTAAAGGCTGACTACGGCCCCAGCCGGATTATTAGATGGATAACCGGGAAGAGCAAAAAAAGGTCTTCACGTGCTCAGATGACCTGTTTATATTTCTGTAACTGCCTGCGGGCCGCAAAAAATGGTCTCGCGGGCCGTATGTTGCCCACCCCTGTCTTAGACCTACCATTACTAGACAAAACTTTATCTAGATGAGCCATAAAAGGGTGTTTCTTGGGAAGCATTTTGTTACTATTGGAGTAGGATGTGTTAAGCATAAACAAGCTAGTGTACTTTGCTATGGCTAATTTTTTGTTGTTGTTATTATTGATAAGCTCAGACAGCTCAGATGGCCGAGTGGTATAGAGCGTCTGCCTCTTGAGCTGTAGACGCGGGTTTGATTCCGAGTCGGGTCAAACCAATGATTTGAAAATTGGTATTCCCTGCTTGACGCTTGACACTCAACATTAATGGGGTAGTGTGGAGAACAAGCCGGCAAGTTTACTTGTTGTGCCGTTGGGAAAGGCACTTAACGGGATTTCCCCATCTTGATTTGGTAGACAGATGGCCGGCAACTCCTAAGCGAGCTCGTGTAGCGCATTGATCGCTTTCTCGTGATAGGAGGATAAATATGCAACTACCTAACTAAGCCTAGGCTAGGCCCATGCTGTTTTAAGTCTTGACCAAGTTTGTTAGAATGTTGTTTTTCAAGTTATTAGTTTATTACAGAGACATCATAGCCAACTGTATATACTAGTGTTAGCAATTTTTTAATTATGTTGTATTGTTTTCCAGTTTTCTTAGTGGTTGGTTTGCACCCTATTGATCAGATTGTTTCCCTTTGTATGGGCGAAATGGCATGGCAAAAAATATTCGAACCTGAAGTGTTTAGCTGACAAATGGTTGAACCTGCAGGTCCTTTCTATGGGCACAGATTCCGAATTTTCGAACCCGAAGTCAGATTCCGACATTTTGCCCATACTATTGGAAGCATGCTGATCAATAAGGTGTGGTTTGCTGATAAATTTTTTGTATAAACTTTACTGTTGCTTGAAGCTCCCATTTTCAAACTTTGAAATCCAAGCAGGCTTTGCTGGACAAATTGCTAGAACCATGCTAAAATTAGATGATATTTATTCCAAACAATAATTGTAGTAAAACCGCGATAGAAAGAATGAAGACAGAACTGCTGTCTGTGATGCTTGTGTTGAGAGTCTGAGGTATAGCCTAGCTGTTGCAAAGCATGCAGCTACAGTAATTGAAAACACTGATTGCATCATTCAGGGATGCTGTGTGGATTTATTGCAGCTGACTCACAGGAAGGAATGCAAGCCTCATGAGTTGGAACAATGAGTGAAAAACAACTGCATTTACAATATTATTCACAAACGTTAAGCCTTTTCCAAATAAAATCACTGCTGTCAATTATTATTCTTTCTTGGTTCAGTAGTGTTTTTTTGGTCGTGGAATAAAATTAGTCTTACTCTAGCTCGAATGTTTCATGAAAATATACGACGCGCATTCAGTAACGTTCTGGTCATTGATTTTGCTCTAGGGTAGAGTAGGCTATGTCGTGGGCTATATTAATCTAAAAAAGTTATACATATGACGTTATGAGAACTTTTCCATGAACCTCGTAAGCTTGTTAAGTCATTAGTTTTTTTTTTCAGTTACTGCATAGCGAAACAAGCGCTTAGTAGACTATCGCACTTGGTACAATATGTCCAAACTGGCCCTGTTTTACTTTTTCAAGCCATTGATAGATAAGAAAACCAAATAGCCTGGAAAATAATTACAGTTTTTAAAAGGTGCAACTGAAATAACTTATGGTAGCCGGATAAATACCAATAATATTAATAATCAGGGTAACTATCTAAAAGCAAAAATATGCAGGGGAAACTCTGCGTTGCCGTGCAACAAGTGTCAACTAAAATTGCGAGCTCCGCTGCGCCGAGCTGAAACAAAATGTCGTGTAAACGGCGAGCTTCGTGTCGCTAAGGCGAGTCGAGCTAAAAAAAAAATCCGTGTAAACGCGCCTTAATGAACAATCATGAAAAACGTTGGCATAGCACCGCAGGATAAACATTTCGCATTGATAAATGCATTCATTTGCGCAATGTAATATTGTTTCATGATTTATCATGTCATTCAATATCACGTCATGCCGCATGACATTACAAACTGTCAAGGCCATGTAGGATGATACACATGAGCAAAATATTTAGAATTCACGCCACCTCTATAGCTACAGTAGAAAACGCCCAAAACCAAAGTTTCACATTAGGGGAATCTCCAAGTTTTATGCAATTACCGTAGTTATCTTTAAGGTCGATGCGCAAGTGGTAAACTTAGTCCGATTTAAAACAATTTTTTCTATGCCAGTTTTTAGGTCAAATAAACGGGTTGAGCTGCAATCAGGGTAAAATTTCGGAAGTCGTTTTTTTTTGAACAACTCTAATACGTACAGTAGGCCTACTAACAATAAGTCTACAAGTGTATTAGATTTGAGACTATAACTCAACTTCGGGCTTTTTCAGAACTGATTCCTGCTTCAAATCGATTTCGGGTTCTAGGTGATGTTTTTGGATTCGGGCCTAATGTAGTCGTTCCGTTTAGAACTCTGATTCCGCAGCTCGGTTGAATGGTCAATTAATACCACATAGAAGGTATTGCTTTTTGTTACTCAGACGTCTGCTTTAACCCAGCTAATCACTGACGTAGACGAATGCAGGACAGCCGGGTCATCACAAAAAGTGCTTATCAGCGAATCTTCTTCGTGTAGCATCACATAGGAGCATATAGTAGTGTCATTATTTTTCATGTAAATAATGAATATACACATTGTTTTTGATTTGATTTGCGTCATCGCTGTTTTTATCTAAAGTTATTTCTACATTGCCAAATCTGATTCTGCTAATGAAACTTGATCGTTTTTGCTACGTTTTCAATGCTTTGAATTGCCAAGTTACCCAGCGGTTTTACAAATTGAAGTATCAAGTACCAGTATCAAGAAAGGTGTAACTGCCAAGGGTCTGTGCCCCTTCGCATTATCTGTTTTACCGCCTAAACGTGTTGGTCAACTTTGAAGCTTACATTCAAAACATACTTACAGCAAGCCCTTTCAGTTTCGGTTGATACGACCTGTCGAAAGCTTGATTTGATAATGCTGATCCTGGTGCTGTGGTCAAATCCACGACTGGCTGTGCCGGAGCTGTGGAGACAATAACAGTAGGTGCGGCGGCCATTCTGTTACAATGCGCTGAAAACAATTGTTACGTAGATAAATTAAATAATGACACCGCCTCATTGAAGATCAAGAACTCAATAGGATCGATCACTCATAAGATGTCAAATGAGTAACTTTAGAAGTGAGCCTCTTAGCAGACTGAGTAATTTGAAAGTTGGCATATATGATCCTACCTTCAAGTCAATTTGGAGTAGACACCTACGCAATCTTTTCAATGTTATTTTAAGCATTTGACATCTTTTGAGTGATCGATCCTATTGAGTTCTTGATCTTCAATGAGATGGTGTCATTATTTAATTTATCTATTGCTGAAGCCAAGTTGGATATCACTCCTATCTGAGTTTCTGATAATTGGAGTCTCATGATCCGTTAAAATTGTTCCTTACATGTTGTACACAGTGATGGGCAGGATACTCTAAATTTGCGTTAAGCGATACCGATACGCGATACATTTATATTGGGCTAAAGCGATACCGATACGCGATACTTTGAAATACCACTTTAGCGATACCGATACGCGATACAGTATCGCAGATACTTGTATCTCGATGCAATTTAGGAGCGAGTTCTATTTATGAGGTCTGACATCATAATGCAATAGTGATTTTTTTCCCAATAACCTTTACTTTTTCGTCGGAAGCTTATTTTTTCCCGATAGAGTATTCTTGTTTTGAACAACAAAGCAATACGAAGGGTAGGCTTGATTACTGTTACGCCATTACAGATACCGATACTAACACATATCAAAAGTTGACAAAATGATTGTGACGATATAACTGTTTAATATGTTTTCGTTTTAAATGCTTTGTCTACAGTATAAGGTTCTAGACCAGGGGTTCTTAACCTTTTTTGTCTATTTTACCCCTTGCCGAAAGAACGAAGTGTAATTTACCGCCATTGTACCACTACTGCTTTTTCATTACTGAAAATTAAAATTTTCTTTAGTCTTCAAATCATAAAATTTACCCCCTCGATAGGTAAAATTTATTCCCAGGGGATAAATTTACCCCCGGTTAAGAACCCCTGTTCTAGACCGATGCGTTGTTTTCCGAAGTTTTGTTCGTGGGATTGTTTCGTAAGGTTGCATTATGAAGTCATAATTTTCCACTGACGTAATTTTTTCGTGAATATTCTGGACAGATCTCTCCATTGCATAATTTCACTGGGTCAAAGTTTGTGCTTGTGACGTCACAATTGTGTTAACTATAATTTAGTGTGAATTTTTGCATGTCATGTAATTTCTCTTTTTGTTTTTTTTAAGAATGTTGTAGAACGTTCTCGAAGTTAAATTTAGAGTATAAATAGGCGTGAATTATCGAGCGTAATTATTCGAGTGTAGATTTAGTGTGCGTAGAGTAAGCAATTTTGTTGTATGCTGAAGGGTTCAAATCCATGGAGGGATGCATCCCCCCAATAATCCGGCAGCATCACCCCCAATATTTTCATGTCCCAAAACTGGGCATCAGCAAAGGTGATGACCTTTTTTTGGTCTTCACTTCATTTTGGGCAAAAAATTGGGCATCTAGGAACGTCATGACCTCTTTTTTTGGTCTTCACTTCATTGTGGGCAAAAAATTGAACATCTGCAGACTTGTCAATTTTGCTACATCATCTACCCCAATATCGAAAAATGGTCGATTTTGCTAAATCATCTTTCCCAATGCTCAACATAGATTTGCACCCCTGTTCATAACAATAAACCTCAGTCGCCTTAAGCACGCGTAATCGAAACTGTGCTTACATAATGCATCATATTTGAGGAAGCACTCAAAGTTAGGGGCCAAAAATATGAACGAACTTTGCCTGAAAATTGTTCGAAAAGCGCTAAAATGACCATTACAGTATGCAAATTTTCAAAAATTTCTCGGTGGAGCATGCCCCCGGACCCCCCTAACGTCGTTTTCGTTACTTAAGTTGATTAAAATAACTCTGCCGGGAAAAAATTGCGCTTGAAAAAGTGACGAAATTTGGTGTCCTCACCCTGAAAAAAATTCTGAATACGCCCCTGACATGAAACGTTTTGAAAGGACATATTTACGCCGGTTTCCGGGTCTAAACGTCTTTGTATTTAGTTAACATTCAACTTAATTTAAAATCACTTCCCCCCCACCAAAACTTTCTGGATCCGCTCCTGCCAAGGGCCCCTCATCCTCAAGTGAAAGGCGCAAAAATAAGCCTTAAAAACGTTTTTTCTTCGCATAGGTAACGAGGTGATATAGTAGGGTTTGCTTGCAGCATTATTTTAGTCGGTTTGGAAGGGATCTAGTTAAAAACCTTGCTAAAACTGAGGAATTTTAAATGCTCAAAAGGCACAAAAAGCCTCCAAAATAAGGTCAAATTCCGCAAAATGTTCTGGAAGGGCATGCCCCTAGACCCCCCAAGCTTGGCATCGCCCCTTCGGGGCTCGCTCTTTTGCATCACCATCCAGGAAAAAAATTGTTTAGGGGGCCCCAAAAGATGATTTCGCGGGGGGGCGCATTGCCTAGTTTCGGCCCTGCACACTGGTCTATAGTGACTGCACTCACAGCATGCCCTTTTTCAATAAAAAAAGTGCGCTAAAATAAGTGCTTTTTATGTGAAAATCGCAAAAATTTGTAGGCGGTTTGAGGCTTCGCCCCCAGACCCCCGGTTGCACCTCTCCTTTTTCAAATCCTAAGGGCACACTGCTTCGCGCGCCCCCCTCTCAGAAAATTTCTGCGTACGCCAATGGCAGTGGAGCTTGTGTTTATTGAAAAGTAGTACGGTGAGTACCGTAGCTAAGTGAGTTAAGTTGGGTCGATTATTATATTCGATTGGTGAAGAAAGTCATGATTTTTTCGTGAGGTCAGATATGAGAACGAATTAATTCCTACGGTTTGTCATACAATTCTTATCAATTTTCCGGTCAGCGAAGTAATACAATTTTCTATTTCGCGACACTGATAGGCGATAGTATTGATGAAAGATCGGAGGCGTAGCCAAAAGATGCGACTTAAAATATTTTAATTAGGACTGTTTATCGCATTTCAGCTACTAGTCAAAACTAGGTTACGCATATCGTTCAAGATATTTTTCTGTTTACCATAGGGGGCTTAGATTTTCAGATTTTCAAATGCATTAAAAGCTTAAAACATTTTTTTACGGAGAATATGCAATGCATAACACTTACATTCTCCCAAATCTCAAAAAATGATCAATTTTGCTAAATCATTCCCCTCATGCTCAATATAGATTTGCACCTCTGTCTCTAGACAAAAAAATTTATGAAAAATGCTCACATCTAACAACAAAATTTGGACAAAAATACGAGCTAATTTTAAAAATTTTGGGTACCTAAGCTGATCTAAGACCTTTTTTTTTTTTACTTTTTTAGGGAACAAAAACAATTTTTTAGAGATTAGGACAAGAAAGTGGGTCGTCATAAGCTGTGGTTACAAAAAGTGGGTCCCAACTCTGAGAAGTTTGGAAACCACTGCTCTATCCGTTTTGTTACTTTTTTTCAATGCGAACAGCCTAGCCCTACTACCCCTACCTCACCTTCACCGTTCACCTACACTGACCAACGCTTTATTTCTTTGTATTTTTCCATTTTGGCCGTAAATATTGACTTAAAAAAGAAGCTTTGCATTCACCCTCAAAAGTGTTGCACTCTTATAAGTTTTATTTCTTTTATCTGCCCAACCCTGTTTTTGACTTTCAATTCTAATTACAGCTTTTTTCCCCTAAAATCAAAAAAGTTCAGTATCTATACCGTGTACTAAAATTAAAGGGGAGGTTCGGTGGCAAACAAATAAGATTAAAAAAAAAAGTGTTATGTCACATAAAACATTTTCCCAACATTTACTCTGACGAACAGATTTCGCTAAGGCGCAATTGCAATTTAAAAAAATGGTGGTAGGTGGCGCAAGAGAGAAGGTGACGTCATTGAGGGGCAGCTGCTAAATTCTCGCGATGCGCCAAGACAGAAATAACATGGAGTTACAACCAGGTGCTATGGTGCCATACAAAAATGAACCAGTTTAATAGTAATTACCTAACTAACAGTTTTTTCTGCATCATAACTAATTTCTTCGTTTCATAGCTGGAAAAACTGTAGCCTAAGTAAATATCATGGTAGGCCAAAAAGACATACAGTACTATAAAGTGCTGCAGAGAGCAATTTTTCAAATAATTTCACAGTTTGTGTGCTCCTCAGAATTGAACTCGGGACTTTATGAACGAAAGTGTACGTCCCCATCCCTTCGGCCACCGGGCTTACGAGATACCCTGTGCAATTTTAGCTGTACATACCCAAGCCCCTGCAACACTGCAGGCTTTGGCATTGAGCAGATAGCCTAGTTGGCACATGTCGGCAATGGCAGGCCTGATTAAAGTCAATATAGCCTATGAAACATAAATAGATATTATGGTAGGATAAAAAACTAGTCATAGAACTGATTTGTACAGCGCAAGCGTTTATCTTAAGTTTGGACCACTCGATCAGGTCGCCTCAGGTTCGAACCCAGGACCTAGTGATAGAGAGCTTATCTTCTTAACTACTCGCCCATCAGGCTTATAGTACAGGGTGGGGCAAAAAAAACTCCCACATTTCACTTTTCGAAAAAATAGACAAGAAAAGCTAGACAAGAAAACCAAATTCAAAATTTTTATTCTGTAAAACAAAATGGCATTTCATTAATAAATGAATTTACTTAAACTAGGCGAATAACTGCAACAGCATTAAACAGCATAAAAATTTAAAATGTGGAAGGTTTTTTTGCCCCACCCTGTATAAACAATGCAATTTTTGCTATACACTATCCAAGCTCCTGCAACTGCAGGCTTTAGCGTTGAGCAGGTAGCCAACTAGACCAAGCATGCCAACTAGGCTAACCGCTCAATGCCAAAACCTGCAATTGCAGGGGGTTGGTTGTGTATAAAAAAGTTCTATGATGCAGAGAGTATAAACATTAGAGAAGTTAAAAACTTTGAAAACAGCAGAGAAGTTGAATGACGCAGGGAGTATACACATCACAGAGAGTATTAACATCAAGAAGTTGATTATGATGCAGAAACTAGAACCAAGAACCGTGGGCTTAAAGCCCTCTAAAATTGGACATGTGGACAAGGTAATTGTACTTTTTACTGCTTAAATAGAAGAATTTACTGTTTTCTGCTAGGCTTGCACCGTTTACCAGTAAATACCACACAGTAACTATATCACTTCTAGACTAGAGCTGGCTGATTGAACAGCTCAACGGACAAACCTGCCCCTCAACTACGTCACAAATAAATTGACCAATCACAAGCCAGTATTCTTCGAACTTTTTTTAAGAAAACTGCTTAACCAAAGCGAATTGCGCGATCGTACCAACGCTACTCGGTAAGTTGAAACCTATTTCAACTATTTTTAAAAATTTTTTTGCCACCGAACCCTGCCTTTAAGTTTTTTGATTTTGAAATTGCAACATACAGTACGGTTTTATGGCGACCAACTTTCGAAGAACAGTATCTGAACTTTTATTAAGTCACTGTAAAGTTGTCGAAACTATTCATGCTGCAGAGCAAGGACAACACGTGGAAAAATTTAAAATTGGGAAAGTTATGAAATACTTCGACAGCTATTAACGCTGTATCGGCGATACGTAAAATATGAGTTAAGCGATACCGATACACGATACTTTCAAAAGTAGCTAAAGCGATGCCGACATCGATATAGAAGTATCGCGCGATACGTATCGCCGATACATGTATCTCGATACTGCCCATCTCTGGTTGTACGCGTACATTGCTAGGTCAGGGTCAGCTTGAAGAATACTATAATGTAAGGTGTAAGGCATTTCACTACTGTAGAAAAGAAATCAACCCAGCTCCTTATTTGTTTGGAAACACTTGTCCAATTTTCCTTGGGCCGGAAGTAACTTTTCGTGAAATTGAATTGTCCATCTGTTTACGTCATAGAGCCTCAAAAACATGAAATGTTGGATTTTACTCTTGTCCCGAAATAACTAGGCTTTTTTCAGTAGAATTATAACAGGGCGTTAGTTTTATTGAGAGTTGTTTTGGAGGGAGGGGGAGGGAGATGGTTGCAGGAAATTAGTCTGAAAATTGGGGGAGGGGATGGTGGCAAGGATTTAGTTTGGATCTTAGCAATTAAGACAGTAGCGGGGATTCAGCAGAGAAATGGTTGCAAAAAATTTGGGGGAGAATGAAAGTAGGAATTAGTTTTTTTTGAGGGGGGTTGTTGCTATGCTGCACTGATGAGACCTAAAAAGGTCAAAACGCGTCTGCAGCTGCTTTTGGGTAAATGGCCTTGTGGGTGCTAGAGGTGGGGGTTGCTAGAGTGGAGTCCGTATTTTTGATCTAGCATAGGCAAATTAATCCTCTAACCAGTTTATTTGTGGCTTTTCTCCAAGTCGTTTGCCCAAATCATGTCAACCTGAGTAACTTTAGAAGTGAGCCTCTTAGCAGACTAAATAACCTGAAAGTTGGCATATATGATCCTACCTTCAAGTCAATTTGGAGTAGACACCTGGGCAACCTTTTCAATATTGGTAGTAGAATTTTCAATGTTAACAATTGCAACCTTTTCAATGTTAACATTTTCAATTTCAATGTTAACAATTGTTGCGTTGTCAAATCAGAATTTGTGTTATTAGGCTACTTAATATCTGAGTTGGGCAGTACCGCGGTACAAAAGTGTCGCGGTGCTGTAACGCGGTACTTTTTAGTACCATTATCGGTACCGTCGATACTTTTAAAAAATTGTACCGTTTTTGGTACCGTCGTTACTTTTTAAATCGTTTTACTCGACATTTTGGTGCGGTAACTTTTTTTGAGTACACGAGAGCAAAAGCGGAAAACTTTCCGGGTTTTTCCGCAGAAAGCATCTTCGAAAAGTACCGCGAAACCACGTTGTTGTAGAACAGTGGTCGGCAGTCACCGGGCTGCGGCCCCATGCGAAGTTTGTTACCGGTCCGTATACGTTTTCAAAATAAATGCTTTGAATTTGAAACATTTTTAAAACGTTGGACGCAATTTCAGTCGCCAACGAATTTTTGCGGTTTTCACATAAAAAACACACATTTTAGCAAACTTATTTATCGAAAAAGGGCATGCAGTGAGTGCAGTCACTGTGGACAATGCAACAATGTTTTCGCAGCTTATGTCTAAAAGTAGACGCTTGGCTAAAATAAATGAAAGAAGGCTGCAACCATTATTATTTTGAGAAATTATAGACCAAAAGTTAGGTTTTAGGACCTTATTACAGGGCCAAAGGGGGGATGGGGTATGGCACCGTAACCTCCCCTTGCGTGCGCCTATGATGTCAATGTAATGGCAGTTTTTAAAATCTCCTACAGGTGCCGTTGTAGACGAGTTCTACTACCAATATTGTTAACAATTGATTTCTGAATAGAAATAATTTCAATAACAATGCGAATCAGGGTTTCAAAAAGTGCTCGATAACTGAGTTCAGTTAGAGCAAATATACAAACTCACTCTCCACAGTTTAATAACATCTGTTTAAAACCCAACAGTTTGTTTCACCCAAGAGGGGTCATCATGGGTATCTTATTCAAATAGAATCTATTCTAGTTGAATAAGATGAGGTGGAACAGTCTGTCGGGTTTTGAATAACTGTTTCTAAACTGTGGTGAGTTTGTAGAAATAAATTCAGATTTATTAGCAACATATTTATTTAGTGATTTTTCAAAAACTTTTACAAATGTGTTGCAAATAAATAAAAATGCGGGCAAATTGCGGGCCGGATACAGATATTTTTTTTGCTCTTCACCGATGTTTAGTGGAAAATGTTGTAGATCTGCGGACGTGTAGACTTTTTTAATTTTTGCTCATCAATGCTTGGTGGGGGCAATTCGGAGCCACTCTTTCCAAAAAAGGGGGATTGTGTAAAAAGGGTTGAATACCACTGGTCTAAAGACTGTATGGAAAAAATTATTTCTGTGTCATTAAATCAAAGTAAAACTATAGGTTAGACCTGCAAATTTTGAAAAGAGTGTAGATTGTGATTCATCTAAAAGTTCTGAGTATGCTGCTACTGATATACCAACCTCTACTGAAAGTGGCGTTGAAAATGAAAACATTTTTCTTCAACACAATGATGAAATTCACACAACAAGAACCTTTGCAGCATTTTTTTTCGCATATAGACCATAAGTTCTTTTACGTCCTCAGTATTGTTTGAATGCAGCAACGTAGCCAGATAAGCAGGGGTGTGACAAATGTTTTTGTTCTCCAGGACGTGTTTCTGATGATGATACTCCTTATACCTAGCCTCATAACTAATGAAGGAGACCAACAGATCATTATACATGCCATACATGAGAATGCTTGTTTCAGTAAGTGTGCCGCTGTCGCCTTGTTAATATAACCGGCGTGTTCGCTTGCAGCATCAAGATTCGCGAGAGACTACTACTCAAGACCTTACACTAGCACCAGATGCGACAAAAAGCTTGATAAGGCTTTAATTACGTTGCTTTGCAAGACGAAAACCAGGACAACAATTAATTTTTAAGAAAAAAATTTTTGGTTTAAAAGTACCGAAAATCGGTACCGAGTAACGATATCGTCGTTACTTTTTACAAAAATGTACCGTTATCGGTGCCGATGGTACTTTTTTAGCAAAGTATCGGTACCGACATTGTCGTTACTTTTAAAGCGCCGAATACCCAGCTCTGCTTAATATGTCGCAGCGAATCGAACTCTAGTTCACTTGTTTGTGTTAAACGCAATCGTTTGTGTTATCACTAGGGCCATTTTTTTTACTGAAAAAAATATATTTTGACTTAACCGCTTCCGCGTATTATTAATGTCTTGTTGCACTTTATTAATTAAATATGTTTTATAATCTCAATTTACATAAGTTTTTCAAGAAAAAGGTAGCCTACTTGGAACATTTTCTCAATCACTCAGTGTTGAAGCTATTGCAACTAAGCGACGCATGACGTTAAAACCTAGGATAACGAGCCATTGTGTGTACCGGTATCAATTAGTGTGTAATACAAAAATTGCGTTGCTATCGCAACTGTACTGTACAGTAACGGTTTGTCTACGATTTTTTTAACGAAAGCCACGTAGTATAATTACAAGGACGTTTCATTGTAATACAGCATGATATATTTTTTTACGTTCTTAACATCAAAATTTCTGTCTTCTTTTTCAACATCAAAATTTCTTAACATAAACTTCAGTAATTTATTGAGCATAGAAAACGACCTCTCAAAAGCAGCAAAGGTCGGCTGGGCTTTTTGCAATAGTGTGTAGCTTGTTGGGTCAATTGTCAAGTTGGTACAGTTTATTATCGTTTCTAAATCAGAGTTGAATAGTCGTTTGTTAATGTAGTCTTTAATTGCGCAAGGATCATCATCGAATTGCATATTCTTCAGCAGTCCGTATGCTTTGGTTATTGTGCAGACACTTCCTTCTAAGAACTCTACGTTGGCTGCTAGAGTCCGGTATTGATTTATTTTAACCAAGTCCGACACCAAACCTTCCACATTGATAGCGTCTTTTGCTCTGCTGACTAAGAGGCCTGCACTTGTCCAATTGTTGACTATGGTACGAACAGCTGGAAGGTTCTCACTATAATACAAGGCAGCTCTAAGCTTTTTGACGCTGCTTTTAACTGCGCATAAAATTTTAATAGCAGCTCAAAAATTCAAAAAAATATTTAAAAAATATATATTTGTTCGTTTTTGCAAGGAAATTTTTGATAAAGACAATTTTGACAAATTTTGACTTTATGCATAGTTTTGACTTTGTTTTGGTAGAACACATTTGATCATGTAACAAGGTCCTGAAAAAATTTTGACTTTATTGACTTCAGCGGGCCCTAGAATTACTTAATATGTTGCAGCAAATCGAACTCTAGTTCACTTGTTCATAACAAACGCGATCGTTTTGTTGCTACGGTAGTTGCTTGAGTGATTAATCAGCGCTGCAGGCTTCATGAAGTTTGTAATCGTGTTAAGGAAAACTGCCCTTTAGACGAACCAGCGCCATGGCTTAGTGGTAGGAGCGTTCGCCTTGAAAGCTGGTAGGTTGGGTTTTATTCTCAGTCGGGTCAAACCAAAGACTTTAAAACTGGTATCTGCTGTTGCACTTGCTAAGCGCTCAGCAATTAAGTGTAGCGCGGAGGATGAAATAAACAGAGAATAAAAATATGTCAGTGAATTCTTGACAAAATTTAGTCCTGGCGCTAAAGGACCTTGTAACAACACTTCATTTCATTTCATTTTACTATAGTGCTGTGATGTGTGAAGATCAAAATTGTACGCATTAATGTTGAGATGCGTAAAGGTCAAATTGTAAGCCGGTGTTAGATGTGCAAAATCGATACTGCACCTGTTGCAAAAATTGATCTACTGTAAAACCGGCATTGGCTAAACTATGGAAATCAGTATTTGTATCCGAACTGAAGTTGGTGCAAACCGAAAGTGAAGCTTTTACATTACTGCAATGCAATTCGAATTATAATTCAAGCCACTCCGCGTTTGACAAGTGTTAGTATCGCTCTGTGACAGGTAGTGCAATTGAGACGTAACAGCAGTGTTAAAGTCGATGCAGCTTCATTACGTTTCTATATTCAAGGGGTCACCAACGCAGTGCCCGCGGGCGACAAGGCGCCCCCGGGACGCCTTTAAGGCGCCAGCGAAGCATGCGCCAAAAATAGCACTGTTACATGAGCAAATTCTTTCTTTTCTCTGGGGCGAAGATAATTTCTCTCTCCTTTCTATGATGTCATAGTTCAGGGCCACGTGCGAAGATAATTTTACTCTCCTTTATATGACGCTATAGTTTACGGCCACGTGTAGGCTCTCCTCGTTGCTCAGAACATGGGTTAGCTATATTTAGTAGCGACCGCTGACTGCGCAGGTAGTTGGTTATACACATAAAGTGACGAAGAGTTAGTTAGCTAGCTTGTGTTTTTGCCCTAAAAATCATGGCAGAAAAGCGAAAAAGGACATACGTTTTTAACGATGTTGGGAAGAACAGTTCTTTTTTACATTCTTTAAAGATAAATGTCTGTGCCTTATTTGCGGGACGACTGTTGCAGTACCAAAGCGGCACAATGTGGAAAGGCACTTCAAAACCTGTCACAGAAACTTTGATGTCAACTATCCACCTGGAAGCGCATTACGGACAGAAAAAGCTTATGGATTAAAGGCATCTTTAGACAAACAGTGGACCCTTTTCACGAAGGTGAAGAAAAAATCACAGAATGCCACTGAAGCCTCGTTTAGAGCTGCGCAAAGAAGAAGAAAACCTTTTCGGATGGGGAGGTTTTTAAAGAAACTGTGATGCGCGTTGCTAATGCATTATTCAAAGATGAAAAACATGATCCTGAAGTCATCTCTGCGCTATCCGATGTTCAGCTTGGAGCAAGTACAATGGCAAGACGAGTGTCATCTTTGTCTGAAAACTTGACAGAGCAGGTAGATCGGGATCTTGCTGCGTGCAGGTGGTTCAGTATGCAATGTGACGAGTCAATAGACCGCGCAAGCACGGCTCAGCTGATGATATTCATCCGAATGGTGTTTGATGATTTTTCCACAAAAGAAGAACTGCTGACACTCCTGCCACTGAAGATAACAACGCGGGGAGTTGACATATACACAGCTGTCAAAAACTTCTTTGTCGAGAAAAAGATGCCGTTAAATAAGTTGATATCAACAACAACAAACGGGGCACCAGCCATGACGGGCAGGCATGTGGGATTCATTACACGGTGCAGGAATGATCCAGACTTCCCAACGTTTCTGCACTACCACTGCATCATTCATCAACAGGCGCTTTGTGCGAAAGTCACCGGCTTTGATCACGTGATGACTACTGTCTTAAAGATCATAAACAGCATCCGCTCCAAAGCAAAACAACACAGAATGTTTAAGATGCTGCTGGATGAGCTGTCCGCTGAATACGGTGACTTGCTATTGCCCACAGAAATAAGATGGCTCAGCAGGGGACAGATTCTAAAGCGTTTTTTGTCACTTCTGAGTGAAGTCAAGGAGTTCATACTTTCCAAGGGAGAAGACGCATCGCTGCTTGAAGAGCCAGAATGGTTGCTTGACCTCGCATTTTTAACTGAATTGACTGAGAAGCGGGGACCATTTGAACCGGGGACTGCAAGGAAAAGACAAAACGGTTGCTCACATGATCAGTGCAGTATACGCATTTAAAGCTAAGATGAACATTTTCTCTGCGCAGGTGGAAAAGAAAAAAATGCTGCATTTTTCTTCTGTGCAGGCAGTGTTAAAAGACAATGTTTCGGCATCTGCAGCTTTGGATAAAGTTGTAACAAAGTACTACCAAGTCATAAACAGATTAGGACAGGAATTAGAAGACAGGTTTTGTGACTTTAAGAAACTTGAGTCATGCGTGTCATTTGTTACAAATCCTTTCATGTACGTAGACGTAACTTCCACTGCTGAGCAGCTCAGTGATTTATTCAGTTTGAGCGCTACTGATGTACAGATGGATATCTTAACGCTGCAAAATGACATAAACCTTAAAGCTCATCAGTCTGCACCAAACTTTTGGTACCTTGTGGACAAAGAGAAGTACAGTGGTGTGTGCACAGCAGCTATGAAAATTGCCAGCTTTTTTGGTTCAACCTATCTGTGTGAATCAGCCTTTTACAATATGAACTTTATCAAGAACAAACACAGAACACGCCTGACTGATGCACATTTACAAGATTCACTACGAATTGCTGTGTCAAATTATTCACCAGATTATAATGCACTGGTGAGCAGCATGCAGTGCCAGGCCTCCCACTTTTATAAAAAATGATCTAACGAATCAGACATTCTTTTCATTTAAAAAGCAGCAATATTCATCAGAAATATTGCACGTAATGTTAAATGTTCAGAAAGCATTTGTGAGCTTGTTAATGGAAATAGGTGTTGTCTATTTAGTTTAAAAAATGTTGCATTTGTATTAATAATACAACACTTCAAATACATTTGAGTAAATAAATGTTTAATGTTGAAACATGTTTTTCTACTCATTATTATTGCAGTGTAAATGACTGATAACTGTGGAAAACAATTATTATTGATATGTGAGAAATAATTTCACAGCATTATGATTACTGCTATTTAATATCATCTTTATAACATTTAGTATCCATGCAGTTTTGTTATTGAAGAAGTTTGTAGCAAACAGGTCGTGTGCCCTTCATGTTAGTCCATGCTCATGAAGTAGCCCTCGGACTCAAAAAGGTTGGTGATCCGTGCTATATTCGAAAGTTTAAGCAAAACTTAGCGATTTTGTTTTAACGAATCGGCATTATTTGTGAGACGAATACGATTTATTAATTTCTTTTTCTTTTAACAGCCAGTTAGCTCAGTTGATAAAACATATCTCACGGGTGGGAGGTCTGGGCTTCAATTACAGGTCGGTCAAATCGGACATAGTGTTGCCAACGGCTCGCCATCGCTGCGACGTTTCTTTGGAGCTGTGTTGCCCAGGTGCTAAGCCGAAGAGGTGGGCCCTGCCACTCGTTGCAGGCTTCGGCGTAATACCTCGAGTACAATGAATGTTTGAATTTTTTTAACTTTTTTTTTAGAGTGACCGGACATATAGCAAGCATGTAAAGTTATACGCTAAGTGAAAAAATAGCAAAATTCAAGCTATCATAAAAACACACAGTAGGCGAAGCATCATAAAATTTTCAAGATAACAACACCATAAATTTTTGGGGCTTGTTTAAATTAAGCCGTGGTTCGGGGTTAGGCCCTAGCAATCCTTGTGCTCGTGATATATCCGCCTGTTATAAGATGCAGCCTAATTCACACAAGCTCCAAATTTTTCTCGCTGGACAGTTTTTTTATGGTATTTAAGCTACATATCTTTCAGTTATGTTCAATGAATTTTTGATCTCCTGACGTCACAATTTTGCGGTTCCCAGCCCCACTGCCGGTATTCCGTGATTCCACATGGCTATTATTAAACTTTGTCAGCTTATAAATATCGCAGCTCCACAATTTTCCATTACCCACGTTTCGTAACTGCTTGTTCTTAAGTTGATATGCGTTGAAGTTGTTTAGGATCTTCTTTAAAATGTACTATTAACAAATGAGCTTGCTATCCAACTCCACTTCTGGTTCAGTTTTTGTCACAAAATTCGTTCAGAGAAGTTCAATTTTTGTCAAAGCAAAGTAAAAAAAAATCTAGACTTTATTATAGGCTACTTGCGGCATTGCGCTGAAGCTATAGCGGCAGGGCCCATCTCCGCTGCATGGCTCCTATGGGCAACACCGCTCTGACATTACGCCGCAACGCTGGTGATCCGTTGGCAACACTACTGTGTCCGATATGACCGGCCCGCGAATCGAACGTTAGACCTCCCTCACCGATAGCGATGTCCTTAACAACCTGAGCTAACCTGCCGGTCAATTCAGAAATTTATCAACGAATTTGGTTAACTGAAAGGTAGTTTTCTTTTAGTACTTACGCTTTGCAAACTTGAGAGTCACAAAAACTACCCCTACGCCTGCTTAAATTATCAATTTTTAAGGGCATGCTAAAACCTTCATGGTTTTATTGTCTTTTTTCGTACTCTATAATATGATTTTCATGTTGCTTTCACTATGATGTGACATTGTTGGCGTGCGGATACAGCTGCCAGTCTTGCTACTACTAACCACTTCTACTGATTCAATTTACTTATCTGCACTAGCAATCCTTGCAATCGTAGCAATCGTAGCAATCGTCCAATTTTAATCCTAGCAATCGTCAATCCTATCAGTAGCAATCCTAGCAATCGTCCAATTTTAATTATAGAAAACTGTGAAAATTATTCAAAAAAATTAAAAATCGTACGAACTTGTGTAAAACCTATGTGTTATGGAGAGTTTATACCGTACCAGGCAGGTGGCAACACGACTTGAGGTACGCGACAACGATTATTATCAGTAAATGGAGCAGGGTTTCGCTTGATAGAAGAATAGAAAAATAAAAGATGCGAAACAATAGTCACGTTTCCGCCTCCCCGCGTGTCGGTATAAACGCACCTTTAGATGACACTTTGACAAAAAATTGTATCTGTGCTTCCCTTTTCTGCTACTAGTTACCGGTAACTACCGTTCTACTGTAATGATAATAGCTATATCGCATGATAAGGAAGAACGTTGGGGATGCTTCTGCCTAAATTGTTAATCAGAAATGGAAATCTGATTCACATTAAAGGAAACATGACTGTTAATTCGATAACAATCGAGGTTATAAGACACTGATTGTGCAGTAAACAACATTGCAGCTGCATACACACCATTAAATCTTTACAGTAAGCACTGATACCTGTGCACAGTGACGCGTAGTAACGAAAAAAAAATGAATAAGAAGCTTCATTTATACAACGGCTGTGATTGCAAGGTTGATGGCTCAACTCCCACCCAAGCACTCCCACCAAAGCTTCGTTGTTGCGTTCTTGGTCCAAGACACTTCACGATAATTATCCCTGCTAGGTAAAATCGCTCTAGCAGAAATTAAAGAAGTGAGCAGCAAAACTCAAACGGACAACTCGGAAACAAAGACCGCTCTCAAAGTCAAACGCGTGCAGTGCCTCGGTCGCTTTCTTGCGACAGAAAAATATAAATGAAAAAATCAATGATCAAGTAATCAAACTTTTTTAGTATCCTGTGGAATAAAATATGGAAGACATTTTTGCTATGGAATGAAGCATGGAATGGATAAAATTGTCAATAATCTGCATAAAACATATAAAAATTGTCTTCCATTTCATGCAATGCCCTGCTATTTTGAACGAAGCGTCAAACTCAATTTATGCCACTTGCAATTTGTTTAGACGATAAATGATGCACAAACTATCAATAAATATTTATTACACAATACATAAGACGCCATTAAGCGCTAAAAATACAGCATAGACGAATACACATTTCAGTTTTTTTATCGGCCTAAATGTGCAGGTATTTGATGTTTATAATCACGACAATAATGTCCATATAAGCGATGTTTTTTTTATTACATAATACACATGTAGGAGTTATGTCATAATTGCATCGTTACGTCATCTAAACAACCAAACGGGCGAGATGACGCATGACGGCAAAAAAAAGCTAGCATAACTAAAAGAATCTACACAAACATGCTACGGAGATTATGGTCTGGCAAAGCTATGATACTCTCTAATCAGTAAGGCAAGTTTTGCTGCAACACAAATCTGATACATTAGCTTTTGTTTCAACAAAAGTCGCCGTAAAATGTTGCATTAAAAAAACTTGCGATGTAAAATTCCTATTAAAAGCAAACATAAAAATAATTAAATTTTACCTATTCAGGAAAATAACAATTCGAAGCTGCAAAAAAAGTTGCAAAAAGCTTGCTCTACTGATTAGGTGAAACTGCATGCAATACAATTTAAGCTACTTGGGAATATTATGAATAGGCCTACAGGAAAAGCGACTACACGATCAAAAATGCAGGCCAAGTTATTTTCTTCATTTTAAATGGACGTTTCGAAAGCTACAAATAGGCGTTAGTTCTTTTTTTACTAACAAGTGTCTACCATACTCCGCTGATAATGACAGCAGGATCAAAGTTGTCAAAGCGATCAGTTAAATCGAAGAAAAGATATGTTTGGCTTCAGTCATTCTTTTTTAAGTATAGATGTTTTGTTTACGCTTGATAACTTGGGGGATGGTTTTCCATTGGTTTAACTGCCAACTGATTAGGCTGAAAAACTCCCTGAGGTCCTGGTTGCATCATAGCGGAACCTGGTCCTGCATATCCTTGCGAAATTCCAGGCACCCCTAATCAATAAACACATCATTTAAAGGCAATCAAACGATAATAAAAGACAGTAGCCTAATGTGTCTTTCATTTCTGCACCATCAACACAATAAAGAGTGCTATAAGACGAAGAACATAATAACAACGGTACAAGAAAAGGAAAGAGGCAGCAAAACGATTAACGCCGTAGTACTGCATGCAGATAGGATAAGAAAAGGTAAAAAAGCTAGAGTAATCATGTAGCTCTGAGGTGTACGATGGTTATCATTTCGTAGCTTACCACTAAACTACAAAAACTGTCAAACGTGTTTTGTTTTAAGTAAGTTTGGTCTAAAATTACACGTGTCGTAGTTCATACCCTGAGCGACCATGACTGGCTGAGCTGGTTGTCCCAGCACAGCTGGTTGTTGAGTAAGCACTACTTGTTGTCCACCAATTACTGATTGTTGGGGGTAAGCAACAGCTTGACCTCCCACTGTTGTTTGAGCATATACGAGGTTTCTTCCAACATTGGGCTGAAAATCAAACATTGGTTTGAAAAAAAGTAGGCTACAATTTAACTACATCTGGCTTGAATAAAAATGTAATGAGATTTGTTGAGAAGCTAAAGTAATCATGACGACAGCAGTAGTTAACATTTCGAATAAGTTGATTCGACAAAAAAAAAATAATAATAATCATGAGTTAAGTTAATATTGCTTGCATGGTCGCAAATATATTTTACACCTTTTTGTAAATAATGAATATGCATTTCTCATCCGTGGCGGCAAAGACGATTTTTTCTGTTTAGACATGCTAGCAAAAATCAGCCACATACCTGACCGTAGCCAAGGCAGCAAGAACCACAGCATTTTAAAGCGGCGCAGCAGTAGCAAGCACTAATGATGAGTAGCACCATCGAAGAGAACGAAACAACGCACAAAATTCCGTACAGCGAAACCAAGTGCGCTTCGTCAGTAAGTCGTTCCTGCAAACAAAATAAAGCAGCAATGTATTTTAAACCAGTGGTTTTCAACCTTTTTTAAGTCGCGGACCCCTAAGTTAAGCAACTTGTTGCTGCGGACCCCACACAAATCCACGCAATTAAACACGATTCCAATTTCCGCCCAAAATCAAGTAAAGAGCAAAACAAAAGGTCTCAACGTCCTCAGATGACTTGTTTTTTACTGAAAGCATTGGTGAGAAACTGAAAAAAGTCTATCCTTATACCTTTTACAAAAAGATTATTTTTTAAAATACATTATAATTAATATACATCGGTACTGCGAACCCCTTGCGGACTCTTTAGTCGTTGTGGCCCCCTTAAAATTATTCGCGGACCACTTGGGGGTCCGCGGACCCCAGGTTGAAAACCACTGTTTTAGACTATTGACCTAATGTACTGTAAAATGCTATTTGCGAACGTAAAAATAAGCCAAACCAAAATCAAGTGAAAGCAGTGATCGGGTCAAATATTCCTTGAGCTGAGGCCAAAAAAGCTCAACACAACCCTCACGAGCAATTTTTTATAGCTCTGAGCACAGCTATATACCACAACAAAATTTCATAAACAAAAAGCTGCGAAGTGACCGACAAGGGTTTCTAAGTCAATAGCCCATCAAAACATATGTCAGTTCTTTAGTTCCGACCGGACCGTGAATCGAATCAGTCACGAAAGATCTGTAACCAATGGGCGGTGCTACTAGACCAGAATTTTTCAACCATTGCGTACCGTAAGAATTGGTCTAAAAAACGAGAAAATTGGTTTATAAACACACTAGTGTGCATTGAGAATTGGTCTAAAATTATTTAATAAAAACAAACTTGATTATTATCCGCAAATAAATAATATGCAGCTGTCGAGTGTCTGCGTTGTCTAGTGGTCGGCAGAGTAACCGTGTGATACTCTTCTATACATTAGTAGGTGGCAGCAGGTTGCTAATAGCTTTGTAATTCGAGACTAGAGAATTAGTGATACGTGGATGCGTCAGGTGAGTAGGCTTACCATACGTCCTCTTTTTGAAGGACATGTCCTCCTTTCTAGCAAAAAAAAAGAATTCCTCCGTGGACGTTAAAAAATGCCCATTGCCCAAATGTCCTCTTTTTTAACATTTTGGACAGCGAATACATGTCAAATCATGTTTACACGAAAATTTTGGAATGTTTCTGCCAAAACTACGGCCTGCGGACGTGATGGCCTTTTTTTGATCTTCGATTGATTTTAGGTGGAAAATTGGACTACTTCGGACGTAATGACCTTCAAAGAACCTGTCCTCCTTTTGCGCAGTGAAAATATTGTAACCCTTATCAGTTATAAGTATTGCGTAAGGCCTTGTCAATAAATGCTGGAGCTATCAGCAACGCTTATAGCTATTTAGCATGCGATGTAAATAACGATCTTGGTAGCTGGTTGAGTTGAGTAAGTCGATTCCGCACCTAACTTGATAGTTTCGCGTAACTGCAAAAACAGTTGTCTATATGCTGTGGTGTAAAGTAACGAAGTAGTTTTACTTAAGCAGACTACTTAAGTACCATTGCTTGGTAACTAGTAGCCTACTTACTTGGGTGATTTGAATTTCGACTACTTCTACTTTTACACTTTTACTTACGTAGTTCAATCAGAAAGTAACGCTACTTAAGTGGCTTTAAAAATAATCAGTCGTTAATATTAGACAATGTATCATGCAAATGATAAATAATCATGCTTGATAATAAAATTGGCAACATTAGTATTAGGTATTATTTTATCGTGTAAGTTTCACAATTTTGTGATATTACGTGGCTTTATGTTTTTTGTGTTTGGCGTGGACAGTGAGGTTGCATTTTGCAGATTATGACACACTTCACTTTTTTCTTCTCGTCAAAGAAATGTGCTAATTATCCTAAAAATACTTAAGCATCGGCAAAATATATGTCAAGTTTGGAAGTGAGCAAATTATCTTTTGGCAAAGCTCAGCTTTATGGCCTTGGTTTTGCAAACGCTACTTTTTACATAAGTAGCTTCAAATTGCTGGTACTTTTTACATCCCCTACTTTCTACTCTACTTCAAGTAGTTTCCGCCTTCAGTAACAATACTTTTACCAAACTAGATTTCTGGACTACTTTTTACACCACTGTCTATATGTGTGGTGTTAATGTTCATTCCTTTCTCGCAAACGTGAAAGTCATACGATACATGTCTTGTGCTGTTCGTTCGAATCATTGTACTCACCACTTGGTCTCCAACAATTGCTCCTACCACGGCTATGCTAAACATTACTCCAGAAAATACAGAGCCAACAATGCTGAATGCCATGTGTGTTGATATCTGAAACAAAGTGTTGCTGTCGAAAGGGCTTCGGTTCACGCATAAAAAGTTAACGGCTCCAACCTTGAATTCTGGTTGCGTAATTTGCCGAAGTAACAAATCTGTTGGCATGTTGCCAGTAATATAACAATTTGATCAAAGCGGAGAGGTGCATGAAAACAAAAACTATTCCACTAGCCGGAAAAAAGTTGAAAATCATGGTTTGACGAGTCCATATTCAAGTATTTAAAATAGGAAACCTTAGGGACGTCGACAGCAAAAGTTTCAGGGGTAGGGGCGAATCATAAATTTCATTCTGAAGAAAGCAAAGTTTGCAAAAACGTGATTTTGTTTACAAAATACATCCGCCTTTGCACTTTCTGATGAAGGTTCAAAATAATGGCTCACCAAGCATCTGGAAGCGGAAGGTTTTGCTCCACCAATTCCCAAACCTCCAGCGACGATAATCTGCGTATAGAAATTAGGTATACTTTTTTCTGATTTCAAATTTACAAAAATACTATTTCCTCTCAAGTTCTAATCTGATCTATAATACTTACCCAAACTCCGCACCATATTCCTTCTCCCGTGGTGAATTCGTAGGCGTAATTGGTAATGTAGTAACTGCCACTATAATAATTGTAGCGATACGATTGGTATGGAATAGGTCCATCTCCAACTATTCCACTCGTTGCAGCTCCAGTGACAACGCTTATAATGCCAAGCACTACTTCCGTAATCTGTAACGTAGATTGTTTGTCATTGAAGTTAACATTACAACACAACTGCACGTGTAAGTTTAGTTGCATATTTATCCACCTATATTACAAGAAAGCGATCAAAGCGCTATTGTCAAGCTCGCTTAGGAGTTGCTGGCCATCTCTCTACCACACCAAGATGGGGAAATCCCGCTAAGTGCTCTTCTCAACGGCATAACAAGCAAGCTTGCCCGCTTGTTCTTCGGGCTGTCCTTTTAATGCTGACCGTCAAGCAGGGAAGCTGTGAATGCCAATATCAACGCTCCAGACGCAGACGCTCGTAACACTCGGTGATCTGAGCTGTTAGCAATGGTTCATTCAGCGTAGCTGGACAGACTGACGCTGCAGGGGCAAAAATGTTTGACCCGTAGCCATGAAATCAACTAAAAGTTTCCCAAAACAGGGGAAAAGATATTTAAAAAGTTTTCAGCTGCAAATCGCCCAAAGCCGTAAGCCTGGCGCTGGCCGGATTCCGTCTCGTCGCGTACGAGCTTACAAATAATTTACTGCGTTGTTCAGCGCCGAATAGCTCTATTTGGATTTACGCGGTACTTGTTCTGGGTTGTACAAACCTCGAATTTTATTCGGGAAACAAAAATTTAACGTGCAATAGGCCTAAACAAACTCAGCTTTTGCTTTTGGGGGCCTGGTTACAGCTTCAAATCGATTTCGCGCTCTGGTTGTTTGATGTTATGAGTTCGGGCCGGCCTGTTTACAACTCCGATTCCTCAACTCTGCTAAATGATCGATTAAAACTTCAAAGAAGAAATTGTCTTTTTGTTTCCTCAAACGCCTGAGTTATTCCTCAGAAGCCTATAAGCACGGCCGGCTTTACCAATAGGCTAGGCAGGCTAAAGCCTGGAGCATCGTCACGGACAACAAAGACGATAGACCATTAGTTGGATCATTGATCATTAAGGTGTCATTGATCAAATAGCCTATAGGCCTCTCATTGTCTAATCTGGTCTGTCCGTGCGCTTGGAATATTATGCGGGCGACTTGAACAACTCTATTTCATTGGATTGACAATAACAATATCCTCTATCATGGCGTGATTGTGAAAACAGGGAGCTTCGGATTTGCAACTCGGTAAACCTCGTATAATTCATCCAACTCAGCAAAGCCCCTTATCCCTAAATTTTTTGTTGTGCGTAATAACTCCCCTCAAAAATTTCGAGACCCCTTGAAGTTCTTAGTAAAGCAAAAAAGTTAAAGGGTTGACGTGATTACATTGGCAAATATCTACAGGACGTGGTCGCAACTTTACGTTATTATTTTTAAAGAAAAAAGCAGCTCAGTGCTTTCCTTTTGTCCTTGTAGCCTGAAATTTCGCTCTATCTATGGTCAGATCGCTGAAGCAATCAAAACTTCTTATCGTAAAAAAAAAAATTAAAGTAATGTTTTTGATACTAAAACCCGCTTTTACCTAGACATAGAAGTGCAACTATAATAGTTAAGTTTTAAGACTGCATGTATCCGGACTTTCTCTTATAAGCATATGTTAACCTTTGTCATTCCCACGCACCCAATGCATACTTGGTGCGGATGAGTAAGCATTTTGAAAGCAAAAGCGATGAATAATACCTCAGCAAAGTAGTAGTCAATCTACAACCCACTCATTCCGCTTTGCTTCACCAGTGACAAAATTTCCCATGATCTAAGCGTTGTTTTTAAATAAGAGTTATGCAGCGCATGAAAATCTGTAGCCAAACTAATCGCAAACGTTGGTGAATGCAGGACAGCAGGGTTCGTTCATATTGTAAACCGCAATACAAAAGTGCTCATTTCTTGACAAAGTTTCGACCATAAAGCCTGTGAAAAGTTTTCAAAACTAACATCAGAAAAGCTTTCGTTTTGAACTTGCTCGAAAAGGCTGACGTCGTTTTAGCGACATCCGATTTCTCGGGCTTCAGTGTTCTTTAAACTTGTTATGACAAGAACGCACAACATAGGTGTTTCTATATATATGTTCACTTTATAAAGTGTGAAAATTATTGTCGTCATTGCTTATTAATCATTACACAGTTTCATTACGTCGCAACGTTTGCTAATTACCATTATTATTCTCATTATTAGCGGTTTCTTGTGAGTGTTGGTATAGAAAAACATTGGCTTGACCGCACGTACGATTCAATAGCTGCAGTCCGTACAACGCTGTCATGACTTTAACTTTATAAATTAGATTAACTTTATAGACAACCCTACGGTAGGCACTAAAAGAGACGAATAAGGTAACATTATAGACCACCCCAGCACCGGCGCAGCCAGGCATAAAAAAGGGAGGGGGACTGAAATGTTGTGAGTAAGTTTAGAACCGGAACCTTTTGTTCTTTCGTAGTCATCGCGTACTTGTTCTTAGCCATTATGTTTACAGGCGGTTTGTTTCGTAATTGCGTGTAAGATTGTAACTTGATTTGATTACTGCAACACTTTGTGAGTTACCACATCCACTTTTCTCAAAACATCTGGTGAAGTTATTTAATAAGACAACTATGTTTTTTCTCTTTTCTTTCTCCGTTGGTAAAATTTCAATGCATAAAATTAGTTAATGTGTCATGATGATTCTCCAATCATTTTTTCTTTTTGACATATGCTTAATTTTTGCGTCTTCCAATATTTAGATCAATGCGTGCATTGTTTTGCTGTGTTTTTGGTGCATGCTTAATTCTTGCGTTTTGTGTTAATGTTTACATTACGATATGCTTAATTTGTTTGTGTCTACGTGGGTATCTAATTCAGGAGTTATTTTTTGTGTATTGGTGCAGGCCTTCACCTAAAAGCTATCAAAATTTGGGTTTTCAAGTTTATGATATGTATTTTTTGGGAGGTAGGCCTATATTTGTTTAATTGTCTGATATTTACGTTGTGTCACTCATTCATTTAAATATGTTTTTTTTCCTAATATTTGTCCTTGCGTTAAAAAACATCCTTAGTTACAAGGCGCCGTAAAATTCCCTAATAATAATAATAATAGCTTCTGCAGATTTAGGTGGTGCATGCTGTACAGTTTCAACGTGGTTCTTCATACTGCACCCATACTGAACAGCGTATTGTACGTAAGAGTTCTTTAGTTATTCTATTTGTTTAGGTTGATTAATTAGTTTCTTAAAGCCTTAATTAAGAGGTATTAAATGTATAATGTTTTATTCAATCAAGTGATTTGTTAGTTAGTTTACAAAGACAATTCTTTTCCATTGAATTGCTGGTACTGAAGTTTCAGTCAGGTCTATCAGTTTATATTGAGGAATAAGTGATTTAATTCCATTGTTGCGCTATCAAAAGTTTTTTATGCCTCTGCAACAATGAAACTGCTAATGCTCAAGTGATAATTAAGATATGCTTTTTTTAAGAGCTGCGCGCTGATTTCTCCGGGAAGTAGCCAAAAATCGTCCGCTTTTTTCTCGCCACTTTTCTGCACGTGTGCAACTGCGATGATACCACTGACTGCCCCTCGCTGCGTTTATCGCAGTTGCAGGTGTAACGTTTAATGTAAAATTGGTTTTCATTGCTGACGTCAACATACTCGGGCAGTGCTCTCAGACTGCAGCTATCACTTGCATCCCGTGCAAAGGATTCTGGCGTAGTTTTAAAGTCTTGAGTTAAGATCTGGACTGAAGCAGTTGGCGTAGCCGATGATCGCTTGCTTCATCTATGCATTAAGCATTTTTTTTTTAGAACAAAGCGTCGGAAAGCGATCCCCAAGCTTATAAAAAAATATACCGTTCTCAGTTCCTTCTTCAAGTAGAACTTTAAACAAGGTCTTGAGGACAAAAGGCAGGCGTGATTGAGCTTTGTTTTCTCAAGTTATAACAAGTAATATTTCTTTCCATAAAAAGTCTCTATTGCGTATCGTTTTCTTTTTTAGAATAGAAAAACAAATGGTTTGCATCTTGTTGTTTTCGGTCAATAAAAATTTTTGTTGACTGCTGGCTGTTTATTACTGCGCTGATACGCATTTTAAGCAGAAAGAATGTGACAGCGATTGATTATTTGTTGCGTTTGGTTGTGTAAAGGGTTAAAGGCAGTTAGTACAGGTGTCCATATTTCAGTCATGTATAAAATATTGTGTTTAAACACTCTAATCCCGTTCTATTTATTATTCAAATGACTTCACAAAAAAAATTTTTCAAATCGAAAAATGTTTAGAACCTGCGCAAAAGCGTTAAAGTTGTCAACGTAAATTATTGTTATAATTAGGGAAATCCCCTGCTTTAGACGAATGGATCTTTTGTGCATATTAGATGCTTAGGATGCATATTAGGTGTTTAGGTCGCTAGTAATCACTTTTGAGGTTAAAGTGTTAGACCTACTCAAAATGTATTTATGACATCAGTAGTAATGTGATTTATGACGTCATTATGCTTTTAATCATCCACCAAAACTAAGATTTGGCATTCTCTTTTTGCCATTTTCGAAATTGCACTATGGCTTTGGATGTGGCAAAATGTGACAAACTAAAATGATCTTGATAATATTGTAATGTGAGAAATCTTGTGGTGCTGCTTCCTTCAGTGTGGTATGGTTAATTGAATTGTACCTTTCCACTGGTATTGTGTTTAAGCGATATCAAGCGATAAATATGTTAACTTTTCATATCTTTGAATTGTTACCGTTTATATTACTTGTTCATATACAGTAGAATAACGTTACTCACTTCATATTCTAACTTAGTGCCCCACAGTTGTAAGATAATATTGGTAAGATAGACTACGGTTAATAAGCGAAGCAAAGATATCGCTTACTGAGAAACTTTGATGATAATGAATTTTGCATTTTTGCTATTGTAGAGATAAAGCAGGTTTGTTCTTATCTAAAACAATGGCTTCGGCAGTGAAAAGAGCAAAAGTAACAAAAAAATCGACATCAACTCGTTCTTTTACACAATATTATTTTATTGGACTTTCCAAAGGTACAATAGGTGGATCTAAACTTCCAACGTTCCGCCAAATTTTACTGTATATCTTGCACTTGCAAGAAATATCGCCTCATGGTCATCCAGTAAAAACAAGCATAGCTCGCGCTGTTAATAAAGTACTTTTATTTTGGATGATGGCAAGAATGAAAACTGTGGGAAAACAGCACGCTAAAGGAAAACTGTTTTAAGTATGGGAACAATGGATGAAGCTAAAAAAGAGCCAAGCCCGTAGAAGTTATCCTAAAGGCAAACGACAAACGTTTGTAGATAGTTTGGACGATCTATGGGATATTGCCAGTTACGGTGCAATTAAAACTATTCGATCAAATTGATTTCTAAGTAAAGAGAAAAAGAAAGAAGACATTGCTTGTTCCGAGGATCAGAAAGGAAAGAGGTTGGCTTCAATGATAGGAAAGGACAAAATGTTACATATCAATCAGTTCTTGCAACGCCGGACTCGGATGCAACATCAGGTAACGCAATAATTAGACCAAACAGCTGAATATATTTTGCCATCATCGTCAACTGCTCCAATCACTCAACAAAATAGCTCATTTAGCTCAGGTGCAAAATTTGAAGCTCTTATGGCTCAAGCAAGCTGTAGCGCAATAAAGTATTAGTAGTAGTAGTGTCTTTTATTTCTGCACCGTCAAAATAAATTAACACAGCAATATAGGATTTCAAATACAAACGGACACAGAAAAGGGAAGAAGCGACAAAACGATCAACGTTGTAACATGCTAGCGAGAGTGACACTTGAAGATGAGGGGATTAGTATTGCTGTCAGCTCCGAAAAATTTGATGAACTTGTCCGAAGTTGCTGTAGTCCTTGATAGGCCACAAATTTCAAACACTGCAGGCACTATGTTGCTCCGTGCATTTACCTTGCAATGGCAATGTTAACGGTTTTACGCTGTCATGCTTTACAGCCAGACGAGCTCGAATTGCAAACAGACTATACACATAGCACATGTGGTGTTTTTGAAAAGTTTACCCACAAACCTCCAGAACACATAGCCTTACATTGGGACGGAAAACTAGCGACTGACAACTTGTATCAAAGTTTGACTCTCTTGTCGTCGTAACATCTGACGTTCCAGATTATACCAATCGAAAGTTACTTGGTATTACGAAGTTAGGAAGCTCTACCGGTAAAGCTCAAGCTGATGCTTCCTACAATATGTTAAGCATGTGTCAGCTTGAAAATAATCAAGGGCGTTGGAAGGTGGGAGCTGAGGGAGGCTGAAGCCCCCCATACATTTTTTCAGCCCCCCCATAGAAATTTTGAGCCCTCCTTCAGCCCCCTTTTTCAAGAATTTGTCATAACAGTACAGCCTAAGGCACTTCAACAATGATTTATGACGTCACTTATAATTTGTTTCTTTTCTTCATTGATACTATCAAAACCAACGTACTAACTTTTGCAACTTTGTGTCAAAGGCGAACAAAATCGCAAAAACTGTTGGATTTGTGGTAACTTCGAGTACAAGCTCATAAAGCTTTAATATAATGTCACAAGGAGATTTTCTTCAATTTTAAAAGAAACTTTTGGACAAATAACAGCGAAACAACAAAATATCAAATTAGAATTAGCTAGCTTACCCTCGGAGCAGTGGCGTAGCGAGAAATTTTGAGGAGAGGGGGGCATGATTTTCACATTTTTTTCAAGTGTTTTTTTTTTGGGAAGAACAAATTTGAAGCTGATTGAGAAACAGAAAAAGCTCTTGGGGGGGTCCGAGGCATGCTTTTCCGGAAAATTTTTAAAATTTACATGCTGTAATGGCTATTTTGGTGCTTTTTGAATAATTTTTAGGCAAATTTTGTTGAAATTTTTTGACCCTAGTTCTGAGTGCTTCACCTAATATGATGCATTTTGTTCGCACATTTTCGATTATGCGTGCTTAAGACGTAAGGCGTATTGCTATTAGAGCGGTTCGAAATTATGGAAAAATAGTAGGCCTATACATCAGAAATATTTTTGAAAATGGCTGGTGGGTGGATGCATACCCCTCAACCTGCCTACCCGGCTCCGCTCCTGGAATAAGCTACGAAAACTATCAAAAGAGTCTGGCATATTTGTCACCATTAATCTTGCTCTTTTTTACCAAAAGGCAGAAACAAAAGGGGAATGGCATGGCACAATGTCCCCCTAAATACGCTCCTGCCTAGGAGTTTCAGACTAGGAGCTTGTGAACGGATAATAAGTTATTTTAAAGGAGGTAAACACCTTTATAAACGTCGATCTAGCTACTGTGTTTATGCTAGAGAAAAGCTTGAGTTAATCAAGCAGTCTCCAAATGACTTTTACTGAAGTAAAGTTAGATATTTGTTGCATATTTATCCTCCTATCACGAGAAAGCGATCAATGCGTTATACGAGCTCGCTTAGGAGTTGCCAGCCATCTGTCTACCACACCAAGATGGAGGAATTGCACTAAGTGCCTTTGCCAACGGCACAACAAGTAAACTTGCCGGCTTGTTCTTCACACTGTCCCTTTAATGCTGAGCGTCACGCAGGGAAGCTGTGAATACCAATTTTAAAGTCATTGGTTTGACCCGACTCGGAGTCAAACCCGAGTCTGCAGCTCAAGAGAGAGACGCTCTATACCACTCGGCCATTTGATCTGTTAAAAAAGTGCATGATATGTGCTGTATGATGTATGTTGCGATAACAAGGAGGGGTCTGGGGGACTAAGCCCCCCCAGACGTTGGTATGATATCACAAATTTCAGCCCCCCCTACATGAAAGTACTTCCAACGCCCTTGAAAATAATGTTCTAGTTCTTGCGTTTGATATCACCTCAAGCAATTGTGGATGGAAGAATAGAGCTGCCAAGCTGCTGGAAGAAAAATTGAATGAAGTTTTTTACAATACGTGCCTCCCTCGATGTGATGCCTCCCTCAATGATACCTCCTCTCTCGATGCGCCGCCATCACATCTACGAATTGATGCTAGTAGCTGGGTGGAAGACAATTTCGGCAAAACAACTGGTCCAGAAAATATTTTGTTTAACAAATTTAAAATACCGCAAGCTGTCGAAGATCACAGAAGAAAGATTCCCGGCTATTCTAAGACAATTTTATCGTACTGATATGCTGATCGCAATGTAATGATTTGTGATTGTTTTATTCGCACTATTTGCTTGCGGCCTGTCTTGATGATCAGTGGAATTAAAGTTCTTCCGAAGCATTCGCAGATTACAAATTTGCTTTTCTTAAAAATTTTTTGACGTACATTGCGGTGTTTTGATGTTAGTACAGAACATGGTGGCAAGGTTTGATCATTTCACTCATTCACAAATACCAAAAGTTTGTCCATAAAAAAATCAAAATCTTTGTTTGGGAAAATTACGAAAAGCGTTATGACGTCATAAATGATGTCACTACTTTCGTCATCAATTACAGTTAGACTCGGTCAAGTACAATGAGACTTAGACCACAAAAGTGAAGACTAGCGACCTAAACATCTAGTATGCATAAAAGATCCATTCGTCTAAAGCAGCGTTTCTCAACCCCGAGTCCGCGGACTCAGATAAGTCCGCCGAAGCGCGTGGATGAGTCCGCGAAACTTAGAGGTACGGTAAGTAACAGCGAATTTACGACCACGTGGCCAATCGCAGCGTGTGATCGTTCCGTCTGATTATGACTACGCATTCGCGAGTTTATTATCAGCGTTTACGAATTAAAAGTGATATACCGGGATTACAAAATTTAACATTCGCGAGCTTATTGTCAGTATTTACGAGTTAAAAAAGTAATATACCGGGTGTTACAGAAAAGGATATGGCAAATTGGCAAGTTTTAAAATGGTCTGAAGAAGATATTGTCAAATTCTTGAACATATACAGAAACTTTGAAGCTTTGTGGGACACTTGTAATGAAGACTATGAAGAAAAATGCTAGAGAGCACAACATAAACAAAGTGATGCTGGAATTGACAGCTGCAAGATTACACATTGACAATGAAGAGTCACTCAAACAAATAAATAAAAAAGTAAAACGTAAAAGATTGCTATAAAAACGAACTGAACAAAATAAAAAAATCAAAACGTGTTATTTGATGTAGGCGATTTTTCAGCATGAATGTGAAGTTTCAGCTTCCAAATCAATGGCTTCGGGCAAGAGCGTATTTAGGGGGGCATTAGGCCATGCCCCCCCCCCCCCCTTTTGATTTTGTCTTTCAGTAAAAAAGAACAAAATAAACGGTGCCAAGTGACTGAAATATGCTAGACTCATTTGATGGTTTCTGTAGCTTATAGCCAGGGCGGATCCAGGGGGTAGGATGAGGGGTATGCATCCTCCCACTAGCCGTTTTCAAAAATGTTTTTGACGTATGCAATTTTTCCATAGTTTCGAACCTTTTCGATAGCGAGAAGCCTTACGCCTTAAGCACGCATAATCGAACATATGCGAACAAAATGCATCATATTTGGCGAAGCACTCAGAATTAGAGTCAGAAAATTTAAACAAAACCTGCGTAACAATTATTCAAAAAACACTAAAATAGCCTTTACAACATGTGACTTTTCAAAAATTTTCCGGGATAGTATGCCCCCGGACACCCCTAGAGCCATTTTATTTCTCAATCAGCTTCAAACTTGTTCTGCCGAAAAAAAATACAGTACGTTTGAAAAAAATGTGGAAATTAAGGTCCCCCTTTTTAAAATTTTTCGCTACGCCACTGGTTTTGGGGCGTAGGCTATAGCAGCGACTAAAGCAAACATGCATTCGCCACGTGTGACCACGCAGTTATTGAACAACCTTGTTTTCGTACCTATGAATGACTTGAGTCCGCATATACTTAAGCTAGCTTGGAAATAGTCCATGGGCTAAAAAGGTTAAGAACCGCTAGTCTAAAGCATGGGATTTTCCTAATTATAACAATTTTACGTTGACAACTTTAACGCTTTTGCGGAGATTCGAAACATTTTTCGATTTGAAAATTTTTTTTTATAAAGTTGTTTGTGTGACAGAGAGAACGGGATTAGGGTGTTTGAACACAATATTTTAAACATGACCCAAATATGGACACCTCTAGCAGTCAGTTCAACGCAACGGCAATACAATATGGCAGGTTGTCGACACAGCGGCATTATTTTCATTACATTATTATTAACAAAAATTTGATACAATTGATCTGCTTTTCTGGCGATTTCATCAATGGTCAAGCTCAAATTGAATAGTATTTTAAACGAGAATTCCAGTGTTTAATATTTTTTTTAAATCTGTATTTTGAAAAGAGGGGAGACTGGTAGGCCTACTCCTACCCCCCTCGGCTGCACCGGTGCATCCAGGGTAGGTACTAAAACAAACGAATTCCGATGGAAAAACAACTTTCACGATCATGCGGAGTACTTTCTACAGTTGTTGGTAACAGCTGCTATTCAATGGAGCAATGATCTCGAAGCTAGTCAGTAATATTGAGCCGACGTTTTAATGTTATATGTTAAAGTATTTATTGTATTCACCGGATTCTATTTGAATAAGGTAGCGTTCGAGTAAGGTTTTATTTTGGTTAAAGTAAACGTAACGGCCAAGTCAGATAAACTGTTGCCTTGTTCGTTACAAGTCTTACGGTCCTAATAGCCTACCTGAATCTGAAAAAAGAAACAAATTAACGTTTAGTCAAATGGATGAAGGAGATGACGTCACGACCTTCTGCAAATCTATTTTAATGCCTTCCATTCTTATTCTACTGTACAGACCAGAAGAACTCGTCAGTTTCAGTGCCTTCCAACTCTGTTGTTGCTTTTAGGATTATAATCGAGCGTCGCCTTATCGCTTGTCCCAGCAATGAACATCACTAACACGAATAGAACAAGAACCGATCCTGTAAGTTTTTCGAAAACGGAATATCAGCGATCTTCGTACATAATTACATAAAAACAATGAGCTGTGTGTAACAATCCGCCCTTCTGAAGATCTTAGAGAAAAGCCAGAAAGTTAGTAAATAGTAATATTTTTGCTTTCTTGCAAAGAAAGGAGTTATGCAGTGTTTCTGCTCTTGATTTTGTCATTGATGTTCGTAATTATTGTCACTACATCGCAAGAACTTATTGTGCTGTAGTTATCACACTTGATCATTTTTGCTATGCTTGACATGTCAAGTTACAAACCGCTAAATAATTAATTAATGAACTATCATTAGTAACCAGAACGATAGCCTATTATCTATGGCCTGCACCTCTTCGTACTTTCTGTTGTACCACCTAATAATGTTAGTAAACTTCGAAGTTGTTGTTCAAAATACTCACCGCAAGCCCTTTCAGTTTCGGTAGATACGATTTGTCGAAAGCTTGATTAGATAATGCTGGTCTTGGTGCTGCGGTCGAAACCACTACTGGCTGTGGTGAAATTGTGGCAACATCAGCAGTAGGTACGGCAGCCATTCTGCAATATGCTTAACACAAGAAATGCAAAAACCTATCTATTGCAAATCTATGGGGTGCCCAGATTGGTATGGGGTGCCGTTTGTAAAAGGATGTAAATGACGAGAGGAAGTCGTCATGACTTCCCGGCCGGTAGGCCAGGAAGGACATTGCTTTTTAGTTGTTGAGGATGTAAATACACGGAATTTAATCAAATGGACACGTAGTTTGTGTCGATTTAACAAATAAACAGAATTTCTTTAAATCGACACGTTGTTTCATGTCGATATAACAAATAAACAGAATTTAATTAAATCGACGCGTTGCGAATGGCCCTTGCTGCGCCGTTTGTAAAAGCAGTGTTTCTGCGATTTTGGATCAGAATCAGGTTGTATGATAAGCTGGTTCTAGACTTCACAGGTTCGATATTTTGTTATTGGTTACGGGTAGCTTATTTGCTTGTGTTATTGAAAGAGAAGCGGGTAGGCTTGGCTTGGTACAGTAAATCTTTCTTGGGTTTGTGGCAAGGGTTAGGTTAGAGTTATAGTTAAGGTTAGGGCCAGAAATAGAAGATTAATGATACCGGTAGGCCTAACGTGATCAGTGATATGCTACGTACCGGTACCTGTGCAATCTGCATTATCAGATTACGTAGTAGCCTATGGCCAGTAAGTACCCGTAGCCAATAAGAACGTGAGATCGGTTATGTTATATGGAAGTGAGACGTGGTGTTGGAGGAAAAATGAGATGATAATTTTAAGAGGAACCGAAAGAGCTTTGGTGAGATCAATGTGTGGAGTAAAACTAGTGGATAGAAAGAATACAGAAGATTTGATGAAAATGCTGGGCTTGAAGGGAACTTTAGATAAAATGGCACAAGCGAATTGAGTGAGGTGGTATGGACATGTGGTTAGGAGGGATAAGGAGAGCATTTTGAAGAAGGCAATGATCCTTCAAGTGAATGCACAACGAAAGCGAGGACCGTTAAAGCAGACATGGAAGAGACAAGTCGAAGAGAGCTTGAAGAAGATTAGGTTAAGAGTGGAGGAAGCTACAGATCGTGTGAGATGGAGAGAGGGAGTGAGAGCGATTGCTGAGGGAATGAGGAGCATACGGCCACCTTCGAACACGAGGAAAAACCGGATTAAAATTGAATGATGATGATGAATGATGTGTAAATAGCAGTTGTAAAAGACAAAATAGACACTGCATTATTATTATGCAACTTAAGCGACCTCATGCACAGCGAAAAATGTTAAGATTGTGATGCTACGCTGCCCAGATCCTTCTATGTTAATGTTATGTAATAAGCTCAAAATTATATCAAAAATATAGGATAGCCAACCATCGAACTAATGACTTGTACAAGCATAGGTACCGGTACACAAAAAACCGCAGCTGAGAAGTAGGCTGCTGGTAATTACCTAATTTATGCTAGGTTGCACCCTGCGCCTAGAAGCACTGGCTTGTGGTGTTCTTTCTAAGGTGTGAAATTTGAGAAAAATGAGAAATTTTGAGCAAAAATTTTCAGTTTTACCAGCAAAATGCCAATTGCTATGATGATTTAAGAGCAAATTAGTTAGAAGTGCTCAAAAGTTTTTTGTGTGAAATAAAAGTGTTTTACCACAGAAACTCATATTTCAGACAAAAAATTATTACAGACTTTGAATACACCCTTTCAATGTTTGGGCAAATTTTTATCAAAATTCATATTTGGGCAAATTCGCACTAGTTAAAATCTAAGAGGGAACAGAGCTAGTCTACTGTACAAGGATAGCAGGCTGGCTAGGCCTTCCCAATCAGCATCACTACCAAATAGCTTACTGCTCTAGGCCAAGCCTACCAGCTTCCCTTTCAGTAACACAAGCAAATAAGCTATTCGTAGCCAATATAATCTCTGAATATCGAACCTGTGAAGTCTAGAACCAGTTTATCACACAACCTGATTTTAATTCAAAATCACAGAAACACTGCTTTTACAAACGGCGCAGTAAAAGCCATTCGTAACGCATTGATTTAATTAAATATCGTTTATTTGTCGAATCGACACGAAATACGTGTCGATTTAATTAAATACCGTTTATTTGTCAAATCGCCACGAAATACGTAACGATTTGGCAAATCGACACGAAATACGTGTCGATTTTTGACATTTTTTTCGATGAAAAAAAAAATTTAACAGCTCGGATGGGCGAGTGGTAGACTATAAAGCGTCTGTTTCTTGAGCTGTGGACTCGGGTTTGATTCCGAGTCGGGTCAAACCAATGACTTTAAAATTCTTATTCACAGCTTCCCTGCTTGACGCTCAGCATTAAACGGACAGTGTGGAGAACAGGCCGGCAAGTTAACTTGTTGTGCCGTTGGCAAAGGCACTTAGAGGGATTCCCCCATCTTGGTGTGGTAGACAGATGGCCGGCAACTTCTAAGCGAGCTCGTATAGCGCTTTGATCGCTTTCTCGTGATAGGAGGATAAATATGAAACTAACAACAACAAAATGAGTGTTTTGTATGTGAAAATCGTAAAAATTCGTTGGCGGCTGGGGGTTCCACCCCCAGACCCCCGGTTGTGGGCCCCCCTTTGCCAAATCCAGGGGGGCCACTGAGCAGAAGGAATGGACTCAACCGATAAATTGGTAAGGCTAGCAATTGAATTGCCTATTACATCGTTCCAAATATCAAAAAATGATCAATTTTGCTAAATCATCTCCCCAATATCGAAAAATGGTCAATTTTGCCAAATCCACCCGCCCCCTAATGCTCAACATAGATTTGCACCCCTGATTGAGATAGCTGATTTCTGCCACCCTTTCTTATTCATTCTTATCAAAAACGTGTTTCATAAAAATTGTTTTCCTCGCTCCTTTGACTTTACTTTTTTACATCATAATCATACCTGATCGAGTTACAAGTAGCAAGTCAAAACCTAATTCAAATTTATCCTGAGCTTAAACCCAGCTTTTACTTTGAGTAAGTTAAGAGTGTCATCTGAAAATGAGATAAAAAATGAACCCACTATCGCCATTCGAGGATTTGCTGAATTATTGTTAGTGATATGAATGACGTTGCACCTAATTATCATTGCTTTAGTATTGCAATAAATGCTGGTGCCAGGTAGGACATTCTGAGATAAGCTTGCGGGAAGGGGAGGGGGGCGCACATTGTAACTACGCCTTTGTTGCAAACGGATCATGTAAAAACGTACAATTAACAAAAGAGTAAGCTTGGAACTCTTTTATACATCTAGTTAAATGATCTTTTTATCACAAAATGTTTCTACTACAGTCAATTCAGAAATTTACCAACGAATTTAATTAACTGAAGACAGTGGCGTAAAGGTTCTACCGCCCGGGGCGGTTCAAGAAATTGCCGCCCCCAAATGAGCAATAATTTTTTAAGCATTAATCAGCTTCAAATGCGGCCATCTATTCCCCGTGACAAAACATGTGTCAATTAAAAACGCGCTGACATGCGAACTACAGCAATGATTTGGATGAAAGTGTGTATTAACCGGCTTATTTAGTTAGTGTTTTTCATTTCCGTACCGTCAACCCCGTGACAAACAAGATACAAAATAAGCTACAGTTTGTGGTTAGTGCAACAAAAATCAGAAAAAATGCAACCCTTTTCCACGCCGATAGCAATGGACCGCAAGCGTAACGCATAAAGTAAAAACCTTTTTTATTGGAGACCAGTTTTTGTGCAGAATTTGACAAAAAGATTGTTTGAGGATTTTGAATGAATGGGGTCACAGAACCAGAAGTGGCCTACGCTGGAGTTTTCAATGGATGGAGTTCGTCGTAGATCATAATGACGTCAAACCTTTTAGTGAAGTCATTATAACGGAACCAGAGTTTTTAACATCGAAGTGTGGAGAGCAGGGGTACCCAATATTGTTTTCAGAGGTACCAGATATGGTATGTAATGTAAAAGTGCTCGAAGAGTCGAGGGCCAATTAATAACGTTTAATGGTATGTTTTGTTTTTTTTTTAAATTTGTTGCACTCCGGATCATTAGAAAGGATAAGTCTTTCTAACTTTTTCATGACGCTTAATTTTCGTATCTGTGATCATCAGAAAGCACTCAAAGCTGTAAGTTAGACTCATGCGACCATAATAATAGATAGTAGGCCTACTTTGTGCGACCACTGGCGAGGACAATATGAGAATTCATCGCCAGAGTGAAGACTCTGGGTGTAGAGCAGTGATTCTCAAACACTTTTGTTCTACCGTTTCCTTTTCGAAGTTGAAAACTTTCATCACCCGCTTATCAGGAAACAAGTTTTAAGAGGGGCGTTTGCCGTACGTAGTCATTTTTTAAAATGGGGTTGTGTAAGTGGGAAGACACGTTTTGCGTTGCGAGTTTAGTATTTTATGAATTAAGATACAGTAGACCTATAGCAAGCGATTACCGGTAAGTTTGTTGAAGCAAAAAAATGGACATCTTATAGCGTAACTGACAGACAGCGAATAAACTACACAAGTAAAACGGGAAGAGCTGCTGCAGTAGACGGTCATAATCAGCAACGATTAGTTAAAAACACTATAAATACTCGTTGAATTGACACGAACAAATGTATATACCAGTGTCGAAAATGTTAAGTTAAGTAGACCTCAGGCCACTAATGCTCAGGTGGGCCTACGAAATTGGTATATTTTGATTTCTTCATGTTTATCCTCCTGTCACGAGAAAGCGACGGAGGCGCTATGCATAGGAACTTAAAACAAATCCAGACTTGCTTAAGAGTTGCCCTTGTTTCCGAGTTTTCCGCTGGAACTTTGTTCCTGACTTTAATTTGCTGCTGTTAGATTCTACCACGCAGAGATAATTGTCATGAAGCATCTTATCAAAGGACGCAACAACAAGACTTGGGTGGGAGTCGAACCATCAATCTTGCGATCATGGCCGTCGTAAAAACGACGCTTCGAACTTACTGGGCCACACTGCCGACAAAAAGATTATTGCTAATAATAAGGTCTTGTCTACATCGATCAAATACCATCGAATTTATAAGAAAACACTACACATTTATTTTATATTTTGCATCTTTTTAATTTCGCGAAATCTTATTTTCACACTAACTAGAACTTTTTTTCATTATTACAGAAGATTTTGCAAAAGTACCGAGTACCGCCTAAAGAATTGGGAATTAAAAGTACCGGCACTGCGGTACCGTTACTTTTTTCAAAAGTACCGGCGGGACCGGTACTAAGGAAGTACCACGATACTAAAGTACCGTGGTACTGCCCACCTATAGTTGCAAGAAGGTACAAGTATAATCAAAATTTGTAAAAAACGAATTGTCATTGATTGCATTGGCATCAGCGGCTGATCAGTTAATTCAATTGATGCGTAAATCATTCAATTTTGCCATTTGATTCAACAGTTACTTTTTTGCCGCTCTTTTTCATGCTGCGTGTTGTTGAGTTGTCTAGTGTCCACTGCACTGCATTACCATGATTTTAACTGGGTTTCGGTTTATTTGATTTTATTTGTATATTAATTTTATACGTTTTTGTATTTTATGCCCAAACGTGATACCGACTTACCCTGTCCACATGTCCAATTTTAGTGGGTTTTAGGCCACCAGTTCTCGGTTCTATATAGATTCTGCGTCATAATAAATTTTTGAAGTTAAAAACGTGATTATGACATCAAGAAACTGATTATGATGCAGAAACTAATGTATCAGCCGTCAATGGGGCTTGGTCTTTTAGGGTCGGGCCGGGTTTGAACTTAGATGTTGAAAAATTGTCGGGCTTCAATCGGGCCGGACGCCAGAGCGAAATCGAGATTTTTAGAGAGTGATAGGGGTTTCGCGAGTGATGGGATAAAGCAAAGAGATCACCTTGCATAAATATTGCTGATCGTAACTACAGTAGCATAACTGTAGATGGGCAAAACTCATTTTCTTCTTTATTATAAGTTTTTCAAAGTTTGAAGTAATGTTTTTGATTTCGGGCTCAGGCTGGCTGATAAATTAAGATTCGGGGTCGACTTAAAATCGGGTTTGGGACGGATCGGGCTCAACAGCTTCGGCCTGCTGACAACTCTATAATGTACACCAGAAGTTATACATTTCTAAAAGTAAGCTTTTTTTCCGGCTGAAATAAGATGGGCACCATATTATACATTTTATCCATAAATTATACATTTGATGCAATAGCTCAGATGGCGAAGTGATAACAGAATGTAGAAGTGCAACTACCTAATAAGCTTTAAGACTGCATGATTCCGGGCTTTTTCTTATTATCAAGCGTTGATCATTTGTGCGGATTAGTAAGCATTTTAAAAGTAAAACAGCTCGGACGGCCGAGTGGTAAGAGCGTCCGCCTCGAGAGCTGTAGACTTGAATGTGAATTCAAGTCGGGTCAAATCAATGACTTTAAAATTAGTATTTACAGCTTCCCTGCTTGACGCTTAGCATTAAAGGGACAGTGTGAAGAACAAGCTGGCAAGTTAACTTGTTGTGCCGTTGGGAAAAGCACCTAGCGGGATTCCCCCATCTTAGTATGGTAGACAGATGGCCGGCAACTTCTAAGCGAGCTCGTAAACCGCATTGATCGCTTTCTCGTGATAGGAGGGTGAATATGCAACTAAAGAAAATCAGGGGTACCAAATTACACATTTTTAAGAGTAGTTTTTTTCGGCTGAGTTAACATGAAGCGAATGGAAGAACAAAAACATGGCTCTAGGAAAGTCCGGGGCATGCTTTCCCCAAAGTGTTTTAAAAATCTGGATGCTGTAATGGCCATATTGGAGCTTTTTGAACAATTTTTCGACAAATGTTTATTTTTTTTTGCCTCCAACCCTGATTTCTTCACCAAATTAAATGCATTTTGTTAGCATGTTTTCGATTTATGCGAGCTTGAGGCGTAAGGATCATTGCCAAAAAGGTTTGAAATTGTGGAAAAGTCGTACACACCAAAAATAACGTTGAAAATGGCTGGTGGGAGGATGCATTCCCCACATCCCCCTTGGTTGTGACTTAAAAGTCAAAAACTCAGTGTAAACTTTAACCAGTAGTGAGCATGATTTGTTGCACATAAAATCTTTTTATTCAATGAAACAAAACTAACAAACATGAATTCCACATAGAAATACTGATACACCACAACTATATGCTTTTTTGTGTGTTTGTGAAACTTATTCTGATCTTGGCCGATCCCCTGGAGTTCGGTCGAACCCAATTTAAGAACCACTGCACTAAGCGATAAAACGTAGTTATGCAATCAAAGTTTAAAGTCTGTCTAAACTTACACGGACAAACGCATGAAAATTCAAATCCGCTAAAACTACCAAAAACCGACCAGTTAAAATCAAAACAGTTTGTGAAGATCTTTGGCAGTTGGCGCAACAAAATGGGGAAAAACGAGGAAAAAGAGACTGCGTATGGTTAGGTTAAGGTTTTGCAGAAAACAACAAAGTTTTTGCACTACCCAATCTTTACGTTGTCAATGAATAGCCGGCAATACTTAAGCGAGCTAAAAAAAAATGCAAATAATTTTTTTTCGTTGATAGCCATTAGCCACTACAAAACGCATGACACCAAGTTTTGCAATCTTGCGTGAGAAATTTTGTTTGTAACTTTTCGTCTTTGGGCACCAGTCAAACTTGGGTGCAAAACGACTTGCGAGTTACGACTTGTTAATCTCGTTCCAGCATTTTTCAGGTGCCGAAAAACAACTCAGATTGATAGCAGTCGATGTGAATCAGTCCTGACGCTTTTATGGTTATCAAAAGCAACGAAACTTCATTCTGTTGCATACGTTCCGTTTCAGCGAAGATATTTTTTCAAGAAATGTAGTCACGTAATAAGACTTCTAGCGTGCGAAAGCTTTCGCAAAGCTTTTGAAAGTTTTTGGCGAAGTTTTTGCAAAGCTTTCGCACAGCGAAAGCTTTTAGAAGTCGCATTATTTCTTGGTTGTTGGTACCCAACGACGTCACGAATTCAACGATATTTTACCAATTTTCTCGCTACCGAGACCAGACATCGTGATCGAATTTTCGCGAAAAAGTTTAAATATATTTAATACATATTTACAACTATCGATGAATTTGAGTGCAGTGGGCTTTTAATGCCCTAAGTTGAGCCTTTTGATTCCGTTAATGAATAACTGAGGTTATTTTCAAATTATATGGAACCGAAAATTTAACAGAAATTGAGAGAGAACGCAAAGTGAGCTTGCGCTTTTCGAGTCAGCAACCACCCGGTAAATAATTCAAATGGGATTGGCTTCAGCCTCGAATCGAACCCGTCACGTTGGATCTGTCACTTGAGTGCAATATTGCAAGGCCATGTCGCTGACAAAGCTGTTATTGCTATCACAATCTCATAATCCTTGGTATAAACAAGCGTGGTGAAGCAGGGTGTTTGGAATTTGGAATAAATATTTTATGGACCATGGCGACTTCCGTGCAGCCGTTAGTTCGAATCCAAGCTATATTTTGTTAACCTAGGTGAGACTTTGGATAACATTAGCAACATTATTCTACTTGAATAAAATAATGCTGACGAACCCAACCGGGTGAAAGAGACTTTCGGGTTTTGACTTTGTAATCTATATACTGTAAAATCAATGTGCTAAAGTGAATATAACATTAGCAATAAAAATTACATTTGTAGAACATCAGTAGCGTTGAACAAAACAGTTTTGTTGACGCTGCAAAAATTTCATGTATTTCGGGCCATTTGATTAAAAATGCTTCACTTAACTAAGGAGTTTGATTGCTTGGAAGAGCATTGTGATGAGTTGGTTCTTTTGCAGCTTCTTGTACTTTTTCAGCAATATCTGGGTTTTGTACACTAGGATTTACCACCACCTGATTTGGCTGAACATAACCTGGAAATCCTGGCTGCATCATTGGCTGGACTCCTGGCATGGCATATCCTTGTGGGGTTACACCCGCTGAAATAACAACAGAGCAATATATGTAAGTGTAACTACCTGTATATAACTGTTTAAATATGTTTTGTTTTAAACGCTTTGTTTACTGTAGAAGGTTCTAAACCGATGTGCTGTTTCGCGAAGTTTTATTCGTGGGATTGTTTTGTAAGGTTGCATTATGAAATCATAATTTTCTACTGACGGATTTTTTTGCGAATATTCTGGACAGATCTCTCCGTAACGAGATTTCACCGGGTCAAAATTTGTGCTTGTGACGTTACAATTGTGTTTACTATAGTTTGATGTGAATTTTTGCATGTCGCATGATTTCTCTTCTTGTTTCTTTTTAAGAATGTTATAGAACGTTTTCGAACTTAAATTTAGAGTATAAATAGGTGTGAATTTTTGATCTTAAAAATTATTGGAGCGTAGTTATTCAAGTGCACAGCCCTTGTATAGTGTCACTGAAGCGAGCGGTGTAGCTTGTGTTTTGAAAAGTAGTACGGTGAGTACCGTAGCTAAGTGAGATAAGTTGGGTCTATTATTATATTCGTTTGGTGAAAAAGGTCTTGTTTTTTTTTGTGAGGTCAGATCTAAGAACGAATTAATTCTTACGGTTCGTCATACAATTCTTATCAATCGTCCTGTCAGCGAAGTAATTCAAGTTCCTATTCGCGACAATAAGCATAGAAAGAAGAAAAAAAAAAAAAAAACGTAACAGCATATCTTGCGTTTACTGCTGCAAGGCTAGTTTGCGTGAGTGTGATGTTTCAAACAGTTATTGATGTCAATTATAGAGCAGTGGCGTATTCTCAGGGTGTTCCATGTGTTCAGCGAACACCCTGACAATTCCAAAAAAATACTTTTTTCTAACTTTTTATTATCTTTTATATTTTTTGTAATTTTTGTAATAAACTTTTTCGTTCAGAAAGTAAAGTTTACTACTTTCCCCTTTAAAATGATTTAATAGTTGCAATTTTTTGCGATTACCATAAAAAGTAATATTTTTTTTTTTAGGATGACGTTAACCTTGGTGTTCACCGTTAAGTAAACTGATGTCTCAGTCAGGGACGTTCCCAGAAATTTAAGAGGGGATACGCAATTTAGCCATGTCTGCAGAGCCGGATTTGGATTATAATGAGAGGCCCTAGACTATTTGATGACACTGATTGGAAGGGCAAACAAAAAAGTCATCTCGTCCGCAGATGATCTATTTTGTCTCTGAAATTTGGGGAAGAGCAATAAAAGATCTGCACGTTCTCACGCGTCCTGTCTTCCACTGAAAATCATGTTGCCTATGCCTGGCATTGGTGGTCGATTAACAAAAAAAGGAAAGGGACTTTCGTTATTCGTGATAGGGCCCCTTATTTTCTCCGAGGCTCTAGGCTTCAGTTTGCTTAGCCTTTACATAAATCCGGCCCTGCATACCAGTTAACTTTTTCTGAAAGACGAGCTTTTGTGCTTGCTTCAATGTCTGCCGAACTTATCCTCTTAAAATCTCCAAACGACTGTGGTTTCCTTGCAATCGCACGCGCTAAACTTAACTCCAAAATATTGTTATATAAGTGATTTCTTTTAATACCGGTGTGGATAGGCGTCTAATATTTTTTATATGACCCCCCCCCCTTCCCCTAGAACTAGCTTGGACTTACGGTGCTTTTAATGCCGTAGTAATGCTGGCTGGACATTAAACAATTACGTATATCAGCTTTACATCATGGAAGTTTTGTGCATTTGTCGGCGAGGGGAGGCGCCGACGCAACCCCCCCTCCCCCTTTGGGTACTCCCCTGTGAGTGTTGTGCAAACGCACATCAGCGCAGTAAACGCAATTTGCATCATGAAAACACAACTGCTGGTTACAAGCATCCTCAATCGGGTACTACGCTTTTTAATTTTGCTGATTTTTTCGTGATTACTAATTTTTTCGCACGAAGGGCCGCATTGGAAAAAATTTCAAAGCCGAGGGCCGCACTAATTGGAAGAGCAAAGTAAAAAAGGACATCACAACCGCATACGTCCTATTTTTCACTCAAAATCAGGTGAAGAGCAAAAAAAAAGGTCATCAAAGTCCGCAGATGTATTATTTTCCGCTCAAAATTAAGTGAAGAGCAAAAAGAAAAGGTTAACACCTCCGCAAATTTTCTATATTCCACTCAATATCAGTAAGGAACAAGGTTTGTGTTTCTGTAAATGCCCGCGGGACGCGTAAAATGATCTCGCGGGCCGTAGTTTGCCCACCCCTGGTCTAGGGTTGCCGAACGTCCTTGAATTTGCCAGTAAAAATGACAGTGTCCTTGATCCTTGAAAAACATAAAAATGTCCTTGAAAAATTTTGGTCTATCCTGATCAGAATCTATTTTGAACCAGCTCGAAAAAAGAAATTGGCCGCGTTCACACAAGGAGGTTTCCGTAACCAGGCACAAAACTTCATTTTGTTAATGCAGATGCTATTTTTATTCGTTTCGAACTTGTTTCAGCGATTCAAAAACTGAAATGGTTACCTTTTCGAATTGCTGAAATAGTATTTAAAATCTTAAAAATTGCGTTCACAATATCAAAATGAAATTTCGTGCCTAGTTGCGAAAACTAGTATGTGTGAACGCAGCCATTGGCAACACTGCAACTGCAAGTTCAAAGCACAACAAAAGAGCAGCAGTAGCAATCATTCCTCGTTACAGGTACTAATTGCATATTCTGGTGTTATTGAAACCACTGATCGGGACAATTTAACCAAGTGTGTTATTTATAGTAACCTGATTCGTTTAATCATAAATTTTATTCTGGCACCACATCGATACCATATTACTTCTTTTACAGAGAAATGTAATTTAAAGCAAGAACTACCTTGCATTTCAGCTTATTTTTCATTGCTTGCAGTTACAGTGCACAGTTTTGCACTAATGTGTTAGAAGTAAGAATCGATGAAACTTGGATTTCACGAAAAGGAGGTCTGGGAGCGAAGCCCCTTAGAAGTTGATATGGTTTACGTATGACCATATAGTTTACACGAGACTATTTGAAGTGCTAAGACGTCCTTGAAAAAGTTTTAAGTGATTTGGTAACCCTACCCTCGTCTAGCAGATTAGTGCTAAAGTGGTGCTCGGTTTATGGTTTAGCCGTGTACGATGCAACCAGCAAATAACTTAAATAAATTAAATAAAGTAAAACTTACATAAGTACGAACTTAAGGCCGTGTTTCATAAACTTTGCTAAGCGGCCGAAACCCATCGCTGTTGGGCCTGTCCCTGTTGTGGAAGCTTTTAATTCTGATCAAAGATCCATCGAACCCCATACTCTAGCAAACACGTCGAATATTTTTATTTTAGATCAAATGCGCTCAGATTAAGTTTAAGCTCAAAGCAATTTTGCGTTGGGATTCGACTGTAGTATTTTTTGGGTGGGTCGGCTGGCAAAATAAGGGGTTTGATTTCTTTTAGGTGATACTAATTTTTTACGCTACGGTGTTAAAATTTTGAGGGACTTCCACCGAACCCTACTACCCTATGATTTAGAAACAACTCCGTTGAGCCCTAGGAGTTCGATCAAACCCAGTCGCGTGTACCTTCACTATAAATTGTTTATTGGTTAGGGTTACTGACATTACGACATTTTTTTAAAAATGCCAAGATAATAAAATGAAGTGGAAGTTTTGAAGCTGGCTGTTTGTGATTTTATGATTCTTATTTTAACTGGTGTCGTATGAATGTGTCACTCATAGTAATTTTCGCTTCTTTTTTCACAATAACATTTGGATTGTCTTTTTTATGTATTTGTTTTACTCTCCAAAAAACTTTTTCCGCTCCCGCTATTTATGCTATTGCTCGATCAACCCATTTGTGCCTTAACCTGTATTTGTAAGCAGACAATTCTATGCCAATGTGGGTGATATATATTTGTCGGAAGTCAATATTAGACCAATGTAGATAGCAAACTTGATACGTTATTCATCGAGTTCGCTAACAGTTTACGAGTTTCAGTTGAACTTTGTCATTTTCAGTTTTTGTAAGAGCAAGTTTGAGTTAAGTAAATCTTACCGATTTCATGCTACGTTTAAGCCACTTTTATTGAGTTTAGACCAATGGTTCTTCACTTTATACATTCAGCTATCCACTTTGCAATCTGACATAACCAAATTACCCACTTCCAATATTACGAGTCATTAAACTCACACAAATGCAGTTGCGCATCAGGTAAAGAACAAAACAAAAAACGCAGATGTCCAAATTTTCGCTCAAAATTAAGTGAAGAGCAAAGAAAGGTCATTAAATCCGCAGATGTCCAAATTTCCACTCAAAATCAAATGAAAAGCAAAAAAAAGGTCATCACGTCCGCAGATGTCCAAATTTCCGCCCAAAATCAAGTGAAAAGCAAAAAAAAGGTCATCACGTCCGCAGATGTCCAAATTTCCGCCCAAAATCAAATGAAGAGCAAAAAAAAAAGGTCATAGATGTCCGAATCGCGACCCCCAGGTTGAGAACCACTGGTTTATGACCTATCGTGATTCGTGAACTGTTGTGTTCCAAAACTTCAAATTTCCCACCTGAAATCCTCATATTCCCCACTCGTGGGTAATTACCCACAGGTTAAGAACCTCTGGTTTAGACCAAGTTGAACCCGCGATGTGCTATTTTCGCGATGTGCTATTTCAGATTGAGTTGCGATGTGCTATTTCAGATTGAGTTCCAATGATGTGCTATTTCAGATTGAGTTCCAATTTGAATTCTGATTTCGAGTTCGGGAAAAAACGCTTAGTTCAAGCTCGAGTTTGCAGCCTTGTTGGACAGGAATCGAAACGTTTTACAGTCGTAGCATGACTATTTTGTACATTTTTAAGGTGGAGCCTTTGTATATATTATGTACCTTGGAAAGGAATTGCTTGTTGCGCATATGTAACTTGTTGTCCACCCATTGGTGCTTGCTGAGCGTAAACCACTTGATGTCCAAGCACTCCTGCTTGTCCTCCCATTGCTGTTTGTTGAGTGTAAACCGCGCTTTGTACTGGGTACACGTTATGTTGACCATAAGACTGAAAAATTCAATAAAATCTTTTCTGCACAGGCTAAAAACAAACATTATAGAAACGGCGTATCTGAGCTTTAGTAGCATAAAAGGTGTGGTCAACCAAAACTTTTGTTAGTAAATGCGCAAATCTTTTCCACGACAGTTTGAACACCACCAGCGTCTTATCTTATGAACTACAGTAGCTTTAAAATAAAACGGAAAAGCACTTAAAAAACTAATTATAAAAAAGTTTAAACAACTCTGGAACCAACGCCTGCAGATTACTGAAACGACAATATTTTGGGTTGGCACGAAACTACGAGTTTGATTTCACTTGATAAACTTGTTAATGTGTTGATTGTGAAATAGTGCCACCGATTTTACATGATTTTATCTTATCCGCTTCAAACTATAAGCATTAAAGTGTTACGTTATGATTTGGTGTTCTGGCATTCGTTTTCGCCACTTCGTTATTACCGAAGCAAATTTGTCTGGCGCCATCACCAGTCTTTGGCAAAAACAATAAAGCAATGCCACCCTGTTTAGGTTAAGTCGGTAACGTTTCCTTCCATATTTCAGCTCTCTCTGCTGAGTTAAACGTTTTGTCTTGCAGCGTCTCATACCTGACCATAACCATTGCAACAACCTTGGCCTTCGGGACCACAGCATTTCAAAGCAGCGCAACAGTAGCTGGAGCTGAGGATAAGAAGGACCATTGAAACAAAAGAAAACACACACAAAAGGCAGTAGAGTACAAGTAAGTGTTCAACATTTGCAATTTGATCCTACAAAACACATTGATGTTGAGGTAATGTAACAGCATGAGCGCCCATTGATAGCTTTAAGTGTAAATTGGGGTCCAGGTTAAGCAGCTTAAACCCAAGTCTCCTTAGGCTATAGCCATGGCTATAGCACATGTAACAAAGCGGTGAATCAATGGCATAGACAGCCATAAATTTCGGGGGGAGGGGCAAAGTTTTTTCACTGTGGTATTTTCAGCTGCTATAAAAAAGGAGATTATTAAGGGGTGTCTTTTTTAAAAAAACGTTGCCTATCACCGGCGTGAGCCTCTTGTCGATAGTTTCACTCTTCAAAATGTGAACAAAATAATATTGTTTGTGACGACAAACGTATTTGCCGGTTATATGTGGCAGATTCGGCAATGTTCCGTAACCATTGGGATTGTCCTTGATCATGGCTTACCATGGCATGTCCTAGATGTAATTATTTGATTTAACCCTATTGCTTTACTTTCTTATTACGTCGTAGTACTTTTATGATTCTGCTGACTACAACAATCGTGCTTACTTATATTTTCGAGAAGGCCTGCATTAAAATTTTCTGCGTTGGAATTTGATTACTGCTTGTACATAGCGAGCTGCGCTATGTTGTTACTCTAGTGTAGTTTACGTGTCGTAAGTGTCGGCGACGGCGAGTAAATATCGTCAATTGCCGGCTATATTCGAGTATCAAAAGGTTTTGCCCCAGTTATTCGGAGTATTGTGTCATAGTGTCGGCAAGTATCTTTTTAAGTGAGAGGCTAGTTTGCTGCAGCTATTTGAAAAAATAACTCTGGAACTAGTTTTGAGTTTTATAAAAATAACTCTGGTATTATAAATATAAAAATAATAAAAAAAAATAATGGGCGGAGCTTATGGTCTTTACCGAAGTTAGTGGAGTCCGTTTCTTTAGCTTATTCAATTTGTTTTGGGTGAAAGACGTTTGGTTGTCTTTTTACTCGTTACGGGTATTTCTCATGCTCTGTGAATATGTATCTAACATTTTCGCAACTTCTTGGTGGAACACCTATAGTTTTTTGTGCTACTGGACATTTTTGGCATTTGAATCGTGTGTAAAGAAAAAAAGTCACTCTCCGCTATAAAATACGATAATAGAATACAATAGAAAAGGTCTGGCTCACTTGTGTTCAACGATATCTGTTGAACCTGCTATAAGAGAGAACCATTGCATCACTCGTTGCGATGAAAAAAGCAATTTGTTGTAACGTGATTGAGCATGTGTTTTGACGTTGCACCTGGGTTCAATTTTAAAATAGGACATTTTTGGCATTTAAATCATTGTGGAGAGAGAAAAAGTTACTCTTTGCTGTACAATACGATTCAGAATACAATGGGAAAGGTCTGGTTTGCTGGTGTTCAACGATATCTGTTGAACCTATCATACAAGAGAATGTTGCGTCATCGGTCAGCGTTGAAAAAAAAAATCAATTTGTCGTTCATCGAAAAAAAAAAAAACGAACTCAGATCGCGTAGATATTACGAAGATTAAAGACGAGAGAATCCAAATATTTTAGTTAAAAGTAATTAACGTCTGTGCCCAGGGCTGGTGAGAGGGGGTACAAAGTATCCGGGGCCCATCACAACACACGCCAAGAAATGTTGGAGAAACTACATCTTCACTATGTTAAGGCCTTACAAGGGGGCGGGTCATATCTTTGCCCCGGAGCCCGGATTTCTCTCAACGGCCCTGTATGTGCCCGTGATATCGCAGGGTGTGCGCTGAACACTTTGAATTTCTGGAGAATACGCCCCTGAGAACTATACTATTCAGCAGTAAAGTCAAGGCCTACGATGGTATTTGCGTTCATGTTCTTTTGTGTGCTTATCGCAAAAAATAGGAATGAATAAGTTCCCTTTTTTTTGATTAGATTTCACTTGTTAATTGGTCTATAATGTTAAGGGTGTGTTTAATAAACTATCGGTACGTTTCATGACAGTTTTGAAAGTTATATAGACTGTGCAATATTTCGTTTACGTATCTTTGTAGCTTAAATACCTTTATATATTTTATACGATATGGGGTACGAATAAAAGCAACTCTCACCACAAAATATCCGTTTCTTGCTCCGAAGACGCCCATAGCAAACATGACTCCTGAGAATACTGATCCTACTATGCTAAAAGTCATGTGCGTAATTATCTGAAATACAAATAACCGGATTAAGTCCATCAAATCTGACCCCTTATCCCGAATTCGACTCTAAGTCCTTAACAGGCCCCCAAAAACAAACACACTCTCGTACATTTTCGTTCCCAAAACTTTAAAGGATTTAAGGCTGGAATTTGGGCATGGTTATTTCTCAGCAGGTTCGCTACTAACAAGTACCACATAAATCGACCTTTTAACGCCACTCTGAACAATTGATAGGTTCGATTCCCGTACGGTACAAGTTGGACAGTGTCGCCAACAGCTTGCCACCGATGTAGAGTTACTTCGTAACTGTACTGCCCTGGCGCTACGAGCTTCCACGTAATATCGCGAGTATAGTGAAGATTTGATTTTAATTTTTGATTTGATGAATTCAGTGACATACGGTAATTATTATCTTACCATGCATCTTGAAGCAAGCGATTTCGCTGCATGAACACCCAAAGCTCCAGCGACAATAATCTGAAGAAACAAATCAGTTTAGGTTTAATTTTAACGCAGTGTCAACAACATGGCTTAGCGGTACCGCGCGCAGGTCGCAGATCCTAAGATGATTCGATTCACTACTAGAGCAGATCGCAGGTGACCTCTATAAAAGTGATTGCTTACTCGAAGAGCGGAAGCTCATTTCGCAGTCTGCCTCAATTACTGTTGAATTGTCAGTTCAATGTACGTAAAAAATAAGCTCCGTTATTTATTGACACTTATATTATTTTAACCAACGCATATTTACCCAAACTCCACACCAAATTCCTTCTCCCCAGACAGATATTCGAAGGATACGAGGTACATAAATGTATTCGTAGTCTCCTGTATGGGGATTATATATGTATTGTTTTGTGCTATAGCTAATACCATATCCTGCTATACCACATATAGCAGCTCCGAAGATAACACAAATAGATCCAAAAATTAGCTCGGTTATCTGTAATAAAATTATGTCGTCAATATTCATCTTGCAGTAAAATATCATGGAGTTTATTAGCCTTCTAAGCCATAAATAAAAGCAATAAGCGACCGTATTTGGTAGGCCTACTGTATGTGGAATGAGTGTAACAAGCGGCATTAGTAAATTTAATCTGTTGTGTAATAGGAAGCCTTATCTTTTTTCCAAGTTACGTTACTTTTACCGTGTTAGTCCTACATATGTGTTTTTGGGCAAGTTTGTCTGTGCGGCAGCTTCATTACAGGTTTGCGTAATTATATTTGAGACCCTGGCATGCAGCGAGTAATTGAAATACTTTTCCATTGCCTCGGAGAACTGTTTATTTATTTATTATATACAACTAGGGGAGTACGCAGAAATTTGCTAAAGAGGACGTGCGCGTAAAAGAGATTTACCAAAAAATAATCACGATTTTTCTAGGCCTAGTAGAATCTCAGCGTAACGACTTTTCACGTGTGTTGAAGGAGGCTTGAGCAGGGCCGGTTTTAGGCCGATTAAACCAAATTGGGCCCCGCACCTTAAGGGGCCCCGCGCTAGCGGGAGTCCCTTTCTGTACTGTGAGACACAAAATAGGTGAAAGTGCCAAAAGTTGAATCGGCGCATAATATCTATGAATCATTTCTATTTTCTTTTTAATTGGGGTTAGGTTAAATAGAAAAAATCGGCCACTCGGTAGCTGGCCAAACCAAGCAGGGTCGGATTTACCATTAGGCAAAGCAGGCTGAATTAAGCCTAAGACCTCGGAGAAACAAGGGACCTCGTCACAAGCAAAAGGGCTCGACGCGATTACGGAGCAACAATTTTGTTTTCGAGATCAACCATGGCCACCTTAGAGATGAGTCTGATCAGCGACCTATGATCACTAGCGGCCTACCTGATATCAACATAATCTAAGCCTAAGGCCTCTCATTCTCTAAATCCGGCTCTGAAACCAAGCTCTGGTAAGGAAAAAAGTTACGCAGTTGTTTGGTCACGTGGATTTGCTGTTCACAAGTAAACGCCTGGAGGTAGTTTTAGGGGGGTTCATATTAAATTCAGTTGCAGCTTTTTAGCGTCTGTTTAAGGATGCACGTTCTCCACCAAAGCAATTGACACTTAAGTTAAATTGTGAAGTATACTCTGTTTAATAAGAGCGAAAGCTGTGAGAAACCTTCAAGATTTATAGTAACGAAGTCAACAGCACAGTGGCAACATCAGGTCGAGTTCATTTGAAGCAATTTATGGACAAAACCATTTTTAGGAAGTCCGGGGCCATGCGTTCTCGGAAACTTATTAAAGTTTTCGTTTAACAAGTACAATTTTAGTGCATTTTGAAAAATCTTTCCGTTAGTTTTTGTTTATTGTTTGTTGGCATATTTAGGCTTATTTGAAGGAGTTCCAAATTCAAAAAAATATAATCGCAAATTATTGCGTTGTGGCACAATTTTCAAGATATTACCATGAAGTAATGCTTGTCTGAAATTTAAAATTATTTAACTAATTGGCTGGCTTTCTTGATGTTAAAAGTACAGTAATCAATAAAAGCAGAGTCCGCGCAAAGGGGTGGCCTGGCCCCCACATACAGCAAGCTTGCCCCCCACCCACCCCCACTCTTAACCTCCAATCGACAATCTTACTTTTTTGAAGACAGCTGCTTTTAAGCATAATTTTAAACATTTTATGTATTGCTGAAACAGCTTCGCCGGAACTGTTTTGCGTTTCGTTCGAATTAAGAATATCAAATATGGAAATTGCGTTTGTTAACAACACAACAAGCAACTATAAGCGTGTTCCACTGCTTTTCTTTTGTCTTCAAACTCGTAAAACAACATAAGATAGCTGTGATATATAACACTTGCACAGAAACGGCATCCTAAAGTTCAAATCAATGTCAGCTCGCTGCAAAGTTCTTGTTGATAAAAAAGACTGTGGCGTGAAAGCTTTTTTTGTAGTGTACAGAATTGATTAAATGTTTGACCTTTTTTGATAGAGGCTTGGCCCCCCTAAGACGACTGCTCTGGCGCCGGCTCTTAGATTTGTTTTATAGCAGGTATTAAATGTCTATTTTTTTGGTTCGTTTACATGTTTTTTATCATGAGACACAAACGTCTATACATTTTATTATGAAAAGAGGGGCCCCGCGATTAGATTTCTAATAGGGCCCCGCAGTTCCTAGCACCGGCCCTGGGCCTGAGTACCGGTACTCTTACCTCACACGACGCTGCTGTATAATTATATCTGCATTTAGTTTCATATTTATCCCCCTATCATGAAAAAGCAATGAAAGCGTTAAAACAGTTCGCTTTGGAGTTTCTGGCCATCTATCTACCACTCCTAAGATGAGATATATTGCTAAGTGCTTTTCCGAACGGCACAAGTAAACTTACCGGTTCGTTTTCCACGCTGTCCCTTTAATGTTGAGCGTCAAGCAGGGAAGCTGTGAACACCAATATTATCGTCTTTGGTTGGTTTGACCCGATTCGAAATCGAACCCGAGTCTACAGGTCCATCGGCGGACGCTCTCACCACTCGGTCATCCGATCGATTATGGTGTTTTCACTTAGAGTAGCGATTGAAAAGAAGTGATAGAGCATCAGGAGTCTTGCAGTTATTGATGGAACCAGTGGCGTAGCCAGCCCACAATTTCGGGGAAGGGCAAAACTTCATAGGTGTATCCAGTGGCGCATCCAGGATTCGGCAAAGTGAGGGGGCTCAACCGGGGGTTTAAGGGGGCGAAGCCCCCAGCTGCAGAGGCTAAAGGGGTGTGGGGGCATAGCCCCCAGGCGCCACGGATTTTTAGGTTTATTACAAAACACTCATTTTAGCGTAGTTTTTTCGTCGAAAAAGGACACTCGCAGTGGCGTACCCAGGGTTTGGCAAAGGAGGGAGAAACGACCGGGAGTCTAAGGGCGAAGTCCCCAGCCGCCGCAGGCTAAGGAAACCGCAAAAATTCGTTGCGCAAAAAACCGCAAAAAAAACTGCAAAAAAGGAACCGCAAAAATTCGTTGGCGGCTGGGGGTGTAGCCATAAAATTTTTGCGGTTTTCACATAAAAAACACTCATTTTAGCGCATTTTTTTATTGAAAAAGGGTATGCATATAGGGCCCGCTAAAGTCAATAAAGTCAAATTTTTTCAGGACCTTATTACATGATGAAACGTATACTGACGTTCGTTTCAGGTGTTCAGGAATCTGTTTTTCTAGATTTTATAAGTCAAAATTTTGCATTAAGTCAAAACTTGTCAAAATTATCTTCATCAAAAATTTCTACAAAAATGAAAAAACATATATTTCTTTTATATTATTTTGAATTTTTGAGTTAATTTTATGCGCAGTTTTATTTGATTACTCTGAAATAGTTGCAATAGTACAAAGGCGTGCGGTAACTGAGTCGGAAACAGCACTTATTACGCATGAAATCGTCCTAGCGGTCCGCCCCGGGTGACACGTCCGGGGGGCGGCATTTTGGATAAGCTTTATGTAATATTTTTTCCTAATTATTTTGAATAACCAATGCTTTGCCATATTGCTTACTAGCTAATCGTAAATCATCCTACTGTGTTGCTCAATGCCTAGGCGTAAAGTTGCGGAAATGGGCCCTCCATCTCGTTTACGCTTCAATGTATTCCAGCGAGTATAATAAAGATTTGATTTTAATGTTTATTATGTCACAATTGCGAAGTGTTTTCTTCTTCGTCTTTGCATTATTTGAATCGCCATGCCCCCCCCCTTGGCAATGAAACAAGGTGCCAATACCTAATTTTAGTCTACAATTTCTTGAACTAATTATGGTTTCAGCCTCCTTTCACTTTATTTTAGCCAAGCCTCTGTTTTTACGCACAAGCTGCGAAAATATTTTTGCATTGTCCATAGTGACTGCATCACTGCATGTTCTTTTACGATAAAAAACTGTGCTAAAATAAGTGTTTTTTTTATGTGAAAACCGTAAAAATTTCTTGGCGGCTGGTTCCGGTTATGGACCCCTTTTTGCCAAATCTTGGGTGCGACACAGGCATTGCATATCATTTTTGCATATTATTGTTGTGTTGACGGTACGGAAATAAAAGACACTAACTAACCAACCTTGTTAATACACACTAGCTTCGTAATCATTGCTGTAGTTTGCCTGTCAGCGTGCTTTTAATTGACGCATATTTTGTCATGCAGAATAGATGACCGCATTTGAAGCTGATTAATGCTTAAAAAATTATTGCTCATTTAGGGGCGGCGATTTCTTGAACCGTGCCGGGCGGCACAACCTCTAGCCACGCCTCTGAGTAGGCTATAATGAAGATTTGATTTTTTTTTTGACTCTATAAATTGATAGCAGTACACACCATGGCTCGTTAACCTAGGTTTTGACGTCATGCGTTGCTTTGTTGCATTAGCTTCAAGACTGAGTGAGTGACAAAATGTTCAGAGTAGGCTACCTTCTTTTTAAAAATTTATGTAAATTGCGGATTACAAAATATCTGTAGTGAAAAAAGTGCAACAAGACATAAATAATAGGCGAAAACGGTTAGGTCAAAATAAAGTCAAAATTTTGCAAAAATAAAGTCCAAAATAAATTTTTTTAGGTAAAAAAAAGGCCCTAGGCATGCAGTGAGTGCAGTCACTATAGACAATGCAAAAATATTTTGGCTGCTTATGCCTAAAAGCAGATACTTGACTGAAATAAGTGAAAGGAGGCTGCAACCATTATTGGTTTGAGAAATTATAGACTGAAAGTTAGGTTTTAGCACCTTATTACAGAGCCAAAGGGGGGGAGCCATAGCACCGTAGCCCCCCCTTGGTGCCCCCATGGACACACAGTTACCTCCAAGTGGCCTTAATCTGTCTCTGCTAGCACTGTCAGTAAACTTACGTTATAGCATTAGTATCTTTGTTCATAGGCTAATGGTAATTGAAAATATTTCGGGGGGGGCAAAGGGGGCCTGGATAGAACTCATCATGCAATGAGTGATAATTACAATTGATTTGAAGACCCTTTGCCTAATGCAGACCTATCAAATGGTTGTTTCCCAACGCTTCTGCTGCGCATCATTGTCGGTAACAAATAAACCAACTTTCATTTTTATAAACAATACTTTTTGAAACAGTACATAAACAGTACCACAAACATTAAAAGACGGTGGTCAAAAACAAGAATTTTTTAAAGAGTTCAACGCCAGGAATGTTTTTTTTTACAACTTTAGCTTATAATAGTTCGGATGTTTTGTTTATCACGGAGCGGTAGCGCGCTACAAATCTAGTAGAGTAGCGATAGCGTCGCTACTATTTTGGACTAGTACCGGTAGCGTCGCTACTTTTGTAGTAGCGAGTGCCCACCTCTGGCAAAAATATTATTGCGTAGTACTCACTGCTAGTCCTTTAAGCTTTCCTTGATGTTTTTTGTTGATGCCCCCATCAGCTGGTGCTGTTCCTGTTGTTAGCACAACTGCTGGTGCTGGTTGATTGGTTGCCATAACTTTTGTTGGAGGTGCAGATATATTAGGCCTACGCGATTATATGATTTACAAAATACGCTGCATAAATGATTTACAAAATACTATTGTATTGATTTACAAAATACGCTGTATAAAATACGCTGATGCTAACATTTGCTAACATATGCTAACATTTTACAAAATACTATTATATTGATTTACAAAATACGCTGCATAAAATACGCTGCATAAATTATATGATTTACAAAATACGCTGTGTGGTTGTTGAAGTGTGAATGGGTAGCACTTTTGCACTCTGAGCAGCCGCCTAGGCTTTCGAGCACCTTTCTAGGTATCCGAATTCCTGGGGCTCAGAGGCACTAGTCCCATCACCTTCATCATGCTGACATATGCCTCCTCGGGGCACCACACGGGCAACAGTCTCGGCTGACTGGCTAAATTTATGTCAGCAACCCTACTGCCTTGTAGGAGTATGCCTATTGAGGCGAAGGCTAGGCCCACCGCCGAAAACTGTGGTTGGCGTCAGCAAGGGCATGCGGCTGTTAAATCTTTGCTCCAAAAATCTCGTTATGACTGCAATTAAAAAACAAATGGCCCCTAGTCCCCGGCAGCCCTTAAGTGGGCAGGGGGTGCGAAGAATCTCCGGGTTGGGGGGAATGAAGTTTGGGAGTTGGAATGTGGGAAGTATATGTGGAAGAGGAACGGAGGTTTGCGAAGAGCTACGAAAGAGAAACGTAGATGTATGCTGCATACAGGAAGTGAGATGGAGAGGTGAAGGAGCTCGATTTATGGGTGTTAAAGAACGGAGATACAAGTTTTGGTGGTCAGGAAACGATGCTAGGGTAGGCGGAGTGGGTATTTTGGCGAAAGAAGAACTATGTAGCAATGTGGTGGAAGTTCGAAGAAGAAGCGATAGGGTGATGTCGATGGTGATGATGATTGGAAAAGAGATCATGAGAGTGATATGTGCGTATGGTCCTCAATGTGGAAGATCAGTGGCAGAGAAGCAACGCTTCTATGATGAGCTGGCTTGTGAATGGGACCTTAAGAGCAACAATGAAATGGTGATGGGTTTGGGAGATTTTAATGGACATGTGGGACAATCAGTCGATGGATTTGAGAATGTACATGGAGGAAATGGAGTAGGTGAGAGAAATATGGAAGGAAGATTGCTATTAGAGTTCTGCGATGAGAAAGAGTTATGCGTGGCCAACACATGGTTTAAGAAGAAGGAAGAGAGAAAGATAACGTACAGATCTGGAGGAAATGGTACAGAAATTGACTTTGTGCTGGTTGGAAGAAATCAAAGGAAATATGTGACTGATGTAAAGGTGATTCCGGGAGAGTTACAGCATGGGCTTATAGTTGCTAATGTACGAGGTAGAAAACTGAAAAGACCTGGGAGGAAAACTAACATCATATGTAGAAGAGTGTGGAAATTGAAAGAAGAGGAGACAAAAAGCAACTTTAAGCAGAGAGTAAGAGAGTTGGTGGATATGGAAGCTCCTGATTTGTGGAAATCTTTCAAAGAAGGAGTCTTGAAAGCATGTGATGAGTTGTGTGGAAAGAAAACTTTACGTAGACATGGAGGAAGCACATGGTGGTGGAATGATAATGTCAAGGATGCTATTGCGAGGAAGAAGGAAGCGTACAAGACATGGTGCAATGCAAGATCTGAAGAGAACAAAGAGGTGTACAATAGCTTAAAGAAGAAAGCAAAAAAAGTGGTGGCAAGAACCATGAAAATAGAGGCTGAAAAAGAACTGAACGAATTGGGCAAGACCCCGAACAGCATTTTTAAGTTTTTAAAGTCCATGAAAAGAGATGGGAAAGATGTTGAAGGTGGAAGTTGCTTAAGAGACAGTGCTGGAAGGCTGGCTTTCTCGGAGGATGACAGGAAAAGAGTTTGGAAAGAACACATGGAGAAGATTATGAACGAAGAAAACGTGTGGGATCAGGTGACCGATGCAGACATGGTAGAAGGACCCATAGAGAGGATTACTCCTGCAGAGGTGCTAAAGGCCATAAAGGTTATGAAAACAGGAAGAGCAGCTGGTTTGTCAGAAGTAAACATCGAAATGATAAATGCAAGTGGTCAAGTTGGAGTAGAGGTGATGACAGAACTATGTCAGAAAGTATTGGATGGAGCAGGTATGCCAGACGAATGGAAGACAAGTGTAATGTTGCCAATTTTCAAACGAAAGGGTGACGTAAGGAGTTGTGCTTCTTATAGAGGTGTGAAATTATTGGAGCACGGAATGAAGGTTGTAGAACGAGTATTGGAAAAGAGGATACGAGGGATGATAGCTCTGGATGATATGCAGTTTGGATTTATGCCTGGAAGGGGGACGATAGATGCACTATTTGTAGTGAGGAGATTGCAAGAAGTATACCGCGAGATGGATAAATGTTTGTACATGTGCTTTGTTGATTTAGAGAAGGCGTTTGACAGAGTTCCAAGAAAAGTGGTAGAATGGGCACTGAGAAAAAGATGTGTACCGGAGGGAATGGTGAAAGCAGTGATGAGTCTATATGAAGGGGCCACAACAAAAGTAAGAGTCGGGTCGGGATACTCTGACGAATTTTCTGTGACAGTAGGAGTACATCAAGGTTCAGTACTGTCACCATTGCTGTTTGCCATTGTAATGGATGTTGTGACAGAAAAGGCAAGAGAGGGCTTGATGAATGAAGTGCTGTACGCAGACGATTTGGTGCTAATGGGAGATTCTATGGAGGAGCTGCGTTATAAGTTTGGAAGGTGGAGAGAGTCTCTGGAATGTAAAGGTTTGAAGGTAAACAACATAAAAACGAAAGTGATGGTGAGTGGAACAGATGGAGAGATACAAAAGAGTAAGACTGATCCATGCGGAGTGTGTGGGAGAAGAGTGATGGTGAACTCTTTGCTATGTACTAAATGTGGTTGTTGGATTCATGGAAGGTGTGCGAAAATCAAGAGGGTGTCAGGGGCCCTTGCAAAAGGATTTGTCTGTGAAGTATGCAGGCGTGGGATGACGGGAACGCGGCTGCCACTGGAGAAGCTGTGTGATGGAGTGGAGACTGTTAAAAGTTTTTGCTATTTGGGCGATAGACTTAATGCGAGTGGTGGATCTGAGGCGGCGGTGACAGCAAGAACGAGAATTGGATGGTTGAAGTTCAGAGAATGTGGTGAGGTGCTCTATGGTAGAAGGTTTTCGCTTAAGATAAAAGGAAGAGTGTATCAGAGCTGTGTGCGTTCAGCGATTCTGTATGGGAGTGAAACGTGGTGTCTAACGGAAGGAGAAGTTGCGATTTTGAGAAGAACAGAGAGAGCTATGTTGAGAGCCATGTGTGGTGTTAAGTTAATGGACAAGAAAATCACGAAAGAACTGATGGAGATGTTGGGTTTGGTTGAGTCGTTGGAAATGATAGCGAAGGCGAATGCTGTGAGGTGGTATGGCCATGTGCTGAGAAGGGAAGATGGTAACATCTTGAGAAAGGCTCTAGACTTGGAAGTTATGGGTAAAAGAAGAAGAGGTCGGCCAAAAAGCACATGGAAGAGAAAAGTTGAAGAAGAAGTGAAGAAGTTGGGGTTAGAAAAGGAAGATGCCTTGGATCGAGAGAAATGGAGACGGGCGGTATGGAAATGCAGTCAAATGGGGTGAATCCGGCCACCTCCGTTGACGGGGAGAACACCGGATAATTCTGGACATCATCATCATCATCATCAAATGCTGCAGACCTAGTACGATTAACAACGTTACGGTAAATAATAACGTTTGTGTTCATGGGCTACTGAGGTATATGCCGTTCAATATGCTTTTCATATAACAGCATTCATGTTTGACTGTATTCTCTGCTGCCAACAATTTTCAGTAAAAAATTGCATTGCACTATAAACTGTTCATAAGCTAAGGCTAACTGATAGTCGACTCATCATGCTTAGCCTAAATTTAGATGACGCAAATGACGTAAACGTAAGGTAAAATACGTCTACTCGTCTAGAATGTAACGTTAACATAGCTTCAGGCATCCGTATGTCTTATTGTGGCTACAGTGTTTGATTCTTGAGCAACTTAACATTCCAACTACACCAAATGCAATAATACTGCAATGCTTTTTTCGTTTTTTGACGCAATTGTCCAGCTGTGAAGCAGTTTCGGAACTTTAGCAGTCATTTAGTTTTTTATGCTTACCGGGCCTGCCTTTGATCGGAAAACCCTACAAAAGTTTTTACCTCAAAGTTTGTGATTTCAATTCACCATTATGCACTGAAAACTGCTCTGTATGGTACGATCGCTTCGTGATAACTACTGAATATGGTTACATGTTTTCTTTGGAGCTAAAACACTTTGTTCACTCTTTGCACTGTCGTTTGTAATTTACGAATAAAACCATACCTTGGCACTTTCAAACCCACCACATAATACTGTAGCATTTTCAAATCAATATTTGATACTTTTTCACTGCCCCGCACATTTTTTGAAACTTTTGCGTCGATGCTATTATGTTAGCAACCTGACGTTGTAGGCTTTCAGCAAATGTTAGCATCAGCGCAAAGGATAGTCTTTGCACAAAAATTGCAAAATTATTACAACTTCCGCTTTTTGCAGTCGTGCATTGCAGTTAAACCATAAGAGCTGCCAATATGCAAACACGAACTTCGTGTCTGCCTTTACTTTATGTAATAAGAAAAGAACCTGTCGAAGTTTAGCGCTGATGTGGCTTTCATAAACTGATACCAGAACTGCAAAAAACTTTAGAAAATCTGGTACAATGTATCAAAGATAATCTAAGTAAGTCTGACTTAACATCTTTGCAAGAAGAGATTTCCAATAAAGATATCGATATTAACAACTAGCAAGGGTGATAAAGCCAGCTGAAGGCAGGCACCACCTTTGCAACAAAAGGTATCAAACATTGTTTTGATTTCTATGACTTCGTGGCCCTAGGTTAGTTGTCGCACATTAAGATCCTACAAATGTTCAAAAAGTCATGGTGATGCATGTCTTTGACTATAGTCAGTGGTGAAATTGGGCCGGAGCGCGCCGGAGCTCCGCCCCAAACTTCTCCACTACCACCGGAGCGCGAGCTCCGGCAGTTCCTGGGACAACGAATGTTACTGGATCAATCAACCGAATCACTCTGTGATGCTTAAGTAATCGCCGCATTAATATCCCTGTCTTTCACATTACGACCGCAAGGATTTTATTTGCTAAAACCGCAATTTTAAACCTGTCGATCATGCAACGCTTATGATGTCATAATGCTTTGTGAATGGGAGTAAAGTAGAACGAATACTGGGCTACCAGACGCAGGCCTATTGCTCTCTTGCTCAACGGCAAGGACTAAGAAGTGAGTAGTTGAGGTACGGTACCTTATATGTGTGACGAGCGTATTGCATGAAACGGAAGGGTTTATTTATTTGTATTAACACAAAAATAACAGGATTTTTTTATGTAGCAGTAATGTAAAGCACTAAAGATATGGTTAAAGTGGGATGTTGAGTGATAAAGCAATAGGAATAGGCGAAGTCTTAATTACTAATGCTGGCGTTTTTGCCTTTAAATTTTCAGCTTCTTTTCTAAATTCAGCTTAAATTCTAAATTCTCAGCTTCTTGATATTGATATTATGATCTTGATCTCAAAAAATTCTCAGTTTCTTGATATCATGCTCCATAACCAGGGCATGCTATGGAATGGAAAATGGTATGGAATGGAAGGAGAATTTTGGTATGGATTATGGAAGATGCTCAGAATGGAATGGAAGATTTGAAAAATGGAATGGAAGATCGTCTTCCATACTTCCATACTAACTACATATACAGTATACATCAAAACGCACAACAAATTACGAGGGACTACCGAACTAGAATGAGGATAATTAGTCACTTTTCGGTTCTGCAGTGTAAGTTTTTGGCATGTAGTGACTGACTGTATTGTTATTTTAAGCGTTAAGCATCCAGAGATGGGGTTTATCGAGATAAATTATCGGCGATAGTTATCGGCAATAATTTTATTACCGATTATCGTTATCGCTCAAAATAGTTTTGATCTATCGATTACCGATATCGCTTTTGTAAAATATTTTGTTATCGCCGATGAGTTATCGCAATAAACGATTTTTTATGCCTACAGTGTTTAAAACTTCAAAGTTAGTGAGTTGGCGCTATGGAATGAATATACGGTGTCCATTAAGTCTTGCTGCAATAAAAAAAGATCTCTCATTTTTTGGTTAATGCCGCAGCAAATTCCGTAAACTGCTCTCTTTTCTTAAATAATCTACAAAAGCATTTTTTTCGTTTGACTTACAAAAAAACTTCGTCAAACACATTGAAAATTTACCGCAACATTTATCGGAAAATTTTATCGGCGATAATTTATCGATTACCGACATCGCTTCTAGAAATTGAGATTAATCAATTATCGGTATCGCCCAGGGCTTTTTTGAAGTTATTGATCATCGTTATCGCTTCAGAACAAAAAAGTTTATCGTGCACATCACTGTAAGCATCAATACATAGTTTACGTCTATGCAGGAGCGTATTTAGGGGGCATTGTGCCATGCTCCTCCCTTTTTTACTCTGCCTTTTAGTAAAAAAAAAAAAAACTGATGGTGTCAAGTATCTGAAATATGCCAGAATCTTTCGATGATTTCTGCAGCTCATGGCCAGGGGCAGATCTAGGGGGGTTGGATGAAGGCCAGGGGTATACATCCTCCCACTAGCCATTTTCAAAAGTGTTTTGGATGTATACAATGTTACCATAATTTCGAACCTCTTCGAGAGCAATAAGCCTTACGCCTTGAGCAGTATAAGCACGCACAATCGAAAATGTGCGGACAAAATGCACCACATTTGGCTGAGCGCTCAAAATCAGGGTCAAAAAATTCTTCAAACAAAATTTGCCTGAAAATTATTCAAAAAGCACTAAAATAGCCATTGCAGCAAGCAAATTTTCAAAAATTATTCCGGGGAAGCATGCCACCGGATGCATTTTTATGTAATGTACCCAGCACCAGCGGAACCTTGCTTTTTTCTGACAAAGCTTGGGTTTATACACGCCATTTTGTGCTAGATTGCAACTACTGTTCTATGGTGCAGTGACTTAGATCGCAGCATAGAGAAAGTTCAATTCTCGTCGCGGCTTCGCTTGAAACGAGTATTTAACAATCGGGTTCGTCAATTGATAATAGAGTAGAGTAAGAATGTTGGTTCGGCTGGTGCTGGTGTTAGGTAGCCTACATTACATAAATATGCCCCCCGGACCCCCAAGAGCTCATCGTGTTTCTCAATCAGCTTCAAATTTGTTCTGCCGAAAAAAAAATATGCTTGAAAAAATATGGTAATCATGCCCCACCCCCGTTTTTAAATTTTTCACTACGCCACTGCGTTTATGTTTACATGCATGTGTATATTTATTGGGTTTTTTCGCAATGTAGGATTGTTCAACGAATGAGCATGACTAGTTCCAGGTTGGAAAGCTTATCCTGCAGATAACGCGCATGTCGCATAATTTAATAATAGTGCATTTTTACCATTACGTCAAATAACATTAGTAAGGAAGAATGGAATGGAATATGGAAAAAAATTTTAGTATGGAATCGAATATGGAGTGAAAAATTTTAGTATGGAATGGAAGAAATTTTGCAGAATGGAATATGGAAAAATCGTCTTCCATTCCATTCCATAGCATGCCCTGTCCATAACTAACCACAATCCAGCTGTGTGTGCTCATTGTGCTGAGCATAAAATGAACGTGTATGAAGTCGTGATAGAAAACATAATTCCGTGTCAAGATTTCGTTACCGGCATCGCGATTATTATAAACAGTTATTTTTAGCCGCTCAAAAATGCTCATCACCGAATAAAACATGGTCGTACCGAAACATTATTAGTTTTTTGATTAGGATTCGGTTAACCTAAGTTGCGAGTTTCTGCTTTCGTACTGGTATGCACTGCCAAGCTACAGTATGACATGTTGCTTGATAGCTTCGCCGCGTCATATTGCCCGAAGACCGACAACTTTGACCCTCGCGATTATTGCTTCTACTGGTCTTTTTTGTTATGCTCGGAGTTGATTCCCGAGGAGACTGAGTTCGATACTCCGTCGAGTCATACCAATGACTTTAAAACAAGTATCCACAGCTACTCAGCTTAGCGCTCGGCATCATGGGTAGTGTGGAGAATGAAATTGGTTAAAACATACCTTGTCGTATGAATTACTTCAGTCCTGGCGCTATAAGACCTTGGTAGTTATAATAAGCGCCTAAAAATAACCAAATATTTCATTTCGTTCTCTGCAAACCGGAAAGCTCCGGCACTTCTAACCTACCAATTTCACCACTGACTATAGTTGATGCTACTAGTCATCACAGCAGTTCCGAATTCTAAACTTGTCTTTAGAATTTGGAACTGCACTGATGACAACAACTGGAACGATGATAGCGGTACGTAGACTGATTTTTGAGAAGAGATTAAGAGTGAGCGTTAGCGGCTTGTTGTTTTTCTACTCTTTGTTCTGTTATGTTATTTCAATGAGCAAGTTCCTCAAATGTACTTGATTCTGATTGCTTTTAGGTATTTGTCAAGGTTGCCATACTTACCACATTCAAGTTTTAATAGCACAGATTTGCAAATATGTTCATGGCGTCGGCAGAGAGGGCTAAAGGGAGGGGCTCAGATAGTATAGTTTATTTAAAAAATATTTTTTGCTGTTTGTGCTCCCCCCGAGTTGAAAGAATAGTTGGATACCCTAAGGATGTTTCAAAAATTTCTTTATAGAGGCTGTGCTTGCTCTTTTTGTTGTCATTGAGATTTTTAGCAATTGATGAGTGAAGCCTGCTCGCTAAGTGTAAGCCGGGAGAATACACGATGGAGTGGCGTTTTGTATGTCACCAATTACAATGGGCCTATTTGGAATTTTGGTGGACACGTTTTTATGTATTGATCGACGTAAGACATTCAAAGATAATTGATTTGCGGTACAGAACTCAGTGGCGTTGCTAGGAATGGTGACACCCGGGGCGGAACTTTATGGTGTCACCCGTCTTGCAAGAAGCAATAACCTACTCAACGTCTAAAGGCTAGAGGCCAGTGGAGGGCATAAGCCATTTTGCTTATCGAATTTTGTAATGCAAGATATAGACATTGGGAAATTGAAGTAGGGGCGAATTGAAAAAAAGCTGTGTATTGTTATTACTGTCTAATTAGCGCTAATAGTCTGCTGGCATTATTGCATATGCCTCGATATTATGCCAAAGATCACTCTAAGAAGTTTTGAGAGCCCGTTTTTGCGGATTCATACCTCAAGAACACCACATTAAACCCACAAAAAAAACGAGCTAGCGGTGGCGACTGGCGAGCCGGGCCACCGGTCACATTCTATACCTCAGCTATACAGTAACGCTTCACGTTCCGCAACCCCATCTCTCAGGTTTCGTAAATACTATTCAACGCCTGAAATCTTGAGTCCAACTCGACAACAAAACGGTCAACACAGCCAGTGCCGTAACGAGAAATTTAAAAAAGTGGGGGCCGTAATAGACTACGATAGAGTGGGACGGTTATGTGATGACATCACAATGGTATCACCATCCCGTTCAGAAAGAGCACCAACTACGCTGAAAAGTATGCAAGTCTCATTGTTGAAAACACACAACGAACATGTGTTTTCAGAAGATGTGATTTGTTAACGTTATTTGTCATAAAAATATTTCATTAAAAAAATACCGATACGCATATTGCGGTTAGCGTTCAAGTGCATTTTAGTAGCAAGAAAATAGAATTTGACGTTTTTTTGACCAGCCTAAATGTGTTTCAGTTGCAAGAAAGGAGAATTTGACCGTTTTTTCCGAAGAATCTCGATGAACGGTGCGTGACCCGACAAGCTTCCATCTCCGCTTCAGTGCACTGTTGGCCATTCAGTGATGTGACATGTGGCAAAGTAAACTTATGGTAGAGCTACTGACATTCTTTGCTAAATTTTGTGGTTTGACATTTGATTATAAGCATGGTGTCATGCTGATTCAGGGCTGGCATAGATTTTTATGAGCAGGAAAAGTACAAAAATCAGGTTTTTTCATGCAGTTTGTGTGTCAAAAAGTAACTGCGTCAAGTTTCCAATATTCTTTAGTGCTTAGGAGGTGGTTGAGCTCGCTTATCCCCCTTTTGCATTTGCTTACGCACCTGGTACTTTATTAATAAGTAATTGACTATAAAGCGACAATACAGTATATTGAACAGAGACCAGTCGTCAAATAATTGCCCTACCTGCTGGTCGTATATCAGCGCCATAAAGTTCGCGATTTTTTTGCAGGCACTGGTCTGTTGGCGAATAAATAGCAGTGCGTTAAATACAATATACCTACTTAGTGGCAGTATTATGCTGATTTACAATTTAGGTACCACATTGTTTTAACTAGCTTGTGAGTTACTGTCTCAGATAATAGATTGACGGACGTTGCAGATAAAGGAGGTGAGACTGCTCATCGGTATTGAAAAATGCTTGTGCAAAAAAAAAAGTTTATAGCTAGAATACCTTTTCGAATTGACAAAATAAATATCCGCAAGAAGTAATTGTGCGACAGACGCATACTCGAGTAATACGATCGAAACATCTTAATGCAGCACAGCAGAAACTTGTGCATACGATGAGGAAAATCATCGAAACAAAAGAAAACACGCTTAAACATATGAACAGACATAGTAAGTGACCTTCAAGACCAGCGCCATGGCCTAGTGGTTAGAGCGTTCGCCTTGGAAGCTGGTAGACCGGGTTCTATTCTCAGTTGGATCAAAACAAAGACTTTAAAACTGGTATCTGCTGTTACACTTGCTAAACGCTCAGTAATGAAGTGTAGCGCGGAGGATGAAATGAACAGAGAATAAAAGACGTCAGTGAATTCTTGGCAAAACTTAGTCCTGGCGCTAAAGGACCTCAGTAGTTATAAAGCGCCATAAAACCACACAACATTTCAATTCATTTCAAGTGACCTTCATGAGCAAGATTATTCTGCTAAAACAAAAACGATGTCGTTACCTAAAAACCTAGTTATTGAAACGTGCATTTGAATACATGAAATAAGTTTTGTTTATAAATGTTTATAAATTCAGTGACCAATACTCTCTCAAAACTAAAGCTAGAGATATTTATGGTCTTACTACACGATCCCGACGACTGCTCCGACTTTACCAAGGCCAATCATCACGGCAGAAAACAAAATTCCAACAATGCTCAAAGCCATATGACTAAGTATCTGTGAAACAATTCACTTGTTAAAAATCATTTAATGCACCGTGCTCAAACACTTCATGCAATCATTGAATGGTGGGCGCACATACCGAGACTCTTGATGCGCTTGGTTTTGCTGCGTGAATATCTAAAGCTCTAGCGACGATAATCTGTTGTTGAACAAACAAAGAAGAATATAAGTTCTGATGAAAGTGAAAAAGATTTTAAAGAGTGTGAAAAATGAAAGAGTATTTACCCACATTCCACACCATATTCCTTCCCCGGTAGTGAATCCAGACACATATTTCATGGTAAAGCAACTTTTCTCGTTGTTTTCAAATGTATTACGATCAAATGGATGATTGAAATACAAATCAAAATAGTTCAAATCTTCAAATGGTCCTGATATGACTTATCCACATATAACAACTCCAATAACGACGCAAAGAGAACCAAACGCTATAGCTCTGCAATCTAAAACGCATGGTAGAAATTGGCCATTTAACGTTAAACCGTATCTTTACACCAGCCGACTAAATCAAAACGAAACAGCTTTGTACCTATTCCAACGGGCAGATGTATGCTGATACCGGCCGGCGAGGATTATTTTCGCTGCTATCAAAGTTAAAGATTTTCCAAACTTTGGTGCCAGTAATTAGTTGTTAGCTGTAATTAACCGGTTTTTCATATATGCAAATGATTTAAAACGTATAAAATACAGCTTTGCTGCTTGTTTTTTGCGATTTCTTGTTTTAATTGCCGCAATATTGAACAAACACATTGTTACAGTTTATGCAATTGGAACTTAGTTTTACGCAGCAAATAATAAATCAAAACTGAAATACTTCAAGTTAACAACTCCATCAAACTCAGGATTTTTTTCTGTACATGGGTTTTACCTATTCTCTAAATCTGGGACTCTTGATATTTGATGAACAGTGTGTTTATAACTGGCATTCCATATTCTTTATATACGGTATGATTTTTTTGAAATGCTAAAAATCAATGTTTTTCCAGGTCAATCAAAACGCTTTTCCGGCCTAACACCGGAAAAAAAAAGCATTTCCAACCTATTACTTAAATTACGGTTCTAAAAGTGCTCCGTACGGGGACCCAGGACTCCGTAAGAGCAACCTAGGGGCTCCGCGAGCTATTCGTTTACATTTTGTAATACTGACTCAGCTAATTTTGCAACTGTCCGAAGAAGTAATACCGGAAGTAATGAAATTTGACTTTACCTTATTAGTATGTTTGTCAAGTGTCAAATTCACAGCTTTAATATGATTTACCTGCGAAATGTAGATTTTTTCTAGCTTGTATAGGGTAAGCCAAAAAGGCCTGACACATTTGAAAGTTTAATTTTTAAACTTGTTAAATTTCCAAATAAGTCAGGTCTGTATTCACCTTGTGAAGAAAAGTTTAGTATTGTAGCAACAGGGGGTCCTCAGCCAGTGCTTGCTTGCGCCAGTGTTCACTTTCCATTTAGCAGGCCGGGAAGGACGACGTCGTTATACTGAATGGGAAGTCACAACAACTTCCATACATCCGGAAGAATGTTTTGGCTAGGTCAAACATTTTTAAGGGTTTAAGCGCAGCGATGGGATTCAAAATTTTAAGAACAGGTTCTCCTGTGTATCGTACTTATGAACAACAGGTTTCCTCATAAAGGTCTAATGTCTGTAAAAAAAAGCAAGAACGGGTTCGCTGATTATCCTGACATTTCAAGAACGGGTTCGCGCGAACCCGTGCGAACCCCCTGAATCCCATCACTGTTTAAGCGTATCATTTATCTGAGTCTGGTTGATAAGGGCTAATAGCCCGAAACAGCGCTGTCCCCGCTCTATGGTACAAAATTATACTTGTTCCACCATTTCCACACTAACCTATTGGTATTAATGAATTACAATTGTATAAAAAAGTCATAAGTTTGGGTTTGATACAGTAGCATGCCTATAAGAATGCAAAATTTGTCATAGGTCTCTGGTCATCTTGCGCCAGCTGTAAGATATCGCCCCAACAAAGTGTGTTGCTAGGGCTCCGCGCAAAATCTCAAATTTGGCAAAAGGCTCCGCACCTAAAATAGTTTGAGAACCCCTGGTTTAAACAATAATTAGGCGAAAGTTTAAAATATTGTAGTGATAAAAACCAATGAAAAGTAATATAACTTACTGCAAATCCACGTAATTTTGCTTGGTGGTAATACTGGTTAATACTTCCTTTCGTCGGAATCAATCCGATTGTATCAACAACTGCTTGGGTTTAGTTTGTGATAGCATCTGTTCTTTGTGAAATGGCCATCACATAATTTACACAATCTTCTATTTTATGTAAGTTATGGCTGCCTCTGCAAAAATCACTTGATGTAACGGACAATGTCTACTTTTCGCCGACTACCAATTTATGTTATTAGAATTACTCATTTTCGATTGCGCAATGAAAAGTTTTGTATGGAATGCAGACTAGAAATTCAGCTTTAAATGGTATTAAGTAATATGTTTAGAGTAACTGACTTATACGACGTAAGGCGGATGAATTTATATCAGCATCGGTACTGTACACAAATGAATAATTATTGTGGTTTTAGAAATAATGTCTTATTGCTACCTACTGCTTTAACCTGCCGATCGGAGTACTAGACATATCGAACCTTCGGTCACAACTAACAAGTTGACAGAATGATGAAAAAAAATAAAAAAATTATTTGGGACAAACTTATTAAACGCGTTACCAGATGTTTTTAAAACTATCAGCTAATTTCATTGTCTAATTGTTGTAATTTGTCATTTTTTTCCGCATATATGGGTTCCTATTGCCCAGAAAATTTAACTGTTAGGTTAAGAAATGTACCCATCCAAAAAGTATCCTCAATTAAATTTCTACGCCTACATCTGCAGGAAAACCTCTCATGGAAACTACATATGGAACATGTACTGACCAAAGTTAGATGTGGATTATTAATTGTAAGAAAGGCCAAGCCGTACTTAAATCAAGAGTCCCTATTAATCTTGAACCACATCATGATTATGAGCCACATTCTATATTGCATCACGGTTTGGTGTCATGACAATAAAACCATTGTTTAAAAGCTTCAACGATCAGTTAATAACTTCATACGAATAATCTTTGACTTAAATCCCAGAGATAGTGTTGTTGGACCTGTGAAATCTCATAAATTTTTAACTATCAATCACTTGATGATAAAGGAAACTTCTAAGTTTATGTTCCACTTTAACAATAACCGCCTCCCTTTTCTTTTCAAAAATTTTTTTCTGACCAAAAAAACCGAAAATCTTCCAGTTCAAACTAGAAGTGGCAGCACGCTAATTCCCTCTTTCTGTAGGTTGTCTACTACACAGCAATCGTACCGATATAAGGGCCCTGTGGTTTGGAACAACCTCCCACCAGCGATACGCTATGACTGCAAAAGTTTAAAAAAGTTTAGTAACGAGGTGCATAATCATTTACTTCAAATCTAAAAAAAAAATTTGTCATGAGAAGTCATATTGTCTCTTATTGATGAGCAGTATGCATGATAACCTACAGCTTTTGCAGCTTAAATTTAAAGTCATTATTTAGCTACAGTATATTCCACTTATACTTTTGTATTCATTGCAGCAGATAACTTGACAAATCATCAAGCTTGTTTTATGGTGCTCCTCATTTGCTACCAACGTGCAATTATTTTATTTATTCATTTTATTTTTAATTTCATTCTTTCTTTGTTCAGGTGTAGCAACCATGCAAATTCCTTTTATCTTTGGCTTCATGATCATATTGCAGTGCATGCTATAACATATATCGTTTTGCTGCGTCTGCCTATTTCTTGACCGTTGCCGTTACTACGTGTTGTAGATGTGTGTTTTTGTGGTCTTGGAAATAAAAAAACAAAAATTATTCACGTAGTGATGGGCCTACTTCACATCAATTAAGCATTCCAGCAAGCGTTTGTAACATTAAGTAAAAAAGTTCAGTCATAACAAAAAGCTTTGATTGTATTTCGTAGGGGCTTGTTTTTATTTCTATCGCATATATGCTACTGCAAAAAATCGAAAATCCTGACCGGGTGAATTGTTGTATTTTTATTGCTAAGAACGATCGAAGGGCCAGCTAATCAGTTTGCCAAAAAGTTGCTGTCATTTTTTCACCCCAAATAGCAGTAGAATATAAATAGTTTGTCGCAACAACGCTATAAAGTGAACTTTCCAGCTTGATGCAAATTTGTACACCCATAATTCAGCCTCACTTGGCTATCTGATCGGGTAAGTTTGATCAGTCAATTATTGGATTGTAGGCTAATAGAATCTGGTCAATGTTTGTAGGTACGCATGGGTTGACGACTTGAAACGAGTTATCAAAGACCTACTTAAATTTTTGCTGAATTTCTGCATAGAGCTGCTAATGGATGATATTACTGCAGATTACGCAATATCTTTTCCAGTAACATAACTCAACCAAGCGACAAACGGTGATGGGCACAATAAACCTTTTTGTACTAAAGCGATAACGATAATCGATAATTTCAAAAATGCTCTGGGCGATACCGATAATAATCGATAAATCTCAATTTTTTAAAGCGATATCGGTAATCGATAAATTATCGCTCTTAAATTTTTCCGATAAATGTTACGGTAAACTTTCAATGTGTTTTTTTTTTTTTTTTCTTGCAGCTCAAATAACAAAAGTGTTTTTCTAGTTTTTTCAAAAAAAGAGAGCAGTTCACGGACTTTGCCGTGGGATTACACACAACAAAGAGAGATGTTGTTAATTACAACAAGACTTTACGGACACCGTGAATTTTGCCATAGCGCCAACTCTCCAACTTTGAACACTGTATGCATAAAGAATCGTTTATCGCGATAATTTATCGGCGATAACAAAATGTGTTACAAAAGCGATATCGGTAATCGATAAATCAAAACTATTTTGAGCGATAACGATAATCGGTAAAAAATCATCGCCGATAAATTATCGCGATAAATGCCCATCTCTGGCGACAAACATATTAATAAACGCTTTTGTTCAGATGGATTTCAATAAGAGATGTTTTATGAAATCATCAACGCGTTGCCAATGACCATTTCAATTTGGTCTCCAAATCGGATTATTATTAAAATAAAAGGTTTTGACTTGATATTATTATTATTTCTACGTTGGTTGGGCCAGCATATCCAAGCTCGCCGTTATCCTGCCTGAGAATAAAGATGCATATATCCTGAAATATCTTCTATATAGTCTTTCGTGATAGATTGCTAAAAGTTTTTATTCATTCATTAGAATTTATTTGCGGTCGTAAAATAAAGAAAAATACGCCGGAACAAAAAAATATAATAAAAGTTTAGGCCGCAGGGAGACGGTGAATAGACCTTTTGGCCATCCAGTCAGCAGCCACTCTTTAGTCCATCATCGATGGATGAATAATCTCTCCAACAAGATGGGTTGGCGATAAAGCAAAAGTTTTGTTCTTCGGAGTCAATTTGCAGTTACTTGCTACTGATTGTATTGTTAAAGCAGGTATTTTTTGAATTTGATTTTAAATTGCTTGGTTGTAGATTTTTGAATTTCATGGGGGATATCGTTCCATATTTTGGCACCTTGACACTTTATACATCTTTGTAGCCGATTGGTTTTACAAGTATATCGAGATGTGTAAAAACGTTTTGTATGAGCATTGGTTGATCTGGTAGTTTTCTGAAGAATGTTGCTGCTTCAAGTGAAATAATTGGAAAATGCGCCAGGTAAGTTATTGTTGAAGTGGCGTGAACCAGTTTGGCGATTTCGAGTTTGATGAGATCAGGAAGCTTGAGTACTTTAAATCTAGAAAAAAAAAGTTGAAGCGCTATCATGCGAAGAACCTTCACCAATCAGTTTAACTGCTTTGTTTTGGCGGGCTGTTAGTTTTTTTAGGTATGATGGATATGTGGATCCAGTGGCGATTCTAGAGCCCAAAAAGTGAGGGGGCCACGTCGGGGCCAAAGTATTTAAGGAGGGGGCAAGTGACAAAACGCATAATGAAAGAAAAATCATAAGTTTAAAGGGTTTTTGTCGCCAGATTAGGAAAGCAGACTGTATTGTAAGTAGGCTAAATGCAACATGATACAGCATACTTATTACTGGAAATAGCGCAACATAATGCCAGACATAGCAATTTATGCATCAGAAAAAACATACGCAAACGGCTATGCGAAACAAAGCAAAACGTCCACATGGCCAAGTGGATAATGCGTCTCCTGGAGCTGTAGACTCCGGGTTAGATTCCGAGTCGCGACTAACCAATTACTTAAAAATTGGTATTCACGGCTACTCTGCTTGACGCTCAGCATTAAAGGGAGAGTGTGGGGAACAAGCCGGTAAGTTTACTTGTTCTGTCATAGGGAAGGGCACTTAGCGGGATTCACTCATCTTCATGTGGTAGACACTGTGGCCTACAACTCCTAAGCGAGCTCGTTATAGCGCTTCCACCGCTTTCTCGCAAAAGAGAATAAAAATACTGTACGACAAATAAAAAAAAACAACAATGTGAAATTTTTGAGCGGTTCTTCTATTTATGGAATAGTATAGGTATAGTAATGAATAGTAGGTATGAAACATTGGGGTTAGGGTTAGTTAGGGTTGAATAATTAGGTATAGTATGGAGTAGTACGGTTGGTATATATGGAATACGCCCTCTATTCCATACGATATACCTATAACTATTCCATAAACAGAGGAACCCATTTTTGAGCACTTAGCCATTCATTTTGGTCGTGTGAATTGAAAATTCCTTATCAGTGTAACTTAATTCTGCGATTGCCATGTCGGCTATGAAACTCGTCAACAAATGCGTCGAGGTTTATGCTTTCAGCTCGCACGCTTTCAATCGATAGCAGTGCAATGTTGCTAAGCCTTCCGTTGCTCATAGAGTTTCTTAAATATGTTTTTATTAATTTCATTTTTGAAAAGCTTCTTTCGCATGAAGCGCTGGTAATAGGGAGTGTCACTGCTATTAAAAGTAGCTTGTACATGCAGTCAAAAGCAGCCTTGTAAGGAGACAATAACGACAAAAATTGAACAATCGATTGGGGTTGTTGCTGTTCCTTCGCAAGAAGCTTTTTTATGAGGGGCACCTCATGCTTCAAATCTTCTGAATTTACTGAATAAGCAGCAGCAAATTGGAGTAAATCTTTTTCACGCAAGAATGATTGTTGCAAAGGGCAAAGAGCTGCAATGCCATTTAATATTTCACACGATTGTTTGGAAAACCGACGATCTAGTTCATTAATTAGACAGTCTAGGATTTCATAGAATATGCCAAGGTGGTGCTCGCAACTCTGTTCTGAACCTGCAAATGATCCCTGACAGGTTGTTTCTGATGCGATAAACCCGTCAAGTAGTCGACTAGGTTTTCAGGCCCGTTTCCGTCTAGTTGCGGATGGAATGTCACATTTTTCACAAAGTTTATTAACCTTTGTACAGTAGTGTTCGATTAGATTTGAGCTTCTCATATCAGCCAAATATCCTCGTAATGACGAGATCAGGTTGGTTACGCTTCCCAGGTCCACTTCTTGCTTTTGAAGCTGCACGGATACTTTATTTATTTTTCCCAGAATGTCCGTAAAAAAGTGTAATAAATAGACAAACTCGGCATCTATTTGAGCAAGTAAACCTCTAGCAGATACAGCACGAGCACCAGTATCATCTGCAGAAGTTTCCTTTAACAGCTTTAGTATGCATTATAGTCGTAGTAAAGCGTTTTCGCAAGAAGTAGCTCTGCACCACCAGCGGGTGTCACTTAGATGTTGCAGCTCTCGCTCTTGTTCACCAGGAAACATTTCATGTTGTATAGTGATAAACTTTTCATGAACAACCGAGTTACTAGCAAAAACATAAAGTGCTTCTAGCAAAATAAAGAATTCCGATACTTGGGGAACATATTTTGCCATACTTATCAAGACCAAATTGAGCCTGTGACCATGACAGTGTACATAATAAGCAAAGGGGGCTTTTTCTCGAATACGTTTTTGAACACCACTAACTGCCCCACTCATTACTGAAGCTCCATCGAATCCTAAGCCAACGAGAGATGATTTGTAATCAAGGCCCAATTTTTCCAACGTTTTCAGTATTATATCGGTAATATAGGCAGCATCCAACTGCATCATCTGGTGGAATGATATAAAACACTCTTGAATACACTGTGTGATTTCATCAAAAAATCGTACAACTATCGCTAATTGTTCAGTCTTACTAACATCTTTCGCTTCATCGGCCTGAATGGAAAAACAATAGCACGATTTCACATTTTCGGCAATTTCTTCTTTTATCATCGATGCCATCACTTCAATCATCTCGTTTTGAATTGCAGAGCAGGTGTACTTCTCATTTTTAGGACCATTTTTGACACGATCAGCTACAATAGGGTCATGCTTAGCGGTAAATTGTAAAAACTTACGAACATTTCCAGGATTTCGTTCATCATCTCGTTCTCTATGCCCCATTTGAGCAATGGCTTGAGTCGCTGTCAGAAGTAAAATTTCACCAAGGGTTTTAACATAATGGCGATTTTCACGTACTTTTTTCTGGTATGCCTCACTTATACTTTGAGCAATAGATGTATTTTCCAATTTATTGCGTCGATAATCGGCCCATGCAATGTATGAGCTCTTGTGGCAGAGAGAGTTTAAGTGCCTTGCAATGGAGCCATCTTTTCCATGTGCTTTTTTCCAACGTCTAAAGCCACTTTTTGTGAATGCATCATCTGCATTACCACTAGCAGCTGGTGCAAAATGCCTGCAAGCAAAGCAGAACATTGCATCACGTTGTTGAGAATATTCAGCCCAATCATATTTATCGAACCAAGCACCCACAAATGAACGAGCGTGAGATTTTCCTTCACTATGCTTAGGATACTCTTTGAGGCGCGGTTGAGTAGGCTTGTCACCTCCTGAAGTTGAAATGTCGGTTGGTGCAGTACACAGCAAGCTCGAACTTTGTATCTCAGAAGTCTGTACGCTAGGTCCGGCTCCTACACTTGAAGCTTTTGTAGTGTCAACTTCACTTTCACAATCTTTCCTTAATATTTTTGTAGGCGTTTCTTCAGATTGCGTTTGTGTCGTATTGCGCTTTTGTATTACAAATTTCTCCATACTCGGGTAGTTTCTATAATGATACACAATACCGGTACGCGGAGTTTAAAAGGATTGAAGGTGCGAATTAGCAGACATTGATTATGACGCAATAAAGTTAGACTAACACATCATGGCACCTGAGACAATCTATGCTGAGACGTTAAACACGCACAGCAAACGGACTGGTGAAGCATAGTAACAAAAAATGACAACATTAAACTGTAAAGCTAGACCAACATATCATAAACGCCCTATGCTCGTTGAAACTGGGGGGGCCAACCCGGGGGCCGAGCAAAAAACTGAGGGGGCCATGGCCCCCCCCTAGAATCGCCCCTGGCTACGCTATGACAGCGGTTCCCAAACTTTTTTGTCGGAGGCGCCCTTTAAAAACTTATCAAAACTCGCGGCGCCGAAGCTAAAAGTATTAAATTTTAAGTTTCACCAAACATTGTATTTAAAACTAAGTTATTGATTGTGCAGTAGCAAAATATTGAAAAAAGTATGCACATGTGAGGCGTGAGCTTGATGCTCTGTACACATTTTATGAAATCGCGGTTCAATGTTGCATGCTGCAACACGCATTTCGCGTTCAAAATCAATCTTGTTGAGAATGTAACCATGCTTTATGCATTATGTAACGGGCCATTGTAACACAATTATTATAGGCCTACAACATGCGGGCAAGTTGCGCATTGTGAAGTAAACTATGCAATCCTTTCTCAAGTAAATCTTCCAGGCACCAGTGTTGTCAGATTGGAACTATTTGTTCTAGATAGGGGTTCTTAACCTTTTTTGTATTCTTTACCTCTTGCCGGTTGAAAAGAGTATAATTTACCCCCAGTGCAACACTTTCACCTTTTTAATACAGAAAATTGAAGTTTGTTTTAGTTTATACTTCAGAAAATTTACCTCTTGGTAGGCAAAATTTACCCCCAGGGGGTAAATTTACCCCCGGTTAAGAACTTACCCCCAGGGGGTAAATTTATTTACCCCCAGGGGGTAAATTTACCCCCGGTTAAGAACCCCTGTTCTAGATCAAGAACTAAAATCAAGCGCTTAGAACCAAAATTTTTGATTTGGAACCTGGTACTATATTTAGAACCAAAGTGATGCTTTTGGAACGTTCCAGAATTTTGGACAGCGCACATGCGAAACCTACAGTTTCTGGCATGCGCAGGATAAAGTCTACTTCTTCCGTCGAGAAGTCGGCATTCAAGCAAGCACAAAATGTTTACCAAAAAGAGAAAAAGAGCACTCTTTCTTCTGATGAAAGTGTAAGTGCTCCGCCCCTACATAGGAATTTTGATCAGCAGCGGGCGCGCGCCTTCAAAAAGGAAAGAATGTTTCAAACTTATCCTGTGTTAAATAAAAAATTATTATTTACATTTTGGTTTATAAGCTAAACCAAAGTTATAGAAGTTTGTCTGGCAAGTCTTGGGCTGATCTTCACGATGTTGGTTTGTCTTAGTTTAAAAACTGTTTCGAATTTTTGGAAATCCTTGATACGGCAGAGACTGGATTTTAAAGTCAGATAGCCTAGTGGAACTATACGGACTATGATACCGGTAACTTTTAAGCCATCTTCCAATATGCTATTAAAGTTCAAGTCAGGAATTGTTTATCCAATGTCTACTTCATTTGAGGTACCAGCTGATTCAATTAGTGAAAATGAAATATTTGCTGAGGAAGAAGAAATTCTTAGCTCAGTTAGAATTGTAGTAGAGGGATTATGCAATGAGTCAGCAATGTGTTTGAACATTCAAACTCTTTTTAAAGTTAGAAACTGCACAAGAAAACTGTAATTCAATTTGACATTGATTTTCAGCAAGTTTTTTAAACTTTTGCATTTAAGTTTGAATTGTTTGCCAGATAGAAACAAGAGAAATGCATTTGCTGAGTTTGAAACTAAGCCTTCATTTTTAGCATTATGTTTGATAGCAATAGATATTGTTTTTTGAGTCGATAAGCCAGTTTGATCAGTGTTAGCTACTGTAGATCAAACTGCAAGAGAACTCAAATTGTTGAAAAACTGATTTATTATTCAATTTGAGAAGGATGCTTCGGTATTATTTATTTTGTATGTACTGTATATCATCAATACTTAAGCCACAGACCCACAGTAAGAATCATAACCGTTAAAAAGCTTTGTTAGAATTAGCCGAAAAAACTATGAAAAGTGTGGCAGAAAATGTAGTATGTCGCAAACTTGCATTGTACTTTGAGAAGCAATAGTTCTTACTCTCATGCTAATCAAAAGTTGAGCCACCAGTTTTTTACCGAAATAACAGAAAGTGCAATTTATATAGATTTGTTCATTTGGCGCTTATAATTATTCGAATCATAAAATTTCACCCAAATAGAAATTTAAAATGCAAGCTTAAATTGTTGTCTTTTCTATAAAGAGAGAACAGAGCATAGGCTTTTTAATAAGTTTTACAATTCAAAAACCAAAACATTGCTTGCATTTTTCACTTGAAGTTAATTGTTTGAGCGTTCTTTACCATGCACATATAAAAACTGTGACTCATGAGTTGGCTAAATTTAGCTTGTACTAAATCGTGTATTCGGTACCACATAAAACACTTGCTGCTTTACATTAATATATATTGCTAACCACAAATGTAATTTGCAAACGACTAATCAAACACAACCAAACTAATTCTCTTCGACTGTTTTTCAGAGTTGTTTGAATAGGATTTTCGTGCTGTTGTTGATTGGAATAGGTAGGATTTGCTGGCTAAAATGCTACTAGCTTATTGGAGGTAATACTCTACGTGCAGCTTCCTATACCTGCTGAAAATTGTTTAACTAGTAAGGTTTTCAGCGGACTGTTTTCTTTTTTTTCTTGCATTTATGAGCAAAAGAATAACATAGAACTGTACCGTAACAAAAAAGAGGTATTTATAACGTTTTCATTGAAGAACAAAAATGTTGGTAAAAGACTATTAGTGTTATATATATTTGATAATTTATATATGTAGACTGTATAATTAGTATGACATATTGAAGTAGCGTCAAGTTTGTATTTGCAACACTTGACTTGCGAAATTGCAATTCCAATATTTGGAACTATTTAGAACTTTTTTGAAGTTCAATCTGGAACCTCTTGCTGAAAGCAATCTGGCATCCCTGCCAGGCACTATTTTTCCATTACAAAAGTTCGAGATACCGAGCAGACTCGACACCAAACACCCAGTGCGCGAAGACCCTCGACAGATGCATCAGCTTTCGCGGCGCCCCTGGCAAAGTCTCGCGGTGCACCAGGGCGCCGCGGCGGCCAGTTTGGGAACCGTTGGGCCATGATCACAGCTTTCCTATTTTTGTAAAATCGTCATGTAAACAGCTCTCATATACAGTAACTTGATAAACAATCAGTGTAGGCAACTGAAGTGCTGCAAAATTAGTATATCGTACAATTTCAAAAATAATGTCGTTGTTGGATTTTTACTCCCGCACTCATAAGAGTCTTCAAATCCCACAAATCTCATGGTAACCAAGCTTGCTACTATGGCCTACTACCATGTTAAATTATTATAGCAAGGTAAAGTGGTGTCTGGCCAAAAGCTCCGAGAATGTAACTGATTACTTTGTTGAATTGTACCGTAAGCTGCTTGTTCATTTTTTATTCTGGAGTAAAGCGAGGAAAGTGAGAGTAAAACTTATAGCATTGACTGCTCACCATTAATACACACGCAACTACGATTTTGCAACTAGCATTTCACGCTTGATTGAACTGCCTCTGAGCGCGTAACATAAACCTCATTGAATTGTGCATTTAACCGCAGATGCATTTCCAACGTCCTTCGTAGCGAAGTTAAACGTTCAATTTTGATATGAACTAGACCTGTAGGCCTATTTTGTCTGGTTAAGCATTCATGCATTTTAGAGACCCATTTATTTGTCAATTTTTTCTTGGTTCATGAAGGTGCTATTTTTTCTTTAAATGATTAGCATTCGGGCAGCAGCTGTTATTAGTTTATCGTTTCTGAGGTAGAATTCTTTCATTTATTTAGTTTATTCATGAAGTGTTGGCCTACCATCAAGGCTCTACATCAGCTGAAATGGTAGCTCAACAGAAATGTAATACAATATTAGAATTCCATCATAGTAACCTAGCATAATAATAAACTGCAGGTCTATTGATGCACCGGCGGTTAGCTCAGATGCTTAGCGCATAAACTATCGGTGCTGGAGGTCTGAGGTTCAAATCCCGGGCCGGTCAAATCGGCACAGTGTCGTTAACGGCTTGCCATCGCTGCGACGTTTCTTCGGGGCTGTGTAGCCCGGGCGCTAAGCCGCGGTGATGGGCCCCGCCACTCGTTACACGCTTGGGTGTAATACCGCGAGTACATGGAAGATTTGATTTTAGGTTTATTGATAACATATCTCGTATGTACGAATAATAGCGGACAGACATAAACAGTATAGCAATGTTTTAAACTGGCAATAAAAACCATAGTTGGGCGTATAGTTAAGAAGAAAATAAACGAACGTCCGTCCGAAACTATGCTTGAACATGACCATCAGTGTAAGTTTTATGTCTGATGTGCATTTGCAAAGCTTTGCGCTAACCAACGTCTAATAGGTTTATGTGGGAAGCGCGGAAGAACTTAACTGAAGAGGAAGTGGAAGCTTGTTTTTCGCAAGTAGAGCAGCGAGAACTTACTTGAAGGTAGACCTACCACAAATGGATGCCACGTCAAGTTCGCCACTGCGTGGAAAGTTAAGTAGCATCGACGGAAGCACCACCACACTGCAAAGAAAGCGACAGAAGACGATGCAAAATCAAACATTGAAAGCGCATTAAGCATGGTAAGAAAAGTATGTTTTTTTTTATCGAACTGGCAGATCCACATTTGAGAATTATTACGGATTTATTGCAAAAGCATTTTGACATAGGAGACAAAAACACGGTTTGTTCGATTTATTCAGAAATGGTAAAAAAATGCATAGAATATTTTTAACATTGAACAAATTCAGGCGGTCTTGCTTCTCATAAAAATGCTTGATTCCATTGCAAACCATGACGAAGAAAAAGCTACAACAACTCATGTGTCAGGCATAGATGAAAGAAAAGCAGGTTAGTAAATCAAATCTTCATTGTACTCGTCGTATTACCCCGAAGCGTGTAACGAGTGGCGGGGCCCATCTACGGGGCTTAGCGCCTGGGCAACACAGCTCCGACGAAACGTCGCAGCGGTGGCGAGCCGTTGGCGACACTGTGTCGATTTGAACGGCCCGGGAATCAAATCCCAGACGAGGGATGTGCCGCGTCGAGTCCGAGTACTCGGCCGAGTATTAAGGCATTACTCGGACTCGCCCGAGAATTAATTGATACTGTATAGTATTAATTGATACTCGGCCGAGTATTAAAGCATTATCATGTTAACCTTTTTTTTGCACTGTATTCGAATGTTAGTCGAAATTAGGACTTCTACGGACGTGATGACCTTTTTTTTGCTCTTCACCTGATTTTGAGTTCATATATCTTGACGTCGTAGATACTCGGCCGAGTAATGTCGAGAATATTCGTTACTCGGCGAGTCCGAGTAATTTTCCTTGAGACACATCCCTACCCCAGACCTCCCGCACCGATAACGTCTGCTTAGCAACTGAGCTAACAGGCCGGTCATATTTAATATGCTTTCAATGACCGACAGGTTAGTACAACTTTTTTTATTCCAACATCTTGTATTGTAACATATACAACATCAAGCGACTATGAATAAAACAGAAGCAGTTACAACAAAAGACATAGTATGAAAACATTAAATCGTCAAACTGCGAACATTTCAAACAGTGAAGGCAAGCAAATTATTTTCTTTTTACTTCACATAAATGATTGAACACATTCTTGGGTATGCTTTGCGTAAAGCAAAAACAAAGTTTCTTAATTAGCGAAATATACTGGATGCAATGATGTCAGACAACCCAAAAGGAGAATTTTCGTCAGTCATGCAAAAAGAAAACACGAAGCTTACTCATCCACAAGAAGATCTTCATAACATCTTTTGCCATATTTACTATTTGTTCAACAAAGAATGAGGCAAAACGTTAAAACACATTGACAAGTTTGACATCTCTAACATTTTAAGCGAAATTCATGGTGACCCTAGATACAACCGCTACATCGCCAAATTCAGCGACGAACATTCCTGCAATCCAGAACACGTGTCAGTTGTCCTTGAATACTGTATATGGCTGTGCTGTTTGTAAAAATGATAGCTTGCCCAGCATTTCCACAAGCAAGTTCAAACATACAATGCTAACCGTTCGAAAGCATTACGGGCACAGCTAAAGCAAAATTGAAAAGCAGTGTTCGAGCACGTTGGACATTGTATATGCAGGAAGCCTAAGCAGCACAATCACAGGGTTTACTCTTTCCTCTTCAGCGGTTCATTGCATACATTCGTCCAAGCGTTTGAATGGTGTTTCCTCCGCGCACTTTTTTTAACACCTTTCTCTGCAAAATTATGGTGATGCTGCTTTGCTCTTGATTTACATCTGGATTACTGTTGTAGCGTATCGCAGATCTCTTCGAAAAAAAAAAAAGTAGTTTCATAAGAATAAGCTGACAATGACAGCAGAGGCGTAGCGTCGGGGGGGCAGTGGGGTACATATGTCCCCGGGCGCCAAGGTACATGGGCGCCGAAATGGAGCGTGCAAACATTTCACAACAAGGGTAAAAAGCAAGATTGCACCGGCGGCAGACATCGTCTGATAGTAGTAGACTGGTACGCACCGTAGGGGAAGGTGGGGCAAAACGGAACACGGGGCAAAACGACAGTGGCGTAGCGAGGGGGCAAGAGGGAGCACGCGCCCGGGGGCGCACCACCTAGGGGCGTACCAAGAAGTTCTTTTTATACTCTTTTTTTGACGTATTCACACAGATTTTAAAAACTACTTCGTGGATTACTGTATTGTAATGTATGCTGTTCACAAAGGATTCAAATCACGCCTTACTTCCGACCACAAATCACGCACCAAAGGGGCGCACAAAACAGTGATTTTATACACTTCAGTTTCGACGTAATCTTTTAAACTTTAAAACAATCAATTTATTGCAATGCATCTGACACCACCTGTATATGCTTTTGGCAGAGAAGTGAAATCACTTTTTACATCCGATCACAAATCGCCCGTTTACTCTATAATGACATCACAAAGAGGTTTAAAACAGCGCGTACATAGTTATTCGACTTTGCAGCAATTGAACAGAAGGAAATAGAACTTCACTAGAAGGAAAGTAAAGAAGCGATAGGTATCTACAGTATTAGATTTTCATTATTTTAGCGTTAGATGGATGCTAAAGATTGTTGGTAAGTCGATTAAGATACGCGTATAGTCGTTCGCTGTAATACTGTGCTAAACCTACCCCACAGTGATCCTAAACTTTTTTAACCTATAGGCCGTTTCTGATAATACAGCGGACAAGTGCCGATCGAAACATTAACGAAACTGAACCTTTGCCTCAATGGCCTTTTCTGGGTGTTTTCTTTTGTAGTTTGTATTGTTTTGCTACCGTGATTGGTGTGTTGACTGTGATTTCCAATGCGGATATTTTGAATATTTGACAGCAATCACAGAATGAGAAAATAGGGAAAAATCTGGCAATTTAGGGGTTGCGAAGCGCAGCCCCGTTGCTGCTGCTGAGATAATTTAGTTACAAATGTGAAAGAATTGCAGTATCGTAGGATAAAATTGCAGCTGAGCGCTTGATTGCCCTATATGAAATGCAATTCCGTTTTCTGGATAGCCATTTTTTCAGATCGACGGTCAAACTTCTTATTGAGATTTTGAGCAAAAAAGCTTTGCAGTTTGATGTGGGCAGCTTTCCCTAGTGTGGGCCCCTAGCCGACCGTTGGGATGTTGTCATCTCCAAAAAAGAAAAGAAAGGTCTTCACCACAATTCTCGGCCCTTAAATGGAATCTTGGTCCCCTTGACGGCTTAGTGGTCTCCGAAAAAAAGGTCTTTACCCGAAATTCGGTGAACTCAAAAGGAAACCGTGGACCCTTGACGACTGTGTGACCTCTCCAAAAATAACAAAAAGCTCTTCAACCATAATTCGGGGCCTCCAAATGGAATCCGTGGCTCTTCGACAGCTAAGGGAGTCTCTCACTACACTACTTTGGGACCTCCACGATGGGCCCTTAAAATGCTCTTTCATGGACTCCTACACACCCATGGGCCCGGGGCAGATTGCCCCCTGTAATCCCAGCCCCCTTCTTTTAAGCCCTGGATGGGGGGGGTCTTGTAGTGTGTCTTTTGTATCCTTGACATTCAGTTGGGACGATCTATTCTACAGTATTAGAGCAAAAAATGTAATTTTGGCCAAAACTGCCAATTTCGTTCGGCATCTCTCTCCGCAAAGTCTTCTGATTGTACTCAAGGGATTGCGTGTGATAAGTTTTCAACGGCCCGCCTCTGGCTCAGAAAAATTGCCGCACCGTTAAATAAAATATCTCTAATTTCTAAAAACAAATAAGCGTTTTTAGAGTTTACATTGTTAGCGATTTAACTGGTAGGAAGATTATGCCAAAAAAAGAAAGTGGAGCTCAAGGTCGAAAACGGCGAGCCCAATTTGAAGCGTTTTTGAATGAATCTAGAAAATTTATGAAAAAAAATTTTTAAAGTAGTGGCTATGCAAAAAGACAATCGGCCGATATACGAAGACAAGACAAATCTGCTGGTACAGATAATCATAGAATTGTAAAACACAGGGGGCGCAAAATGTTTGTTTGCCCCGGGGCGCAGGATACCCTTGCTACGCCATTGCAATGACCATTAGTATTAATCAAAGATGTGCAGAATTATTCACAACGTTGCCGAAAGTTGTTTCCAAAACATCTTGGGTCAGGACCCCCATTGACACCTATCGGAAACCAGCTGACAGCAATCGTTTGCACAAAACCACCATATTTGTGGAGGTGAAGATTAAGCCTTCAAGAGTAGGCTTTGCCATTATGCGTTTTTCCTGTCCAAAACAAATAGCGACCTCATTCTGAAGTAGAACGTCATTATTGACACATTTATATTAAGCAATAACTTCACCAAAGAACCGGCTCTTAGCTCAGTTGCTTAGCGCACGCTCTCGGTGCGGAGGTCTGGGGTTCGATTCCCGGGCCGGTCAAATCGGCGCAGTGTCGCCAACGGCTCGCCACCGCTGCGACGTTTCTTCGGAGCAGTGCAGCCCAAGCGCCAAGCCGCGAAGATGGGCCCCACCACTCGCTACACGCTTGGGCGTAATACCGCGAGTATAATGAAGATTTGATACCTTTACCAACCAATACACAAACAACTACACTAGCAAAGGTATAGAAACAAAAAAAGAATTTAATCTTTATAACTCGTGTTTAATTCATTATGCAACTCTAGCCAACAGAATGTTATGTTTATTCTATACCGTAGCCTATATACGTACTTGTCAAATAAAAGCACAAACTCAGCGGTCCCAGCAGCGCCGATTATGTCCTGAGAAAGAGCTTTACCGACACTCCAGCTCAAAGTATCTCGTGTAAATGATACATTCATCTACAAAGCAAAACGAGGTACTTTAAGTAACTGCGTCAAAATACAGTAACTTAAAAGGCATTTGCCATTAACATTGAAGCGTATTGCAAAAATTCACCATATTGTAATCAGTGATGGGCACTCTATACTTTTCTGAACTAAAGCGATAACAATAATTTCAAAAAATCCCTTGGCGATACCGATAATCCATAAATCTCAATTTCTTAAAACGATATCGCTAATCGATAAATTATTATCGCCGATAAATTTTTCCGATAAATGTTGCAGTAAATTTTCAATGTGCTTGACAAAGTTTTTTGTTAGCCAAATTGCAAAAATGTTTTTCTAGATTTTTCAAGAAAGGTGAGCAGGTCACGGATTCTGCCGTGGCATTTAACAAACCAAAGAGAGATTTTTTTAAATTGCAACAAGACTTGATGGACATCGTGTATTTTTTCCACAGCGCTAACTTACTAACTTTGAAGTTAGAACACTGTGTGCTTTCATCGCAATAATTTACTGGCGATAACAAAACATATTGCAAAAGCGATAACGCTAATCGATGAATCAAAACCATTTTAAGCGATAACGATAATAAATAATCGCCGATAAATTATCTCAATAAATGCCCATCTCTGATCGCTGATCGTAATATCAAATCATGATAAACAGATATTAAAAGCAACAAATATATATCATATTGTCTTTACAAAGTATGAGTAAACATTTGTGAGTTACCAATACTGAACAGAAGCGTTGTAAACAGCATTACCTATGGTGGTTTACATTTGTCAGGTAAGAACTTTGTAGGAATTGCACCAAGAGTAAGCTTTACTCTAGAACCCATGTGAATAATCAATGTCGTTCTCAAAATGTAGGTCACAGAGAAACGTATTGAAATGAAAGACATAGTGCATGCACATTAAGAAAATTACTATTTAGTAGAATTTGAAATCAGTGCAGTAGTGCTCAATAGCTCTTGACTGAAAATCAAAGCAGGATTACTAATTTGGTTAATAGCACTACTCACACAATAACACAAGTCATAATAAACCTACGCCCTATCCCTGTAGCCCAGGGGTTCTTAAACGGGGGTAAATTTATCCCTGGGGGTAAATTTTACCTACTGAGGGGGTAAATTTTTTGAATTAAAGACTGAAGAAAACTTTTATTTTAGTATTGAAAAAGCAGTAGTAATACACTGGGGGTAAATTATACTTTTTTCGACAAGGGGTAAACGAAACAAAAAAGGTTAAGAACCTCTGCTGTAGCCTATACACCCACGATTCCCGCCTTGTGTGTTGCGCTTACAAATATGCAAATTAGCACAATAAATGAATGGATACCAAGAAAATGGATACCTGATATATCTAAATCACACTTCTAAGTGACATCCTTATGGCAACTTTATATTTGCCTACATATCTATTTTTATGCAGAAAATGTTTTATGTTATCTCGTTTGCTAGCATCCCTTATCAAGATAAATTTGTTAACTCTAAGCGATGATGCTTTTCATGCTGAGATCTGGCAAACTACAGTCGTTTAATGCAAAACAGTGATCGTTTCTCTTTGTTCTGTTTTCGGACATAAGCTGTTAGTACAGCCAGGTACGCAGCAGTAACCATGTTTGAATAACTGATCTGTGTGACTACACTACCATGAAACCTTTGAAAATTAAATATTAGGTGTTTTGGGCGATTATTAACTGCTATGTTTTTGGAACACCAGGACTGGTTTGATTTTGTACTACGACTGAGTTGTGTTCTTTGCAATTTTTTATTTATTCTCCACACTAACTATAGTTCTGCGCGAAAGCTGGCTAGCTATGGATACCACTTAGGAGTTTTTGGTATGACTCGACCGAGCATTGACCTCAGTCTCCCAGTTGCAAAGCGAACGCACGAACCACTAGGCCAAGCGAGCTTACCAAAGCAAGTATTCTTATAGGCTAAAATAGTTGGAACCCTTGTCGTAGGCAATACATAAGCAGAAATCACTAAACTTGCAAACGAACTACATGAACCTGCCACTGGACTAGCCTCCCTTATAAACATTAACGTCTGCTTCAGCAAAACTCGAATAAACTGAACTGGTTTGGATCAGCTAACCCGATAGCTACTCTGAAGCAGCTGTCGCAGCACTCAAATCATTCAAAAAAAAACTAGCTGAAATTTACAGCGGAAGGAGCAGTGTTGCCAACTTCGTAAGGCATGAATCCGCTAAATCATGCTTGAAATTCCGCTAAAGCATGGTTGAAATCCGCCAAAAAATCCGCTAAAAATTTACTGTACCTTCAGCAATGTTAGTCATGACTTTCGAAACGATTGGTTGCATGTAGGTCAAGAAGTTAGTGGTCTTGAACTTGTTTTGCACCATCGCCCTGTTTGGAAAATGTTGCACCAAATGGCCCCCCTGACAGCCTGAGAGCGTTCATGTAATTTTTTCACTAAATTCAGGTGAAGACCAAAATAATGGCTTTCTCGTCCGCAGAGCTCCATTTTTCCTCTAAATTCAAGTGCAGACCAGAAAAAAGGTCTTCACGTGTGCAAAGTTATTTTCGGAAGATCATTACATTATGTTGTTAGCAATTCTGAAATCGCACTCTGAGAAGTAAAATGGCCCTCCAATTTCAACAATTGTTAGAATCACCCTTTTGAAGCCCGAAATCGCTCCCGATGAAGAACCATGGTCTAGATCAGGGGTTTTTAAACTGGGGTCCACGGGCCCCTTAGGGGTCCGTGGAAAAGTTTTATGGGGTCCGTGAAGACAAATAGAAATATTCTATACAACAGTGCTTTTCAATAAAATGTTTTAGGTCATAAAAATAAAATATCATAAAAATGGGTCATGGCTCCAAAAAAGTTGAGAACCTCTGTCCAAGAGTGTACCAAAGTTTTTAAAGGGTGTACCACTATACACGAGTGTCCACAGAGACAATTTAAGCTGATTGTATGTGCTGTGGTGCATTGACACTGCTCACCCCACTATGACATAACAATTGTCTGCTGGACTTGTATGAAAAGTTTGAGCTGGCAGTTTTTATTGTTTAGTAAGCTTGTCAAGTACTGTATGATAGAGGTAGTTAAAAAGTGTTTTTTATAAATTTATTTAAAGAAAATATATTTAAATAAAAATATATTTAAAGAAATAGTGTACACGTGATACCTAACAATATTTTTATTTTCTTAGAATTTTAAGGTTTTGCATAATTTATCTCAGAAACTAACTATCTCATATTAAAAAATGTCAAAAAAAAAGAAAGTACAGTGATGAATATATTTCCTTTGGTTTCGCTTTCATGACTGAACGTGATGGAACACAAAAGCCTCAATGTTTTCTGTGTGGAAAGGTTCTTGCCGATGGAAGTATGAAGCCTTTAAAGTTAAAAGATCATCTGAAGTCATTCCATCCCAATAATTTATCGGACAAAATTGATCAATTACGCATTAAGAAAGCTCGATTTGAGAAAGCTGCAACTTTATCGAAGTTAGGATTTATCACAACGCAAAAACCTTTTCTCGAAGCATCATATAAGGTTGTGTACCGTATTGCCAAGCAAAAAAATCACACACAATTGGGGAAACCTTAATAAAACCGTGTGTTCTGGAAATGGTTGAAATAGTATGTGGCCAAAAAGAAAGAAAGGCACTCGAATCAGTGCCTTTGTCAAATGACACCATTCAGTCCAAAATTACTGACATTTCTGCCTATATTTTAAAACAAGTAATGGAAGAATTGAAAACCACACCCTTTCCATTCAGTATGCAGCTAGACGAAAGTTCAGATATTTCCAATTGCTGTCAACTGCTAGTTTTTGTTCGTTATGTTCATGCTGATATCATTAAAGAAGAGTTTTTATTTTGTGAATCACTTCCACAATATGCAAAAGCCACTGACGTATTAGAAATGCTTAAAAATTTCTTGTCTAATCAAAATTTTGAATGGAAAGAAAAAATTGGAAGTTTGCGCACAGATGGAGCACCTGCAATGCTTGGTAAAACATCTGGGTTTGCTACTTTGGTGAAAAAAGAAGCTCCTCAAGTCAGCGTTACTCATTGCTGTTTACATCGCTATGCATTAGCATCGAAGACTCTCCCTGAAAATTTGAGACAAGCTTTGTCTGATAGTGTGAAAATTGTTAACTTAATCAGAGCTCGTGCCTTAAGTCATCGAATATTTAAGAAGTTATGCCAAGAAATGGGAGCAGAACATAAAGTTCTTCTTTTTCACATAGAAGTTCGCTGGCTGTCAAAGGGGCAAGTTTTGAAGCGCTTGTTTGAACTTCAAAAAGAAGTTTCTGTTTTTCTAAAAAGCAAAAATCTTGAATACTCAAATCAGTTTGATAATGGAGAGTTCCTTCTCAGTTTAGCTTACTTGGCAGACATTTTTTCTCATTTGAACGAGATTAATATATCCATTCAAGGCTTTGGCGTTACAGTGATGGAAGCTTCTGAAAAAATTAAAGGTTTTCATGACAAGCTGTATCTGTATAAAAGAAGATTAGATACTGAAAACTATTCCAACTTCTCGATGTTGGAAGAAATGTTGCTCGACAATGAAACTGGAATCTGCCAACCTCTCCCCATTTCTCTGCGCATAGACATGTGTAGACATTTGGAAGCATTGCAAAATTCTTTCAAAAGTTATTGCTTAACCACAGAAGATCTTAAAAAGAAATCTTGGATCCTTAATCCTTTCCTCGCTGAACTAGGGTCCATCAGTGATGACGACCTTGCTAAGGATGAGCTCATTGAATTGAAGACAATGGAATCGGTCAGAATGTCCTTTAATTCAAAAAGTATTGGCGATTTTTGGATTTCATTGGGGCAAGCATATCCTCTTTTGGTAAAGAATGCCATGGCTGCTATTATACCTTTCGCTACAACATATCTATGTGAGTCAGGACTTTCTTCCTTGGTTGTTATCAAAACCAAAAGTCGAAACAGGTTGAATGCAAAAGATGAGATGCGCGTTGCCCAGTCAAAAACGAAGCCACAATTTGATGTACTTATTGAAGACAAACAGAAGCATCCTTCACATTAAAAGAAAATTGGCGTGATAAATTGATTGAAGATTTTTGCCTTTCTATTCGTAAAACGTAATAAAACATCAATTTTCTTCACATATGCACTCTATTTCATAACGTTGTGTCCACTTTTTTGAAGTAGCAAAAGTTACTTACACTAGTCAAAAAAGGGGGTCCACGCAAACAAACAACTGATTTGAGGGTACGTGTTAAAAAAAGTTTAAGAACCCCTGGTCTAGATGGAAGCATTAGGGCATTAAGACAGTCTCTACAGAGACTCTGTAGAGAGTGTGTGTAAGATAAAGTTAGCACAACAAGGCTATAGCTTAGTAAACTACGACTTACTGGTATACCGGTATTTCTAAAACATTCATCGATTTAGTTATACGTAGAAGCACATTAAGTTCATAAGTCTTTAATGTAAAAAATGTGATGAGGTAACTAGCCTAATAACTAGCTGACAACTAATTGCTATAGTCTATTATGCCCGCTACAACACAACAAAAAATGTTAAAAGCTACTTGCTAATCTCGCAAATGCAAACAGAGCACCGATCCAGTACCGTGTTCACTATACTGGGCAAGTTGCAGATCCAACTTCCAATGCCACAGCATCGAATTAACTACTGAATTGCAAGAAGCAACTTTTTTAATCACTAAGTGGCTTTGAAGAGGATCGAGTCGTTTTATATCAAAATCCGTACCAAGGACTCATGGACTTTGGTTAATATTTCATTGTAAATGTTTTTTAAAAATCCGCGAATTTGAAAAAAATCCACCAACACTTGCATAGAAATCCGCTAAAAAATCCGCTGTCCGCCAAATGCAAAAATTTTCCGCTAAACAGAAGCAAAATCCGCCAAACCTAGCGGATTTTCTGATAAATTGGCAACACTGGGAAGGAGTTGAGAGGCTGTTTACTGATGCGGAACGACCTAATGAAACTAAATCGAGCAAGTTTGTAAATATATTCGTAATCAAAAATGGTAAGTGTAAGAAAAGTTTATCAAATACGAAATCTTTTAAAGTTAACCATGTACACCAAGTTTTACATAAAACCAAGCAGCCATTGTAGCTCAATAAATAGTTCACGCGGATTGATATTGGTTTTTCGCGGAGCATTACTAAAGAGTCTCCATAATGAGAAGTCACTGCTTATAGTATTTACATTGTCTTTGACAAAGCATCAGTATTCGAGTATCCGGCAGTTTATGGTGCAATACCTTCATCCGATCTTTCGGTTAAACAGTAACGTTGACTATATCAAGCTTATAGTAAAATCAAGTGACTTTTATGAACTATACGAGCGTGTGCATCTGTGTCAGCGTAAAACATGAACTTTGTCAGAGGTGTGGTTAAGATGTATAAAAGTCTAACAAAGCAATACAGCGAATGTTTTCTAGGAAAAAATTCAAAGCTTTAAAATTGATTTGGAACTTGAACATGATTCATCAAAGTTTGTGAAGCAATGAGTAGTTTTACAATTTATAACCGAGGGCTGCTGGTGAATGTTTTGTTAATTACAGTACGTTTTTGATAGGTAAACAAGCTGTTCTTTTCACAGTAATTGTGATCGGTCACTGTTCATTCCCGCATTGGTTTGGCCCATGGCTTCCTGCTGTTTTTCGGGATACTGAGCACATGGATTCGGCACAACCTGTGGTGTAGACTGAACAGGGTTTTGGGCTGTAGGTTGAAATGAGACGTTCTGGTATACAGGTACGACTCCAGGTTGATATCCTTGCACAAAGAAATCAGGCTGGTTCACTGGTGTTCCTGTCAAACAATAACAGTTTATCAACAATGGTACGAGCAGAGGAACAGAGTTTATAGTTACCGCATTATTGCATTATATATTGTTGTTTTAATGAATCTTGGTGTTAGAACAGCATAGCTGTCATATCCTGAACTGCATCGGTAAGTCATTAGAACCAGGATTGTTTAAAGAAAACCTTAAAATGCGCGAAGTAACCTTGTAGGGACCCTCAATAAAACTAGAAAGCAAAGTAACAAAACATAGTTTTTCTCCGCAGTTTTTCTGATTCTAAGGGCCCAATTTCTATTTTTAGTGACCTAAGTTTGGTTCCTAAAACCCCGTTATAATGGTGATTAACTATATTAACGCTAGGATTAAGTGACCAAAAACTTACCTTGAACGGCGATTGTATGTTGAGTATAAACTTGTCCTGGCATCCCAAACTTTTGCGGTCCAGCCTAGTAATTTTAGAATCGTTGAAAAACTTTTAAAATATATGCTGTGTTCTCTGATTTAGCGTTTTTGCAGAAGTAGTGAAGAGTTTTTTAGATATTAAGAGTTGAGAGCATAAAACAGACAAGGACAGTAAGACGGTAATAAGTCTACGCCAAATTAGGCACTAAACCGCGATAAATGTTACAAGTAACATAACTTCCAGTAATTGTGTAGCAGAGAAATTATGTGGTTTGCAATTAAGTACACTGTAACGGTCAATGCTGTTGCTCCAAGTAACTACAGCTTTAAGAGCCGCGTATAATCCACCTGCACTTATATCAAAGCGGAAGTTTATTTTGCGCTCAATGATTCCGAAAATGTTTCGTAAACTTTGCTATTTGTTTATGCTTTGCTGTATTCTGTAAGCCCTGTCGCAGTATTTATATAATCCATTAGGCTTCGATCTATCTTTAGATTTCGTGATGTTGGGTGAAAGATTCGCAATGGCTGGCTTACTCATCCTCCACAATCCTGCGAATGAGATAGCAGCAGACCAAATACTGCATTTGTTCGCGGGAGAACAAAGGTCGAATACAAATCAAACGATAGTAATTATTTTTAAGCTTTAGATGTGATTTTATCACAACTTACCTGACTGCAGCAGCTGATTAAAGCTCCACTGTAACATGCACTGATAATACAAAGAATCAACGCTGCAAATGCACCTAAGGCCAACAATGCATTTACAACTAATCCTCCAATCTGAAATGATGCAAGTTACAAAAGATTATGATTACCGTACTAGAAAATTTTAATGCTGCAGCGTATTATACTGCAAGTATCAAAAGAGTAAGCAGAAAATTAATACTTTTAAATGCTATTTGACCGTTTTTAGCAAAAACAAACATTATCGGATATTTTTGACTGTGCAAGGTGCAGCTATCGGTTTAATTAGTCTCAAGATAAAGATTTAACATTAAACGCTAGCTGATGATGTGCTGTTGCACGTAGATATAACACAGACTGCACTGACATATTGCGATTTGGTAAAATCTCAAATACAGTAAGTACCAGTGTTCCCTCTAGAGTGAGAAATTTGAGAAAAATGCGAAGTTTTTGGGCAAATTTTACTGATTTTGAACCAAAAATTAATATTATAAAATGCAAAACTAAAAAACTTAATCAAAAAAGTTAGATATTTTAATGCAAGACTGTAGCTTGCGTCTTGGAAAAGCAAATTTAATGCAAAAAAATTGTAAAAGGGGTCCTCAAAGTAGTGAAATTTTTGGGCAAAAATTTCAATAAATTTATCATTTGGGCAAATTCGCATTAGTCAAAATTTTAGAGGGAACACTGGTAAGTACAGAATGAAAATGAATAGAAGCAGTAACTTTACTACCTGAACCCCAATATTATGTTTTTGCAGCCTGCTTTGACTAGCGCGCATCAAGCACTTTTGGGCGAAAAACTTCAAGTGCCGCGTAAATGTCGTTGTCTTAATTAAGGTGTAAATGAAGTGAATTACGTACAAATGGGTCAAATACAATAAACAAATGAATTACTTGATACTTACAGAAAATGAAAACACTGCATAAAGCACGCTCAAAGCTGTTAATACCGCAGCAAAAACAGCTGCAACAATACTGAATGCAAAATGGCAAGTTACCTGCAACAGAATAAAGTCATTTCAAGACGAAAAGACAAAACAACTCTTTGGCAAAAGTTTGGGATTAGGCATTACACCATGGATATTAAAAACGAAAAGTTATTAGACAGTCACTTAGAGCGAGCTTGCTGCTAGCAAATGAATATGAAGCAGGCACGTAATTTTACGATTTTGTCCTGCCAGAGCAAACATGGAAGTAGTCTCTGACCTAAAGGAAAAGTAGTATTACAAGAAAAATTTGGAATTTGTTGTCTTCTCCAGTGCAGACACGCCTAAATGCGGAAATTGGTCTCAAAAAGAATGTTATTACAGAAAAGATTTTGTTTGCTAAAGCAGCAAAATTGAAATTGCACAGTTTGAACGTGCTGTTTTGATGCTAAGGCAGCCGTGTTAGTTTCATTTATTTTAAATCATATCTTAAAAGAAAATGGCATTACGCTCAACTACGGAAGCCCATTAGTGCAAAACACAAAAATAAGTTAAAACCCGGTCGACAAAACTTTTTCGCGATCGACAAATCTTTTTCGCGGTCGACAAATATTTTTCGGAATGCACGAATCTTTTTCACGATCGACAAAACTTTTTCGTAGTCGACAAATATTTTTCGCGACGCACAAATCTTTTTCACGATCGACAAAACTTTTTCGCAGTCGACAAATCTTTTTCGCAATGCACAAAACTTTTTCACGATCGACAAAACTTTTTCGCAATCGACAAATCTTTTTCGAAATCGACAAATCTTTTTCGCGATGCACAAATATTTTTCGCAATGCACAAAACTTTTTCACGATCGACAAATTTCTTTCGCAGTCGACAAATCTTTTTCACGATGCACAAAACATTTTCGCGATCGACAAAACTTTGAACCGATCAACAAATATTTTTCGCAATGCACAAAACTTTTTCGCAGTCGACAAAACATTTTCGCAATCGACAAATCTTTTTCACACTGCACAAAACTTTTTCACGATCGACAAAACTTTTTCGCAATCGACAAAACTTTTTCGCAATGCACAAAACTTTTTCACGATCGACAAAACTTTAAACCGATCGACAAATATTTTTCGCAATGCACAAATATTTTTCACAATGCACAAGTCTGTCTTTTTCGCGATTGACAAAACTTTAAGCCAATCGGCAAAAATTTTTACTAATTGACTAAACTCAATGTCAGTGCACAAAACTTTTACTGTAAGTGATGCGCAAAAGTCAATGTAGATATCAACAAGAAAAAAGATCCCAACTTTGGCTTTTTGTCAGGCTACAGCTACTGGGAACTAATGTGAATTTCGCCAGTTTAGCTCGACACCTCTAAACGCTTGCACAGTGCAGCACACGTATAATCTGTAGTGCGAGCGATCGAGAATGCGAAATAATTCCGTAGGCCTACCTTATTATTTTAGCTTGGCCAACAGCTGCAGTTAGGTTACACCATATTTCTCTACTTTCATGGCTTTGAAAGTTGACATACATAATTTCCCAAGGCCAATGTTCATTTTGCACGGACCAAAAACCGGAGGACAATTCATCTTTTTCCTTCCACGATCACTAGGCCTATCTGTTTGAATGATCACGCTAAAATTATGATTACACTATTTCCCTGATGGCCCATTAGCTTATGCCCTCCATAGTTGGGTACGGGACAGGGTAATAACTAATAAGTTAACTAAGTATAAACGATTACAAACATCCTTGCAATTTCAGAATCTGAAATAACAGAAGACAAAAAAGCAAGTAAACTATGCTAGCAAACATGGGCTTCCCATTTTGATGCTTCAGCGCGCTGCGTGGCCCTTTTTTTGAATAAAGGCTTACTCACTTTGTTTCTAAAGATAAAAAATTTTGTTTTCCAAAAACAAACGTTTATGACAAATGCCTTGACGACATGTGAGCAATCATCATTTAATATCGTTTTCTTTGAAAACTTTTTGTTTTGAAACAAAACTTTGTTTTCAAAACAAAAACGAAACAAAACAAATTGTTTCCGAAACAAAATTTTGTTTCCAAAACAAAAACGAAACCTGACAAAGTGTTTCCGAAACAAAATTTTGTTTCAACAACAAACTGTGACAATCTTCAGCCTCGTTTGGGCAATCATAATTCAATATCACTTTTTTTTTTTTGAAAAAAATTTGTTTCCAAAACAAATTTTGTCTCAAAGACGAACTATGACAAAATTTTTTTGCTTTGTTATGGCAATCATTATTTAATATAATTTAACTTTTTTTTTGAAAATATTTTGTTTCCAAAACAACTTCAAAGCAAAACCAATTGTTTCCAAAACAAAGTTGGCAAAACTATGCAGAAAAGCCTCTGTTTTTAAAAAGTAAGCTGTTGATTGGTAGGCTGGACCTCCTCCCCCCGTCTTGGCATAGGCCCTGTGTTTTGTGCATGTCAGTTTTGTGTAGGTTTACTAAGGACAAAAAATTAGCATCGACGGCTTACAGTTGTGTATCGTAACTACAGAGCCTCTAAACCTCCCACCCCCCCCTTAGCGCCGGCCCTGCGCAACTATATGGCGAAAATTATGCAATATGAATTATCAAATATCTAATAAAATTTCTGTTTTGTGAAAGATATTGGCAACACCATTATTTATGACCTTTAGTTAACTTCCGTACTAACCTATGATAACCGATAATTGAAAGACTTTCGCTAGTAAAACTTAGCTCCATGCTGCCATCTTCCGGATGACAACAATCAAAGCCTTCGAAACAAAACTTATCCATTTATTCAGAATGCTAGAAACACAATGTTTCGTTTCGGTGCGTGTACATGGTTGTTTTCAAATTATATTGAACAGAAAATTAAACGGTGATTGAGAGAGACAGCAAAGTGAATAATACAATTATAAATTGTCGTAAAAGCATAGGCCTCTCTTCTCCTGTGTTTGTACTCACCAGTCGCAACAACCACTGCACGTGTTGCATAACTGTTGTCATGCTCATGAAGAGCAGCTTTTTCAAATCTTTGTGCTTCAAAATAAGATTTGTGTAAACGTGTGGTTATGCTGTTTTTGTTACATAAGGCATAATTCTTTTTGTATTTCAATCTCGTAAACTACTCCTTCGCAGACTTGAACTTTAGCAATGGAAGTTAATAAGCTCGGAACCGGAAGAAATTGAAACTAAGCCAAAAACTTTTAAAATCAATGTAACAGCTTGCGATCTAATAAAGCGTTGACAAGACTCAAGCTTTATTTATTTGTTGCTCCTATATCGCGATTACAATACAGCAACAGAGTAACTACGAAGGGATCGTGAGGTCATCGAGTCGAGTAGCCCCACAGGTTTACGACTTGAACATTGAAGATTGTTTAAGGTGAACATTAACTCAGCAAGTCAAAAATTTGCAACGTGAAGAGAAAAGCATTCATACGTCAGCAAAGAAGTAGCCTGGTTTACTAGAGTTCAATGCAAAAACAATTACCCAATACCTGCATGCCTTAAGTCAGGGGTGGGCAAAATTTTAGCACGAAAAGCCGCACTGGAAAAAATGGTAAAGCCGAGGGCCGCTCCGCTTGGAAAAGCAAAGCAAAAAAAAGGTCATCACCTGGAGCGAATCCAGAAAGTTTTGGTGGGGGGATGTAATTTTGAATTAGGTTGAATGTTAACTACATACAAAAACGTTGAGACGTTTAGACTCGGAAACGAGCGTAAATAAGCCTTTTGATAATGTTTCATGTAAGGGGCGTATTTAGAAATTTTTTCAGGAAGGGAGCATCAAATTTCGTCTCTTTTTCAATTTTATCATGTATAAATCATACGATGTCAGAGTATTTTGTCCTTGTATAATGCAGGGATGGCAAACCACTGACCAGCGGGTCACTAAGTGACGGCTTGTAGTTTGGAAAATTTTACGAAAAAACGGTAACGAAAATAACGTAGTAAAAAAAAGCCTATTTTTCCATAGTGGGGCATTGAAGACGGGAAGCTGGATATTTCTGAGGTGAAGATCTTTTTTTTGCTCTTTGCACAGATTTCGGCAAAACTTGCGTTCAAGCCCCTCGTTAATATTATTACATCCGTGACCAACGTTTTTTCTTTTTTCGGTCTGCGACCTTAAATTTGACCCACCACTTAAAAAGGTTCGCCATCCCTGGTATAATACATAATATAATCAGACAGGGGTGGGCAACTTTTTTAGTCAGCGGGCCATATGTGGGAAGACGAAGTCCTTCGCGGGCCGGATTATTAGATGGATCGAGTTCAATATTTTCAACAACCACTATTGTCAGGGTCGCTGTGATTGGAAGAGAAAAAAAAAGGTCTACACACTTCTCAGTGGTCCTGTGTTTCTACCGAAAACATCCGTGAAGCAGTGGCGTAGGGAAAAACTTCAAAAGGGGGGCCATAATTTCCCCTATTTTTTGATCGTCTTTTTATTCAGCAGAACTACTTTAAAGCTGATTGAGAAACAAGAAAAGCTCTAGGAGAGCCGAGGGCATGCTTCCCCCTGAAAAATTTGAAAATTTGCATGCTGTAATGGCTATTTTAGCGCTTTTTAAATAATTTTCACGCAAATTTTGTTTAAATTATTTGACCCTAATTCTGAGTGCTTCGCCGAATATGTTGCATTTTGTTTGCACATTTTCGATTATGCCTGCCTAAGGCGCATTTGCTATCGAAAAATATTCGAAACTATGGAAAAGATGTATACATCAAAAACATGTTTGAAAATGACTGATGGGAGGATGCATACTTCTCATCCTCGACCCCTGGATCCGCCCCTGGCCATAAGCTACAGAAACTATCAAAAGAGTCTGGCATATTTCAGTCACTTGACGCCATTAATTTTGTTCTTATTTTGTTCCTCCGGCAGCTTGAAGCTTCGACCCCAGGCCCCCGACACAACCCCCCCATTGCGAAATCCTGTCAACTTTCAAAGCCATGAAATTAGGAAACTATAGTGTAAATGGTGTAACCGAAAAACTGCAGTTGTTGGCCTAGCTAAAATAATAAGGTAGGCCTACGGAATTATTTCGCATTCTCGATCGCTCGCACTACAGATTATACGTGTGCTGCACTGTGCAAGCGTTTAGAGGTGTCGAGCTAAACTGGCGAAATTCACATTAGTTCCTAGTAGCTGTAGCCTGACAAAAAGCCAAAGTTGTGAGCTTTTTTCTTGTTGATATCTACATTGAGTTTTGTGCATCACTTACAGTAAAAGTTTTGTGCACTGACATTGAGTTTAGTCAATTAGTAAAAAGTTTTGTTGACCGCGAAAAAGTTTTGTTGATTGCCAAAAAGATTTGCGCATCGAAAAAGAGACTTGTCGATCGTGAAAAAGATTTGTGCATCGCGAAAAAGATTTGTCGACTGCGAAAAAGTTTTGTCGATTGTGAAAAAGTTTTATCGATCGGTTTAGAGTTTTATCGATTGCGAAAAAGTTTTATCGATCGCGAAAAAGTTTTGTGCACTGCGAAAATGATTTGTCGACTGCGAAAAAGTTTTGTCAATTGCCAAAAGGATTAGTGCATCGCGAAAAAGATTTGTCGACTGCGAAAAAGTTTTGTCGATTGCCAAAAAGATTTGTGCATTGCAAAAATGTTTTGTCGATCGTGAAAAAGTTTTGTGCATTGCGAAAAATATTTGTTGATTGCGAAAAAGATTTGTGCATCGCGAAAATGTTTTGTGCATCGCGAAAAAGATTTGTCGACTGCGAAAAAGATTTGTCGATCGTGAAAAAGTTTTGTGCATCGCGAAAAAGATTTGTCGATTGCGAAAAATATTTGTCGACAACGAAAAAGTTTTGTCGATCGTGAAAAAGATTTGTGCATTGCGAAAAAATTTTGTCGATTGCGAAAAAGATTTGTGCATCGCGAAAAATATTTGTCGATCGTGAAAAAGTTTTGTGCATTGCGAAAAAGATTTGTCGATCGCGAAAAAGTTATGTCGATCGGGTTTTAACTTATTTTTGTGTTTTGCACTTATGAGCTTCCGTACAACATTGCATTGTGTCGCGTGCACAATAGCACACTGAACAATGTAACCTAGTCCCATTGAGATACAGCAAGTATGAATAACAATTAGTTGCGATAAAAGTAGTTTCTTGCTTTGGGCGACTGCTGCATGTTGTGTCCGGTTCACGAGTTTAAATATGTTGCTTGCTTCAGCATCTCAACTGTTTTTGCGAGTAACTTCACCAGATGCATCTATGCGTAAGGCTAGTAGGCACACCTTGATTGGGTTAATTAAGTGAAGTGGGTGGACTTTAGGTCATGTTTGCTTAAGTTTTCCCAAAAGCAAAAGTGAGCAAAGCAATTCCTGCCGTGCTGGTAGAACATGATCAGGTAGTTCCCTTTTGACAATACTGCAACGATCATCATTATAGCGTGCATCATAAGACGTGTTGATGTAGCTTAGGGACTATTCAATTTACCAATCACCTCTCTGATTCCTCTAGACTTTAGTTTTAAAGGAAAAATTCTCAAGGTTGAAATTTTATATTTCACTTGACTAGAAAAAAAAAAGCAATTTCACGCTACCAAGTCTGAACGCTGCACGCACTTCCCGACTGATGTGGCCCATGCGTTCTGCCATGTAATTGCGTATTCGGATTTCGGAAGCTGTTTTTTGGGGGGTCATTTGTCGGTCATTGACCAAAATTTTTGGCAATGACCGAAGTATTTTAGGCCTGCTCCATCACAATGACCAAAAAAATCTTGAATTTTTGAAGAAATGTTACAGACGCAGGCTGCATAGTTGCCGTATGCAAGGCGGAGCGCTTACCTTTTTTTTGATGTTTGTGTTTGTATTTTACTTTTGTGAGTTTTTTTTTTTTCTTTCCGCCAATAAATTACTAATGAATGAAGATCACTACATGAGGCCTAGATACTTGACCGAAATATTATCGAGTTGACCGAAAAAAAAAAAAAAAACTGAACAAATTTATCTAAAATCGGTCAAAAAACAAAACAAAACTTGAAATTTTGAAGAAACGCAGCAGACGAAGGTTGCATAGTTGCTGTACACAAAGTGGGGACCTTTTTTTGGAAATCATTACATGAGGTCTAGAAATTTGACCGAAACATTACCGAGTTGACCGAAAAAATTTGGGCAAATTTAGCTAAAATCGATCAAATGACCAAAACAATATTTTGAAAAAAAAAAACAGTTCGGGAGTTATGAGACCTTGCTCGCTAGGAATGTCATCAGGGCAGTTTTAGGCGGAATGAGCGCCCACCGATAAAATACAGGTATTAGCAACGCTAAGTTTTAAGCCTGGAGTGTAAAATTGCATGCTTTCGAGTTTGTCATTTGCTCCCATTTTTGAAGTCACCAGCGATGCAATAACCTATCTGTTATCCACTTTTTGCACGAATTTTATAAATTTAAATGTTGTAAAATAATGTAATGCAGTTAAGTGTTTACAGTAAACGATTATGCTCATATGTGTGTGTGATAATACCATTTAGCCTTTGTATTTACGTATCGAACCCATGTAAAATTGTTCTGAATAGCTGGTCAATTCTCAATCCAAGCTGCAGCTCAAACGGCTGTTGCAATCGGGGGCGCTCTCACTCCCAATATATTTCAAAGGGGAAGTTCTAAAAATAAACTCGATCCCGCACTCAGCAGCATCCAGAAAATTTTGGCCGGGGGTGGGAATGAAATTTTAAGACATTATACCCAAAAAAGACATAAAAAGCTCTTTGAAAAATGTTTTCATTTCTGCGACGCATTCAGAAATTTTTCAGAAGAAGGGCACCAAATTTTGCCATATGTTCAAGCGTGTGTTTTCCGGAAGAATTATTTTGACGCATATTGGGAATAAAAAGGGCTCTCGAAGGGTCCGAGACATACTGCCCCGGAAAAGTTTTAAAAATTTACATACAGTAGTGGCCATTTTAGCACCTTTTGCGCAATTTTTAAGCAAATTTTATTTTGGCCCTAAAGTTGAGTGTTTTTCCAAATATGATGCATTTTGTTCGTACATTTTCGATTGTGTATTTCTACACCAGCACTGTCAGCAAGTTGGAAAAAAATGTACCGGTACGTTCCTTAGTTTCCCTAGTAGACTATCACAGGCAAACAAAAATTTTTTCAAAACTTTTCATACAGTATTGATACATACAACATGATAGGCTACCAGAGGTACCGATACATACAAACGATAGGGTATCGTCTAGTATCAGTCCCCAGGTTCGGTTAGGCAGGTTAGGGTTAGGCTAGGTTAACTGGTTAGGTTTGGTTAGGATTAGGTTCAGTTAGGAGGGTTGTAACTGAACCGAACCCTAACCAAATTTAACCCTAACCGAACCTGGGAGCTGATAAAGATACAAGATGCTGATAAAGATCCAGTTAGCAGTCAAGCAGTTCAAAGACGGACGTGTTTTTTCGCAGCGTGTGATTGGTAAAAAACTGGTAGCAGTTGGTGCGTGCTAAGAATTATGCAGCAATGGCGACAAGTTTAGATCAAAAAATTGAATGTCTTTAAAAAGCGATGGATGGTATTTCTTCTAGGCTTGATAAAATTGATTTGAAATTCGATAAACTAGAAAACCCAATTAATTACCTTGAACATAAAGTTGAGCAACGTTATGAAGAGTATTAAATTTGTCTTTGATACTAAATATTTGGGAGTTTATCTCAATCAACGTGCCGAAGATGATCAAGACATTTTGAGACAAGTTCGATATCTATATTGTGCAGCTAATACTGCTTGATCGAAATATTTCATAGGTGCTCAAATGACATAAAAACCTCAGTATTTCGAACTTACTGCATGCCGATGTGTTGCGCGCACCTTTGGTGCAACTATTATCAGTCTAGTTACAACAAGAACCGAGTGGCTTATAACAATGCTTTTCGTGTGTTACACGGTATACCCAGATGTGTGAGTGCTAGATTGCATCAAATTAATGCAAATGTCACTCACAACCTTTGATGCTCATATTCGTAAAAGTCTTTTTCGTTTTTATCGGCGGGTGGAGCTGTCCAACAATTCGATAATCATTGCTATTGCTAAGTCTGATGTTCTGTTCAAATCTAAATTTCATAATAACTTCAAGGCAAAACTGTATAGTGATGTTAGTTGAAGTATTATTATTTTATTTTGTATTTTGTTTTTGTGTGTGTTTTGTGTTATGTATGTGGGCCGTGTCGATGCGCTTGGGTTAAATAAATTAAAAAAAAAATAAAATCTTTGGCTTAACTGTAAGAATTAAGGAACTTGAAAACTACAAAGCCGATACTGAAAAAGCAGCATTGATGCAGGAAAGTTATAATAAGCGACTTAACATACTAATACATGGAATAGAGAAAGACGAAGATAGCGTTTGGGAAAGCCACCAAAAACCCTAGAAAAATTTGACGAATTTTTGAAAAATGCGCTTGAAATGGACCATGAGAACATTGAGGTAGCTGACATCCACCGCTTTTCTCAAACACCACAAAGCAGGAAAGGAGTCTGGGTCAATCGCCCAATTATAGTAAAATTATCTCATGCCATGGATAAAAAACATTTTTTTTTCGATCTGAAAAGACTAAAATCATTTAACACAATGAGAAGAACCGCCAGTAAATCGACCATATTTGTTACTGAACATTTGCCGAAGGTTTTCCTACAATAAAAGAAGTTGGTGATACGTAGTTCAAGATTGCCAAAAAAAAAAAAACAAACAAAAAACCTCCTGGTGTGCTGAAGATGGTGAATACGTTCTCTATGTCGATAATGAAAAGGTAGTTCATAAGCCTAGTATATCGAACCCCTCTATTCATTAAGCTATAGGCCTATGCCGTGTAACTCGTATCTATGCCGTTAGCCTATACTTTACCCTTCTTTCTTTATCTTGGTAAATGAATACAATTATATAGCCCCAACCGAATAGGCCTCCCCAAAGTCACTTAACTATTATTAATTTGAGTTCTTGATCTTGCATGGTACTTATGACCTATAACTGTTTTCTCATGTCAACTTGTTCAAGGTGTAATATTCAGTTTGGTTTTATTTTCAATTACAGTAACTTTGCATAACGCCGCTTAGTATAAAACTCTTGGATATTAAAACTGTCACTCTATCTTGTTTAACAAATGCATGTAAAATTTGCCATACCTCCCAATCGGTTCACCGCCTCTTTGTGTAAATGTAATTCTCTCCTAGCTTTTAGCTATGATTCATTTAATCGTAAAATTGTATGAGTTAAACATGGGTAAATTATGTATTTAATCGTGAAATTGTTTGAGTAAATTGTGCATTGTTGATCGTAAAGTATTGTAAGAGTTAATCATGCATACGAAAGCTATCGTCGTTCTTATGCAGAACTTTTTGCTAAACGATAGCAGATAAGGCCATTTGGAGAATCGAGCTTTGCAATCACCAACCCAACAATCGTTGCTGCGATAGCGAGTCATTTTTTCATCTGCATTCTGTAAGCAAACACGTCACCGCTGCTACACTGTGACCTTTTAATTCACTGCGTGAACTCCTACGTGTGTTTTTGTTGCAGCAAGTAACACGTCATTTCTTGTTCCCAACTGCTTTACGTATTGTAAGGCGCCTGATTTATTATGCGACAGTGACTTGTCGAGATCCACGCGCATGAGTCAAGCAGCCCAACCCAGTGATGACCCTACAGAGTTGTGCGACCGCGTTTTCGATTCTTCAACAAGCGATATAATGAAATGTGAATATATTGACATCTTTGACAATAAAAATTCTATTATGAATGAAATTGACTCCTAGATACTCCAGCACCTTAACATCAAAACCTTAAACAAATACTTAACGACTTGCATAACCTCATTGCGTCCTTACCCTTTAAATCGGATGTTATATGTCTATCTGAATCTCGAATCGATGAACCCTTTGAAAATATCGAAATAGATGGATATGACTTTGTTCATGTCAAACCTAAAACTAAAGGGCAAGCAGGCGGGGTAACTGTTTGCATCAATGTTTGAATCGAATTCAGAAAAATCGATTGCTTCAATCTCTGTGGTTCTGAATCCTTATGGTTAAAACTTCAGCTTCAAGAGCAAACCAAATCGGTTATTATTGGTACTATCTCCAGACATCCAAGCGAAAATATTAATAAATTTGTGGAGGATTTTTCTGACTGCCCGAATAAACTAACAGAAAGTAACAACACCTTTTACATTCTAGGAGATATTAATATCAACACTCAAAATAAATCCTTCGCTAAAAAATATTTGAATGTAATTACCAGCAATGGAGCGGTATCCGTCATCACTGAACCCACTCGGGTGACCGCTAAAACGGCAACTGTAATTGACCACATCATTACTAATGATTCCAACCATAAAATTATCCCAAGTGTCAAGTATGGCTCTATAACTGATCATTTTCTTATTGCATGCAAAGTAACTCAACTCAATCTATTTAGTCGAAAAATGAATACCTTTTTTTATCGCGATAAAAGGAAATTTTGCAGTAAAACGTATTACGAAGAAATGTATAGCAAACTGGCGAACATAGTGCTATCCAACTTCCCTTTCCAACATGATAAATTCAATGACGTCTTTGAAATGTTTGTTACGGCAATCTCTGATACAATAGAAAAACATACACCACTAACGCGTAGAAGCAGTAAGCAGGCAAGGCTTACAAAGAAGCCTTGGATTACAAAAGGCATTTTTACTTCAGTCAAAAGAAAGAATTTAATGTTTCGCAGCCATTTCATAAATGGTAACGTAAATGAAAAAAACTTTTTCCGAAAATATACAAACATTCTCACTAAACTTAAGGCCTCGTCAAAGAAAATTTACTTTCGTTCGAAAATCAACAAAAACAGGAGTAACGCACGCAAAACCTGGGATATTATTCGCTCAGTGTTGCCAAACAAGTTGAACCGCGAGCCTCCCTCCTCCCTAAAAATAAATAACGTGACTTCGAGAGAACCTTCTGTTATCGCCAACGAATTTAATGAGTTTTTTTAGTGCGAAAAAACTCATTAAATTCGTTGGCGATAACAGAAGGTTCTCTAGAAATCACGTTATTTATTTTTAGGGAGGAGGGAGGCTCGCGGTTCAACTTGTTTGGCAACACTGAGCGAATAATATCCCAGGCCAACTCTAGCAGGTAAAATTAAAGAAATAACGAACTGCAGCGCTAAGCACTTTTTCGACAAACCACTGTCTGACTCTATATTTCTCGAACCCCCGAAGCTCACTGAAGTCTTTGATGAGATCAAGTTTCAGTCATGATAACATCTCCGTTTTTTTCCTTAAAGCTGCTCGGCACAAAATTACCCCCTTTTTGAAAATCTTTATTGATTTCGTATTCAGTGAGGGTATTTTTTCTAATAGCTGTAAAATTGCCAGAATTGCCCCAATTCATAAAAACGGCGCAAAAGATGAAACTAACAATTACCGTCCCATATCTATTTTGACATGTTTCTCCAAAATTATTGAAAAACTTATCTACAGGCTACTAATTCATTTCTTTCAAAAACATCATATACCGGTACTTAACCCCAACCAATTCGGTTTCCAAAGCAAAACTTCGACGGCACATGCTATGCTCGATGTTGTTACTACCTTATATGACTCTATTAATCGTAATCAGTACTCGAGACTCGTTTTGATAGACCTAAAAGCCTTCGATACCGTTTCTCATACCACTCTTCTAAAAAAATTACATAATTACGGCATTCGTGGAGTAGCGCAAAAAATGTTAGTTTCTTATCTTGAATGCAGAAAGCAATTCGTCGCCCTTAACCAAACACGATCTAAACTGATGAATATGGAGTACGGTGTACCCCAGGGTTCTACTTTAGGTCCCTTGTTTTTTCTTATTATATCAGTGACCTTAACAACGCATTGCAAAGTAAACCTATCTTATTTGCAGATGATACCTGTTGGCTAGTTACGGAAGATAACTCACAAACCCCGAGAAATACAATTACTGATGAATTGAACCGACTAAGCATCTGGTGCTCTGCCAGCAAATTAAAAATTAACTTGTCCAAAACTTGCGTTCTTTTTACTCCGCCAAAACTAACCATGAATTCCAACTTTTCACCCTTTCTTCTTTCGAGTAATGATAATCCCATTAATATAGTTAGTAGTACAAAATATTTGGGTGTTTTCATTGACAACAAATTGAACTTTAAAGAGCACATTCTTACACTTGAAAAGAAAGTAGCTCGCTCCATGAGCATCCTTAGTGAAGTTAGATATAATTTTCCCCTCAAAACCCTGCTGCGACTACATCATGCTCTTATAAATTCGCTATTAACTTATGGCTTTGTGGTTTGGGGTTCAACTTATCCCACTTGCCTTGGTAAATTAAAAACCCTGCAAAATAAGGCAATGCGAATCATATCCGGTAGTCACTTTCGCGACGAAGCCAATCCTATATATTCAAGAAACTTGAAGTGCTGCAAATTCATGATTTATATACTTATGAAACCGCTAAATTTGTTTACTCTTGCTTCTATAACCTAGCACCAATACCATTCATAGACTTCTTTACACAAATTGATGAGGTTTCCCAAAGAGCAACTAGACAGTCAGTTGAAAAATTCAGTCTATATAGCCTACTCCTCGCTATCCCACAAATAGACTGCAGAGAAGCACAAAGTATCCAGGAGTTAAAATATGGAATTCCATTCCGAAGGACATCAAGTCACTCAAATTTCAGCTGTTCAAATCTCGTTATAAAACTTTCCTCTTATCCAAGTACGATCAATAATTATCATATTAATTCGTTGTATTAGGATCGGGATACCAGGCTGTGGCGTTTTTTCCTGCTATTGGTATGCCGACTCGTTTCTTGTCGGGAATGCGGTCGCTCGCTTTAACTTGGACATTCAACCAGATGTGATGATTAAGTTTTTTAAAGTTGCTCTAATTGACACTGGGTAGTTGTTTGACGTGATGACCGCAAGGTCCATTTGCAACTACCCTGTCGCATTTCGTTCATTTTTTCCTTTGTATCGCGTGCATTTTATCATTACGTATCGTGTTGGTCACCGAGCGACTAAAATAAATATGTTCTGTTTTAATGTTCCCCCTAACTATATACCGATACTAACCAGTATCGGTAATTTGCCATAGGCATACTTTCTTCAAAACATGATAACCTATAACATGTCTAAAATAGATTACTAAACAGAAACTTCTCTAGGTTGAACTAAAGACGTTGTCCACAGCCCAGCAACGTTTACCTACATACAATACTGCTATACCTGCTATCTTAATTGACGCTTTTCTGTTTCAGTTTCTGTTTCAATTCAGTTTCAATTCAGTTTCTCAATTGACGCACGTAATTTGTCGCAAAAATAGAACTCGGCTCTACTCGAAAACGCACGAAAATTGACGGAGCGTTTTGTCGTGCGTTTGCAAAAAAAAAAAACGCGTTGACGGATACTGTGTATATCAAAAAACGCTGCGTCAGAGGCATTGCGTCATAACGCGTAAAAACGCGCAAAAACGAATACTGTGTAAATCGACCTTTATTGTTATCGAAAAGATTCGAAACTATAGAAAAACTGTTTTCAACAAAAACATGTTTGAAAATGGCTGGTGGGGGGATGCATTCTCCACATCCCCCTGGATCTGCTCCTGCCGGCACCAATAACAAGTCTCTCACCACTCCACCAACCAGCCGGCTTGGCTGCAGTATGATGTGAGGTAAATTCTGTCACAGCTGCTTTGAAATAACGGCACGTTCTGGACTTTCATAGTTTGGGCACTTTACTTTAAAAACATGAGTTCGGTTTTAAAAAGGGGACTTCGACCCCTTAAAACCCCCCTGGGTACGCCACTGGTTGCAATAAATGCGATTCTGCCTGATTACATTTCAACTTTTTATTTTGTGCTTTGATTTGTGTTATTTATGTAAAAAAATTTTTGCATTTGTTACCTAAATAAACTACCTGCCTATCTTACGTGATTTGACACAACTCTGATTTGCCAGCACCGAAGAATTGCCGTCATTCGATTAAGTTATGTGAGAAGCATGTGGACTTTGTAGAGCGTATAGGGTTTGTTCAGTACTGAGCTGTTAAGTTTACTGCTTGCTTAAAGGTAAAGGTACGGGACAGCGGGTGCTGAGCACACATTGTGTAGGCCATTCTCCATTGGCGGCCCCTTACAAATATCAATCATGAATGATTGAACGTAGTTAGAGAACACATACAAGACGAACAGCACACATACCCTTCGCACTTCCGGCTGTGCCAAGCAACTGGCGTGAAGCTGCGAATATTAGTTTCAAAGTCTTTAATATGGCCCCAGCGGCAATAAAACCCCAGTCTTCCGCCTACCGAGCGGACGCTCTTACCGATACACCAAGCGCCGGTTCCACTGCTCGCTTAATTCTGTTTATCGCAGTTAAGTGATTGGTATTTCGTTTCAGATTTTAGAGCAATATTGTTTTAAGTAAAATAAAGCCCACGTTAAGCTGCCTGTTTATGGCTTATATGGAGCAGCTATTTCAGAGTGACAATAATACAAAACAACTTGCCATGCATCGTGACGAGTTCATTTTTGCACTTGGAACACCCAAAGGTCCAGCAACCAAAACCTGAAAAAATTCAATTACGAAAATGGCTAAATAATGTTTTACTTACACCAACAAATTTAGTTTAACACTTCAGATGGCTGAGTCGTTATTAGAGCGTCCCTGAAGCTGTAGACTTGGATTCGATTCCGAATCGGGACAAACCAACCACTTTAAAATTGGTATTCACAGCTTCTTTGCTTGACTCTCAACAATAAAGAGGCACTTTGGAGAACAAACCGGCAAGTTTACTTGTGCCGTCGGGAAAGACACTTAACGGGATTCCACCATCGTAGAGTAATAGACAGCAGCTAGCTGACCGGCTACTCCTAATCTAGCTCGCTTAAAGCATTGATCGCTTTCGCGTGATAGGAGGATAAATATGCAACTAAATACAAATACAAAATCTTACCCAAGCACCACACCATATTCCTTGTCCAAAAGAGAATGAAATGAAAATCGTAACGATTCCCAAAAGAACGAAAATCGTTCCCAGTACGATTTCTGATATCTAATTAACAAAAATATTTAATAGGGGGAAGCTATGGCCTTTTTCTTGGGATCGGTATAACGTGTTTGGAATGGTCTTCGTCGCGGCTGAAGTGTTAAATAATTTATATGTTAATTGCCGTCTCTTTTATCGCAATGTTCACCTGTCCGCTGTCCAGTGGGTGTGTGGCCAGTTAAAGTGAGCGAAAGCGAATCGCCCTCGGGCTTTCTGCATCATAACCAGTTTTTTGATGTCACAACGGAAAAAATGGTGATGACATCACAAATAAAGTTGTGATCCAGAAAGCCCGTGGGCTTGAAGTTCACTTAAACTGGGCATGTGGACTGGGTAGTCTGGTTCATTTTGCGGATTACAACCGCATTCTTCTCACTCGATTTCAGTTTCCAATATTGCGTTGTTCAGCAGCTTCGTAGCAATTGTTTGATATTTTACAAAGGAAAGTTGTAAGCGACTGAAAAAATGTTTAGATAGAATCCTTATATAAGCATACGGTATGCAATATCATCGCAGCTAATTCAATGAGGTATACAAGCTATAGCTTCCAAAATGTACATAATAGACTATAAATAAGCATTGTGTGAGTCATAGCCTGTTAGTAACATCGATCGATCTGCCGACGCGCAGGTGTAAGTATAGTTGAAAATACGTGATCAAAGCTAAGTTATGCCTACGCAGTTTTTATCTTTGCTTGTAACACGTAACACGTCTATGAAGCGGAAATATGCGCAGCAAACCGTAAATGTACTTTCTTGCACGGGGGTATTAAATAGTTCCATTAAAACGATAGTTTTTCAATTTGCGAAGATAGTTTCTTTTTGTGAACAAAAATTTTTCTTATTTCAGAATTGCTTGATTAAAGAATTCTTGATTAAAGAATTGATTAAACAATATCTTTATTGTTGTAGCAAATCTGCAAAGCTGACAAATTTTGCACCAGTGAATTTCAAATGTGAAAAGGTTTGCTTGCGTAGTAGTTCATATACGATTTGTGTTTTTAAATCTGAAAATCTTTCGACTTTGCAAAGTGTCAAGGCACCGGAATGTATTTCATGTAGATTTGTCAAAATATGACATCACCATACCGCAAGCGAAAATATGACACAATTTCTCAGTTCTCACGTATTTACAGCTGCTCCTATTGACGTAAAATAGCAGTTGCAGTTACTTACAGCTATATCATTTATGATTCTTTTGTAGTTCAAATGGTTTGGGTTTTGCGCAAATGGTTGTTGAACTGATGCAACCATTATTGGTTGGGGCTGCATGTTGGCCGCAGGAGCCGCAGTCATTTGCTGTTGAGGTTGGGCTTCCATAACAATAAACAACTTCTTAAAATTCCCAGAAACACAATCGGCCAAAATATTTCTGAAAATGCTTTATGAAGATTACTTTGTACGTTCACTAAGTATCTATTTAAGTAATATATCAGGCATGGGCAACATATGGCCCGCGGGCCGGATCCGGCCCGCGAGACCATTTTATGCGGCCCGCCGGCGCTTACCGAAATACAAACTTCTATCGCAAATCAAGCCGAAGACCTTATATTTTGTTATAGGACATCTGAGGACAAGTATACCTTTTTTGCTCTTCACCGCGTCGCATTTAGCGTATTTAGGGGGGAGAGAGGGGCTTTGTGCCATGCCAAGTATGCCACAATCTTTTAATGGTTTTTGTAGCTTATGGCCACGGGCGGATCCAGAGGTCGAGGATGAGGAGTATGCATCCTCCCATCAGTCATTTTCAAAAAATTTTTTGATGTATACAATTTTTCTATATTTTTTTGAACCTCTTTGATCACAATTACGCCTTAGGCAGGCATAATGAAACATGTGCGAACTAAATGCATCATATTTGGCGAAGCACTCAGAATTGGGGCCAAAAAATTTAAACAAAACTTGCGTGAAAATTATTTAAAAAGCACTAAAATAGCCTTTACAGCATGCAAATTTTCAAAATTATTCCGGGGGAGCACTCCCCCGGACCCCCTAGAACCTTTCTCGTTTCTCAATCAGCTTTAAAGTAGTTCTGCCGAATAAAATACGATCAAAAAATTGTGGAAATTATGGCCCCCCTTTTAAAATTTCTCGCTACGCCACTGCTTCACCGATATTTAGTTAGTTAGTTGCATATTTATCCTATCACGAGAAAGCGATCAAAGCGCTATACGAGCTCGCTTAGGAGTTGCCGGCCATCTGTCTACCACACCAAGATGGGGGAATCCCGCTAAGTGCCTTTCCCAACAGCACAACAAGTAAACTTGCCGGCTTGTTTTCCACACTGTACCTTTAATGCTGAGCGTCGAGCAGAGAAGCTGTGAATACCAATGTTAAAGTCATTGGTGTGACCCGACTCGGAATTAAACCCGAGTCTACAGCTCAAGAGACAGACGCTCCATACCACTCGGCCATTTTTGGTAGAAAACACCACATCTGAGGACGTGTAGACCTTTTTTTTGTTCTTCCAATCACAGCGACCCTGACAATGGTAGTTGTTGAAGATATTGAACTCAGTCCATCAAATAATCCTGCCCGGTAAGGACTTCGTCTTCCCCCATATGGCCCGCCGACTAAAGAAGTTGCCCACCCCTGTAATATATCCAAGCAGACAATCAAATTTTCATCATTACAGTAAACTACTTGTGAATGAGAATTTGCTACCAGTAAGTTGTTACAGCGAATGTCCTTAATGATATTTTTACTGTAGTCTACAGCAATTTGGTTTGAATTGCTCCTTTGAATTACAATGTTTTGTGTAGCGTAGAAACTAAAGTTATTCGATGGACTATCTATATATTTTACTTTGCTGAGTTATTTCTGTAATCTCGGTTTTTAGCCAGCCGTTACCAGTAATTCTAACAACCACTTTTGCCATCGCTACAGCTGCAACAAATTATTAGCTAGCACTAGCAGTTGCACTCACAATAACTTTCGTAACGCTACGCTGAAATCGTTATCGATACGCATGGTGTGCTTTGCTTATATACATCGGTTTCAGTAAAGCTAGGGCTCCACCAATGAGAATTTAAAATTCTCACTCGCGGTATTTATTTGGGCGGTGCTAATATATTTTTGCTTAAATTAACATTTGTGGGGCCGACTGGATGACGAACGAGGCTTGGTTGGCTCCACCAGTGTGAATTTTGAATTGTCACTGAATTAATGCAAAAATGGGGTAACTGTTTTTCTTCTTCCTTTACTGTTAGCAATGATGTAAGACAGGGTGGAATTTTAAGCCCTTACTTATATGGGGTGTATGTTGATGAAATGTCTTCTGATTTGAACAGAATTGAAATGGGTTGCTACATCGGTAATCATAAGATCAATCACTTAATATTTGCTGATGATCTTTGTTGTTTCGCTCCTAGCATTCAGGGCCTCATTCATGCCAGCAAACTAGTGCGCATCTGTGAAAAATATGCTCTGGGTCATGTCATAAATTTTAATCCTGGTAAAACTGTAGGCATGTACTTTCCTTTTCCGTTTTTAAAGTTAAATATTCAACCTACTGTCAGTAGCGGTGGTAGCAGTATTAAATTTGTCTCTGATACTAAATATTTGGGAGTTTATCTCAATCAACGTGCCAAAGATGATCAAGACATTTTGAGACAAGTTCGATATCTATATTGTGCAGCTAATACTGCTAGATCGAAATTTCATAGGTGCTCAAATGACATAAAAACCTCAGTATTTCGAACTTACTGCATGCCGATGTATTGCGCGCACCTTTGGTGCAACTATTATCAGTCTAGTTACAACAAGATCCGAGTGGCTTATAACAATGCTTTTCGTGTGTTACACGGTATACCCAGACGTGTGAGTGCTAGATTGCATCAAATTAATGCAAATGTCACTCACAACCTTTGATGCTCATATTCGTAAAAGTCTTTTTCGTTTTTATCGACGGGTGGAGCCATCCTACAATTCGATAATCATTGCTATTGCTAAGTCTGATGTTCTGTTCAAATCTAAATTTCATGAAAGCTTCAAGGCAAAACTGTACAGTGATGTTAGTTGAAGTATTATTATTTTGTTTTGTATTTTTTTTGTGTGTGTTTTGCGTTACGTATATGGGCCGTGTCGATGCGCCTGGGTTAAATAAATAATAATAATAAAAATAATAAACTAAGTTTTTAGCAATGAAATCCATCGTCAAAAACGGAGTAGAAACTCGTAATACAGTAAATAAAATAATGCCTCGGTAATTTTCGTAATTGGCTTTTCAGCATCATACATTCAGCTGTCATCATCAGCAGTGCATGCTAAGCTGTACAAAACTTTTTTTTAATTACTTATTTGCATATTTATCCTCTTATCACGAGGCAGCGACGAAGCGCTATACGAGCTTGCTTAGGAGTTGCCAGCCATCCGTCTATCACAGTCTTAAATGGGGGAATCCCGTTAAGTGCCTTTCTCAACGACACAATAAGCGAACATGCCGGCTTGCTCCACAATATCCGTTTAATGCAGAACGTCAAGCAGGGAAGCTGTGAATACCAATTTTAACGATATTGGTTCAACCCTCGGAATCGAACCCCGAGTCTACCGTTTCAAAAGTAGACGCTCTATTCACTTGGCCATTTGATCGGCTAAAAAAGACTGTAAAAAATTGTACAGTAAGCAACAACAGATAACAACATAGATACAGCAGTCATCATCAGCAGTATATAGGCCCATTTACTTGCACTTTAGTACTATACCTAGCATACATTGCTGATGATGACAGCTGAATCTACGTTGTCAAAACGTCCAGTTATGATAATTAATGTGGCTTTACTTTTCCTTGGAAGTCAAAATTATACTTAATTTTTTACGGAATATCTTTCTTAGTAAAACCTCCCATTTACAATAGAAAGGGCTTAAAGTTTCTTTTTTTGCTTTTATATGATCTTCAGTACCGTAGATAGATAATAGATAGATAGATAGATAGATAGATAGATAGATAGATAGATAGGTAGATGGATGGATGGATGGATGGATGGATGGATGGATGGATGGATGGATGGATGGATAGATAGATAGATAGATAAATAGATAGATAGATTTATTATTTAGCCATATTTACGGAAAACAAAGAGCAAACACACACAACATGTGAAAAAAAAAGCAAATAGGCAAGGAAGCATCGACTAACCAGACGGTTTTCGGGTCAAGATGCTTCCTGTCGATACAATATTGCAGTTGTTGTTGAAAAGTGCGGAGAATTAACACGAAAATTTGATAGTTGTACACTTTAACAAATAAATACAAAGCAAGCTGACATGTGAGAAAAAAAAAAGTATACAGGGCTCAAATTCTTAATCAAGAGGTATTAACAAAATATAGGACAAAATGAGCAAACAAACAAGCAATAAGAAAAGTTACGATTGCTTTTGATTAAATTAAAATGTCAAAGAGAATAATTTAGAGTAGACAAATTTATTTTGCTGGCTACACATCCAAAAGGAATTAATCAATATCTATTAAGTAGTTGTTTTTTGAAATTTTTTTGAAAGAGACCGACTGCATGCTTTTCAGTTCATAATCAATTTCGTTGAAAAGTTTAGGTCCTCTGAATGAGAGAAGGTTTAACGCAATTGACTTATTGACCCTAGGTCGAAAATATCCGGATTTCGTAGATTGTCTTGTGTTATATTCATGGGTAGAAGCGAGTTTGGTAAATTTGTTTTCGATTATTTTTGGAAGGTTTTTGTTGTATACTTTATACATAAATTTTGCCAGTTCCAATTCATATATCATCGAGTTTTAAGAAGTTGAGGTTTTTGTATAATGACAGAAGACGATGCAAAATCAAACATTGAAAGCGCATTAAACATGGTAAGAAAAGTATATTTTTTTTTATCGAACTGGCAGATCCACATTTGAGAATTATTACGGATTTATTGCAAAAGCATTTTGACATAGGAGACAAAAACACGGTTTGTTCGATTTATTCAGAAATGGTAAAAAAATGCATAGAATATTTTTAACATTGAACAAATTCAGGCGGTCTTGCTTCTCATAAAAATGCTTGATTCCATTGCAAACCATGACGAAGAAAAAGCTACAACAACTCATGTATCAGGCATAGATGAAAGAAAAGCAGGTTAGTAAATCAAATCTTCATTGTACTCGTCGTATTACCCCGAAGCGTGTAACGAGTGGCGGGGCCCATCTACGGGGCTTAGCGCCTGGGCAACACAGCTGCGAAGAAACGTCGCAGCGGTGGCGAGCCGTTGGCGACACTGTGTCGATTTGAACGGCCCGGTAATCAAATCCCAGACTAGGGATGTGCCGCGTCGAGTCCGAGTACTCGGCCGAGTATTAAGGCATTACTCGGACTCGCCCGAGTATTAATTGATACTGTATAGTATTAATTGATACTCGGCCGAGTATTAAAGCATTATTATGTTAACCTTTTTTTTGCACTGTATTCGAATGTTAGTCGAAATTAGGACTTCTACGGACGTGATGACCTTTTTTTTGCTCTTCACCTGATTTTGAGTTCATATATCTTGACGTCGTAGATACTCGGCCGAGTAATGTCGAGAATATTCGTTACTCGGCGAGTCCGAGTAATTTTCCTTGAGACACATCCCTACCCCAGACCTCCCGCACCGATAACGTGTGCTTAGCAACTGAGCTAACAGGCCGGTCATATTTAATATGCTTTCAATGACCGACAGGTTAGTACAACTTTTTTTATTCTAACATCTTGTATTGTAACATATACAACATCAAGCGACTATGAATAAAACAGAAGCAGTTACAACAAAAGACATAGTATGAAAACATTAAATCGTCAAACTGCGAACATTTCAAACAGTGAAGGCAAGCAAATTATTTTCTTTTTACTTCACATAAATGATTGAACACATTCTTGGGTATGCTTTGCGTAAAGCAAAAACAAAATTTCTTAATTAGCGAAATATACTGGATGCAATGATGTGAGACAACCCAAAAGGAGAATTCTCGTCAGTCATGCAAAAAGAAAACGCGAAGCTTACTCATCCACAAGAAGATCTTCATAACATCTTTTGCCATATTTACTATTTGTTCAACAAAGAATGAGGCAAAACGTTAAAACACATTGACAAATTTGACATCACTAACATTTTAAGCGAAATTCATGGTGACCTTAGATACAACTGCTACATCGCCAAATTCAGCGACGAACATTCCTGCGATCCAGAACACGTGTCAGTTGTCCTTGAATATATGGCTGTGCTGTTTGTAAAAATGATAGCTTGCCCAGCATTTTCACAAGCAAGTCCAAACATACAATGCTAACCGTTCGAAAGCATTACGGGCACAGCTAAAGCAAAATTGAAAAGCAGTGTTCGAGCACGTTGGACATTGCATATGCAGGAAGCCTAAGCAGCACAATCACAGGGTTTACTTTTTCCTCTTCAGCGGTTCATTGCATACATTCGTCCTAGCGTTTGAGTGGTGTTTCCTCCGCGCACTTTTTTTAACACCTTTCTCTGCAAAATTATGGTGATGCTGCTTTGCTCTTGATTTACATCTGGATTACTGTTGCAGCGTATCGCAGATCTCTTCGAAAAAAAAAAGTAGTTTCATAAGAATAAGCAGACAATGACAGCAGAAGCGTAGCGTAGAGGGGGCAGTGGGGTACATATGTCCCCGGGCGCCAAGGTACATGGGCGCCGAAATGGGGCGTGCAAACATTTCACAACAAGGGTAAAAAGCCGGTCACAAGCAAGATTGCACCGGCGGCAGACATCGTCTGATAGTAGTAGACTGGTACGCACCGTAGGGGAAGGTGGGGCAAAACGGGACACGGGGCAAAACGACAGTGGCGTAGCGAGGGGGCAAGAGGGAGCACGCGCCCGGGGGCGCACCATCTAGGGGCGTACCAAGAAGTTCTTTTTATACTCTTTTTTTGACGTATTCACACAGATTTTAAAAACTACTTCGTGGATTACTGTATTGTAATGTATGCTGTTCGCAAAGGATTCAAATCACGCCTTACTTCCGACCACAAATCACGCACCAAAGGGGCGCACAAAACAGTGATTTTATACACTTCAGTTTCGACGTAATCTTTTAAACTTTAAAACAATCAATTTATTGCAATGCATCTGCCACCACCTGTATATGCTTTTGGCAGAGAAGTGAAATCACTCTTTACACCCGATCACAAATCGCCCGTTTACTCTGTTATGACATCACAAAGAGGTTTAAAACTGCGCGTACATAGTTATTCGACTTTGCAGCAATTGAACAGAAGGAAATAGAACTTATTTTAGCGTTAGATGGATGCTAAAGATTGTTGGTAAGTCGATTAAGATACGCGTATAGTCGTTCGCTGTAATACTGTGCTAAACCTATACCCCACAGTGATCCTAAACTTTTTTAACCTATAGGCCGTTTCTGATAATACAGCGGACAAGTGCCGATCGAAACATTAACGAAACTGAACCTTTGCTTCAATGGCCTTTTCTGGGTGTTTTCTTCTGTAGTTTGTATTGTTTTGCTACCGTGATTGGTGTGTTGACTGTGATTTCCAATGCGGATATTTTGAATATTTGACAGCAATCACAGAATGAGAAAATAGGGAAAAATCTGGCAATTTAGGGGTTGCGAAGCGCAGCACCGTTGCTGCTGCTGAGATAATTTAGTTACAAATGTGAAAGAATTGCAGTATCGTAGGATAAAATTGCAGCTGAGCGCTTGATTGCCCTATATGAAATGCAATTCCGTTTTCTGGATAGCCATTTTTTCAGATCGACGGTCAAACTTCTTGTTGAGATTTTGAGCAAAAAAGCTTTGCAGTTTGATGTAGGCAGCTTTCCCCAGTGTGGGCCCCTAGCCGACCGTTGGGATGTTGTCATCTCCAAAAAAGAAAAGAAAGGTCTTCACCCACAATTCTCGGCCCTTAAATGGAATCTTGGTCCCCTTGACGGCTTAGTGGTCTCCGAAAAAAAAGGTTTTTACTCGAAATTCGGTGAACTCAAATGAAAACCGTGGACCCTTGACGAATATGTGACCTCTCCAAAAATAACAAAAAGCTCTTCAACCATAATTCGGGGCCTCCAAATGGAATCCGTGGCTCTTCGACAGCTAAGGGAACCTCTCACCACTTTGGGACCTCTACGATGGGCCTTCAAAATGCTCTTTCATGGACTCCTACACACCCATGGGCCCGAGGCAGATTGCCCCCTGTAATCCCCAGCCCCTTTCTTTTAAGCCCTGGATGGGGGGGTCCTGTAGTGTGTCTTTTGTATCCTTGACATTCAGTTGGGACGATCTATTCTACAGTATTAGAGCAAAAAATGTAAATTTGGCCAAAACTGCCAATTTCGTTTAGCATCTCTCTCCGCAAAGTCTTCTGATTGTACTCAAGGGATTGCGTGTGATAAGTTTTCAACGGCCCGCCTCTGGCTCAGAAAAATTGCCGCACCGTTAAATAAAATATCTCTAATTTCTAAAAACAAATAAGCGTTTTTAGAGTTTACATTGTTAGCGATTTAACTGGTAGGAAGATTATGCCAAAAAAAGAGAGTGGAGCTCAGGGTCGAAAACGGCGAGCCCAATTTGACGCGTTTTTAAATGAATCTAGAAAATTTATGAAAAAAAATTTTAAAAGTAGTGGCCATGCAAAAAGACAATCGGCCGATATACGAAGACAAGACAAATCTGCTGGTACAGATAATCATAGAATTGTAAAACACAGGGGGCGCAAAATGTTTGTTTGTCCCGGGGCGCAGGATACCCTTGCTACGCCATTGCAATGACCATTAGTATTAATCAAAGATGTGCAGAATTATTCACAACGTTGCCGAAAGTTGCTTCCAAAACATCTTGGGTCAGGACCCCCATTGACACCTATCGGAAACCAGCTGACAGCAATCGTTTGCGCAAAACCACCATATTTGTGGAGGTGAAAATTAAGCCTTCAAGAGTAGGCTTTGCCATTATGCGTTTTTCCTGTCCAAAACAAATAGCGACCTCATTCTGAAGTAGAACGTCATTATTGACACATTTATATTAAGCAATAACTTCACCAAAGAACCGGCTCTTAGCTCAGTTGCTTAGCGCACGCTCTCGGTGCGGAAGTCTGGGGTTCGATTCCCGGGCCGGTCAAATCGGCACAGTGTCGCCAACGGCTCGCCACCGCTGCGACGTTTCTTCGGAGCAGTGCAGCCCAAGCGCCAAGCCGCGAAGATGGGCCCCGCCACTCGCTACACGCTTGGGCGTAATACCGCGAGTATAATAAAGATTTGATACCTTTACCAACCAATACACAAACAACTACACTAGCAAAGGTATAGAAACAAAAAAAGAATTTAAATTTTATAACTCGTGTTTAATCCATCATGCAACTCTAGCCAACAGAATGTTATGTTTATTCTATACCGTAGCCTATATACGTACTTGTCAAATAAAAGCACAAACTCAGCGGTCCCAGCAGCGCCGATTATGTCCTGAGAAAGAGCTTTACCGACACTCCAGCTCAAAGTATCTCGTGTAAATGATACATTCATCTACAAAGCAAAACGAGGTACTTTAAGTAACTGCGTCAAAATACAGTAACTTAAAAGGCATTTGCCATTAACATTGATGCGTATTGCAAAAATTCACCATATTGTAATCAGTGATGGGCACTCTATACTTTTCTGAACTAAAGCGATAATAATAATTTCAAAAATAATCCATAAATCTCAATTTCTTAAAACAATATCGCTAATCGATAAATTATTATCGCCGATAAATTTTTCCGATAAATGTTGCAGTAAATTTTCAATGTGCTTGACAAAGTTTTTTGTAAGCCAAATTGCAAAAATGTTTTTCTAGATTGTTCAAGAAAGGTGAGCAGTTCACGGACTCTGCCGTGGCATTTAACAAACCAAAGAGAGATTTTTTTAAATTGCAACAAGACTTGATGGACATCGTGTATTTTTTCCACAGCGCTAACTTACTAACTTTGAAGTTAGAACACTGTGTGCTTTCATCGCAAAAATTTACTGGCGATAACAAAACATATTGCAAAAGCGATAACGGTAATCGATGAATCAAAACCATTTTGAGCGATAACGATAATAAATAATCGCCGATAAATTATCTCAATAAATGCCCATCTCTGATTGTAATATCAGATCATGATAAACAGATATTAAAAGCAACAAATATATATCATATTGTCTTTACAAAGTATGAGTAAATATTTGTGAGTTACCAATACTGAACAGAAGCGTTGTAAACAGCATTACCTATGGTGGTTTACATTTGTCAGGTAAGAACTTTGTAGGAATTGCACCAAGAGCAGGCTTTACTCTAGAACCCATGTGAATAATCATGTCGTTCTCAAAATGTAGGTCACAGAGAAACGTATTGAAATGAAAGACATAGTGCATGCACATTAAGAAAATTACTATTTAGTAGAATTTGAAATCAGTGCAGTAGTGCTCAATAACTCTTGACTGAAAATCAAAGCAGGATTATTAATTTGGTTAATAGCACTACACACACAATAACACAAGTCATAATAAACCTACGCCCTATCCCTGTAGCCCAGGGGTTCTTAAACGGGGGTAAATTTATCCCTGGGGGTAAATTTTACCTACTGAGGGGGTAAATATTTTGAATTAAAGACTGAAGAAAACTTTTGTTTTAGTATTGAAAAAGCAGTAGTATTACACTGGGGGTGAATTATACTTTTTTCGACAAGGGGTAAACGAAACAAAAAAGGTTAAGAACCCCTGCTGTAGCCTATACACCCACGATTCCCGCCTTGTGTGTTGCGCTTACAAATATGCAAATTAGCACAATAAATGGATGAATACCGAGGAAATGGATACCTGATATATCTAAATCACACTTCTAAGTGACATCCTTATGGCAACTTTATATTTGCCTACACATCTATTTTTATGCAGAAAAGGTTTTATGTTATCTCGTTTGCTAGCATCCCTTATCAAGACAAATTTGTTAACTCTAAGCGATGATGCTTTTCATGCTGAGATCTGGCAAGCTCCGGTCGTTTAATGCAAACCAGTGATCGTTTCTTTTTGTTCTGTTTTCGGACATAAGCTGTAAGTACAGCCAGATACACAGTAGTAACCCTGTTTGAATAACTGATCTGTGTGACTACACTACCATGAAACCTTTGAAAATTAAATATTAGGTGTTTTGGGCGATTATTAACTGCTATGTTTTTGGAACACCAGGACTGGTTTGATTTTGTACTACGACTGAGTTGTGTTCTTTGCAATTTTTTATTTATTCTCCACACTAACTATAGTTCTGCGCGAAAGCTGGCTAGCTATGGATACCACTTAGGAGTTTTTGGTATGACTCGACCGAGCATTGACCTCAGTCTCCCAGTTGCAAAGCGAACGCACGAACCACTAGGCCAAGCGAGCTTACCAAAGCAAGTATTTTTATAGGCTAAAATAGTTGGAACCCTTGTCGTAGGCAAAACATAAGCAGAAATCACTAAACTTGCAAACGAACTACATGAACCTGCCACTGGACTAGCCTCCCTTATAAATATTAACGTCTGCTTTAACAAAACTCAAATAAACTGAACTGGTTTGGATCAGCTAACCCGATAGCTACTCAGAAGCAGCTGTCGCAGCACTCAAATCATTGAAAAAAACTAGCTGAAATTTACAGCGGAAGAAGCAGTGTTGCCAACTTCGCAAGGCAAGAATCCGCTAAATCATGCTTGAAATTCCGCTAAAGCATGGTTGAAATCCGCCAAAAAATCCGCTAAAAAGTTTACTGTACCTTCAGCAATGTTAGTCATGACTTTCGAAACGATTGGTTGCATGTAGGTCAATAAGTTAGTGGTCTTGAACTTGTTTTGCACCATCGCCCCTTTTGGAAAATGTTCCACCAAATGGCCCCCGTGACAGCCTGAGAGCGTTCATGTAATTTTTCCACTAAATTCAGGTGAAGACCAAAAAAAAAATGGCTTTCTCGTCCGCAGAGCTCCATTTTTCCTCTAAATTCAAGTGCAGACCAGAAAAAAGGTCTTCAAGTCCGCAGAGTTTCTTTCGGAAGATCATTACATTATGTTGTTAGCAATTCTGAAATCGCACTCTGAGAAGGAAAATGACCCCCCAATTTCAACAATTGTTAAAATCACCCTTTTGAAGACCGAAATCGCCCCCGCTGAAGAACCATGGTCTAGATGGTAGCATTAGGGCAATATGACTCAGTCTCTACAGAGACTGTGTGTAAGATAAAGTTAGCACAACAAGGCTATAGCTTAGTAAACTACGACTTGCTGGTATACCGGTATTTCTAAAACATTCATTGATTTAGTTATACCTTGGTATATAGTCTTTGGTTATACATAGAAGCACACTAAGTTCATAAGTCTTTGATGTAAAAAATGTGATGAGGTAACTAGCCTACTAACTAGCTCACAACTAATTGCTAGTCTACTATACCCGCTACAACACAACAAAAAATGTTAAAAGCTAAATGCTAATCTCGCTATGCAAACAAAGCACCGATCCAGTACCGTGTTCACTATACTGGGCAAGTTGCAGATCCAATTTCCAATGCCACAGCATCGAATTAGCTACTGAATTGCAAGAAGCAACTTTTTTAATTACTAAGTGGCTTTGAAGAGGGTCGAGCCGTTTTATATCAAAATCCGTACCAAGGACTCATGGACTTTGGTTAATATTTCATTGTAAAATGTTTTTTAAAAATCCGCGAATTTGAAAAAAATCCACCAACACTTGCATAGAAATCCGCTGTCCGCCCAATGCAAAAATTTTCCGCTTAGTAGAAGCAAAATCCGCCAAATCTAGCGGATTTTCCGATAAATTGGCAACACTGGGAAGGAGTTGAGAGGCTGTTTACTGATGCGGAACGACCTAATGAAACTAAATCGAGCAAGTTTGTAAATATATTCGTAATCAAAAATGGTAAGCGTAAGAAAAGTTTATCAAATACAAAATCTTTTAAAATTAACCATGTACACGAAGTTTTACGTAAAACCAAGCAGCCATTGTAGCTCAATAAACAATAAATAGTTCGCTTGGATTGATATTGGTTATTCGCGGAGCATTGCTAAAGAGTCTCCATAATGAGAAGTCACTGCTTATAGAATTTACATTGTCTTTGACAAAGCATCAGTATACGAGTATCCGGCAGTTCATGGTGCAATACCTTCATCCGATATTTCGGCTAAACAGTAACGTTGACTATATCAAGCTTATAGTAAAATCAAGTGACTTTTATGAACTACACGAGCGTGTGCGTCTGTGTCAGCGTAAAAAACATGAACTATGTCAGAGGTGTGGTTAAGATGTATAAAAGTCTAACGAAGCAATACAGCGAATGTTTTCTAGGAAAAAATTCAAAGCTATAAAATTGATTTTGAACTTGAACATGATTCATCAAAGTTTGTGGAGCAATGAGTAGCTTTACAATTTATAACCAAGGGCTGCTCGTGAATGTTTTGTTAATTACAGTACGTTTTTGATAGGTAAACAAGCTGTTCTTTTCACAGTAATTGTGATCGGTCACTGTTCATTCCCGCATTAGTTTGGCCCATTACTTCCTGCTGTTTTTCGGGATACTGAGCATTTGGGTTCGGCACAACCTGTGGTGTAGGCTGAACAGGGTGTTGGGCAGTAGGTTGAGATGAGACGTTCTGGTATACAGGTACGACTCCAGGTTGATATCCTTGCACAAAGAAATCAGGCTGGTTCACTGGTGTTTCTGTCAAACAATAACAGTTTATCAACAATGGTACGAGCAGAGAAACAGAGTTTATAGTTACCGCATTATTGCATTATATATTGTTGTTTTAATGAATCTTGGTGCTAGAACAGCATAGCTGTCATATCCTGAACTGCATCGGTAAGTCATTAGAACCAGGATTGTTTAAAGAAAACCTTAAAATGCGCGAAGTAACCTTGTAGGGACCCTCAATAAAACTAGAAAGCAAAGTAACAAAACATAGTTTTTCTCCGCAGTTTTTCTGATTCTAAGGGCCCAATTTCTATTTTTAGTGACCTAAGTTTGGTTCCTAAAACCCCGTTATAATGGTGATTAACTATATTAACGCTAGGATTAAGTGACCAAAAACTTACCTTGAACGGCGATTGTATGTTGAGTATAAACTTGTCCTGGCATCCCAAAGTCTTGCGGTCCAGCCTAGTAATTTTAGAATCGTTGAAAAACTTTTAAAATATATGCTGTGTTTTCTGATTTAGCGTGTTTGTAGAAGTAGTGAAGAATTTTTTATATTTTAAGAGTTGAGAGCATAAAACAGACAAGGACAGTAAGACGGCAATAAGTCTACGCCAAATTAGGCACTAAACCGCGATAAATGTTACAAGTAACATAACTTCCAGAAATTGTGTAGCAGAGAAATTGTGTGGTTTGCAATTAAATACACTGTAACGGTCAATGCTGTTGCTCCAAATAACTACAGCTTTAAGAGCCGCGTATAATCCACCAGCACTTAAGCGGAAGTTTATTTTGCGCTCAATGATTCCAGAAATGTTTTGTAAACTTAGTTATTTGTTTATGCTTTGCTGTATTCTGTAAGCCCTGTCGCAGTATTTATATAATCTATTAGGTTTCGATCTATCTTTAGATTTCGTGATGTTGGGCGAAAGATTCGCAATGGCTGGCTTACTCATCCCCCACAATCCTGCGAATGAGATAGCAGCAGACCAAATACTGCATTTGTTCACGGGAGAACAAAGGTCGAATACAAATCAAACGATAGTAATTATTTTTAAGCTTTAGATGTGATTTTATCACAACTTACCTGACTGCAGCAGCTGATTAAAGCTCCACTGTAACATGCACTGATAATACAAAGAATCAACGCTGCAAATGCAGCTAAGGCCACCAATGCATTTACAACTAATCCTCCAATCTAAAATGATGCAAGTAGCAAAAGATTATGATTACGGTACTAAAAAATTTTAATGCTGCAGCGTATTATACTACAAGTATCAAAAGAGTAAGCAGAAAATTAATACTTTTAAATGCTATTTGACCGATTTTAGCAAAAACAAACATTATCGGATATTTTTGACTGTGCAAGGTGCAGCTATCGGTTTAATTAGTCTCAAGATAAAGATTTAACATTAAACGCTAACTGATGATGTGCTGTTGCACGTAGATATAACACAGACTGCACTGATATATTGCGATTTGGTAAAATCTCAAATACAGTAAGTACCAGTGTTCCCTCTAGAGTGAGAAATTTGAGAAAAATGCGAAGTTTTTGGCAAATTTTACTGATTTTGAACCGGAAATTAATATTATAAAATGCAAAACTACAATACTTAATCAAAAAAGTTAGATATTTTAATGCAAGACTGTAGCTTATATTTTGGAAAAGCAAATTTGATGCAAAAAAATTGTAAAAGGGGTCCTTAAAGTAGTGAAATCTTTGGGCAAAAATTTCAATAAATTTATCATTAGGGCAAATTCGCATTAGTCAAAATTTCAGAGGGAGCACTGGTAAGTACAGAATGAAAATGAATAGAAGCAGTAACTTTACTACCTGAGCTGTACCCCAATATTATGCTTTTGCAGCCTGCTTTGACTAGCGCGCATCAAGCACTTTAAGGCGAAAAACGTGAAGTGTCCCGTAAATGGCATTGTCATAATTAAGGTGTAAATGAAGTGAATTACGTACAAATGGGTCAAATACAAAAACAAATGAATTACTTGATACTTACAGAAAATGAAAACACTGCAAAAAGCACGCTCAAAGCTGTTAATACCGCAGCAAAAACAGCTGCAACAATGCTGAATGCAAAATGGCAAGTTACCTGCAACAGAATAAAGTCATTTCAAGACGAAAAGACAAAACAACTCTTTGGCAAAAGTTTGGGATTAGGCATTACACCATGGATATTAAAAACGAAAAGTTATTAGACAGTCGCTTAGAGCGAGCTTGCTGCTAGCAAATGAATATGAAGCAGGCACGTAATTTTACGATTTTGTCCTGCCAGAGCAAACACGGAAGTAGTCTCTGACCTAAAGGAATAGCATTATTACAAGAAAAATTTGGAACTTGTTGTCTTCCCCAGTACAGACACGACTAAATGCGGAAATTGGTCTCAAAAAGAATATTATTACAGAAAAGATTTTGTTTGCTAAAGCAGCAAAATTGAAATTGCACAGTTTGAACGTGCTGTTTTAATACTGTGGTAGCCGTGCTAGTTTCATTTATTTTAAATCATATCTTAAAAGAAAATGGCATTACGCTCAACAGTCATCAACATTGCTTTGTGTCGCGTGCACAATAGCACACTGAACAATGTAGCCTAGTCCCATTGAGATACAGCAAGTATGAATAACAATTAGTTGCGATAAAAGTAGTTTCTTGCTTTGGGCAACTGCTGCATGTTGTGTCCGGTTCACGACTTCAAATATGTTGCTTGCTTCAGCACTTCAACTGTTTTTGGTCGTAACTTCACCAGATGGTGGGTAGACTTTAGGTCATGTTTGCTTGAGTTTTCCCAAAAGCGAAAGTGAGCAAAGCAATTCCTGCCGTGCTGGTAGAACTTGATCAGGTAGTTCCCTTTTGACAATACTGCAACAATCATCATTATAGCGTGCATCATAAGACGTGTTGATGTAGCTTAGGGACTATTCAATTTACCAATCACCTCTCTGATTCCTCCAGACTTTAGTTTTAACGGAAAAATCCTCAAGGTTGAAATTTTATATTTCACTTGACTAGAAAAAAAATGCAATTTCACGCTACCAAGTCTGAACGCTGCTAGCACTTCCCGACTGATGTGGCCCATGCGTTCGGTCATGTGATTGTGTATTCGAATTTCGGAAGCTGTTTTTTGGAGGTCTTTTGCCGGTCATTGACCGAAATTTTTGGCAATGACCGAAGTATTTTAGGCCTGCTCCATCACAATGACCAAAAAAAAAAACTTGAATTTTTGAAGAAATGTTACAGACGCAGGCTGCATAGTTGCCGTATGCAAGGTGGAGCGCTTACCTTTTTTTTGAAGATCACTCCATGAGGCCTAGATACTTGACCGAAATATTATCGAGTCGACCGAAAAAAAAAAAAAAACATTGAACAAATTTATCTAAAATCGGTCAAAAATCAAAACAAAAGTTGAATTTTTGAAGAAATGCAGCAGACGAAGGTTGCATAGTTGCCGTACACAAAGTGGGGACCTTTTTTTGGAAATCACTACATGAGGCCTAGAAATTTGACCAAAACATTGCCGAGTTGACCGAAAAAAATTGGGCAAATTTAGCTAAAATCGGTCAAATGACCAAAACAATATTTTGAAAAAAAAAACAGTTCGAGAGTAATTAGACCTTGCTTGCTGGGAATGTCATCAGGGCAGTTTCAGGCGGAATGAGCGCCCACCGATAAAATATTACCAACGCTAAGTTTATGTCTGGAGTGTAAAATCGCATGCTTTCGAGTTTGTCATTTGCTCCCGATTTTGAAGTCACCAGCGGCACAATAACCTATCCGTTATCCACTTTTTGCACGAATTTTATAAATTTGAATGTTGTAAAATAATGTGATGCAGTTGAGTTTTTACAGTAAACGATTATGCTCATATGTGTGCGTGGTAATACCATTTAGCCTTTGTATTTACGTATCGAACACATGTAAAATTGTTCTGAATAGCCTGTCAATTCTCAATCCAAGCTGCAGCTCAAACGGCTGTTGCAATTGGGGGCGCTCCCACTCCAGTATATTTCAAAGGGGGAGTTCTAAACACAAACTCGATCCCGCACTCAGCAGCATCCGGAAAATTTTGGCCGGGGGTGGGGATGAAATTTTAAAACATTATACCCAAAAACGACATAAAAAGCCCTTTGAAAACTGTTTTCATTTCTGCGACGCATTCAGAAATTTTTCAAAAAAAGGGCACCAAATTTTGCCATATGTTCAAGCGTGTGTTTTTCCGGAAGAATTATTTTGAAGCATATTGGGAATAAAAAGGGCTCTCAGGGGTGCGAGACATACTCCCCTGGAAAAGTTTTGAAAATTTACATACAGTAGTGGCCATTTTAGCACTTTTTGCGCAATTTTTAAGCAAATTTTATTTTGGCCCTAAAGTTGAGTGTTTTTCCAAATATGATGCATTTTGTTCGTACATTTTCGATTGTGTATTTCTACACCAGCACTGTCAGCAAGTTGAAAAAAAATGTACCGGTAAGTTCCTTAGTTTCCCTAGTAGACTATTATTGGCAAATAAAAATTTTTTCAAAACTTTTCATACAGTATTAATACATACAACATGACAGGCTATCGGAGGTACCGATACATACTAACAATAGGGTATCGTCTAGTATCAGCCCTCACGTTCGGTTAGGCAGGTTAGGGTTAGGCTAGGTTAGCTGGTTAGGTTTGGTTAGGATTAGGTTCGGTTAGGGTTGTAACTGAACCGAACCCTAACCGAATTTAACCTTAACCAAACCTGGGGTCTGATAAAGATACAAGATGCTGATAAAGATCCAGTTAGCAGTCAAGCAGTTCAAAGACGGACGTGTTTTTTCGCAGCGTGTGATTGGTAGAAAACTGGTAGCAGTTGGTGCGTGTCAAGAATTATGCAGCAATGGCGACAAGTTTAGATCAAAAAGTTGAATGTCTTTTAAAAGCGATGGATGGTATTTCTTCTAGGCTTGATAAAATTGATTTGAAATTTGATAAACTAGAAAACCGAATTAATTACCTTGAACACATAAAGTTGAGCAACGTTATGAAGAGTATTAAATTTGTCTCTGATACTAAATATTTGGGAGTTTATCTTACAATGTGCCAAAGATGATCAAGACATTTTGAGACAAGTTCGATATCAATATTGTGCAGCTAACACTGCTAAATCGAAATTTCATAGATGTTCAAATGACATAAAAACCTTAGGATTTCGAACTTACTGCATGCCGATGTATTGTGCGCACCTATGGTGCAACTATTATCAGTCTAGCTACAACAAGATCCGAGTGGCTTATAACAATGCTTTTCGTGTGTTACACGGTATACCCAGATGTGTGAGTGCTAGATTGCATCAAATTAATGCATATGTCACTCACTACCTTTGATGCTCATATTCGTAAATGTCTTTTTTGTTTTTATCGACGGGTGGAGCTATCCAACAATTCGATAATCATTGCTATTTATAAGTCTGATGTTCTGTTCAAATCTAAATTTCATAAAAGCTTCAAGGCAAAATTATACAGTGATGTTAGTTGGTTAGTTGAAGTATTATTATTTTATTTTGTATTTTTTTTGTGTGTGTTTTGTGTTATGTGTATGGGCCGTGTCGATGCGCCTGGGTTAAATAAATTAAAAAAAAATAAAATCTTTGGCTTAACTGTAAGAATTAAGGAACTTGAAAACTACAAAGCCGATACTGAAAAAGCAGCGTTGATGCAGGAAAGTTATAATAAGCGACTTAACACACTAATACATGGAATAGAGGAAGACGAAGATAGCGTCTGGGAAAGCCACCAACAGACCCTAGAAAAATTTGACGAATTTTTGAAAAATGCGCTTGAAATGGACCATGATGACATTGAGATAGCTGACATCCACCGCCTTCCTCAAACACTACAAAGCAGGAAAGGAGTCTGGGTCAATCGCCCAATTATAGTAAAATTATCTCATGCCATGGATAAAAAACAATTTTTTTCCAATCTGAAAAGACTAAAATCATTCAACACAATGAGAAGAACCGCCAGTAAATCGACCATATTTGTTACTGAACATTTGCCGAAGGTTTTCCTACAAAAAAAGAAGTTGGTGATGCGTAGTTCAAGATTGCCAAAGAAAACTAACAAAAAACCTCCTGGCGTGCTGAAGATGGTGAATACGTTCTCCATGTTGATAATGAAAAAGTAGTTCGTAAGCCTAGTATATCTAACCCCTCTATTCATTAATCTATAGGCCTATATCGTGTAACTCGTATCTATGCCGTTAGCCTATACTTTACCCTTCTTTCTTTATCTTGGTAAATGAATACAATTATATAGCCCCAACCGAATAGGCCTCCCCAAAGTCACTTAACTATTATTAATTCGAGTTCTTGATCTTGCTGGGTACTTATGACCTATAATTGCTTTTTTATGTCAACTTGTTCAAGGTGTAATACTCAGTTTGGTTTTATTTTCAATTACAGTAACTTTGCACAACGCTGCTTAGTATAAAACTCTTGGATATTAAAACCGTCACTCTCTCTTGTTTAACAAATGCATGTAAAATTTGCCATACCTCCCAATCGGTTCACCGCCTCTTTGTGTAAATGTAATTCTCTCCTAGCTTTTAGCTATCATGCATTTAATCGTAAAATTGTATGAGTTAAACATGGGTAAATTATGTATTTAATCGTGAAATTGTTTGAGTAAATTGTGCATTGTTGATCGTAAAGTATTGTATGGGTTAATCATGCTTACGAAAGCTATCGTCGTTCTTATGCAGAACTTTTTGCTAAACGATAGCAGATAAGGCCATTTAGAGAATCGAGCTTTGCAATCACCAACCCAACTATCGTTGCTGCGATAGCGAGTCATTTTTTCATCTGCATTCTGTAAGCAACACGTCACCTCTGCTACACTGTGACCTTTTAATGCACTGCGTGAACTCCTACGTGTGTTTTTGTTGCAGCAAGTAACACGTCATTTCTTGCTCGCAACTGTTTTACTTATTGTAAGGCGCCTGATTTATTATGCGACAGTGACTTGTCGGGATCCATGCGCATGAGTCAAGCAGCCCAACCCAGTGACGACCCTACAGAGTTTCGATTCTTTAACAAGCGATATAATGAAATGTGAATATATTGACATCTTTGATAAAAAAAATTCTTTTACGAATGAAATTGACTTTTTGATACTCCAGCACCTTAACATCAGAACCTTAAACAAATACTTCAACGACTTGCATAACCTCGTAGCGTCCTTACCCTTTAAATCGGATGTTATATGTCTATCTGAATCTCGAATCGATGAACCCTTTGAAAATATCGAAATAGATGGATATGACTTTGTTCATGTCAAACCTAAAACTAAAGGGCAAGCAGGCGGGGTAACTGTTTGCATCAATGTTCGAATCGAATTCAGAAAAATCGATTGTTTCAATCTCTGTGGTTCTGAAATCTTATGGTTAAAACTTCAGCTTCAAGAGCAAACCAAATCGGTTATTATTGGTACTATCTACAGACATCCAAGCGAAAATATTAATAAATTTGTGGAGGATTTTTCTGACTGCCTGGAAAAACTAACAGAAAATATCAACACCTTTTACATTCTAGGAGATATTAATATCAACACTCAAAATAAATCCTTCGCTAAAAAATATTTGAATGTAATTACCAGCAATGGAGCGGTATCCGTTATCACTAAACCCACTCGGGTGACCGCTAAAACGGCAACTGTAATTGACCGCATCATTACTAATGATACCAACCATAAAATTATCCCAAGGGTCATGTATAGCTCCACAACTGATTATTTTTTTATTGCATGCAAAGTAACTCAACTCAATCTATTTAGTCGAAAAATGAATACCTTTTTTTATCGCGATAAAAGGAAATTTTGCAGTAAAACGTATTGTGAAGAAATGTATAGCAAACTGGCGAACATAGTGCTATCCAACTTCCCTTTCCAACGTGATAAATTCAATGACGTCTTTGAAATGTTTGTTACGGCAATCTCTGATACAATAGAAAAACATGCACCATTAACGCGTAGAAGCAGAAAGCAGGCAAGGCTTACAAAGAAGCCTTGGATTACGAAAGGCATTTTTACTTCAGTCAAAAGAAATAATTTAATGTTTCGCAGCCATTTCACCAATGGTAACGTAAATAAAAAAAACTTTTTCCGCAAATATACAAACATTCTCACTAAACTTAAGGCCTTGTCAAAGAAAATTTACTTTCGTTCGAAAATCAACAAAAACAAGAGTAACGCACGCAAAACCTGGGATATTATTCGCTCAGTGTTGCCAAACAAGTTGAACCGCGAGCCTCCCTTCTCCTTAAAAATAAATAACGTGATTTCGAGAGAACCTTCTGTTATCGCCAACGAATTTAGTGAGTTTTTTTGCACTATAGGGCCAACTCTAGCAGGTAAAATTAAAGAAATAACGAACTGCAGCGCTAAGCACTTCTTCGACAAACCACTGTCTGACTCTATATTTCTCGAACCCCCGAAGCTCACTGAAGTCTTTGATGAGATCTTGTCTCGCGTCATGATAACATCTCCGCTTTTTTCCATAATGCTGCTCGGCACGAAATTGCCCCTTTTTTGAAAATCCTTATTGATTTCGTATTCAGTGAGGGTATTTTTTCTAATAGCAGTAAAATTGCCAGAATTGCCCCAATTCATAAAAACGGCGCAAAAGATGAAACTAACAATTACCGTCCCATATCTATTTTGACATGTTTCTCCAAAATTATTGAAAAACTTATCTACAGGCAACTAATTCATTTCTTTCAAAAACATCGTACACTTTATCCCAACCAATTCGGTTTCCAAAGCAAAACTTCGATGACACACGCTATGCTCGATGTTGTTACTTCCTTATATGACTCTATCAATCGTATTCAGTACTCGGGACTCGTTTTGATAGACCTAAAAGCCTTCGATACCGTTTCTCATACCACTCTTCTAAAAAAATTACATAATTACGGCATTCGTGGAGTAGCGCAAAAAATGTTAGTTTCTTATCTTGAATGCAGAAAGCAATTCGTCGCCCTTAACCAAACACGATCTAAACTGATGAATATAGAGTACGGTGTACCCGAGGGTTCTACTTTAGGTCCCTTGTTTTTTCTTATTATATCAATGACCTTAACAACGCATTGCAAAGTAAACCTATCTTATTTGCAGATGATACCTGTTGGCTAGTTACGGAAGATAACTCACAAACCCCGAGAAATACAATTACTGATGAATTGAACCGACTAAACATTTGGTGCTCTGCCAACAAATTAAAAACTAACTTGTCCAAAACTTGCGTACTTTTTACTCCACCGAAACTAACCATGAATTCCAACTTTTCACCCTTTCTTCTTTCGAGTAATGATAATCCCATTAGTATAGTTAGTAGTACAAAATATTTGGGTGTTTTCATTGACAACAAATTGAACTTTAAAGCGCACATTCTTACACTTGAAAAGAAAGTAGCTCACTCCGTGGGCATCCTTAGTAAAGTTAGATATAATTTTACCCTCAAAACCCTGCTGCAACTATATCATGTTTTTATACATCCTTTATTAACGTATGGCATTGTGGTTTGGGGTTCAACTTATCTCACTTACCTTGGTAAATTAAAAACCCTGCAAAATAAGGCAATGCGAATCATATCCGGTAGTCACTATCGCGACGAAGCCAATCCTATATACAAGAAACTTGAAGTGCTGCAAATTCATGATTTATATACTTATGAAACCGCTAAATTTGTTTACTCTTGCTTCTATAACCTAGCACCAATACCCTTCATAGACTTCTTTACACAAAATGATGAGGTTTCCCAAAGAGCAACTAGACAGTCAGTTGAAAAATTCAGTCTATATAGCCTACTCCCCGCCATCCCACAAATAGACTGCAGAGAAGCATAAAGTATCAAGGAGTTAAAATATGGAATTCCATTCCGAAGGACATCAAGTCACTCAAATTTCAGCTGTTCAAATCTCGTTTTAAAACTTTCCTCTTATCCAAGTACGATCAATAATTATCATATTAATTCGTTGTATTAGGATCGGGATACCAGGCTGTGGCGTTTTTTCCTGCTATTGGTATGCCGACTCGTTTCTCGTCGGGAATGTGGTCGCTCGCTTTAACTTGGACATTCAACCAGATGTGATGATTAAGTTTTTTAAAATTGCTCTAATTGACCCTGTGTAATTGTTTGACTCGATGACCGCAAGGGCCATTTGCAAATTCCTGTCGCATTTCGTGCATTTTTTCCTTTGTATCGCGTGCATTTTATCATTACGTATCGTGTTGGTCACCGAGCGACTAAAATAAATATGTTCTGTTCTGATGTTCCCCCTAACTATATACCGATACTAACCAGTAACCAGTATCGGTAATCTGCCATAGGCATACTTTCTCCAAAACATGATAATACAAGTCCTAAAAAGCCTATAACATGTCTAAAATAGATTACTAAACTGAAACTTCTCTAGGTTGAACTAAAGACGTTGTCCACAGCCCAACAACGTTTACCTACATACAATACTGCTATACCTGCTATCCAGTTTCTCAATTGACGCACGTAATTTGTCGCAAAAATAGAACTCGGCTCTACTCGAAAACGCACGAAAATTGACGGAACGCATTGTCGTGCGTTTTCAAAAAAAAAAAAAACGCGTTGACGGATACTGTGTATAACAAAAAACGCTGCGTCCGACGCATTGCGTTATAACGCGTAAAAACGCGCAAAAACGGATACTGTGTAAATCGACCTTTATTGTTATCGCAAAGATTCGAAACTATAGAAAAACTGTTTTCAACAAAAACATGTTTGAAAATGGCTAGTGGGGGATGCATTCTCCACATCCCCCCTGGATCTGCCCCTGCCGGCACCAATAACAAGTCTCTCACCACTCCACCAACCAGCCGATTTGGCTTCAGTATGATGTGAGGTAAATTCTGTCACAGCTCCTTTGAAATAACAGCACGTACTGGACTTTCATAGTTTGGGCACTTTACTTTAAAAACATGAGTTCGGTTTTAAAAAGGGGGCTTCGACCCCTTAAAATTCCCCTGGGTGCGCCACTGGTTGCAATAAATGCGATTCTGCCTGATTACATTTCAACTTTGTATTTTGTGCTTTGATTTGCGTTATTTATCTAAAAATTTTTTGCCTTGGTTACCTAAATAAACTACCTGCTTATCTTACGTGATTTGACACAACTCTGATTTGCCTGCACTGAAGAATTGCCGTCATTCGATTAAGTTATGTGAGAAGCATGTGGACTTTCTGGAACGTATAGGGTTTGTTCAGTACTGAGCTGTCAAGTTTACTGCTTGCTCAAAGGTAAAGGTACGGGACAGCGGGTGTTAAGCACACATTGTGTAGGCCATTCTCCATTGGCGGCCCATTACAAATATCAATTATGAATGATTGAACGTAGTTAGAGGACATATACAAGACGAACAGCACACATACCCTTCGCACTTCCGGCTGTGCCGAGCGACTGGCGTGAAGCTGCGAATATTAGTTTCAAAGTTTTTAATATGGTCCCACCCGGCAATAAAACCTCAGTCTCCCGCCTACCGAGCGCACGCTCTTACCGATACACCAAGCGCCGGTTCCACTGCTCGCTTAAGTTTGTTTATTGCAGTTAAGTGATTGGTATTTCGTTTCAGATTTTAGAGCAATATTGTTTTAAGTAAAATAAAGCCCACGTTAAGCTGCCTGTTTATGGCTTATATGGAGCAGCTATTTCAGCGTGACAATAATATAAAACAACTTGCCATGCATCGTGACGAGTACATTTTTGCACTTGGAACACCCAAAGCTCCAGCAACCAAAACCTGAAAAAATTCAATTACGAAAATGGCTAAATAATGTTTTACTTACACCAACAAATTTAGTTTAACACCTCAAATGGCCGAGTCGTTATTAGAGCGTCCCTGAAGCTGTAGACTCGGATTCGATTCCGAATCGGGACAAACCAACCACTTTAAAATTGGTATTCACAGCTTCTTTGCTTGACTCTCAACAATAAAGAGGCACTTTGGAGAACAAACCGGCAAGTTTACTTGTGCCGTCGGGAAAGACACTTAACGGGATTCCACCATCGCAGAGTGATAGACAGCAGCTAGCTGACCGGCTACTCCTAAGCGAGCTCGCATAGCGCATTGATCGCTTTTGCGTGATGGGAGGATAAATATGCAACTAAGTGCAAATACAAAATCTTACCCACGCACCACACCATATTCCTTGTCCGAAAGAGAATGAAACGAAAAACATAACGATTCCCAAAAGAACGAAAATCGTTCCCAGTACGATTTCTGATATCTAATTAACAAAAATATTTAATAGGGGGAAGCTATGGCCTTTTTCTTGGTATCAGTATAACGTGTTTGAAATGGTCTTCGTCGCGGCTGAAGTGTTAAATAAATTATATGTTGATTGCCGTCTCTTTTATCGCAGTGTTAACCTGTCCGCTGTCCAGTTGGTGTGTGGCCAGTTAAAGTGAGCGAAAGCGAATCGCCCTCGGGCTTTCTGCATCATAATCAGTTTTTTGATGTCACAACGGAAAAAATGGTGATGACATTACAAATAAAGTTGTGATCCAGAAAGCCCGTGAGCTTGAGGTTCACTTAAACTGAGCATGTGGACTGGGTAGTCTGGTTCATTTTGCGGATTACAACCGCATTCTTCTCACTCGATTTCAGTTTCAAATATTGCGTTGTTCAGCAGCTTCGTTGCAATTGTTTAAGATTTTACATAAGAAAGTTGTAAGCGACTGAAAAAATGTTTAGATAGAAACCTTTTATAAGCATACGGTATACAATATCATCGCAGCTAATTCAATGAGGTATACAAGCTACAGCTTCCAAAATATACATAATAGGCTATAAATAAACATTGTGTGAGTCATAGCCTGTAATATCGATCGATCTGCCGACGCGTAGTGTAAGTATAGTAGAAAAAACGTGTTCAAAGCAAAGTTATGCCTACGCAGTTTTTATCTTTGCTTGTAACACGTCTATGAAGCAGAAATATGCGCAGCAAACCGTAAATGTACTTTCTTTCTCTGGGATATTAAATAGTTCCATTAAAACGATAGTTTTTCAATTTGCGAAGATAGTTTCTTTTTGTGAACAAAAATTTTTCTTATTTCAGAATTGCTTGATTAAAGAATTCTTGATTAAAGAATTGATTAAACAATATCTTTATTGTTGTAGCAAATCTGCAAAGCTGACAAATTTTGCACCAGTGAATTTCAAATGTGAAAAGGTTTGCTTGCGTAGTAGTTCATAAACGATTTGTGTTTTTAAATCTGAAAATCTTCCGACTTTGCAAAGTGTCAAGGCACCGCGATGTAATTCATGTAGATTTGTCAAAATATGACATCACCATACCGCAAGCGAATATTATGACACAATTTCTCAGTTCTCACGTATTTACAGCTGTTCCTACTGACGCAAAATAGCAGTTGCAGTTACTTACGGCTAATCCATTTATGATTCTTTTGTAGTTCAAATGGTTTGGGTTTTGCGCAAATGGTTGTTGAACTGATGCAACCATTATTGGTTGGGGCTGCATGTTGGCCGCAGGAGCCGCAGTCATTTGCTGTTGAGGTTGGGCTTCCATAACAATAAACAACTCCTTAAAATTCCCAAAAACACAATCGGCCAAAATATTTCTGAAAATGCTTTATGAAGATTACTTTGTACGTTCACTAAGTATCTATTTAAGTAATGTATCCAAGCAGACAATCAAATTTTCATCATTACAGTAAACTACTTGTGAATGAGAATTTGCTACCCGTAAGTTGTTACAGAGTACGTCCTTAAATGATATTTTTACTGTAGTCTACACTAATTTGGTTTGAATTGCTCCTTTGAATTACAATGTTTTGTGGAGCGTAGAAACTGAAGTTATTCGATGGACTATCTATATATTTTACTTCGCTGAGTTATTTCTATAATCTCGGTTTTTAGCCAGCCGTTACCAGTAATTCTAACAACCACTTTTACCATTGCTATAGCTGCAACAAATTATTAGCTAGCACTACTCACAGTAGCTTTTGATACGCTATGCTGAAATCGTTATCGATACGCATTGTGTACTTTGCTTACATTCATCAGTTTCAGTAAAGCTAGGGCTCCACCAATGAGAATTTAAAATTCTCACTCGCGGTATATATTTTTGCTTAAATTAACATTTGTGGAGCCGACTGGATGACGAACGAGGCTTGGTTGGCTCCACCAGTGTGAATTTTGAATTGTCACTGAATTAATGCAAAAATGGGGTAACTATTTTTCTTCTTCCTTTACTGTTAGCAATGGTGTGAGACAGGGTGGAACTTTAGGCTTTATTTATATGGGGTGTATGTTGATAGAATGTCTGCTGATTTGAACAGAATTGAAATGGGTTGCTACAGTGGTAATCATAAGATCAATCACTTAATGTTTGCTGATGATCTTTGTTGTTTCGCTCCTAGCATTCAGAGCCTCCGCAAACAAGTGCGCATCTGTGAAAAATATGCTCTGGGTCATGTCATAAATTTTAATCCTGATAAAACTGTAGGCATGTACTTTCCTTTTCCGTTTTTAAAGTTAAATATTCAACCTACTGTCAGTATTAGTGGTAGCAGTATTAAATTTGTCTCTGATACTAAATATTTGGGAGTTTATCTTAATCAACGTGCCAAAGATGATCAAGACATTTTGAGACAAGTTCGATATCAATATTGTGCAGCTAATACTGCTAGATCGAAATTTCATAGGTGTTCAAATGACATAAAAACCTTAGTATTTCGAACTTACTGCATGCCGATGTATTATGCGCACCTTTGGTGCAACTATCATCAGTCTAGTTACATCAAGATCCGAGTGGCTTATAACAATGCTTTTTGTGTGTTACACGGTATACCCAGATGTGTAGGTGCTAGATTGCATCAAATTAATGCAAATGTCACTCACAACCTTTGATGCTCATATTCGTAAATGTCTTTTTTGTTTTTATCGACGGGAGGAGCTATCCAACAATTCGATAATCATTGCTATTTATAAGTCTGATGTTCTGTTTAAATCTAAATTTCATAATAGCTTCAAGGCAAAATTGTACAGTGATGTTGGTTGAAGTATTATTGTTTTATTTTGTATTTTTTTGTGTGTGTTTTGTGTTATGTATATGGGCCGTGTCGATGCGCCTGGGTTAGATAAATAATAATAATAAAAAATAATTAACTAAATTTTTAGCAATGAAATCCATCGTCAAAAACGGAGTAGAAACTCGTAATTCAGTAAATAAAATAATGCCTCAGTAATTTTCGTAACTTGGCTTTTCAGCATCATACATTCAGCTGTCATCATCAGCAGTGCATGCTAAGCTGTACAAAACTTTTTTTTATATACGTATTTGCATATTTATCCTCTTATCACGAGACAGCGACGAAGCGCTATACAAGCTTGCTTAGGAGTTACCAGCCATCCGTCTACCACAGTCTTAGATGGGGGAATCCCGTTAAGTGCCTTTCTCAACGACACAACAAGCGAACATGCCGGCTTGCTCCACAATATCCGTTTAATGCAGAACGTCAAGCAGGGAAGCTGTGAATACCAATTTTAACGATATTGGTTCAACCCTCGGAATCGAACCCCGAGTCTACCGTTTCAAAAGTAGACGCTCTATTCACTCGGCCATCTGATTGGCTAAAAAAAACTGTAAAAAATTGTACAGTAAGCAACAACAGATAACAACATAGATACAGCAGTCATCATCAGCAGTATATAGGCCCATTTACTTGCACTTTAGTACTATACCTAGCATACATTGCTGATGATGACAGCTGAATCTACGTTGTCGAAACGTCCAGTTATGATAATTAATGTGGCTTTACTTTTCCTTGACAGTCAAAATTATACTTAATTTTTTACGGAATATCTTTCTTAGTAAAACCTCCCATTTACAATAGAAAGGGCTTAAAGTTTCTTTTTTTGCTTTTATATGATCTTCAGTACCGTACTCTTGACAGTTAGCGGGATTGTACCGCAATTGCATCGTCGGGCATCAGAAACCGCTCGATCATTCGACTGACCAACCGGGGACGTGGCGTTGTAGTTAAAAGAATTATTTTTTACAACAGCCACCATTGCAAGGTATTTGATTCAATTCTCATTAAGCTTCGTTGCTAAAACCTCGATAAGCTGCATGCTTTACAATGCTTGAATCTGCTCTGTGTATTCTCAACTCCAATAAAAGATGCAATGAGATATATTTAAGAAAAAAAACTTGAAACAACTGCAACTCTTAAGCAAGAGGAAGTTCATTGTGTGAGGTGCATTCTTCGCTTTCCCGTAAAAAGGCTGCGTGATAACATAAAATAGAGAAATTTAGTCAACTAATTAATTAAGCTCAAAACATGCATTTTTGCTTATAGCTAGCATGAATTTTGTCGTGTAAGAACAAAGCATAATGTACTACTTTCTTAAAGCACTCTTTTACCAATTTATTAGTTCAAGGCTTGCATAAAAAGTATGACGATGATCTCATTGTGCAATGTGCAGTATTAGAACTGCCACTTCGTGAAATGCATAGCCCGCTACGATTATGGTCTACTCTAATTGAAGGGTTGTACACAGAGGCGTGAACAGAAATTTTCTGGCGCGATGTGCCTTGAAGAGCTTTTCCACATCACGTAACGATTTTTCTGAGAGAATCTGAGCGATGCAAGCGTAGACGCTCTTTGTGTACGTCATTGGTTGCGCACAATGCAGGCGGTTCAATCAAAGAGTGGTTTACCTTTTTTCTTTTTGTGAATGCACAATTACTTCTTGGTCAGGAATGTCACACCTGCGGCCCGTGGGCCGCATTGTTGCGGCCCACTTAATGTGTGGATGCGGCTCACTACTGACTCAGCACTTAATGTGTGAATGCGGCCCACTATCGATTCATTAAAAAATATTTTTTGAGTCTTGTTTTTGCGCTTGATCGATGTTTTCAGCAAAAATAAAACGTCTGAGTTGATGGTTTTTTGCTCTTCACCGATAGTTTCAGTGAAAACATGACGCCTGAGTTCGTAAAGACCTTTTTTTTTTTCTTTTTGCTTTTCACCGCCAATAATTTCAGTGAAAACAGGACGTCTGAGTTAGTGAAGACCTTTTTTGGTTATACTGGTGGCTCTGCGGCCCAGTCAATATTCTAGTCTGCAATGCGGCCCGTTTAATAAAAAGGTTAGACATCCTTGCTTTTGGTAATATCGCTATGGGTCTTTATGAACACTTCTTGGTAAGAATTTCAGTTAGAAAATATTAAAGAATTTTTATAAATTCCTACTGAAATTATCACCGAAATTAATGCCAAAATTCAAATTAATAGCAAATTTGAAATTGATACTATCGGCTCCACCAAATATCACACTCAGTGAGAATTTTTGGCCAGTAAAAATTTTCAGTGTTAATTTTTTGACGCACGACATTAATTTTCTTACGCATGGTTATAATTTTGAAAATTCTCACTGAAAAAATTAATGCAAGTTGTCCTCACTAGTGAGAATTTGAAATTATCACCAATAACTTATTCGCGGAAAGAATTTTAAATTCACACTGGTGGAGCCCTAGCTTGAGCAGTCAATGCATACATGAACTACGAAGCAGTTGAACTGCTTTGAGATACATTTGCGTAAAAACGAAAAGATATTGGCTCGCTCAATCTCTCAATCTAGTGCTGATTTGTGTATCTTTTTCTTTGGCATAAGCGCGTTTTAATATATAAGCTTACCTTTTAATTGCTGTTTAGCCTTGCTATATTTTGTGCTTGTTTGTACATTATTTCAAAGTTGATAAGCGAAAAATTACTTGTATGGAAACAGCAATGTACTCAAAAACTGCATTAACTAGTCAGGAAGTAGTAGAGGTAAAAGCGCTGTCACTTCTGAATGTAAAGCTTGCGTTTTAAATCGTAAAAATAATAAACAATGAGGTTTACATTTTCGTCAGCTGCTACGCCCTAATATTTTCTGACTACATCTACACGTCTGACCTAGTTTTCTCAAATGTTTCTGTTAACCAATGTTTTCTCAAATGTTTCATAATCTTCGGAAAAAATCGGAATAGTTTCTAATCAACCAAGACATGTTAGCTACCGGTACTTATTGCAACTTGCAGAATCTCAAGATGCTTAAGAATATCAACAGGAGCATATTTAAGGCAGGGGGGGGGGGGGGTATTGTGCCGTGTTTCCCACTTTTGACTTTTCCTTTGGTGAAAAAAGATCGATTGTTGGTAAGTGACTGAAATATATCCGACTCTTCTACAGTAATAGCTTTTGCAGTTTATGCTGCTTTAATTTCTCGCTACGCCACGGAATATTAATAAAGCAAGGTTGACAAGTTGTCAAGTTTATTTAAATTATCGGCAAAGAGGTAGTTTTGCTAAACCAAATTGCAGCAACAGCCAACAGACTAATTATGGATAGCATTTTGTTGAACGTTTTCGACCATAACTTTTGGTCCTCTTCAGAATAAAATTTTAACTACATTTTAAGAATAAACTAACCATCACTGCAAATAAAATTGGGTAGAGCTCTTGGTAAAACTCCACTCATCCCAATTCATATTTGGGTAAAACACGTTTCACCCAAAATATTTTGGGCATAAATCAATATGCCCAAAACATAACTTAAATAATTTTTTTGGGTAAAAAAGTTTTTGGATAAACATGAAATTTTGTGGGCAAATACAACTTTTACCCAATTTTTTGGGGGTAAACACACCTTCTACCCAAGTCCGACTTTTTCGCTTTTGGGTAATATTTTATACTTAACAAAATAATTTTGGGTATTTTTGAAAATTACCCAAACGTAAAAAATTTCGTTGTATTATTAAATAATTTTACCCAATTTTAAATTGAACTAAACAAAATTTACTCAAACATTCAAGTTCAAAATTCTGAAGAATATTTAGTGAATACGTAACTTCCACTAGTTTTTCCTTTGCTGTATGTAGCTGAAACCTATACCATATAGCGTTATGCAGATGATGAAGGCAGCAGCAGCGTGATGCAACTTTTCCTCAGGGTCATAAAGAGTCAAGCAGCCACCCTTATACCGACGGATAAACCAAAATCTAAACAGTGGACTTTATTGTTATTCAGATTTCCGAAAATAAGCAGCATTCATATGAATTCTCGATATACCCTGCTGCTGCTGCTTGGACTCCTGTAAGGTCAAAATTAATACATTTTGGAATAAAATGCTGTAAAGTTTCTTCTAAAAACTACGCATAAAGAAGGACTTTCTGTCTTTAAAATGTCGTTTTAGATGTTGACATCCTGATAAATAATTGAGCGTTGCAGTTTCGAGGTGCTATGAAGGGGGAATCTTGTAACTTTCTTTGCCCTGAAAGATTGGCTTGGACCGAACAGGCGTGTTCAGAAAACCTGCTATCACTAGGCCACCTGCCATATTTGAGTGGCGTAGCCAAGGGTGGGAGGTACCGGGGCCATGCCCCCTTAAATTTTACGAAAACAGAAAAAAAAAACGATGCAAAAACTAGCACTCACTTTGCTTACATTAAGCTATACAGCATAGTCATGAACCCCTTCAAATATTTTTTGGCAACGCCACTACGACCTGTCTATTCCTGAAGGTGCGCGAATCCTGTTAGATGCCTTTCCCAACTGAACAAGTAAACTAACTGACTTGTTTTTTGCACGGTTGTTTCAATGCTCGACGTCAAACAAAGAAGTTGCATTACAGACCTCGAGCTTACTAAGCTATATTTTGGCTGTTAAAAGCTATTATCTGATATACTGTACGTGCATCTATTGGCCAATCAATTTAAATGATAGGCTCATCTATGCTGTGCTAGTAAAAAAAGTTTTAGTGGGTTGTGTGCACTAATTTTTTCTCTGAATAACAGCCCCGGATTAAAAAAAGTGAATTAATCTAACCTTATATAGGCTCAGTATAAACGGACAGTGTAGAGAAACCAAACCGACAAGCTCGCTTTTACTGTCGTCAAAAAAAGGCACTTGATGCTTGGTGGAACTACTTTTTCTTTTTGTTGCATAGATTGACCTAAATATTATTAGATACGCTGTTTTCAGATAGGTCGGTAGCTAAGCAAATGCGCGTACACTAAAGATTATAGGCTAAAACATTGACTGTTAGAAATTTAAGCAACGCAGTAAAAAATTTGCAAGAGGGATGGTTGAAACTGAAGAACTTAAACGTTATGGAAAAAAATCTTAACAGCCATAATGTAAAACAGTTCACAACAGTTCCAAAGATTTCATCTCTGTTTATAGAATTTCTTGGTTGTAGCACAAACAAAAGTGAGATAGGCATTAAAGTTTAGGCCCCAGAAAACGTTTTAGTAAAACGAAGTGTGGAAATGGGTAACCAGATTATCGAAAAGCTCACTTGCGCAATATCCCCTTAACATTCGCAACACTACCAGTAGCGTATTTAGGGGGGCATTGGGCCATGCCCCCCCCCTTTTCCCCTGCCTTTTAGTAAACAAGAACAAAATTAATTGTGCCAGGTAACTGAAATATGCCATACTCTTTTGATGGTTTCTGTAGCTTATGGCCAGGGGCGGACTAGGGGGGTGGAATGAGGGGTATGCATCCTCTACCAGCCACTTTCAAAGTTGTTTTGAATGTATACAATTTTTCCATAATTTCGAACCTCTTCGATAGCGATAAGCCTTCCGCCTTGAGCACGCATAATCGAAAATGTGCGAACAAAATGCATCATATTTTGCGAAGCACTCAGATTAGGGTCAAACAATTTGAACAAAATTTGCCTGAAAATTATTCAAAACGCACTAAAATAACCATTAGAGCATGTAAATTTTCAAAACATTTCCGAGGGAACATGCTCCCGGACCCCCCTTGAGACTTTCTTGCTTCTCAATCAGTTTCAAATTTGTTTTGCCGAAAAAAATACTCTTGCAAAAAGTGTGAAAATTATGGCTCGGACCCCCTTTTAAAATTTCTCGCTACGCCTCTAAACACGACCATTGGTCTTCAAGTTCAAACCAATCTGAAAAGTCATACGGCGCTACTGAGAATAGATTACATTCGAAATACCAAACTATACACAGGCAATAGAAAAGCAATCGCAAAATATAGCTTCTTTTGTCAGCTTGAAAGCCAATACTTTTGTGTGACAAATCATAGGCGATTCAAGATAAAATTGGACTACATTTGTTCACTTGCAGACAGTATTATATTTTAATTTAAGAAAATATTTATTTGCGAAGAGCCTGTACACTGATCACTGCATGCAGCGAAAATAAAATCAAATTTTAAAAAATATTGGGTATAGAGTACCCAATATGACGTATTTTCAAAAATACCACTAGTGAAATATTATTACTATTCTTTGTTTTATATACAAATCGGAACACATACGTTAGTAGAATATCAAAATCGCTTCTTGTGAGATCCTTCGTATGAAGTGCAATGGTAAGTATAGGCGTTATCTAGAACCTGTAGAATAACATAAATAACTCATCCAGTACTCTGCAAACGAGCGATGATGTCAGCGAGAAAAATTTTAGGGTTTCTGTTGCTTAAAACATTTGGGTGGCGAAAACCCAATAAAATTAATTGGGCGATTGACTTGGGCGAAAATAGCCCAACGCATAATGGTTAGTAGTCAGTCAGTTAACTTCATTTGGGTAATCTGCACCCAACTTAAGAAATTGGGTTTCTCAACGTTAATACCCAAAATGTTTACCCCAAAAAATACCCAATATTATTTACAGTGATATGAAAGTATAACCATAGTAACTTTCAGCATTACTAACAATTAACATATTATTACCTAACATTAATTCATATACAGTACAAATCTTGCACAAATGAAATGATGTATTAAATCTTGCACAAATAAAATTACGTAGTAATAAATAAAACGCACTACAATAATAACTAAAATACGAAACGACATATCAACTGCAACGAGTTTAAATACACTTGCTAAAATATATTTAGTAGAAAAGAAGACCCCCCTGCATATAACTGTGTATTTAGTTTAGGATTGTGTTTTTTTATAAAAAGAGCTTCTTGAATTTTGCTGTTGTATTCCGTTTTACACGTCCTAATTACTTTAAAATTGTCAACATTTGTGTTGGCTTGTTTGCATGATTGGCAATCATCTATGTGGTCCCGTATTGCTGATTTTGCTTTGGGTTGGAGGTGCTCTTGTATTCTGGTACCTAAATGTCATACCAATGTATCACACGAACAAGAAAATTTATACACTCCATTTGATACCAATTCAACAGGAGTAACACACTTTAACTGAAAATACGATCCAACTTTCAAAGCTACGTAATACATGGTAATATCTACATCAAATTTCATTTTAACAAAGTTACTAAACTTTTTTGCAAATTGCTGGGAAGGTTTTCCAAAATACGGTAAGCCAATTGTAAACATAAAATCCTTTTCATAGTTGCTCGACGTGTAGTTATTTTCTTCAAATTTTTTTATGACATTATTTATAAACCAATTAGGATAACCATTATTCTGAAATATCTTGCATAGCTTTTTGACTTCACGCGTATACAGTTCAGAATTCGAACGCACAGATTTAGCGCGGTGTAATCAGCAAGTAATTAAACCAGTTTTCCAAGAAGTAGGACCTATAGCATTAAAATTCAATAATACTCCAGTATCGGTGGGTTTGCGCCAAACACATGTCTCATAACCAATATCCAATAACTTCATTTGAACATCCAGGAAATTTAGTGTCGAAAATTTGGTTGCTTTTTCTATAGTGAACCTAATATCTTTATGTTGCGAATTTAGCACTTCCAAAAATTTTAAACAATCATCATCACAGTCAAAAACAGCATAAACATGTCAATGTATCTCAAGTATAATTTTGGTAGCAATTCTTTATTATTTGCAAAATTTTTTTTTTCAATATATCCTAGAAAAAAATAAGCTAGAGTAGGTCCGAGAGGAGAGCCCATAGTGACGCCATCAACCTGCTTGTATAGTTTATTGTCGTACATGAAAAGTCTCTGCGTAGCCAATGAACATTAATTTGCGAAATACGACTTTATTTACCGGAACAGCATTGCAATTATCATCATCATACATGCGATCTATAATTAACTCAATGGTTTCGGCGAGCGGAACATTTGTAAACAGCGACACGGCATCAAAACTGACCACTGAATTTCCGTTGTTGAATGGGGTTTCTTTCAATCTATCAGTGAATTCTTGAGTGGATTTTAGCAAGTACGTGTCTGGAATGTGAGGTTTTATCAAATTAGCGAAAAAATTTGCTACTCGGGGATTCCAATCATAGATATGACAGGTCTCAGAGGTACGTTAGATTTATGCACTTTAGCCATTCCGTATAATTTACCCGGTTTACTACCACTTGGTATCAATTTGGTATAACCTTCTATTTTCTTCAGGTAGCGTCTTATGTAATAAGCAATGGAGTTTTCTTTTTGAATGATCGGATGAATAGCGGTGTCTTGCCTAACTTCAACAAACTTTGACTTGTCCTGTATAATTTTATGCAACTTCGCATCATAGTCGGTGGAGTCCAAAATAGCCAAACCATTTCCTTTATCAAATTTACAGACTTTAATGCTAGAATCTTGGGACATTTTTTTAAGGGTGTTGTGCATTGATTGATTAACCATCATAACCATGCAGTGTCTGTGCTGCGCGCGTGCATGCACGTTAGAAATGGCATGGGCCGCTAGGAGACCCGCTAGCGAACCGTTAACCGATATTTTCAGGGGTACGCTAAAGGCCCAGTTCTAAAAAAATTAAATCCTCACTTATATTCGCGTTATCACGCCGAAGCGTGTAACGAGTGGCGGGGTTCATCTCCGGAGGCTTGGCGCCTGCGCAACAAAGGAATGAAGAAACGTTGCAGCGGTGGCGGGCTGTTGGCGACACTGTGTCCGATTTGAGCGGCCCGGAATAGAACCCCACACCTCCCGCTATACTATAGCAATGTGCTTAACAACTGACCTAACAGCCGGTCAAATTCTACGCATCTTTTACCGTAACTTCATAAGTCGGCTCGTGCCATTTCTAATGCAAGTGCTGTATTTTCTGAATTGATCCCGGACACTTAACTACATGCTATTTAAAGACTCGCATCTGTAGCTCACAATATCGTATCAGCGCGTAGGATGAATAAACTAAGCAATGGTGAAAGTTTAACGGGTCCCTTTGAAAGCTTTGGCGGGCCACGAGAGGCTTTCGTACTAGGTCTCTCAATTCAACTAACTAGACATCAAGGCGAGTGGCTGGAATATTTATGAAGCTCCTGGAGGAATAATCGCAACACCCGACTCCATCGCTTCAATTTCGATACCTCTCCCCCAGATGTGCATCTTTCTCGATATTCCTGGTTTGGCTGAGCCATCTTTGTACTAGTGTTGAAAATTCCGTTCATCTCTTCTAGGGTGGAATGAAAAAAACTTTTTGTTTCAAATCAATTTTACCGGGGTCAAAAAAGTGGGCATTTGGTCTGAAAACATGTTTAAAAGTGGTTTTGCATGGCTGCACGCAAAAAATGGCCGTGCTACCTCCCTCTACTGGTTTGTCAGACCCAAATTTTGCAAAATTTGTCATAACTTCTTAATTTCAAACAGTAGAAAGCTGAAAGTTACATCAAAAGTAAAGAGTTATTAGCAAAAAACACATTTTTATCAAATTTTTTCTTTTCAAACGGATATTATGCAGTTGTTAACTTGTTGTGATGGCAATTAAACAAATATTTTTGTCCTTGACCTTCCAGATGTGTCAGAAACCATCTTGTTATGATTGAAAAAGACTTCCAATTACGTAGCATACCCGTATTGCTTCCACCTAACTTTTCACCCAAACCAAAAGTGAGGCCACGAAATACTGTCGTAGCCCTTGTCACTTCTATTTTGTTTTCGCAAAACCTAGTCACAAAAAAGTTCTTTTTCTATTCACTGATTTTGAAATTTATGAAATTGTTAACAAAACCCAATTATAAAATGTTTCATTGACTGATATTACCAACGCTATAGATATAAACCACACAACAAGTGTTTTAACAGCTCAGATGGCCGGGTGGTATAGAGCGTCTGTCTCTTGAGCTGTAGACTTGGGTGTGATTCCGAGTCGGGTCAAACTAATGACTTTAAAATTGGTATTCACAGCTTCCCTGCTTGACGCTCAGCATTGAAGAAACAGTGTGGAGAACAAGCCGGCAAGTTTACTTGTTGTGCCCATGGAAAAGGCACTTAGCGGGATTCCCCCATCTTGGTGTGGTAGACAGATGGCCGGCAACTCCTAAGCGAGCTCGTATAGCGCTCTGATTGCTTTCTCGTAATAGGAGGATAAACATGCAACTAAAAAAAAAAAAAAAAACAACTGAGCTGGCTGGTCCATCAGAAGAATACAGTATTTGCAATACCGAAAACACACAAATATTGTACTTACTAAGATTATTGTTCAATATTTACTACGCTATTCTCCAACAGGGTGTAGTTCGTTATTCTCCAATAGGGTGGAGTACTTACTGCGATTAGCAATACCGAAAATACTGTACTTATTGCTGAGATTTATGCTGTAAATACTACTGGTACTTATTCTTCAGATTCTGTAGCGGTATAGTGTTGCTTTCTACAAAGTGTGCAGTAGTAGTATTACCAAGTCTTAAAACCTGTCAGTTTACCGTAAACTCTGAATATGGAAACTAGAAACCAGGCAGTTAAAGTTACGCTGGTATACGTAGGGGGCATGAGTTGAAAAGAATGCAACAGTTTCTTGGTTTCTTGCCTACAACAAAGCAAGTGGTCTGTTTAAGGACATGGTGCAATGTTTGTAAGATCAGCACATCTCGCGTGGTCAGAAAAGTTCAAGAGTTGGTAAAGAAATTCAGCAATTGGGACTGGAACCCTAAGGCTAACCGAGGAACAACATTTTTCAAGTAGGCAGGACTTTATGCGAAGAACAGTTAATTTGCTAATCTTAACAACTACTGGCCGTATCAAAATATGTTTATGCGAAGAAACTGGATTAATTGCTTGATATTTTTTTTGAAGATAAAAAAACGTGGACATATGCTAGCAGCGGCGCACGATCTTCGCAAGTGCAGCAAAGACTTTGGCTTTCACGACCAGAAAGCTACCAGAGGTTCAAAATGCATTGCAGTGACTGAAAAATTAACACCCAGTGAAGTGAAGTTCAAGCAAAAAATTTCATATTTCTATGGCCCTATAATCAGCAAAAGATCCCGACTGGACTCAGACGTAGTTGTTAAGGCAGGCACTGTAACATTATCTGACAACCATTCCGACTGTGGTCCTTCTCAATGTTCTTCGAAAAATTGGCCCTTCAGACTGATGACGAAGATTTACATTTACACCATCATCGTACCAAATAGCCAAACTTCACTTTTATCAGCGACCAAATCACTCACTTTGTTGTAGGCAAGAAACCAAGAAACTATTGCGTACTTTTCAACCCATGCCCACTACGTAATATCTGCAAAACTTTTAACTGCCTGGTTTCTGGTTTCCTTTTTCAGAGTTTATTACAAACTTACAGGTTTCAAGGCTTTGTAATATTACTACTGCACACTTGGCAGAAAGCAACCCTATACCGCTATAGAATTTGAAAAATAAGTACCAGTAGTTTTTACAGCTTAATTTCAGAAAGTAGCCTACAATATTTTCGGTATTGTTAAAAATATGTTCTTTTGATGTATCAGCCAGCTCAGTTGTTGTGTGGTTTATATCTATAGCGTTGGTAATATCAGTCAATGAAATATTTTGTAGTTGGGTTTTGTTCACAATTTCATAAATTTCAAAATCAGTGAATAGAAAAAGAACTTTTTCGTGACTCGGTTTTGCGAAAACAAAATAGAAGTGACAAGGGCTACGACAGTATTTCGTGGCCTCACTTTTGGTTTGGGTGAAAAGTTAGGTGGAAGCTATGCGGGTATGCTACGTAATTGGAAGTCTTTTTCAATCATGACAAAATGGTTTCTGACACATCTGGAAGGTCAAGGACAAAAATATTTGTTTGATTGCCATCATAACAAGTTAACAACTGCATAATATCCGTTTGAAAAGAAAAGATTTGATAAAAATGTGTTTTTTGCTAACAACTCTTTGGCTGACCAAAATGGAAGCAAAAGTCCTCCTAGAGCAGATGTAAACTAAAGTGTTCTGCAACTTTTGATGTAACTTTCAGCTTTCTACTGTTTGAAATTAAGAAGTTATGACAAATTTTGCAAAATTTGGGTCTGACAAACCAGTAGAGGGAGGTAGCACGGCCATTTTTTGCGTGCAGCCATGCAAAACCACTTTTAAACATGTTTTCAGACCAAATGCCCACTTTTTTGACCCCGGTAAAATTGATTTGAAACAAAAAGTTTTTTTCATTCCACCCTAATCTCTACTCAACTGGGGAATGGTTTCATCTGCTACATGCGACTGTGGAGCTGATAATCGATCGGCTGAGCACTCAATAGTTCACTCTTCCCAATACTCTTCACCTCATGGGAGAGTTGAATTGGTCCGCCTGGATGATGATACAATCACCTGATCCTGGCTGCGTGAAAGTTGTCCAGACATATAAAGAAGATCATGCTCATACGAACGAACCCTAAGCCACAAAAGAGCGACGAAAGCGCCCAAACGTAGAGCAAATCTGATCCGAGTCAATGTCAAATTTTTTTGTTCAATTTTGCACTTGCTCCTTATCAGAATTAAATAGACGCAACCATCGCAAAGCAACTTAATTTTACTTGAAATGACGAAGCTTGCTTGGAAAGTAATTCGGTCACCTTTGGGATAAAACCGTCGCAAAAATGGGAATTCAAATCAACAAGTGAAACGTTGTAATTGTATTTCAAGACGTAGGTGATCACTGATCAGTTACAGTAAATTCATCCAAGTGTTGTAGGCCTACAACTTAAAACAACAAAAAAAAAAACGAATAGCAAAAATCTGCACAACAAACTACTGCATTTTCAAATTAAAACGTAAACGACAATACCATTAGATTTTCATCAAAAATATTTCTAATTTATGCAATAAAGAGTGATACAGTTTAATGAAGAGCTGGTGAAGGAATAGTGGTGCAGGACGTGATTTACTTCAAGGTGTTCCTTCAAATTACGAAAAATGTCAACGTTTTCGTAATTACGTTACTCAGACCTCAATAATGCTGCAGTTGCAACTAAATGCACTAATACGAAACGAATAAATGTCTGATTCAGTGCTTCTCAACGTTTTTCTGCAATTCCTTTCTTTTAGACTCCTAAATTAACAAATCCTACCCTAATGCCAACGAAAAAAGTGCTTAATGTTTAAAGCAAATTTTTTTACTCAATAGTAATAGACTCGCTGAAATGCATTTGAAACGTATGGCCTAGCTTAGTACAGCTGCAAAGAATTTAAAGGACAAAAACAATTAATGCTCAGAAAATGATAAAGAAAATTAATGTTACGATTATAACCTAAGTCTCGTCAGCCTTGCTACGCACAGCCAATCCAGGCTAAACTCATTCCAGACTGTAAAGACTCTTTTTTGCATTGCTTTACCTGTACATCTCGACTTCATCTCTTTTCTAGGTATTTTGGTTATAGTCGAAACATTAATTTGTTCCTTGCAAATTTCTCATCTAACTGATAAAGAAAATGTTATTACACTTATAACCTCCACACCAGCAATTTAAAAGTAATATTATTCCAGTTAAGTCACGACGTCATTGTTAATGAGACCCTAGTGTTTGACGGTGGGCAACAGCAAAGGAATAAGCGGAAAAAAGCATGTCAGCTTCGTTTGTGGATACCCACGTGCGCTATTGTCAACTGATTCTCTCTCTTTTTGTCAAGATGTCAGTGACTGCACTGAAAGCTAATCGAACCAAGTACGTGATTCGAAATGGCGGAAGTGCTTGTTCTGCTACAATCGACAATTTGGCATATTTAGAACACATTTCCAAATCCAACCTCATTAGTTTGTTTTTGGAGTCGTGTATTGTTTGATACTGTCATCATTTTGTAAGTGCAACAGCTTATTAACCAGATCACAATCCATTGCTAAGCCTTCCTCACTGCTGAGTTTAACAAAGTAGGCCTACTGCAGAACGTTTATTTTTGAATTTTTCCTACCCTAAAGAAATTTCCTCCCCTTCGATTTACAATTTCTTCCGCGGTGAACCACCTCACCTGGCTCCCGGCTCCTGGGTGAGAAGCACGGGTTTGATTTTTATAAGCTGCGTTGTGATTAAATCTACAAAACGGAAAAGCAGTAATTGATTTAATCAATACTATGTCAGAGGCAAAAAGGCAAATTGTGTACCTTCATCGTCTTGAGGGTAGTAAAAAAACAAAACAAAAATATGTCCGGCAGTTACAGGTCAATCGTAAAAAGCACCGTGCCTATTAATGACGATAGAGTATCTAGGAAATATGCAGCAAACGAGGGAGTATTCTGCTCCATCTGCTGATTATGCACAAAATTATGGTTTGCATTTTGTAATGGAAGCTCAATGAGCTACTGCCAAATTTCCATAACAAATCACTAACAACACTTCAACTTCCTTATTTAAAAATATTTTCGGCGCTTCTACAAATGCATGTGATTCCATAAATTTTCAAACATAAAATGCACCGCGGAATCGCTGTATGTACAGTTATAATGCACAAAACAGTTACACTCATTACATCTGGTTTTGGGCTGGAGCCGTTTCATAAGCCGGTGGAGCTGATGCAGCATGTGCTTGACCCAAGGCTCCTTGATGTTTTTCTGGATATTGAGCATTTGGATTCTGCACAACTTGATGGATGGGCTGGGACATAGGCTGGGGTGTTGTATTTGGGTATGCTGATGCCATTGCTGGTTGATATCCTTGCACAATGCAACCGGGCTGGTTAACTGGAGCACCTGAAAAAACGTGTAAAAAGTTGTACTATGTCCGCTCGGCCAACAATAGCATTCTGGTGAAGTTTTTAATGAGAAGCCGGACCAAAGTTATCTATAACTTTATTGAATGAAAGGAATTTGTAGTAGCTACTTGATTGTGGCAAATACGAAAATTAATTTTAAAAATCGGTACGTATGGCTACAACAATGTTCAACTGGAATTGGTGATGTGCGCTCCTACTTAAATTTTTTCAATTTAACGTGAATTTATAAACTACAGTTCTGCAGTGTTATTGTCATCAAAACTGTTCAAAAAAAATGCGCAATTTAGAGCACACTTGTTACCTTGAGCAGTAACGGTTTGCTGTGTATAAACTTGACCTTGAAATTCACCGTAATATTCTCCAGCCTGAAAATAGATGTTAAAAAAAAAAGAGAATTTACGGTAGAAATACTCAATCCGTAATGTGATTACAATCATAGCTAGGATGTGTCTAAAAACTTGTAATAGCATAAAATAAACGACTTAAGAATTGCTCGACTTGACAATAAAAGCAAAACTATGCAAAATGTCCTGTCTGTTTGTTTATTTTCAACATGTTTGGTGTTGCATGCAAGAAAAAATGCAATAAAAGAAACTGCTTATGTGTTTTCCCGGTTGAATTTGGGCTAAAACAAATTCTGCTGTTCAAATGCTTTAATTTGTCAATCCGAGTTTCGATGAATTGTCCAAAACAAAATGTAGCAATGAATTGAAAAAGCAACTACCGCACGGTAAAGAGCAGTCATTCGTGCAGCGACAAGAATACTGAAATAATTATAGTTACGTTAAACTGCTTACCGCCTTTACCTTTCAAAATTGGTTTCCTTTTTATCTTGTCTATAGTAGCTTTGTGGCTCCAAACCCGTGACTAGCGACACATAAACCAGTGTTTGTGTGATATCGTGGGTATGTTAACTCAAGTCTTGTTTTCAAAACAAAGCATTTGATCCGTTTAATTTTTTATTTCTTATTATGCTTCTATTGAGAAAGTGGAAATCAAAATGAGCTGCAATCAGGTGTATCGAATTTGTTTGCGTTGATTAGTGGCGATCCTTCCCTGCGTTTTGGTAGTCACCAGTAGGGTTGGATCCATTCACTAATTTTCAATTTTTTGATTGCTTTTCAATTCAAAAAATGAAATTCGAATTCATTGACTTTGAAAAAACGAAATTCAAATTCGAATTTATTGACTTCGAAAAAACGAAATTCAAATTCATGAAGAATTCGCGAGCGGATTCAAACTCAAAATTGAAATGCAAATTCATTGCGTTGCGAAAGCTTCAACTTCACTTTCACTTATTTTGAAAGGACCAATGCAAAATTTAAGTTTATAAAGGCGAATCTCACCACTTCCAAATTTGTAAAACTTGATAATTTAGACCTGATTACTCGATATTTGATATACGAGACTAATCAAATAGGCTTTAAAAAACAAGTATTTTTAAGTAGTACTAGCGAATTGTTCAAAACATAGTTGCTCAGGGAATTCGTAGATCTAATCAAGAGTCCGATCAATTACAGTCTTTGTAATAGTGTGATTGAATGTAATTTATTACACTTCCTCATGTGATTCAAATTATAATTGCAATTGAGTTTTGCGGTGCAAAGCAATCGTATTTTAAAAGTAACTAAATACTGTTTGGGTGCCACTGTCATTCCACAAAATTGTAATTGATTCAACTCTGGGTCTAATTAACTGCAGAAAAAAAAGTTACCAGATGCAAAGACATCATAGTTTTTATCAGAAAACAGTTGGCTACCTTCCTATTACTGTTCTTTCATCTCAAAAAACAGTTGGCTGATGGCAAAACAAATAAGTTTTAATGAACTGATTTTGAAAATTGCTGATGTAGAAGATAAATTATTCTTCTTTTGCAATTTTATTGTTATTTAAACTCCCCTAAAAATAACTTTACAGAAATGGGGTCCCGTCGGCCGGATCTAAAGTTTATTCTTTCGCAGGTTCACTAGGAAGTTATCTGTTGCAAAAATAACTTTAAACCACCTTGCAGCATCACATCACAAACTTTCAGTTTGTTTGATAAATTTTACGAAACGTTTGCACTATGTGCTGATATAAACCACTTACAAATCGCTACTTTTGTTTGGTAAACTTGTTCTAAGTCAAAAAAATCCAAATTCGTCGAATGTTTAATTAATATGTTCAAATTTATAGACTTTGAAAAAACGAAATTCAAATTCAAATTCATTGACTTTGAAGAAACGAAATTCTAATTCAAATTTATGAAAAATTTGTGAGCGGATTCAAATTCAAAATCAATCCAACCCTAGTCACGAGTTCTCGCGCGATAACACGCTTGGAAACAATGCTTGCGATACTCCATGTACTGTATAAATAGGATACCGGAAGCTTCTTTAGTATTAATAGATTTGCTTATACTCTTATTATTGTGATATAACGTTTATTGAGTCCAAACAGTTATTTCTTGGTTCAAATCGAAAAGGTCAATAACAATGACATTTACATGATGGTTCTTTAATCAGGATTTAGCATCATAATTTTATTGGAGACAAATTTTAGCACTAAAGAGATAACGTACGGTACACTGGGGCAATTGAAAAAAGTATCCCTCTTTTGCCTCCACAAGTAAAAAAATTTCGTTAAAATTCAAAATAGAAGAAAAAGTTAAAAACTTGTTTGGTTGAGTCGCAATTTCATTGAACCAGAATTAGGAATTTACATGCATATCACGTTTCTCAAATTGTTTTTCAACTACTTGTATGGAGCAGCGTGAACACTATCGCAGATGACATAACTGGATACATTACACGATCTACAATAGAACCAAGCTGTAAAAACGTTTTGGGCAAAAACACTGTACATGTTGTGACAAGTTACCTGGCAACAACTGCTGCACCTTATCAAAGCACCACTGTAGCAAGCACTGACAATGTGAAGAATCATGGCTGTAAAAGCAGCTAGAGCTAACAAGGAATTCACCAACGGTCCAGCAACCTGAAACAAAGCATGTGCAAAGCAACTGACTGGGACCGAACAAATGCAGTTAAAGTTCTAACAAAGCGACATTACCTTTTCAAAAATACGTTGTGCTTCGTGGAAGAGTAAAACTGCATTTAAGTAGCAACAGCGCAAATGGCTGGTAAACATGTGAAGCATTTTGAGTTACCGTCTGTTGGTGTGATCGTATAGGATAATGATTTTCACACGTTTTTACAGTTACAATCTTATTGTACACCTTTCTCTGATTACCAAATAACTGTTGTATCGATGTCCGACACCTAAGTTTTATTGATACGGCCATGTAAATTTGACAAAACAAATAAAAAATGTTGTCCAAATTGCGCACAAAAACGTCTAAGGCTAAAGTATACGATTCGAACTTCTTCAGGAAGATACAACATGCTACTAAGAAAAATAATTTTGGCATTGCTTCGTGATCACTGATCACTACGAGGCCAATAGCTACTCACATTCGTGCCTATGTAGTAGGGTGTAGTGAAAAAAACTTTTTTTGGAAATCGAAAAAAGTGTAGTTCTCAAATTCTGGCAAATGGCCTAAAACTTGTTTAAAATTTGTGTTTCGGGGGTTGCCACCATTTTTCAGCCAGCTACCCCCCAAAATGCTTTCGAGACTGAAGACGCAGGGTGTAATTCATATATCTCAGTAACCACTGGTCGGAGAGTAATGGCATATGGCTCAAAATCTGCGGAAATACCGTGTTTTTATCTGTGCCAAGAAGAAACTTTTCTCTATTTTTAACACAAAAAAGTTACAGCCGAGGAACGAAATTTGCCACCATTTTTGGTAAAATTTTAGGAAAATTCCCGTACAAGCAATTGGGTAAGAAGCACAGTCGTTTGATTTTGACAGTACAACCGATTCCTCTCACATAACAGACACTGTTTGTAATTCAATGCATGATAAATGCAGTGACGTGCGGTGAGGCTCGTGATTGGTGAGGCACTGTTCATTCTAGGGCCATTATGCCACCGCGCAGTTTTTGTTCATAGTATTCCATAAGAAAGAGAAGCAGGGCCCAAATAATCAAAATACGACTTCATGGAATGTTTTTACAATTATTTGGTATTTACAACATCCTTATGTCTATCGTTTTGAACAAAAATATCTATCTCTTTATCGTAAACATTCTCTTTATTTTTTTCCGTAAGAAATCTCTCCATCTCAATGGAAATTGTAGCCAGGTAGACAAAAGACGCTTTTCTAATAATAACGGTTTTCGGTGCTTCTAGCCATAATGCATTGGTGTTGGTGCACAACTGCACATGTTATTGTATTATTTAATTGCGTCTTCATTGTGTGTAATTGTTTTAGTGTGCATCATTGACAAAAAAAAACTCTTTCTTCTTCGGTGCAATACGTGCGAATATTTACAATGAGATTAATGAGAACTTGTAAATTTCTCGGCTTTATGCACGTGGAAATTGCGATGGCTTATGGTAATTCTCATTTGTTCATTAAAAGCGAATCAATTTCTGACGATATAAAAGTCTAGCAATTTGGCTTTAAGTGTGAGCGGTCTATTTCTCATACTTTTTGCCAATCTTGGTACATTCCTAATCTCACACAATCCCGTTTTAGTCTAAACATTATTATTTGCTAAAAACTAGGGACAAGCTGGGGAACATTTCTTTAAATCACAACCTTGCCGCCAAACTTTTTTTTTGTACCAATACTTTTGAAATGCGCAAGTTATTTTCTCGTGCCCTGAGCTCTGGCGTAACGACTTTAGATGGGGCTTTCTTTCCTTACAACTTAAACTTCAAATTAATATTTTCAGCTTTAGAGTCTTTCAATTTTGATGCTAATTCTTCTTCCATTTTGCAGTAACTTATTTCTGCACTAACTCATTTTCAAAGCGTTCAAATACTGCTTTGTATCGTTGAGCAACGCGTTACGCGTGTATTATGAGGCGCCGTTTGAAAAAAAACTATTTTTTTTGTGACCCATGTTTTTTGAGCATTTTTCAAACGGCGCCCCATAGTGTATATTTTCAGCTTGGCGAGAAAATGTTTTTGTCTGCGTGACGTCACAATCGTATGCGGCGCGCCGCAAATCGTATTCAATTCAGCATTTGAACAGCAGACATGACGAGAAAAAGAACGCTTTAACAAATTCATGTGAAGTCTGCTCTTGTAGTGAGGCAGCGCTGCCGGTGACTCACGCTTGCATTTCAGCGAAGAAAGTGAAGTATATTCTCAGTGCGAATAACGTCATAAAAACCACCCAAGCCAAGAGAGAGTGTAGGAACATAAATGACAATAAAATAGCTGGCGTCAACAAATATTTTACAAGTAGGGTAAAATTGCTTAAAACAAGCTTGAAATAGCCATAGTTTTTACACATTACTATTGATTTATTTCGCGATAAAACTATTGTTGCTTCTTATCTATAGATAGGTGAGGCCGTGCCTCACCTGCCTCCCCTGACCACCTGCCTCCCTGGATAAATGGACGGATGGTGACTTCCACTTTTGCTGAAACAGAATGAGTGGTAACAATTGCCTTCAATCAGCAAGGACATACGCACCAAGAAAAAGTCTCCAAAACAGGCATTAAGCAAATTTAGTGATTTTAGTAAATTGATTTTAATTTGATGCAAAATTGTTTTTAAATTAAACACGAAAAATTGTAACATACAAAGGCAGGGTGGTGTCAAGACTGACTTCATAGTAAAATAATACAATACAAGATGAAATAAATGGCTGTTTTTGGCAGCCAAACTTGCAGCTTTAAACAACGGCTGGAGGTTGTTGTTGCGCTGGCAGTTGCTGGAAGTTGTTGGTAAGAATCAAAATTGGCTAATTCGTAGTAAGCATTTGCTTCCAACTTCAGAGTTGGTACATTGAACAAGCGAATCAAACTGCTGTTCAGAACATAGGGGCAGTCATCGTTATTTGCACTTTCTTTAGCTACTTGTTTCCAATGTGCTAGCACTTTTGCCATTCCTACACTTTGATTATCATCCCCTAACTTCATCATATAATCAGGCAACCCATGGATTCAGCAACTTTTTTCAAATAAACGTGTTGAAGAAATTACAGTAGCCTACTTTGAGTGCGGTGCAACGGAATGGTTATTTTGCACAGCAAAAATATGCTTTGATTGCGATCTTAGGGGATGATAATAAAAATGTAAGAAATGTAGGAGAGGCGAAAATGCTGGAACGTTGGAAAAAAGTAGTTGAAGGAAGTGCAAATAACAATGACTGCCCCCGTGCACTGAACAGCAGTTTCATTTACTTGCTTGACGTACCAACGCTGAACTTGGAAGCAAATGCTTACCACTAATTAGCCAATTTTGATTCTTACCAGCAAAAGCCTCCAACCATGTTGCAAGCCTTGCAGATACAGAAACAAAAGAGTGTCTGAAAAAATCTCTGGTATTTCACCACCTAAATGTCACAGCCAATCTGTGAAGCGGCACGTCAAATTTGCTGTGGAAGCGTCAGCACAAGTTGAAAGATTTGATCAACAACGAGATTAGTCTTTCTGCAAAAAAATTAAATCACGCAAACTTACGAAAACATTTGACATCAAAAAGCAGTTTAAGTAAAGTGCTTTAGTAAATCGTGTGACTTCTTTTATAAGCCGGATGGGTCAAAATTGATCTCAAAGCAGATGTTTTTGCTCTCACTATACCACATGGGTGCACCATCGCACCAAACTTTTCGAATTTGTCACAACTATGCCTTATGAGGTTGACAGCATTTCTTATTTCATCTAGTATTATGCTATTTTGTCGTTAAGTCAGTCTTGACCCGCCCAGCCTTCATATGTGTTACTTTTTTCGTGTTTCATTTGAAAACAATCCGCATCAAATTAAAATCAATTTACTAAAATCACCAAATTTGCTTAACACCTATTTCAGTGACTTTCTCTTGGTGCATATATGTCCTTGCAGATTTGAGGCAATTGTTACCACTCATCCTGTTTCAGCAAGAGTGGAAGTCACCATCCGTCCATTTATTGATGCATTAAATCACAAACAGTGTTAGTTATACGAAAGGAATCGGTTTTACTGTCAAAATTAAACGACTGTGCTTCTTACCCAATTGCTTGTACGGGAATTTTCCAAAAACGGTGGCAAATTTCGTTTCTCGGCTGTAACTTTTTTTGTGTTAAAAATAGAGAAAAGTTTCTTTTTGGCACAGATAAAAACACGGTATTTCCGCAGATTTTGAGCCATATGCCATTACTCTCCGACCAGTGGTTACTGAGATATGTAAATTACACCCTGCATGATCAGTCGCGATAACATTTTGGGGGGTAACCGTCTGGAAAATGGTGGCAACCCCCGAAACACAAATTTTAAACAAGTTTTAGCCCATTTACCAGGATTTAAGAACTACACTTTTTTCGATTTCCAAAGAAAGTTTTTTTCACTCCACGCTACTATGCAGTACTAGTTTTTATTCTTGTTGCCTGTATAATATAGAGATTTCAAATGGCCTGTATAATATAGAGATTTCAAATGTCACAGACACGTTAAATAAATACTTGGGTTTGTGATTTCTTAAGTATACTTACATTGTAATGTATGCCAGATACAATGGCAGCGAGCACACACATAGAAAACAAAACTGCCGTAAAAACAGCTGCAATAATACTGAAAGCAAAGTGGCAAGTCATCTGCAAAAATAACACAGTTATATGCGGAAATAGGAACAATCAAATATTCCTTTCGTTAGGTTCAGCAAAACGCACATTTTTGGAATCGTAGGCGTATTTAGGAAAAAGGATCAGTTTATGCGCACTTTAGGTTCATGTTTAAGCTCAACAAAGCGCTATAACTAAACTTACGTCTTGTTTAGGCCTGAGAAAAAATATTTTTCACTGTTCTGTCCATATGGCGCAGGGTAGATGAAAAAGTCAACCATTTTGTGCTGCAGTAGTGAAGAATTACTCACACAAAAACCGTTACAGATTGGAGCAGTTTGGTTTGAGATTTCACATAGAATACCAGTGAGGCGAGTGAAAGGGGTAACTAAATTCGTTATTCAAGTCTAATCGTGATATCAGTCTTTTAAGTATTGCATTTCTACTTCGACTAAATGTTTGTTTGCTGGTAGTCATTGGCTGGAGCAGTTACCGGCTATAAAAAGCAGCTGTCAGTTTCCTTGCATGTTATTGCAAAAAGACCCTTCATTCTGAAATAAGTTAGAGCCTTTATATTCGATTTACGTTAAAAGATTCTACCAGAAAAAACATACCTTAACGTTGAAAAAGTCCTTCACACGTCCCCCCCTCAAAAAGTTTTTTTGCGTAAGCTCTTGGTTTCGAACGACAAATGTAAGGCGGTAGTTTTGTAAAGACCTGCGGTTCAACCTAGAATTGAGTCAGTAATCGCTTTATTTCAATCGGTCTTTACCGCTAGTATAGAAATTTTTACAGAGGTGTATTGTTTTTTTTTTTTTTTGCCAGCAGGATAGTACCGGTATGCTACGACCAGGGATGACAATCGCATGGAATCGAACGTTTTTCCCAAAGAAAATTGCTATCAAGAATCGTATTGATAGGTCTACACATAAAAAAAAATCACACGAACAATCGCATCGCGTAACCTAAATGATGGAAAAAAATTTGCGATTTTTGCGAATAGTCTATTGCAAGTCTTAAAATGCTTCCCAGTCAGGGCCAGGGGCGGATTAGGAGATCGCGGGGCCCGGTTCACATAAAAGTGAAGTCCACAATTTTCGCCCAAAATCAAGTGAAGAGCCAAAAAAGGTCAAACGTTCTCAGATGTTCAATTTTCTTCTATTTCAGATTCCAATTAAATTGGTGAGGCATGAAGTTATTTCTCTGCTTTTCGTAATAGAGCAGCGCTTTCCGATCAGTGGGTAGGAGAGCTCTTAACAGAGTGCCGCTAACCATTCTGAAGTTTCTAAAGTTAGAATATTAGAAATTAAGGGTTAGGTTGGCCTAGAGCAGAAGTTGATGTAATTTATATTGATGAAAGACTTTTCAAATCTGATAGAGGGCCCCTGATAGTTTTTTTTGTAAAAGTAGGGCGTGGGCACAAAATGATGGGGATGCACTGCATTAGAGTCTTATTTAAAATATTTAAAAGACGCTGTCACAACATATTCTACATTTAACGCACTAAAATTTACTTTTTTTAGTTAAAAAATACAAAATATTTCAGCGGCTGAGGGCTCTACCCACAACCTCCCGACACAGCCCCTCCATAGCAAAATTCTAGCTACGCGCCTGATAGGACAGCTGCAGAATTTCTTTGCTCTCACCAGATTTTGCGTGGAAAATTAGACGTCTACGGACGGGATGACCTTTTTTTGGTCATCATCGAAATTTTTATATTCTAAATGGAGATGGGAGAATTAGTTGGTGATGCAAAAGGGGTGCCAGCAAGTGAAAAAGTCAAGAACTACTGTAGTAGGTTGTGCAAGGTAGATTAAGAATTCTAAAACTTGGTTGCGGAGTTGCGAACCTTATCAAAAACTTGCAGAGTCCAGCACTGGAAATAACAATGCCTCGTAGCAGTAGCATAGACCTAACAGTTGTTGAATCAAGCAACTAATGTTTAACATTGCTGGGAAATATGTAACATAGATTAAGAGTAAATCAACGACACGAAATAATATAAACATTAGAACTTCACTTGTCCGAAAAACGACAAAAAACTTACCATGCATCTTGACGAATATGCCTTTGCACTTGGAACACCCAAAGCTCCAGCAACCACTACCTAGAAAAATTCATTTACGCAATGGACAACATGATCTTTTGCTTACATCAACAATCTCTTACCCAAACACCGCACCATATGCCTTGTCCAATGGAGAAGGTAAAGAATATCGTAGCGATTCCCAAAATAACAAAAATCGACCCCAATGCGAGTTCGGCTATCTAAAATCAAAACCGCTTCATATCGACAAAAACCGCACGTAGAAAATATGCGTAGAAATGAACCTGCATTAAATAACCATTCTATAAATACAGGTACTTAAAATATGTAGGGCGACATGCAGAGCATACCGATCCATAAATTGCCTACTGTTTAGATAGAACAGTGCCTGTGATTAAAATGACAACCGTCACCCCATATTTGAATACCGTATACTTCGGTAGATCTTTGCTACAAATAGATCTGAAGTTTTCTTCCTTTAGCCCAACTTTTGGATAAAAATAATTTACCGAAAAATAATCATAATACCAAAAAGTTAAAACCAAAATCAAATTTTAACATTTGTTTTGATTTATTTCGATTTTACGCTCTACATCAGTGGTTATCAACCGGGTACCGAGGGGTCCGCCAGTACAGGTCAGGGGTTCCACAAGTTTGCGATTTAGAGCTGGGTTCCAGTAAACCTATACGGCAGGGGTTCTTAACCTTTTTTGTATAAAATACCCCTTACCGTTTGAAAAAAGTATAATTTACCCCCAGTGCAGCACTTTCGCCTTTTTAATGCTGAAAATTGAAGTTTGTTTTAGTTTACACTTCAAAAAAATTACCCCCTCGGTAAGCAAAATTTACCCCCAGGGAGTAAACGGATCGCTAAAAGTTCATTTACCCCCAGGGGGTAAATTTACCCCCGGTTAAGAACCCCTGCTATATGGGATTTAAGTTAATGCTCAGGAATCATCGAGTCTTTGAAACGTTTCATCAAAAAGGTTGAAAACCACTTCCCACATATTGCCAATGCTTAGTATATAACCATGTGCCACAGATGATTAAATATAAAAATCGTTATGTATAGTTGAAGATACATCTGCAGCGAAGAACGTGCGCAAACAGATGGATCTGAAGTTTTCTTCTTTCAGTCAAGCCTTTGGGTAAAAATAATCTACTAACTAGTGAACAAGTTAAAAATAAAACGATAATACGTCTCTTGATTTCTTTCGATATAATGCTGATTAAAAATCGAAATCGTTATGTTGGTTGCTACAACATTGTAGGGAAGCATCCGCGTTTTTACTTGGAATTTATGGTTCTATACGCACATGTTGTTACGCGCTATACATGCTTCAGCGCTTGCACATTAAAAAAACAACAACATAGCTTGCAATGGTTTTCTCTAGTGTCATTCAAAATTGCAGCCGTAAAAAAATAATATTGCATTTGTACGGCGAATTTTTCACACGGAAAGTCAAGTCATAAGTGCCTTACAACAACTACAATAAAAATCAAAAGCGTTACTACGTAAGCACATAGCAAATGCACACATTCACAGTCAAGATCAATTCACACATTCACAGTCAATTACATTAGGTAGCAATCAAGTAATGTCAAAACGGTATTTGTTGAACGCTTATCATAGAACAGTGGTTCTTAAACTGGGTTCGACCGAACCCCACGGGTTCGGTGAGGCTGTAGCAGGGGTTCGGTTAAGATCAGAATAAGTTTTTGCAAAAAAGCACACAGTTGTAGTAAATGACTATCTCTGCGTGGAATGATGCATCCCCCCACCATACTCTTTCAACGCTGTTTTTGATGAATACAATTTTTCCATAATTTCAAATCTATTTAATAACAATCATCTTTACGCCTTAAGCACGCATAAATCGAAAATATGCGAACAAAATGTATCATATTTGGTGAAGGACTAAGAGTTAGAGGCAAAAAAATTAAACAGAATTTGCCATAAAAATTGTTCAAAAAGCTCTAAAATGGCCATTACAGTGTCTAAATTTTTGAAAACTTTCCGGGGAAGCATACCCCCGGACCCCCCTAGAGCCATATTTTTGTTCCTCAATTTGCTTCAAATTAACTTTCCGGAAAAAAATACGCTTAAAAAATGTAAAAATCTTATGCCACCCACCACCGCCTTAAGAATATTCTGAATACGCCCCTGACGTGAAACATTTTCAAAGAGCTTATGCTTTTTTCCGGTTTAGACGTCTAACGTCTTTGCACTCATTTAACATTTAACCTAATTCAAAACTGCATCCCCCTCTAAAATTTTCTGGATCCGCTCCTGGTTATAATTAAGGGTTTGATGTATGCTTGCATGACACCTGTTGGGTTCGATACTTCCGACAAGTTTGAGAACCACTGTCATAGAACAAACCCTTGCTTAGTCTACCACAAACGTTGCATGTGTCACTGCAAGTTTATTGCGAGATTCGCGAGTTTACAAACTTTTAGCGGCAAAAGGCTTGTTTTTTAGAAATACAGTTTAAATTTTTAACCAATTAAAAAAATAAAAAATTGCTAATGTTGCATTCACGGTTTGTTGAGCGCTGAACATTGCGATTTTGTGCGGTTTTTGCAGCTATAAGAAAACAAAAGCCTTTAAACATGAGAGCTTTTTTAATATCATTTCCTTTCTGTTCCGGCGCAAAATGCTCTTCGAAAAACGAGAATTTACTTTTGAATGCAACAATCAGTGCCGGGTTAACCACGTAGCAGAAGTAGCATTCGCTACGGGCCCCGCGCTTTTCAAAATCATGATTCAAATTACAGAAAAAATTAGGCTACACTTTTGTAAAAAAGTTTCGCCCAGGATTGGCAGTGACGAAGTCGAGTACTCAACCTTCGAGGACGAGTATCGAGTAGGCTACTTGCCTTGAGAATTTTCGAGTACGAGTACTGGTCAGGGCCGGCGGAACCGCCCACCGAACACCGCGGATTCTTTTTCTTGGAAATTATTTTAATACGTGTTACGACGCAACATTAATTTGTTAGTGCGTGTGTGTAGAAAGATGCTGACGGGGAAGGGAGAAGGAGGGTTGAAGAATGTTGAACTCCCATTGCGCCGCTCTTGTTTGAAAAATAGGCTACTGTAGGCAAAATCGCTTGTATGTAAACGCTTTTTTTGATCTGTTGAATGAACGAAAGCATAACTTTTTTCTGTCAAAAATACACATTTTATCAAATATAACAAGTTATAGCAATAATATTAACTTCCTATTTTATGCGCCTTGCTTCGAATGAGGTCGTACATGGTAGGTATTTGGAAGATTGTAGGTTACCATGTTTTTTTTTCACAAAAGCATTAGGGTTTTAGAGGTGTGCGACTCCGCAAGCAAAGTGGATCAAAATTGGTTCGTCAAACGGATCGCTAAAAGTTCAGATTTTTGACACATTATAACTTTGGGTAAGGCCTACTTTAAACTTCAGTTGTTCTTTTAAGCACCGGTTATTGCCAAATGGATTGATGATAATTTTTGATACTTTTCTCCTGCATTTTCCCATGTCATGTCACACCGTGCTGGGCCGTTTGTAAGTAATTTTAGTTTATTATTGTGACGCTTAATAGCGCACAAAAAACAGCCAGTAGTTCAAGTGTTAAAACGATTTTAGCACGGTTGCCTTGGTGGGGGGCCGGGGGGGAGCTTGGCCCCCCTAGTTCTAAAAAAATTGTTTGTAGAGGGGCCCAGGGGGGCTCTTAAAATCGGCCCAGTCCTTGTGAACGTATTTCGTAAAAGGTGTGCGAGGGGAACGTGAACATAGCAGTGACTTAATGACTGAACGTGTATTTTGAAATCTTTTTTTCGTTTAACATCAAAACTTGTTTCCCCAAAACAGCTGCATTTTTCCCATGTCGATTAAGACATTGCAAATAAATTGTTACACTTTCTGCATGTTTTTTGAAGCGTGCTGGAAAGTGCCATATCAAGACATCTCCGAAGTTCGGTTTTTCCGACATTTGTAGGGGCCCCACAATATTGTTTTAGCCCATAATTAGAGGCAAAAAATTTTAAAGAAAATTTTGTCAAAAAGTTGTTGAAAAAGCACTATAATTGCAATTACATGATGTAAACATGTAAACTGCAATTAAACTTTCAAAAAATTTTCGGGGAAGCATGCCCCCGGACCCCCCTGGACTTATCATTGATATTTACTCTGCTTCAAATTTGCTCTGATTTTGTCACACATCGAAAACAAAAGGCGTGTCCAAAAGTTTGGGGCGTCCTCTTGAGGAAATTTCTGGATACGTCCCGTCAAATAATGCAGCTAATGAGGAGAGTTAGTAACCGAGTCGAAAAAGCGCAAAACTGCCCAAATGCTTGTAGATATCAAAGGGTCCCATTTGGAGCTTTTTTGGGGGGAGGGGCAACAGTCTTCACTCGGTATTAGTGGTAGGGCGTGGACAAAAATAACTAACGCCAAAGGGGGCGTGATTGAAAAAGTTTAACAAGATCTGGAATAAAATAATAGATTTTTTGCATTATACTGGGCCCCCCTAGTTCTAATTTTACCAAAAATATTTGCCGGTAGTCCGGTAAACGCTTGCTCTTGTGGAACCAAAGAGTGTTCTTAAGAATTAGAATTTAATAAAAATGAGTATTCTTCACGTATCAGTTATACACCGGGATTCCATACCTACTGTACTTACTTCATAGGTTTGATCTTATTTTGAGAGTCTACGTCTTAGAAAATATTAATATCTTTACTTTTTAGACATGTTCTCATTTTTGGCTTGCGTCCATATTTTGTCATATTGAGATTTCACAAACCAAGCTTTGTGTTATTTGTCTTGCCTTATTTTTGTATCTTACCGTCAAAGCTTTATTGTGACATCATCAAAGCAACACAATCTTATTCGGAACACAAAAAAGCAAGGCATAGATAGACATTTAAGCTGTCTAGGTTAGATGGGATATGGGAAGGTGTTGTATCTTAGGCTCAATAATACCCAGGCAGTTTAATTATTTTTCCAGTCGTCCTGCCTCACCAGATCGATGGAATCCTTTTGACCAAAAATTGCTTTAAGGAGGCTTTACACAGAATACAATGCAAATTGCAACTTACGCAAGTAAATTACATAATTATGAAAATCTATCGAAATACGTGCGTAGATTTCAAACTGGGGTTCGTAGACGCAAAATCGGACGCAATCGCATTCTGTGTAGAGACATAACCGTCAGGTTCGTTCATTAAAAATCACACGAATATGCATGAAATGCAAAATCGGACGAAAATCGCATTCTGTATGAAACCACCTTTACCTCCCATTTTGCTTGCGGATAAAGGTGGCCCAACGTGACGTTTTCTGAGGAGGGCCTCAGTTGGCCTAGCGCCGACACTGGTGGTTGACTTCGAGTACGAATACATTTTTCGCAGTGAAACTTTACACTTTAAAATCAGTTGCAGGCATTTGCTGCATAAATTGGAACTACTTTTCTTGAAGTTGTTTATTTAAATGTTTATTACCACTTTGAAAACTGGTTTTAAGCTCTTTGTAGTCGACATTAACTTTTACGGAACTTTTGAGCAGGTTTCAACGAAAGTTTCTGTTGTAAGCAGTATAAGTATGATAAAAATCAAAGTACTCGTGTACTCGACTGATTTTTAGACCGAGTCCGAGCACTTTTAGGTGGAAGTACCATAGCCTACTATTTGAGATTAAAAGTTTCACGTATGAGTACTCAGAAAAGCTGTAGCCTACTCGAGTGCGAGTACAGTACTCGAGTACTCCATCACTGAGGACTGGCTTATAAAATTTTTGCGAATCGTTAGCCTCACTCTTTCTTTAATATTTTTAAATTATAACTAAGCTGCCTCAAAATAAAACTTACAGTATTTCTGAGTCTGACCGCAAACTGATCGCCGCAAACCGCTTATCGTGTTCTTTGCAAGAAAATAAAAAGTCAACTTCCAGTCGCGCATATAATAGCGAATGTTTGTCGCATTTTTGTGTATACAGTAGGTCACAGTGAGTCGATACGATAGAAGTACAGCACGGTAAAAATGCAAGTGGCTGAGCAACTAACGGAACAGTGAATAAGCATGAAGAAGCTATTCCCTATAAGTGTGCTGTAACTTCTGTTGCGTCTGGGATTTATGAACGGTAAAGACCTTTACTATTAGTGCCTACAACAAAAAGCTTGATCTTAATTTCGTTTTGCTGTGCCAAAGCTTACTTTGTTCCTTCTTTGTTCTCAAATTTTCACAAAATTTGAGTCTCGTGTCTTAAACAAATTGTTTTCGTTAAAAAAAGCAAGAGTTTTACAGCGAATTTAAGCCATCTGCGCATCTTCAGTGAATTCCGGTGAGAGCCCTTGGTATAAAACAATGAGATTAAAAATGAAATCAGGTTTGACTGCCCTCCGGCCGGGTCTCCAAAAACTAGGGCCCCGCAAAAATTATGCTACAAGCCTCGCACTAGCTTAATCCAGCCCTGGCAACAATGACTCATTTTATGCCGTAGCAGTCCTAGTAACTATGACGCACGACTACGTCTTCACCTAAATAGCAGCTGCTCATAACACAACACCACGAAAGAACATTACTTTGTACTTACAGCTAATCCATTTATGATTCTTTTGTAGTTCAGGTGGTTTGGGTTTTGAACAAATGGTTGTTGCGCTGGTATATACACAATCGGTTGGGGCTGCATGTTGACAGCAGGAACCGCAGTCATTTGCTGAGGTTGGGCTTGCATTTTAAATGTAATGGTATTACTTAGCAGTTAGCACTTTTGGTACAGTATTTCAGAACTCTCAAATCTTAGAACCTGAAATTAGCCTATTATTACACTTAAAACAATTATAAAGAAAATTACTCTCATTTGAAACGAATACTTTGGTTATACAGTAAATTATCTTAAAAGCTATTGTCAGTAGACTAGCTATAAGCATTGACGACATTTTATTTTCCGCCACAACGGTAGCTGCGGACCTGCGGTGCTGCTGTATGAGTATGATAGACCCGTCCACACACCCGCACGGTTTTAGCTTGTTGATACTTAAAGCAGCTCATTGAAATTAATTTATCACGCTTGGTTTACTTTTCTTTATTTTGAACCTCAATATCGCTGAAAGAACTGCGTTGGTTTATCACGCTTGGTTTACTTCTCTTTATTTTGAACCTCAATTTCGCTAAAAGAACTGCGATGGTTCAGTAATTTGGTTTGCTTACGCACGCACATACACACAGCCTCGAAACCAATCGATCGAGTGAAGCCCAAGTTACGTAGCTAAGTTCACTTGCGCTGTGGCAGTAGCGCGCTCTAAATTGGCTCATTTTACTGAAGTGAAACAACAGGGGCGGATCCAGAAAGTTTTAATGGAGGGATGTAATTTTGAATTAGGTTAAATGTTATAACTAAATACAAAAACGTTTAGACCCGGAAACGGGCGTACATAAGCCCTTTGAAACTGTTTCCTGTCATGGGCGTATTCAGAAAATTTTTTATCGAGGAAGGGGCACCATATTTCGTTACTTTTTAAAGTATAGTTTTTTCCGGCGGAATTTATTTTGGGCAACTTAAAAGACAGAAACGACTCTAGGGGGGTCCGGGGGCATGCTCCCCCGAAAAAGTTTTGAAAATTAACATACTGTGATGGCCAGTTTAGTGCTTTTTGAGCAATTTTCAGGCAAACTTTGTTTATGTTTTTGGCCCCTAATCTTTGAGTGCTTCCCCAAAAATGATGCATTATGTTCGCACAGTTTCAATTATGCGTGCTTAAGGCGACTCAGGCAGTAGCGTACGCAAAGGGGGGGGGGCTCCTATGCGTACGCCCCCCTCAGGCTTTCTTCGACACATGTTAAAAGCCTGTGTCCCTCAGATACGGCTAGAAAAATTGTACTTTAATGTGGAAAATTTTCTTCGCGCCATAGGCGCACGCACAGGGGGGTATGGGGACACGATGCAATGCCCCCTCTTTGGCCCTGTAATAAGGTGCTAAAACCTAACTTTTAGTCTATAATTTCACAAATTATTAATGGTTGCAGCCTCCTTTCACTTAGTTTAGCCAAGCTTCTGCCTTTAGACATAAGCTGCGAAAATATTTTTGCATTGTGTCTATAGTGACTGCACTCACTGCATGCCCTTTTTCAATAAAAACGTGTGCTAAAATGAGTGTTTTTTTTATGTTGAAACCGCAAAAATTCGTTGACGGCTGGGGGCTTCGCCACCAGCCGTTGCCAAATCCTGGGTGGGCCACTGCTTTGCGTCCCCCCTCTCAGAAAATTTTTGCGTACGCCACTGGACTCCAGCATACTGCTATGAAGAGGTTTGAAATTACGGAAAAAATTTATTCATCCAAAGCATTGTCAAAAATGGCTAGTGGATAGGTTGCATCCCCCACATCCCCCCCTGGATCCGCCCTGTGAAAGAATACTTGTAGTAACTAACTTAGTAATAGTAGTTTATTTCATTTAGTGACCAAGCTAACACAAACAAGAACAAAAGAATTTGGAGAAACAAAACAATGTTGGAAAAAGAAAGCAATGGTCGACTTAGTTGGAGAAACAAAACAATGATTGAAAAATAGGTGACAACAACAAAACGATACAACATGCTTCGGTTAACAAAACATTACTTGAAAAAAATACAAAAAATGCATGGACCCTTCACTTTAACATAACCTCTCACGAGTGCCGTATTTTTTTTTTTTTTTTTGAAATCAAAAAATGTAATAAGAAAATAAAACAAAACACACTTAAATAAACAAACAAATAAATTTAAAATTGCCTACAACTTCTTCAATTTTATAACTTCAACCCAGGCAGGGAGGCTAACAGATGCTACACCTTGCCCAAGGGTGATCTGGAAGCAACGACAGTTCAGAGATAGCTCCATTACGTCTCAAGGAACAAATCACCGTCGCCAGATGTAGTTTTACGTCAATACCCAAGACGCGGCGACTTGTAATATTTTGCTTACGAGCACATGGAGTTGGCCGAGTGGTTGGTGCATTGGGCTCCGAAGCTGGCTTCGCGGGTTCGATGCTCAGCTAGGTCATCTCCATGATGCATGTACTTCACTACCACAAAAATCCTAAGCTGCAATTAAGTGGCTTGAAATAACAAAAAAAAAAAAAATATTTTGCTTACGTCACGGATAGAAGGAGTTTTGTTATTGATTGGAATGAACACTGAACAGTCTTGCTGTTAGCGAAGCTTTGGATTTTCATGTTGTTTTGTTTGAAAGTTTAACTATTTAAAGATTTGTTTCAAAAGTTTAACCTTTAACAATAATAATAAATTTTGTTTGTTTCAAAACTGGTCAACGACAAAATAAACAAAAATACCAACCAACTTTCCATAAAGAATTTTTTGCGCTGAATCCAAATCTGCCGCCAATTTTTGCCCATCACGTCAGGTTGAAAGCATGTTTCAAGTATTTGAATTAGGTTGAATACGTTTCGAAAATGTTACCACGACAAAAATAAGTAACAGATATAATACAAAGATAAACATCATAAGCTGTTGATGGCCATACAATGACAGCATAAGGTCGCGTACACCTGGGCATTAAACATTTTCAAACGTCCCATATGTAGGTCCCTCTAAGGCAGAGGTGCACAGATCAACTTAGGATACCGGTACTCGCTAAATCCTATCGCGTGCCTCGCCACTTTTCAAAAATATTAACGAACTTCTGCAAAACTCATACCATTAACATCTCACTTCAAAACTTCAACACATAATGAAATAAGTGGCCTATTAACTGAAACAATTTAACGACCAGAAGTGCGTGACTGAACGTGATGATTTACGTTCATTTCGATAGAATCTGGACTATCAACACAAGAATATGATTTTGTAAGTTGTTCGCGCGCCGCTTCCGAGCGTACGGCGTGCCACTTTTGGCACACGTGGCCTGTTTTGTGCACCCCTATTCTAAGGTAATTCAGTATTTCCACCTCCAAAAATGAGGCACCTGCGGACATGAAGACCTTTTTTTGCTCTTTACCCGATTTTCAGTGGTAAGAAAAGGACACCTGCGGACGTGAAGACCTCTTTTTGCTCTTCACCGATTTTCAGTGGTAAAAATAGGACACCTGCGGACCTGAAGACCTTTTTTGCTCTTTACCCGATTTTCAGTGGTAAGAAAAGGACACCTGTGGACGTGGAGATATTTTTTTGCTCTTCACCGATTTTCAGTGGTAAAAACAGGACACCTGCGGACCTGAAGACCTTTTTTTGCTCTTCCAATCAGTGCGGCCCTCGGCTGTAAAATTTTTCCACTTCTGCTGTATGTGATTGCAAAATGGAAGAAAATGCTGATTTGGGCTTCTTTGCTTGTTACGTCCACTGAGCGCCTGTGACTTTCTTTTGCATTGCAGCTGAGCTTAGTTATGTTGCAGCGGTTTCCAAGCTTATTATCCGTGGACCGGCAAAAATAAGAGAGAGTTTACCGACCGGCAGCAAAAAATTGTGTGAAGTAGCGCAGATATTTGCGATGTAGCTCGTATGCTCACTAAACAAATTGTTCCCACACGTAACACAATATTTCAGCATTGCTACGTGCAAGTATATGTACTGTACTTACAACCAAACTACTGAAATTGAACTCGCCAAGAAATAAAAAATAAAAATGCCAAAAAATGTTCATATAAAATCAAAGTTAGTGAAAGCTTTGCTGCTGTTTCGCTGCCATATGCCACCTAAACGTGGAACCGCAAAAGTATCTGCAACACATAGTTCTGCTTTTGCATCCAGTCGATTTCTTTGTTTCGTTTGAAACAGAGGTGACGAACATGCGGCCCGCGAAAAAATTTCCTGCGGCCCGCGAACATTTTGGCGAGACCAGTACTTTTAAAAATTTTTTTCCCCGTCTAATCTTTGCGATGCCATACCAAAAGCTGAGCCCCTGATTCAATCAAGCGCGTATCACGCAGTAGTTATATAAACGCTTAATACAAGCAGGGCCGGATTAAGGCGGGGGCTGATGGGGCTGCAGCCCCAGGCCCACCGAAAAAATAGGCCCTTCGATTACAACGTACGAGCATTACGAACAACTAAGTGATTTTTTCATCAATCAACTATTTTATTTTAAAGTTGAATACGAATTACCAACCTTTATTAAGTAGGCCTAATCTATCCAGTTTAGGTTAGGGCTAAGAGAGTGATTCAAGATTGTGTCAATGCCAAAAATTTCAAGGAATTTACTCTTGAATTTAAATCACAAGATCTGCAGTAATTAACGAAATCAAAAAAGACTGATCACGAGTTTGTGAGATTCTGACCTTCTCGAGTTGCAAGATTTGTACCAGTACAGCGTCACCAGCCCAATGGCTGAGGCATTCACTGGAGCAGGCAACAGGGACCAGACGCTAGCTTTGAAATTATTCCAGCCCCTCTTAACCAATCAAATCTCCTTATGTTTTGGGTGAAAATTGTAGAAAGAGAAAACATGGCAAAAAATATGCTTGAAAACATTCTGACGCAATATGATTGTTTTACAGCATATCGTACAACGATTTTGACGGCTTTCGAAACAGAATTCAAACTGGATAAATAACACGATTGTTGATATACAGTAAATGTTCATTGCTGTGTAAATTTTGCAACAAATCACAATCAAATACTATCAATAGCCTAGCATCAGTAACCGTGTGTTAAGCAACGTTTTATCCTGTAACTAAAAGGAAATCAATCCAAATCTTCATTAACTCAAAATTACGCTGAAGCGTGATACATGTGGTGGTGGGTCCATCTCCGCGGCATAACGCCTGCTAGGCAACACAGCTCCGAAGAAATGTCGCCATTTTAGCGAGTCATTGAAATTTATGATTATTTCGTAATAATTCAAACAGCAGCGTAAATCAAAGATAGTTTCCCACAAAATGCTGTACGATTTTTTGTACAGGTACACAAAAGGACGTTAGGATACGAAATAGAGGCTAGGAAGGAGTTAACGTAAACTTTGCATGGCTTGGGGGGAACTAATCATAGAAATCATTTACGAAACAGCAAATAGAAAGCACAGTTGCAGGAACCGGGACTCCGTGGTATGACATCTTCTAAAGCTTTGTACGTGCAAAAGAGGGCATTCTGTTTAAATGCAGAAAATATGTTTTTTGAATGTGTTTAATACTGGTATGTAGGTTACATATTTTAGCAGGTCTTCGACTGACGGAGACAAAATAGGCCTCTGACTACCAGACAGCCTCAGGCCTCAGAAACCCTTAATCCGGCCCTGAATACAAGTCATCTGTTTTAGGATTCAGTAGTTCATCCATTGTTATGAAATAATAATTACATAACTCGAGTCCGTTGCAGCTTCAGCATAGTGCAGCAGTTTACGAGTAATTATTCGAGTGAGAGCTTAGCTTGCCTTACAGTAGTAGGAATTATGTGAGTTTGCGGAAATGAATTGGTGAGGTGGAAGTACCATTTATCATTTGCAAATTTTACTGCTTTCTTAAGGTATTTGTTATTCTGTTTTTTAATCAATATTTAATTAGCCGTTTGTCTTCAGCGAAAAAACGAGATATTGAAGATGAAAAGAGAGTATTTCAAAAAGATTGGACCGATATCCGATATGTTTATGACCAGGAGCGTATTCAGAGGGGGGCCATTGTGCCATCCTTCCCCCTTTTTGACTCTGTCTTTTAGTAAAAAAAGAACAAAACTAATGGTGCCAAGTGACTGAAACATGCCAGACTCTTGATGGTTTTTGTAGCTTATGGCCAGTAGCTAATCCAAGGGTTAGGATGAGAGGTATGCATCCTCCCACCAGCCATTTTCAAAATAGTTTTTGATGTATACAATTTTTCCATAACTTCGAACCTCTTCGAGAGCGATAAGCCTTACGCCTTAAGCACGCATAATCGAAAATGTGCGCGCCAAATGCATCATATTTAGCAAAGCACTCAGAATCAGGGTCAAAAAATTTAAACAAAATTTGCCTGAGGATTATTCAAAAAGCACTACAAATAGCCATTACAGCATGTAAATTTTCAAAAATTTTCCGAGAGAGCATGCCACCGGACCCTCCAAGAACAAGAGCTTTTCTTGTTTCTCAATCATTTTCAAATTTGTTCTGCCGAAAAAAAAAACGCTTTAAAGAAATATGGAAATTATGGCTTCCCCCTTTTAAAATTTCTCGCTACGCCACTGTTTATGACTAGAAAGTTATGCGGCCCGCTTGCTTATTGGTAAGTAACAAAGTGGCCCGCGACAGCAAATAGGTTCGTCACCCCTGGTTTAAAACATGGTCAGCGATGAAAATGTTTTTTTCGCATAAATTACTGGAGCAAAATATCACCAATAATTTCATTGCTTTGTTGCTAAAAAACGGATGTTCGTTTTTAAGTGAAATCCAAAATTGAGAGAGTGGTTCTTTTTATATTTTGTTTGCTACATTGTATCACGAGTTTTCGACATAATTCAATCACACTTTTTTTCGTAGAGATTAAAGTCGCATTGAGTCAACTTGATTGATGAATGGATTATTGATTCACAGGTTTCCAAAACGAGGATCTTTTTCCGGAAAATAATGGCCAAAAATTTTTGCCAACTCTTTCAAGTGTTTCCTTCTAATGCTCAGTAATTCTTTATCAACACCATCATCAGCCAAGCACTCGTTTAGAGTTGGAAACATAGCTGCACAAGATCATCCCAAAGTAACAACTTCTTTTTAAATGCATCTATCTTATTTCTCGGTACAAAGATATTTTCGTAAAATCCTTGGAAAGAAGTAAAAAGCCCGTTCAAATAGTCAAATACATATGCCAACCTTCAATAACTACTTTGAACTCCAGATTATTCAAAGCAATGAGTGAAAACTTCAACAACTACACCTCATCCAGTAAAAATTCTGTTAATGGGGAGTTGACTTCTACACAAAATAGTTTTCTCGGCGTCATTTCGTAAATTTGAAAGTGTGAAACTTCGCGATAAAATTTCGTAAATTTGAAATTTGTATTTTCATGGCGTCATTTGCTAAAATTTGGGACCACACTTAACATTACCGGTAAGTCCGTGGTGACTGGTGATTGTTCACTACTTGGTGCTACTGTAAAACCAAACTTCAAATATTTCTCATCGTATTGTCTGACAAACCCTCCTTTTTCTTCCTTCCACCAGGTTCTGTAGTCTGTGCATGCGCCATTGCTTTTCGGAGTTAGGGAGTTAGCCTCTAATTTGCTGTAGCAAGCGTACTGGTACTGTATTTGCTTCATTTTGATTTTGAAAATTACCTGTTTCCAAATTCATATTTTTATCTTTCTCGCTAAAAAAAGTCAAAACCTTGCTCCTTAGTTTTCATTTGGTGAAATCAAAACTTCCACAGTGTATAAGTCAGTCTATTGCAGTATTTCAAAATGGAAAAATATCTTTGCATTTTCAAAATGCCTTTTTAACTAGATACAACTTATGACGAAACAATGGTTAAACGGGCACGCGTTAAATTTTGCTATTCAACAATTTTGCTCCCAAAACGTGTTTCAACCTGGGCGTCGAACCAAACCGGAACGTAAACCGAAAACCCGTATTAACCGCTTCCTTTCATTGAACCCGAACCGAACCGTAACCTTTGTAATTAATAGACGTGAACCTAAACCTGAACCCAAGGTAGGTAGAAGTAGATAGCAAGCTGGTCAAAAAATTACCTTCTACCCCAAACCACTTCGGAGATTATTTACCTCCAGCTACCCCAAATTCAATTTACTTTTACCCCACAACCCCACGAGAAATAAAGAATATTATATCTGAATTGCAATCTAAAACAAGCAGTGGTATGGATGGGATTCCAACAAAAGTTCTGAAATCAACACCCGATAATGTTATATATATTCTAACTCACATATTTAACCTTTCCTTAAGGAGCGGTATATTTTTGAATAAATTCAAGCTTGCAAAAGTAGTACCTATTTTCAAAAAAGGAGCAAGGCATGACGTGAACAATTATAGACCTTTAGTTTGCTCCCAGTTTTCTCAAAAATCTTAAAGAAGTTAGTATATCGGCGCCTTTTAAGTTTCTTAACCAGACAAAATTTTTTTCATGAAAATCAGTTTGGCTTTCGAAAAAATTATTCCACCAGCCACGCAGCCGCGTTACTAGTTGAAAATATTACCAATGCATTTGAAGAAAAGAAAAAAGTTATTGGTGTATTCCCAGATTTGTCTAAAGCCTTTGATACCATAGATCATAATATTTTACTTCGTAAACTACAACATTATGGTGTAAGAGGTCTGCCCTTAGACTGGTTTTCCAGCTATTTAAGTAATCGCTTTCAACAAGTTTTGTGTAATGATCATCTATCTGACAAATTATTATTAAATTGTGGTGTTCCTCAAGGTTCTATTTTAGGACCACTACTTTTCTTGATAGACGTTAATGACTTTTCTAGGTGTATTTCAACTGGTAAAACTATAATGTTCGCAGACGATACTGACTTATTTTTTAGCGATAATTGTTATAACCAACTGTTTCGAGTGGCCAATGAAGAACTGATTAATGTAGATCACTGGCTTACGGCTGATAAGTTGTTACTAAATATCAGCAAAACGAATTACATTGTGTTTCGTACTCGGAATAGTAAACTGCCTAGAAATCTTCCGAGTTTAAAACTGCGTAATAATAATTTAAAGAGAGTGAGTAACGTTAGGTTTTTGGGTATTATACTTCATGAGCATCTATCATGGAAACCGCATATGGAAGTGCTATTGCAAAAAATTAGATTAACGACCAGCGTTGTAAATAAAATTAAGAGCCTTTTGAACAAGCAGATTCTGTTTACACTTTACAATTCGTTGATCAAAAGTCACATTCAGTATTGTATATTAATTTGGTGCAATGGAAATAAGACAATGGTGCAAAGACTTCAAAGTGCGGCCAATAAATTCGTCCGTTAATTTTCAAACTAGGTTTAAGAGAGCGCGTTAAATTTTCAATGCAGCAACTCGGCATTCTGACTATAAATCAATTGGCTGAACTAGAAACCGCTAATTTCATGTACAAGTATTTGCATAATAAACTGCCAATAGTTTTTAACGGATTGTTAGATAAAAACACAATCAGTGAAAAAACACATGATACGAGAAGCCAATCAAAGCTATTTCCCCTATACCGACGCATAGAGTTAACCAAACAACCAATGAAATATAGAGGTCCACGTACTTGGAATGCTATCCCGATATCGGTTAGAGAAAGTAAATCACTCAAATCTTTCCACCAGCTGACTAAAGCTCATTTAATGTCTCTTAAGTAGCAGACTTGGACAACTAGATAATTCTAGTTTTCTAATTACACTAATTAGAGCGAAATGCCGCTAATCTAATTCTAATCTAATTTGCGTAATGTTTCTATTCTCTAATTCTAATTCTAATCTAATTTGGAAAAACTGTGTAGCTCTAATTTTAATTCTAATCTAATTTCCGGTTTTGCCGAAAATGCTAGTTTGTCCAACGGCGTTTTTCAACAAGTTATGCAAGAATGTCCCTTGTGCAAGGAAAACCAGTGCCAAGCCGCCATCGTATTGCTTAGTTATAGTAATTGTGACGAATAGTAGCCATAGTGACATAATAACTATTTTATACTGTAGTAACTTGTAGTGTAGTAAGTTAGGATATAGAATCTAGATCAGAGGTGACGAACATGCGGCCCGCGAAAGAATTTCCTGTGGCCCGCGAACATTTTGGCGAGACCAGTACTTTTAAACATTTTTTTCCCGTCTAATCTTTGCGATGCGATACCAAAAGCTGAGCCCCTGATTTAATCAAGCGCGTATCACACAGTAATTATATAAACGCTCAATACAAGTCATCTGATTCAGGATTCAGCAGTTCATCCATTGTTTTGAAATAATAATAACATAACTCGAGTCCGTTGCAGCTTCAGCATAGTGCACCAGTTTACGAGTAACTATTCGAGCCAGAGCTTAGCTTGCCTTACAGTAGTAGGATTTATGTGAGTTTGCGGAAATGAATTGGTGAGGTGGCAGTACCATTTATCATATGCAAATTTTACTGCTTTCTTAAGGTATTTGTTATTCTGTTTTTTAATCAATATTTAATTAGCCGCTTGTCTTCACCGATGTCTTCAGCGAAAAAACGAAATACTGTAGAGTAGATGAAAAAAGAGTATTTCAAAAAGATTGGACCGATATCCGATATGTAGGCCTATATGACCAGGAGCGTATTCAGAGGAGGGCCATTGTGCCATCCTTCCCCCTTTTTGACTCTGCCTTTTAGTAAAAAAAGAACAAAACTAATGGTGCCTAGTGACTGAAACATGCCAGACTCTTTTGATGGTTTCTGTAGCTTATGGCCAGTGGCTAATCCAAGGGTTAGAATGAGAGGTATGCATCCTCCCATCAGCCATTTTCAAAATAGTTTTTGATGTATACAATTTTTCCATAACTTCGAACCTCTTCGAGAGCAATAAGCCTTACGCCTTAAGCACGCATAATCGAAAATGTGCGCGCCAAATGCATCATATTTGGCAAAGCACTCAGAATCAGGGTCAAAAAATTTAAACAAAATTTGCCTGAGGATTATTCAAAAAGCACTACAAATAGCCATTACAGCATGTAAATTTTCCGAGAGAGCATGCCACCGGACCCTCCAAGAACAAGAGCTTTTCTTGTTTCTCAATCATTTTCAAATTTGTTCTGCCGAAAAAAACGCTTTAAAGAAATATGGAAATTATGGCTTCCCCCCTTTAAAATTTCTCACTACGCCACTGTTTATGACTAAAAAGTTATGCGGCCCGCTTGCTTATTGGTAAGTAACAAAGTGGCCCGCGACCGCAAATAGGTTCGTCACCTCTGATCTAGATAGTGTAGAGTAGGCTGGCAAAGCGGCTATGCATGGAAAATTACTAGGCCTACGCCTTTTCGATACACACACAGTGTTTCTGGAAGTTAGTTTTAGAACTAAATGTTTTGCATAGCCTAGCGGCGTGCATTAGCAACAATCTTCATTATCATTGCATCATGACAAGAAACTGTTCAAGATTGCTGTAGTAACGATAGTGCTAGAATAAAAACTTTTGTTCGAAGATTGTTTCAGCACCACAAGTTGGAATAAACAATAGTAGGCCTGATAGTACTTGTATGTTGTTTTACATGCTATACTAGGCTGCTGTATCAGCACTAAACTACATCACTTATAACCTAGAGTTAGAAAAATTACTGTCCTTTTACTTTTTAGCCATGAGACAATCGCTGCATAGTGCATATCACATCACTGATTGTCTGCACAGATATCTGATGATGAGGCTCTTCTCGAACAAACGTGAAGGCCTCATTACTGTACCTACTCAATTACTATAAATAATGTACAGTATTGAGTGGCGTTAAAAAAACAGAAAACATTTCTAGTTTTCCGTGTTCTTTTCCTTCAGTTTTCGAAAGAGTAGGCGTAAGCAGCGTTCATCAATACTGATGTGTACGAATAGGTGTCAAAAACTAAGCGTTCATGTACTGTAAACCTTTATCAGCCCAAAGGCGGCGAGAATTCTTTCGTGTAGTACCGCCACTTCGCGGTTTTTCACTTATCGCAGTGGTGTCTGGACCGCATTAACCGCGATAAACGAGGGTTTACTGTATGCCTATTTCTTATTCGTTCTAATTTTACTGTAATTCGGAAGTTGATTTCATTTCCAAGTTTTTGCGAATTCACTAATTCTAGTTCTAATCTAATTTGGAAAAACTGTGTAGCTCTAATTCTAATCTAATTTGGAAAAACTGTGTAGCTCTAATTCTAATTCTAATCTAATTTGGAAAAGCCGAAATTTTTCTAGTTGTCCAAGTCTGTTAAGTAGCTACTATTGTTTCTAAAGCTCATGATACGTATGCAATCAAGGCCTCTCTCTGCTCTTTGCTTTTGTATGTTGCAGATTAAGAAATTTCTGAAGGGTTGAAGATCAGTGTCGAAGAAATCGGAACGTGATGAAAGTTTTAAGGAACGTGATGAACGTAATCTTAATTGACGAAGCTACAATCTTAAAAGGAATGAAGCAAATCAACTGACTTTTTCCACAAAAATCTGTTACACACTAGGTCTAATTGCGTTGCGTTTGCAGTTTCTAGTTAGAGTAAAACGTGAATTATGAAATTTTGAAGTGCTGGCAGTTTGGCCTAGCCCCTCCTCGCTTGGGAAATGTGTAAATTTGTCTCAAATGCTTGGCACCTGTTGCTTGCTTTCTCCAAATTTGTCTTTATTACACAATTTTGTTTGATTTCTTTTTGGCTCATAAGCTGTATTATGCTTTAGGTGCAGTGACCATGCTTCTTTTAGTTTTTAAATTCATTGTAGGGTTGTATATTGCATGCTTTAACGGTTCGCGTTTTGTCGCTGTTACCTTTTTTTCGGCCGAATGTCGTGATATGCGTTGTTTCTATGTATTTTGATGGTCGTTGAATAAAACACTGCTACTACTACTAAAAAAAGGTCATCAAAAATCTTGAACCTGAACCGAATTTGAACCGTTAAAATAATTTTTGTCTAACCTAAGCCCAGACCGGAATGCATTTTTGCGACTGTGCTATCAATGCCATAAGACTAAGTGATCCATTTGTGATGATTTCGTTTCGTTCATCTCGGCGCGTTTGCGTTGCAATGCTGTTGTTCTTATAGAAGGGCGAGAGCAACACTGCAACTAGCAACGGTGATGCATGCAATTAGTGCTTCATTATTTTGTAAAATCGATTTATCTAAGCGTGAACGTGCAGATGGATTTTTTTTTAACCAAAGATATAGGCTGTAGCGTGATTTAAACCAGACTCAGATTTTACATACGGCGGAAAAAAGTCGAATAATTCTGAAGTTAATCTGAGGTTATTTCTGCCGCTGAGGACATCCTTTATGAGCTACAGCAGCATCTTAAAAAGCAATTAGCCTAAATACTGTAAAGAGTTTTTTTTTTCAAGTGCGCCCGTAGCTGTGTACCAGAACACAAGTCGAATTGACGGTTTCAAATTTTTGAACCCAAACCGAATTTGAACCTTTAAATTTTTGCTTCTGCAAACCTGAACCGAACCTGAACCCGATAATTCAAAATATTTTTAATTTTAACCGAAATTAAACCTGCAAAATCAAACGACGAAAAACCTGAACCGGAGCGAAACCGCTAAAAATAAATTTTGCGGAACCTGAACCTAAACCCGGAGCGATATTTCAAGCGGTTTGATGTCCTGGTTTCAACAAAACCGAAATACGTTACTTTTACTGCTGTTAAACAGACCGAGCGCAAAAATGAAAATTTTTAGGAAAAAAACTGCAAAATATTTTTCTGATACTGATATGTTGTGCAGATCGGCCAAAATATTAAACGAACAGGCGGTTCGGAACCAATGGTATAGAGCAGAGCGCTCCAGCTTAACTATATCGCTGGCCATAAAAACTTTTTTTATCGCGCGGGCAAATGTTTAATAAAAGATGTTGCTGCTTGCTGGTAGATCAACATAATTGTTAGTTACAACGAAAATCTAAAATTTGTTGTTCATTTAATTTTAACTCCATCATGTGTTTACGTGCGTCGCTTTGTCGCTGTGTCCTTTCTCTGACTTATTGTTGTGAATACTCTCTGGCAAGCCAGAAATAAAATGAACTATAATATTGACGTTAATTCGACATTTTGCCAAGAAAATCAAAATTTTCAAGTAAGAATCAAATCTTTATTATGCTCGCCGTTTTAAGCGTGTAACGAGTTAGCGGGGCCTATCGACGTGGCCATGCAACACAGCTTCTGTCGAATAAATGGCGCAGCGGTGGTGAGCCGTTGGCAACGTTAGCTATGTCCGCTTTGACCGGCACAGAATTTGCACCCCAAACTTCCTCTCCAGAGGTGCAAACGTTAACAACTCGTTCATCTGGTGTAGATAAGCTTAGTTTGCATAAAATATAACCATCAACCTCACAAAATAGCTGTCGTTATCTTTTTTCAGTAAGATTAGGCGGTCAAAAGCGATCGTAAAAGGCTATAGGCCTATGACTGAGAGTTTTAAGCAACCGTGTGGAAGTCGAGTGTTTTATCATTTTGCCTGTTAGCCCCGGCTCGTTCTCCTTGCTACCGACGTGGACCTGCCCTTCGGCTTCTACATTTGCAACAAATCGAAAAGTAATCCGTTGCCATTTGCAACTCAATGAATAAAACACCACTTAAGTTATGATGCAAAGCGGTACTGACTGTTCAGAATTAAATTTAAAAAACAAAAACGTAAACGCAGTCGTAAACTACAGAAACAAAGATTAAGTAAATATTTTTAGATCTAAACGTGCAAATCACCGTAACTCATTGCGGGCCAAGAAAATTACTTGGCGGGCCAAAATTGGCCCGCGGGCCTGCAGTTGGACCACCCTGCTATAAAGCACCCTATATGTTAATGAGTAATTAGTAATGACGATACAGTATTTAGGAAATACGCTGCCGATAAGTGAGTAGTCTGCTCAGTCTGTATCTGTACGGAATTATGGTTTGTTGGTTTGTATTTTGGAATGGAACCTAATGAGAGAGAGAGCTTATTTTTTGCCAGTAGGCTACTTACTAAAACAATGACACCTAATAAAGACGCAATTACATGCAATTATGTGCACAATGGCAGGATGCACCGAAAATCCGAGTTATCTATAGTCCAGAAGTCCCCTGTCATGATTGCAACAGTAATGCAAATAAAATAATATGCAAGTCATTGGTAGTACAAGTGCAAATACAAAACAAAAAAACAGTGAGCTTTTGTCAAATTTCCATAACAGATCAAAAATAAGTTTAACTTCCTCATTTAAAATATATTTTCGGCTTTATCATAAATGCGCATATAGCGCATGATTCAATAAATTTCCAAACATAAAATGCACAACGAAAACGCTGTGACAGTTACGATGCCAAAAACAGTTACACTCATTGCATCTGGTTTCGGGCTGAAACCGTTTCGTAAGCAGGCGGAACTGATGCAGCATGTACTTGACCCATGGCGTCTTGATGTTTTTCAGGATATTGAGCATTTGGATTCTGCACAACTTGATGGGTGGGCTGAAGAGTTTGTTGGGACATAGACAGGGGTGCTATGTTTGGGTATGCTGTTTGCACAATGTAACCGGGTGGGTTAACTGGCGCACCTGCAAACGTGTCAAAAGTTGTAACACTCGTCCACTTAATGGGATTCTGGTGAAGTTCCTGATATGAAGCCCGACTGAAGTCATGCACGACTTCATTGGATGAAAGGGAATACGTAGTAGCTATTTGAGAGTTAAAGCATTTGTAACAATACGAACCTTAATTTTAAAAATCGGTTTGCATGGCTTCTACAAATATTCAAATGAAATTGGTGACTTGCGTTGCTATTTGAAAATTTTCAACTTCATCTCAGCGTGAGTTAATGAAATTATAAACTACACTTTCGTAGCGCTATTGTCAAAAAAATGTTGTGAGAAAAAGCATAATTCTAAGCAGACTAATTTACCTTGAACAGTAACGGTTTGCGGAGTGTACACTGCACCTTCAAATTGACCGTAATATTGTCCAGCCTGAAAATAGATATTGTATAAAAAAAGAAAACTTGCAGTAGAAATACTCAATCCGAAATGTGACTGCAATCATAGGGTGTGCGTTAAAATCTGTAACAGCGCAAACTAAACCACTACAGAATTGCTTGATTTAACAAGAGCACGACCATGCAAAATTTCTGTTTAAACATTTCCAACATGTGTGGTGTTGCTTACAACAAAAAAACATCGCAACAAAAGAGAAATTGCTTATGTGCTGTCTCAGTTAAGTTTATTCCCTTAAAATGCTTATATTCCTTTAATCCTACATATCGTATTTCTATTTTGCTACGTTGATTGTTTTCGGTTCTATTTCTTTATCGTCTAGTTCAGGGGTTCTTAACCTTTTTTGTCTCGTTTACCCCTTGCCGAAAGAAAAAAGTATAATTTATCCCCAGTGTATCACTACTGCTTTTTCAATACTGAAAATCAAAGTTTTCTTTAGTCATTAATTCATCAAATTTACCCCCTCGGTAGATAAAATTTACCCACAGGCGGTAAATTTACCCCCGGTTAAGAATCCCTGGTCTAGTTTATTTTTTACTCCTCGTTTGAGAAAATGGAAATCAAAATGAATTGCGATCAGGTGTGTCGAATTCGTGCGCGTGGAGTAATGACGATAATTCTTTGCGTTTTGGTAGTGACGAGTTCTCACGCGATAACACGTTTGGAAACAATGCTTGCGATACACTACGTATTATATAGAGTAAGTGTTCAAGAGCGTATAAATAAGATGTCACAAGCTTCCAGTAGGCCTATATCGTGATACAGTTTTTACTGTGTCCAAACAATTATCTTTAGATTTCGTTAAGTCCAAGGGTTAATTACAATGACATTTATATCATGTTGTCCTTTTATCAGGATTTAGCATGCTGATTTTGTGGGAAACAAATTTTGGCTTTACAGGTATAATTTTACCTGAGGCAATTGATAAAGGTATCCCTCCTTTGCCTGCGCCTCCACGAGTACAAAAAATTAAGTTGGCGTTGCTGATGAAACTTGAAAAGCCAAAATAGAAAAAAAAAGTAAGAAAACATTTTGGTAGAGCCGTGATTTCATCACATCAAAACTAAGAAATCACATACGTTTTCCCAAATTGTTATCTGAACTGCGTGAACGGTGCTGAGTGAATACTATCGTAGAAGAAATAACTGAGTACATTACACGATCTCGAGTAGAACCAAGCTGTAAAAACGTTTTGGGCAAAAACAGTGTACATGTAGTGACAATTTACCTTGCAACAACTGCTGCACCTTATCAAAGCACCACTATAGCAAGCACTGACAATGTGAAGAATCATGGCTGTAAAAGCAGCTAGAGCCAACAAGGAATTCACCAACGGTCCAGCAACCTGAAACAAAGCATGTACAAAGCAACTGACTGGGACCGAACAAATGCAGTTAAAGTTCTAACAAAGCGACATTACCTTTTCAAAAATACGTTGTGCTTCGTGGAAGAGTAAAACTGCATTTCAGTAACAACAGCGCAAATGGCTGGTACACATGTGAAGCATTTTGAGTTATTGCCTGTAGGTGTGGTCTCGCAAGACGATGAGATTTACATATTATCACAGTTCCATTGCAATACTGCTGCATAGGCCCTGCCTTTCTTGATTTACATTGGTAAAGACTCAAGTTTTCACCAAAAATATTTTAACGATAAGGGTGACAGGTCCACTGATTTCAAAAATGGCCTTAGTTTTGCTGAATTGGCTCCTCTTTTCAATATAAATGCATTTTTTATAAAAACAGTGCTTATATAGCAAATACTTTTCATCCGTTATGGCTATTTTAAGCAATAATGTTCGCTTCAATCCTCTTTGCTTAATGCAGTAAGAAAAAGAATATACTGCTCATTGATAAAACTGGTGGCAAATAATTACTAATCTTGACAAGAATTTTCACCTATTTTTCAAAATTTTGAAATACGAAACGTCAATAGGCTATGGCTAGTTTTGTAATTGTTTCTTTTTCTAGCTTTTAGGCTTTGCCTGTCACATTTTTAAACATCCATTTATGCCATTGTCCGCGTAATTAAAAATCATGTTAGATGCTGTCAATTTGGGCGTAAAACGAGTTTTTGAATCCGTCCTGTTGCGCAATGCTAAGAACTTTGTTTAAAACCTAAATGAAGGAAGCAGCGATTGCCGTAGACACGTTTAATATTAATAGCAAACACACGGCTGTACAGCATAGGCCTGTAAAGGTATCGTAGTTTACAGGTATTCACATGAACGAAAGTTTAAAAAGTGAGGTAAGACCAATCAGATTAAGATTAACCTTGTAAACGATCAAATCTCACTATCATAAAATATCATAAACCGAATAAAAACACAAAATGCAAGGAAATAGGCAATGCTGCATGACCTACAAAACACATTAATGCAAAAATTAACAGCTCAAATGGCGAAGCGGTAAGAGCATCCGCCTGTCGAGCTGTAGACGCGGGTTTGATTTTGAATCCGGTCAAACCAGTGACTTAAAATTTGTGTTCACAGCTTCCTTGCTTGACGCTCAGCATTAAAGGAACAGTGTGGAGATTGAAACGCCAAGTTTACTTGTTGTGCCGTTTGGAAAGGTATTTACCGGGAGAGTGGTAGATAACTAAGACCGGCAACTCCCTAACTAAGCGAGTTCGTTATAGCGCTTTGATCGCTTTCTAGTGATAGGAAGTGAAAGATGCAATAAATACTCAAAATGCGTGAACATAGCTGTCTAGAGCGTTGTGACAATTGGTTTCTTGTCTCACAACAAAACCTTTTTGTCAGCACTAACAGCTCTTATCTGTAGTTTAGGTTAAATTGCCGCTATCTATGAATTAGAGTAATGAATATATCTCAAAAAACTAGAGCCAATTCAGCGAAAGGAAGGTAATTTGCGGAATCAGCGCACCGAATATACCCTTAAACGGTTGAAATATTGGTGGTAAAAAGAAAAAAATACTTACGATGAGCTGTGTTATGATAGTCCGTATATAGCTAGTCTGGAAACTAAATTCAAAAACGCCATAAAGGTCTTGTTGTTACCGCCATCTAGCAACGGTGGTTCACACTGAGTTGGTGCAGTCAAAATCTATGTGGTTGCATTGCCTTAACAGCGGCAGGATACAAACTGCGGTAGAACCAAAAACCGCATGGGACCGAATGGAACTATTTGTAAGACAACATGAGATCTATGGGACCGAAGGATACCACATGAAACCAGATATAAGACCATGTGGTACCGCCAAAAACCGTTTATATAAGACCGCATTAGACTGAATAGAATCGCAAAAAACGTTTATAAGACTGCATGGGACCGAATTAGACTTCACACTCACACTCAAGTGGCGCCACTTTCTGGTTTTACCCCGGACAAATGGGTCTCAAAGAACTGGGCACTTGGGGCAAATGGGCACCGGAGTAAATGGGGATTTGGGGAAATGATGGGCACTATGGCAAGTGGGCATTTGGGGATATGGAAAATTTGGAGTAAACGGACACTTGGGGCAAATAAGTACCGGGGCACATGGGCACCGGGGCATATGGGCACCAGGCGAATGGCAAAAGAGTACTCGAGGCAAATGAACAGCGAAGTAAATAGGGACTTGGGGCAAATTGGCCTTGAGAAAAATGAATATTTGGAGCAAATGGGCATTTGGGGGAAATGGACATTTGGGAGAAAGAGGTGGGCTACTCCAAGTTCTCTAAAGGGGTACCCCAAGTGTCCTGTGTCCATTTCTTCAAATGTTTGCATACGGGCACTTAAACGTTTGGGGGAAAGAGGTACCTTAAGAGGCCGAACGAGGTACCACAACTGCTCTGTGCCCATTTCCAAAAATTTTTGCAAATGAGCAGTAGTCAAATGAGCATTTGAAGGAAGGGGGTACCCTAAGTAGCCCAAAGGAGTACCCCAAGTGCCCTGTGCCCATTCACCAAAAATTTTTGCAAATGGGCTGGGGGAGAAATTGACACTTGAGATTTTGGGGAAAAGAAGACTTTTGAGGGAAAGGGATACCCTAAGTGCCTTGTGTTTATTTCTCCCAAATGGGCACTTGGGGCATTTGCTTCAAATGCTCATTTTCCCGAGTGCCCATTTGAAAAAATTTGGGGCAAATGGGCACAAGACACTTGGGGTACTACTTCCCGAAATCTCCGAGTGTCCATTTGTCCCAGTATCCATTTGTGAACATTTAGGGCCAATGGGCATAGGGCACTTGGGGTACTTCTTTCCCCCAAATGTCCATTTGCCCCAAGTGCCCATTTGCCTCACTGCCCATTTGCAAACATTCGAGAGGAAATGGGCACAGAAATATTTGGACATTTGGGGTACTCCTTTCCCCCGAATGTCCATTTGCCCCAAGTGCCCATTTGCCCCACTGCCCATTTGCAAACATTTGAGGGGAAATGGGCACAGGAATATTTGGGCACTTAGGGTACCCCTTTCTCAAATGTCCATTTTCATCAGTGCCCATTTCCCCGGTGCCCAATTATCCTAAATATATATTTTGCCCTAATACCCATTTCCTCAAATATTCATTTTTTCCAAGTGCCAATTTGCCCCAAGTCCTCATTTACACTTTGATGCCCATTTGTCCCGGTGCCCATATGCAGGGTTGGGAAAAATTGATTGTAATCGATATTCGATTGCGATATTCTTTACTTTTTGTTCATCGAATGCGGTGGAGCCTTTACTTTTTTGAATGAGCATCGAACATGGCCTTGTCATCATTATTATTATTTTTTTTTTGGCGCAATTTGATATTCCAAAGTCGACTCTTTGTGTCCAGGTTATTTTATCTCACTTTAGTAAATTTAAAATAATCGTCGGTATGTCATTACCGCGTTTTTGCTGATAATTTTTTTTTGTGCCAAAAAAAATACAAAAAAAAAAAGATTTTTAATAGGATAGTTTCCTCGCATATACTATGTACGTCGTTTGTCTATAAGTTACCGCATGAATGTGAGAACATCACAAAAAATGCTTGGCGTACACCGCTAAATGCTCAGTGTAATATCGATTACAGTATTCTTTACTTTTTTAAACTACCTTCGAAATGGATTATTTCTTTACTTTTTGGTGAACTATCAAATATCGATTATTTCTTTACTTTTTTGGATATCGATTCCCAACCCTGCCCATATAGTCCGGTGCCCATTTCCCCAAATGCTCATTCGCCCCAAGTGTCCATTTACTCCAAATTCACTTCCTCAAGTGGCTCCACTTCACACTCAAGTGGCGCCACTTTCTGGTTTGACCCCGCCTCCATTTGTGTAGGACCCATTTATCCGGGACCCATTTGTCCGGGATCCATTTGTCCTGGTGCCCATTTGTCCGGAACCCGTTTGTCGTTAGTGCCCAATTGTCCGGGACCCAATCATCCCGGACCCATTCGTCCTGGAGCCCATTTGTCCGAAACCTATTTGTCCGCGATCCATTTGCCTGCGACCCATTTGCCTGGGACCCATTTGTCTGGTGCCTAATTGTCCAGGACTCATTTCTCCTAGAATCTTGTGAATAGTTTCATACGGTCTTGTACATGTTTCCATGTGGTTGCATTCGGTTTCATACGGTCTTGTAAATGGTTTGATGTGGTCGGATGCGGTTTCATAAATTATTCCATGTGGTTCCCCTTTGGTTCCTTACGATCTCATTCGACTCCACTTGGTCCAATACTGTTTTATAAATAGGTCCATGCGGTCCCATACGGTTTTTAGTTCTACTGTCAACTTACTGTATATGTCAGCCTCTGATTCTACAGTAGCTCACTGTCAATAGCGCAAGCAATAAATCCAGTACTCCGGTAAGTTGGCTAAGCCACTGCCACTAAGTGGCGGTAAAAACAAAAGCTTTTCTACACAAGTTTCCAGACTAATTATTTACCCGCTATGATGTTAGGCCTACCAAAGAATAATTGCTGTATCGATTTCCAATGCCAAGGTTTTAAAACCAATCAATTGGTTTTAAATTAACCTAATAATGCAGTTCAAATCGTGCAAAAAAATAAAGTCCATAGCTAGAATGTATCATTCAAACTTTTCCTAAAAGATCAAATATGACAGTAAGAAAAAGGTTTTTTCGCATTACTGCTTAATAGAGATGGGCGAATAGTAATCATTCGTTAAAAAGTAACGATTAACAAGAAGTAACGGATAGTAACAGATTTGTGTTGTCAAAATACCGATTCCAAATTGTATTCGTTTGTTATCTACAATACAAGATACTCGAAATGAAAACCAGACAAAATGGTTTGAGCCGGTTTATGTCGCATTTTTTCTTGCTTCTCATTTTACCGCGAAAGCAGCGGAACTATAAATAACATGGTTGAATCTATGATGTCATCATTTTGGCATTGACTTATTGCGATCAAGGCAATAGAAATGTCTGCGCTACAGTCAAATCTCGATACTGTGCCAAATGAAAAAATACTGAACAAACAAATACTTGGATTATACCTAGAAAATAGTAGTATAATGTCATTTTTTCGATGTAACTTACATTATGATATCTGGTAGACAGAATGGCAGAAACCACACACAGAGCAAACAAAACTGCCGCACCAACAGCTGCAATAATACTGAAAGCAAAATGGCAAGTTATCTGAAAAATAACATAATTAACGTAATTACAGTATAAGCGAAAATTAGAACATTTCAATATAGCCTTTGGTTTAAGTTCAGTAAAGTGCACATTTTTGGGATCGGATTCAGGAAGAAAAGATTAGTTTATGGGGACTCAAGGTTTATCTTCCGGTTCAACGAGTAAAGTTACTTCTCGTTTATGCCTAAAAAAAAATAATGTATACTGTTTAGTGCAGGGGTCGGCAAACTTTTGATCGCAGCGTGCCATTTTTTCAGTGTCAAAACAAAAACTTTTCTTCGTGCCCAACGGTTGCCCTATTTTCCTCTGAAAATTTTAGTGCATACCAAAAAAAAAAGGTCTCCACGTCGGTAGATGTCCTATCTATATACTAAGAAATACCTCAAGAATTGAGTGACTTTTGAACCCAAAGCATTGAAACTCGATCACAGATTCAAAAGCAAATTTTTAAATTTTAAGAGCTTAAAATTTGCTTGCGCATGGAATCGCTTTGCGTGCTATGCCAAACCTTCCGGCGTGCCACTTTTGGCACGCGTGCAGGGGTATCCGACCCCTGGTTTAGTGTTTAGTCCATATTCCGCAGTCTAAAAAAAAAAATGTAAATGAAGTATTTTGGTCTACAGGAGAAAAGAATTAGCCTACTCTCACAAAAACGGTTGCACAGTTGAGCAATTCGGTTTAAATTTTCGTACGTTCTCTCTCTACTTGAAAGATTTGTGGGGCAAGGCAAACCGCTTAACCAACTTTTGTGTTCAGGTGAAATGATAACGTTCATCTCTAAACCAATGCATTTTTACTTTTTTGTTCGCTGGTGACAATTTTTCAAAGCAGTTGGGGTATACGAAATGCGGCTGTCAATTTCTTAGGGTGTTTTTCTAAAAGCGGCTTGATTTTGAAATAATGCTCGTTACAGTAGTGCAAGTGTGTAGATTACTGTCAATTTTGCTAGCCAATAGACATATAATTAATTACCCAGGGTTGACGACGAGGACGTAAGACAGTTTCCGACCCCAAATGTTGTTGCATTAAGCACTTACTGTTGAACATTATCCCGACGGTGCCATAATATTGACTAAGAGTAAATTAGCGACATGAAATAATATAAACATTTAAACTTCGCTTGTCTGAAAAACAGCTAGAACACTCACAATACATCTTGACGAGTATACTTTTGCAGTTGGAATACCCAAAGCTCCAGCAACCACAACCTGAAAATATTCATTCACGAAATAGGCTACATAATCGTTTGTTTACGCTAACAACCTCTTACCACAACACCGCACCATATGCCTTGTCCGACGGAGGAGGAAAAGAATAACGAAGCGATACCCAAAACAACAAAAATCGACCCCAATACGAGTTCGGCTATCTAGAATCAAAAAGTCTTCATGTCGAGAAAAACGCACGTTGAAAAGATTAATAGAAATAATCCTGCATTGAACAAAATTTTCAAAATACAGGTACAGTGAACTCTCGTTTATTAAGGTGAAATGCGAAGTAGTCAGCTTTATTTTTTACAGTTATTTTACTGTGCAGTAATGACTGTACTGCAGAATGAAACAAAAATTAAACCCAAACTGTGTTTAAGAAATAAAAAGATTTACGTTTTCTAACAAATAACCATAATAGCGTAGAGAACGGTGTTGTAACACAATATTTTACAAAACAATTATTGAATATTTACAAGCCAATCAGAATTCACTGTAAAAAAAGCACTGTAAAAAACTCCGCGAAGCAGCAAAGCCGCGATAGGTGGAGGCCGGAGGGATGATTGTAGTGCATTGCACATGAAATGTATAGAACGGCATACAGGGCAAACTGATCCATAAGTAGCAAACTGTTCAGTTAGAACAGTTCTTCCTGTTTTTTGAATGAAAACCGCCATTCTGTAGTTGAAGGTACTTTAGTAGACCTCTGCTTCTAGGGTTGTAAATTTGGGACCAGTTTATACAATCCCGGGATCGGGATTTCCCGGTATTTTAGACTTATAATCCCGGGATTATTCGGGATTGAGCAAATAATTAAAAAAAGTAGTATGGAAAGAACAAAAATCTTTCTGGGCAGAAGCTGAGCTATCTGTTAGCTGCTATAAGTATTAGAGGCATTAGAGCACATCATACTGTTTCCATCAACAACTTTATCGAGTGTAGAAAATAGTAACTTTATTTAGTCTCTCTCTGACTCCACTCATGTAGAGCAGCATGCCAGGAAAAGAGTTTTGCGCCAAGAATATGACTGTAATAATTGCAATGTCGGATATCTTACAACTTCAAGATGGTCATCGTATCCAATTGTATAAATTCCGAAAATAAAGAATAGTGCAAATAACAGGTCGTAAATTTACGAAATACAAGTTTGGCGCACCTAGCTAACCCTTGCGGTGCACCATTTGAGAAACGCTGAGCTAGGGTACGTAAAACTTAATTCTGTATTTTAGAATTGTAACATTACATGATGCTCACTTCCGTAGGCTGACATAAAACGGTCAATCAGGGGTATAGTAAATTTAATAAGTCCCGGGATTTCTAGACATATAATCCCGGGATTGGGATTGGAAAAAATACCCCAAATCCCGGGAATTCGGGATCGGGATTTCCCGGAATTACAACCCTATCTGCTACAAACAAAATGTCCAAACAGATGGATCTGAGTGCTCTTTGTTTGGCCAAGCCTTTGGCTAAAATAATTTACCAAAAAGTAATCATAATACCGGAAAGTTAAAACCAAAGTAAAATTGCAAGGGACAAATTAATGTTTCGACTATAACCAAAGTCTCGTCAGTCTTGCTACGCACAGCCAATCCAGGCTAAACTCATTCCAGACTGTAAAGACTCTTTTTTGCATTGCTTTACCTGTACATCTCGACTTCATCTCTTTTCTAGGTTGTGCCCTATTTTTGGCAGGCGACTGGCCCCAAACAACGATACCCAATGAAAGAACCTATAACCACTAACCCACAACTAAGTTACCGGTAGCCTAACTAGCCCACATCACTAGAAGCCCCCATGGCAACCCACTCATTTGCAGCTGCAGACGCGTTTTGACTTATTATGGTCTCATCAGTGCAGCATAGCAACCTCCCACCTTCCTGAAAAAAAAAAAAAAAACTCTAACTTTCAAAAGAACTACACACTCCAAATCTAAGCCTCTCCTCGTTCTGCTCACGGTAGAACATTTGAAATAAACCTTCAAGAAAATAATACAGGCTGGATTATGATGTCACAGATTCCCTGTAAACAATCGATAAGAATAGAAATGTCCGGTTGGTTTAAACATTATTTTCCCGGTAATCTGAGAAGGAATTTTTTGTTTAAGGTTTGTAACTATACCAGTTACCAAAACCTGCAAAAAAACTCTCTGCCCAACCCGTTCGCCCGTGAAAAAGCGGGACACAAGGCAGGCGCTGTGTCTGCGCATGCAGCCCAGAGAACAAAGTGAACGTCAGCGCTTATCGGTGGTAGTAACAGAGTCGCTTCACGGGCGAACGGATTGGGCAGAGAGTTTTTTTGCAGGTTTTGGTAACTGGTATAGTTACAAACCTTAAACAAAAAATTCCTTCTCAGATTACCGGGAAAATAATGTTTAAACCAACCGGACATTTCTATTCTTATCGATTGTTTACAGGGAATCTGTGACATCATAATCCAGCCTGTATTATTCTCTTGAAGGTTTATTTCAAATGTTCTACCGTGAGCAGAATGAGGAGAGGCTTAGATTTGGAGTGTGTAGTTCTTTTGAAGGTTAGAGTTTTTTTTTTTTTTCAGGAAGGTGGGAGGTTGCTATGCTGCACTGATGAGACCATAATAAGGTCGAAACGCGTCTGCAGCTGCAAATGAGTGGGTTGCCATGGGGGCTTCTAGTGATGTGGGCTAGTTAGGCTACCGGTAACTTAGTTGTGGGTTAGTGGTTATAGGTTCTTTCATTGGGTATCGTTGTTTGGGGCCAGTCGCCTGCCAAAAATAGGGCACAACCTAGAAAAGAGATGAAGTCGAGATGTACAGGTAAAGCAATGCAAAAAAGAGTCTTTACAGTCTAGAATGAGTTTAGCCTAGATTGGCTGTGCGTAGCAAGGCTGACGAAACTTTGGTTATAGTCGAAAGTAAAATTGTAATACTTCTTTTAACATCTTTTGATTTCATGCTCTACATAATTACTAATACCTATGTAATATGACTATACGCAACCGACGTTTAAAAATCAAAATCGTTCTGTTGGTTGCGAATTGCGATACACTGTACGCTTGGGGTATTCCTCGTTTTTATTTAGGATTTATAGTTTTAAACGTACATGGAAGGCCTACTACTCGCTGCGCAATTTCAAGCGCTTACACAGCGTTATACTTACAGCTAATCCATTTATGTTTTTTTTGTAGCTGCGCTGAATTGGATTTTGAGAAAATGGCTTTTGTGCTTGTATAAACACAACTGGTTGGGTCTGTATGTTGGCAGCTAGAGCCGCGGTCATTTGCTGCTGCTGCTGAGGTTGGGCTTCCATTTACAATAGGGCTACGATGTTACTACTCAGCACTTGCAACAGGGTATTTACGAACTCCTGAAAGCACAATATATATCTTTGTAACTGGAATTAGCTTATTATTATACCAAAAAATAATTATTGGTTTAATTACACTCTTGTTCTTAGCTCAAACGAATGCATTGGTTTTGGGCTATTTTGGAACAGCGATTTCCAGCCTTTGTTTCTTCATTACCCACATTTGATGAGACGAACCTCAATTTCCCACAACATAGATGTTTTAAACCAGAGCTTTTCAACCTTTTTTGCTCATGGTCCACTACGACAGGGGTGGGTAACTTTTCCAGCTGCCAAGATTAAGGCTGCACTGATCGGAGGAGCAAAAAAAGGTCTACACGTCTTCAGATGTCCTGTATTCCAGTGAAAATGATGGTGAGGAGCAAAAAAAAAGGTCTACACATTTTCATACGTCCTGTATATCAGTGAAATAATCAGTCTCCTCTGTTTTAAACTAAATCAAAATTCGGCTGCAAAAACCGGTGTTCTGCAAAAAAGAAAGTCTTCATCGTTGGGAGTGAAATTCCGTGGCATTTCTTTAACTGGGACAGGACAGTGTTATTTTTCAGGAGGTGTTTAATTTCCCACCTGGAAACCTTAAATTTCTCACTAGTGGGTAATTTCTTACCGTTGGGAACCCATGTCTTAGAAGCTGCCATTTTAAGTCGACTAGCTAAAAATTTACAACGTTATATTTTCTACCACAGCATTAAGTGCAGTGCTGCTGTATGATTGACTCGTGGTCACATAAGATTGCCGTTAGCTGACACTGAAGAAAGTCCATTGAAATAGGTTTATCACTCTTGGCTAACTTCTTTTTATTTTGAAACTCAATATCGCCTAAAACTCAATATAACCTAAAACTGGTTCAGCAATTATCGCCATCAACGTGGTATCTGTAGCTAGAGGCAGTTTGATAGCAAGTATACATTAAAATTTTTAGTTTCTGCTTTGATCAAACGTAATTGTTCAGCATAATGAATCAGCTTGAACTTAATTTTTAAATTGCTTCATTTCACATGATGGGACACAACCACAAACGTAAGTTTCATGGCTACTGTACTAATTAGCCTAAAAATGGTTCAATAATCATACTATCAAAGTGGTAATTCTTGCTAGAGATAATTTCTTAGCAAGTACAAGCAAAATTTCAGTTTTTAATGCGATCAAACATAATTGTTCAAAATGAATTAATTTTAACTAAATTTCTAAATTGCTTCATTTTACATGTTTTAGGCGTAATTTTTTAGCGGTTGTAAAGCGCTGGTAACTCGAAAGTGACATTCAACTTACTTCAGCGTCCTGAAGCCATATTATGCCATGTCATATAAATAGTTTTCGCTTCAAAACACTGTTCTCAATTCAAGTTGGAGTAGTATCATGCAGTCAACTTATTTGCACGATGGGCGCAAGCGAATGCAATGATCTCTATGATGACATCATGTGCCGTTTTTGCTCTGCGGCAACTACATTGGCGGATACAGGTGGGGCTCAACCTTCCCCCCTAGATATTAATACATATTTATTATTTATGCATTAGTATTTTGAAATTGCGTGGTGAGCACTTTTTCGAGTTCTGGCCCCCTAAATAAACTTCTGGATACATCGGTGAATCACAACGCTTTTTTGACAGATGTTGTTCCAAAATTCGAAGCGCTAACTTCGTCAGTCAAAGCTTTGGCTAATTTTGCAAATAAAGCATCGAGGCCAAAGGTCGCTACAGTTTGAACTAGCTGCGGTTTTTAATTCTGTAGTAAAAAAGACCAATACATTTAACAGACTACGCTCTACATTAGTTTTTTTTTTTTTTTGGGGGGGGGGGGTAATATTTCTGCAGGCTTATGAATGTGCCATGCATAAACCGTGCACTTTATAACAAAAACAGACAAATTAAAAAAGATGAACAACAATTTTAATTAAGGAGGAAAAATAAAGCCGCTGTAAATCTCAAAACTGGACGTTTCGACAACATAAATTCAGCTGTCATCATCAGCAGTGTATGCAAGGCAGTACAAAACTGTAAGCACTAGAATTTACAATTCTAACTACAAGTAATAGCATAACCCAGGCAACGGGTCAAAAAAAGTAGTATAATTATAACGTCATAAACCAAAAGCTAATAAAAAGACTGACGGAGTTAAATTAACAATTAAATAAGTAAAGAGGAGCGGATTTGGAGTCAACGTTAAGCAATGGCTCATATTTTTGAATAAAAAGTGACTCAAGAATTAATAAGCGTGCAGAATCACCAGAGCTACTAAGAATGTTCGGTTTGGCAAAGTCCACTTTATGGTCAGGATTGTCCATTAAATGTCGGCACACCTCGGATTTATCCGAACTGGAATGCTCCTTAAGTCTGTTAATAAGATTACGTCAAGTCCGTCCTATATAGCTAGAACCACAAGAACACGTTAGTTTATATACAACCCTATATTTCATCAAGGTCTTTTGCTTATCTTTCAGACGAAAGTTATGTCCGATGTTCCAGGTGGTGTCGATAATCCGTAGAATAACTCGGTTCCATGTCTGTTTTTCCACTAAGGCGGACAGCTCTTTTTTGAGTTGCATTGACATGTCACCTAAAAAGGGTAACCGAGCAATAACTGTTCTACAATTTTTACGTTTTTCAACGTGACTCAATATCTTGTCATATTTACGATTAAAAAATCTCCTGACACAACTATCTAAAAAATAAGCAGGATAGCCATTACGACCAAGCATAACCTTGATATTATCCACCTCTGAACAAATGCTTTCTTAAGAACTACAGATCTTGTAAGCAGGATCGAGCAAACAATTGACCAAGTTATATTTATAGGGGCGTGGTACAAAGCTGCTCCATTTGGAATATAATTCAGTGTTGGTCGGTTTGCGAAATGTACTGGTTGTAACTGTCGTTGAACTGTTATCTACTAAAACATCCAAAAAATTAATACATTTGTTATTTTGAATTTCCGTGGTAAACTTTAAGTTAGGATGTAGTTCATTCAAACTGTTACAAAATATTTTAATGAAATCAAGGCTATCAAAAACAGCAAAGCAATCATTCACATACCGGTAAAAAATTGATGGCTTATGATTTGAAAGCGTTCTCGACAGAGCTTTGTCCACTAGATGGTTCATAAGGACATCAGCCATAAGACAAGATAAACTGCCACCCATAGCCACACCGTCAGCTTGCTCAAAAAGTTCTCCATTGAATGAGAAGGCACCTCTTAGAACTGTCCATTTCAACAATTTCCTCATGTTATTTTTATCTATTCCTTTAAGAACAAAATCTGTGTCATTGTCGAATAATTTATCCAATATTAAATTAATAGTATAATCAACCGGTATGTTAGTAAAAAGGCTAATTACATCAAAGGAAACCATTACCTTATTGTGTAAAAACTTATCTTTCATGTTATCCTTGAAAAACGTAAAAATTGTAGAACAGTTATTGCTCGGTTACCCTTTTTAGGTGACATGTCAATGCAACTCAAAAAAGAGCTGTCCGCCTTAGTGGAAAAACAGACATGGAACCGAGTTATTCTACGGATTATCGACACCACCTGGAACATCGGACATAACTTTCGTCTGAAAGATAAGCAAAAGACCTTGATGAAATATGGGGTTGTATATAAACTAACGTGTTCTTGTGGATCTAGCTATATAGGACGGACTAGACTTAATTTTATTAACAGACTTAAGGAGCATTCCAGTTCGGATAAATCCGAGGTGTGCCGACATTTAATGGACAATCCTGACCATAAAGTGGACTTTGCCAAACCGAACATTCTTAGTAGCTCTGGTGATTCTGCACGCTTATTAATTCTTGAGTCACTTTTTATTCAAAAATATGAGCCATTGCTTAACGTTGACTCCAAATCCGCTCCTCTTTACTTATTTAATTGTTAATTTAACTCCGTCAGTCTTTTTATTAGCTTTTGGTTTATGACGTTATAATTATACTACTTTTTTTGACCCGTTGCCTGGGTTATGCTATTACTTGTAGTTAGAATTGTAAATTCTAGTGCTTACAGTTTTGTACTGCCTTGCATACACTGCTGATGATGACAGCTGAATTTATGTTGTCGAAACGTCCAGTTTTGAGATTTACAGCGGCTTTATTTTTCCTCCTTAAGCTATTTTCGTCCCATATTTAATGTATTCCGAAGAATTTTAATCAAGTGTGAGAAAAGGAAATCGCGAGAGTTGGAACAAGAACCACTGAAAACATTCAACTTTTACAATTAGTTTATGGACAGTCTTGAGAATGCAGAAGTGTAAATTACACTGCGTTATTGTCAGAAAAGCGCATGGAAGCTTCGTTTCTATCAAAAAAATTTTTTTTTTGTTGCATTGGTAAAAGATTTAGTGGGAAGAGAATCGCAAGCAGGCGTAATTCCAACATTTCCTTGGCAAATGTTTCTTGTTTTGCAAAATTTTGGGCGTTTGCATTCTGCGCAATTTGTTGGTTACGATGAAGCGGTTGATGCACCATATTGGGTTGAAGTGAAACATTTTAGTGTGTTCCTGGCTGATATTCTTGCACGATGTAGCCAATTTGGTTAACTAGTGCTCCTGCACAAACAAATATTATATTAAAGTTGTAACAAGTCCAAAGCGTTTACGACTTTCTATTAATTTTCAATTTTAGTCGAATTTGGACGTGCTTCGAAACGAAAGCTCGAGTACGTTTGAATTGGATACATCAAACCGCGAATGCTTTCGAGTCTGACTCCACCAAAGCAATCTTTTAAAATAAACTCAAGATTAGGAAAATTAAATTGAGCTTTTTTCTATTATTATACATGAGACATGAAACTTCCACAGCAAAAAAACAGACTTAAATTCATACATGATTCGATGGCCTTATTATCTGACGATCGTTGTTTTTAAAACATATTTCTGGTTGAAGCATTAAGCCTACAAAACAGCATTACTAATCTTATAGCAAATAGTGAAAGAGGTGGATCCGGAACTTTGTTAGAAAAAGATTTGGAAGCATGGAATCAAATCGCTAATCTTGCAGTTTTATGTGTTTAGAAGCATCGAAGCACTAATTTATTAACACGTATAGCCAAAAATCTGGGGGGCGCGAGGCCTTGAAATCGTCTTAACAAAATTATACTAATATAATTGAATCGCAGTCCAACACTCAGGTCCGATTTGCCGCACAACTCTTAGAGTTTACATTTTGACATTGAGGTGATGTGAAGAACAGAAAATGGATCACCAATTGATTTTAAAACCCCCAACTGGCTGTTTCACCGTGAAACCCTTCAGGGGGGACTTTAAAAACAATCAATGATACTGTATGACCACCTTGGGACCAGACCATTTCGGTCATAATATCGAAATAATCATAAAAACCGAAGTTGTCATAACCGCGCCTGAATTGACCGTGTAAATCTACGTCATAGTGATGTGACTGTTTCGTCATTAAGACCCGGTCCAGAGCGCACAGACTACGACGCACACGCGGCATGCATACGTACAGAAAACACGCATGTTGAAAAGGCGAATTCATAAGTGTATGTCGGGAAAAAATACTGTACTGTAATAAGAGAGATAGAGAAAATGTTGATCATATTATCCGAAATTTGGTCATATTAAACGGAGAACTTAAAATATAGAAATTCCGGACCGTTCCAAATTGGTTATAATAAGCGGCTGGTCATATTATCCGTGGTCATAATAAGCGGCGCCTACTCTTTTGCAAATTAGGCTACGAAATTACAGAAAAACTTGACCAGCGAAGCACAGCACTAGTTTGCATGCATATTTTGAAAGGACGCACAAAAGATGATGTGTGTAGTTTTTTGTTCATAGCAGCTGAGGATCATAAGTATTAAAAATCTGCTTAAAACTTGGTAAGTGTAATACTTGCAACAATATAACGGCATTTTACACATTTAAATATTTACAAAAGTATCAGCGATGTAACTTACGGAAAAATAACAGATCTCAATTTGATAAATCTTGTTTTACAAAATCGACATGTTTTTATTCTGGAACACTTGAATAAGCTGGCGGAACTACGGGGTTGGTTTGCATTTGCAGTTGTCCGAATGTTTCCTGTTTCGTTGTAGGATTTTGAAGGGTTGGATTTGGTTGCGACAAAAGCTGAACAGGGGGCTGTATGGGTTGAGGAGCGACATTTGGAATCGTTGATGTTCCAAGTTGATAATCTTGCATAATGTAGCTGGTAGTTTGAGCTCCTTGTGCACCTGTAGTAACATGAATTGAAAAACAATTGCTGTAGCGTAAAAAGTTTGGAAAAATCTTTGATTGAGTTAACACATCCGCATTGCAAGTTCAAGTCTGATTTTTCGAAATAGCTAACAACTTTTAGTAAGCCCAATCTTTTTAGTCGAGAATGCAGTTACGTTAAAAACTGCATTCCTGCGTTTCCCGTTTCATTCCACGTCGAAAAAGAAGCTATAGTATTTGGGGTTTAGAGGTTTAAATTTGGCTTTACCTAAACAAAAACTGCTGAACGGAATTTAATTTCGACAAACTAAAAATGAAAAACGGCAAACCTAACTTTGAAGATTTCAAAGGGGCTCAAAGTCATTCTAACACTCTATAATTTTTAGAGAACCACGAGCTTAAAAACGTTTTGCAGTAAAAGTATAAACGTTTTGAAAGACTTATTACATTATCTCCTTATAGCTAAACTTTTAGTTACACTTAATGAAATATTCTTACTTTGAGTGGAAATGGGTATCAGCTGTTTGTATACCACTGGCGTTTGTCCTTGTTGAGGTACAGCTTGGTAAGGCTGCGCCTGAAATTAATGAACGCATTGGCATAAAGTGTATTAGAAGCCATATCATTGCATTGTTAAGTTGAAATCACCCTCACAAATGATATGAAGGAAACTAAACTTAGCATTTAAACAACTCTCGATTTCAAACCATTCTTGACACCATATGGGCTATATGCACGTGCATATGTAAGACTAACAAGGGTCAACGTAGTTGTTTTGTTGTTTTTATATACCTGTCAAATGTTTTAAAAGTTTTCGATATATACAGTGATGTTGATGTCACTATCACTATGATCCGTTCCGTTCTTTACGGTCCGTTGATTTAATTTTGTTATTTGTCCGTGCTGTATTCGGTGCCATCTTTGCCATGTGATTGAAGTGAGGTGGATAAGAGCAGGTGCTAGGGTGTGTATTATGTCGTAGCTAATCGTAGGTACAGGGATTAATTTGTCTTTTTATGTTCATAAGGAAGTAAAATTGCTTTTAATCTGTGATCTATTTGAATGAGACATATAAAATGAATTGGACTATCTTGAGCCTAATATTTGATAGTTAAGCTTAAGATGTTTTATCGCAAAAAAATTGGGGTTTTCTCCAGAGTCCACGGCTTCATGTAGCACACGCGTACAAGATGACCTTCAACTTGCAAAGCATAATCGGCATGAGAAAATAGTTTAATCACTGAATAATCGACAACACTCCATGTGTTCAAGAACAAAGAAGTGCTCACATTAAGCCTCCAAAAAACTTTTCACTCGAAAAGCAATTAGCTAAAACTAGGCCTCTTCCAACAAGGTGGAGTGTTGGCAACAGAGTCACAAACGCGAAGTCATGCTTTCCTAGAAATTACTGTACACTTTATCCATAATGAGGCGGCTAAGTTTCGGTGACATGATAAGTTGGTGATGTTGGTCAATTTTAAGTGTAAAAATAAATTTAGATAATGCAAAATTAAAATGTTAATTGTTTAAAAGGACCATAAGTTGTGTTACCCAGAATCGTAGCAAGCCGAAAATTTAAGAGGGAAACGAATAAGGTAGGCCCATTACAGTATATTACGGCGTTTTGCAAGAATAATTTAAGTGCACTTCAGATTAAGTTAGTCAAACTGGTCCCTGAAGAACTCCATTTGTTTATTACAACTTACCTGTCGACAGTAACCCACTACACTGCCGCAATAGCATGCACTAACAATAAGAAGAACAATGGAAGAAAATGATACCACCGCCACCAATGCAACGATAATAAGACCCTCCGTCTGAAAGTAAAAGCACAAACCAATTGTTGCAACATTATCATATAATGGTTTGAGCTTACTTACTTGACGACATACTGGCGTTTTGCGGAAGGCCGCCCGGGGCCGTTAAATGGAAAAAAGCGAATTGGGAGAACATAAAATTAAACCAAACAGCCGCCCGTGCTGTTATACGCCAGTTGCATATTGCCTGTGTTCGAACAACTGTACATGCTCAAAAATAACACTCATAAAATATCCACAAGTACCAGTAGTATTTAACTGAAATGTAAGTACCCAAAAAACGCCAACGTAAAACAAGCGCCCATGCTCGGACTAAAAACTAGATGCTGGTTTTCGGGAAAGCCTCGGTAACGCGTAAACACATATTGCTTTTTAGCAGCAGTAGAAGCGCAGCGGCGTGACGAGTGCGAAAAAAGTGTAGGAGTTAGTTATATTATACGAACTTACGATGGGAAAAAGCACTTGTCCGTAACTTGTGCGTTTTTAAACGTCCATTGTCATCGAAAAAAATGCAATTAGCAACACAAAAGTGTAAAACAGGTGGTAAAAAACGAAGAACAGAGATTTAACACTTCGTCAACTTTTTCGGGCTAGTTTGACCTTCCTTATTTTAGTGTTTTTTACAAAATTGGTTTACTTCAAATTTAATTCATTTTACCTGATACACCGTAGCAATTCCAATCATAGCAAACGAAAAAATTACTGCAGCGAAAACAGCTCCAACGATGCTTAAAGCAAGGTGAGAAATAATCTGGAACAAAGCAAATATTTTTGAAAGGTCACAAGCCATTAGTTTACTAGAAAGCTCTTCCGTTGCACATGTTTTTGTTTATAGATCTTTTGAAGGTCTGGGTTTAAATCAGTTCTGAAGGTCGCTCAAATCGGTCACAGTGTCGCCATCGGCTTACTTTCGATGCGACGTTTCTTCAGAACTGTGTTGCCCTGGCGCCAAGCCGCAAAAATGGGCTCCCCCACTGCCCACTGATTATGCGTTTCGCCGCAATACCGTGAGTAAAATAAAGATTTGACATTCTTAATTTGATTTATCCTTTTCAACGCACAATTGAAGAGGATATCGAAGAAAAACTTACCAAAGATTTTGTGGAGTTTGGTCTTGAGCTCGGAACGCCCAAAGCTCCAGCAATTATAATCTGTAAAAAAAACCTTCGTAAATCATTATTATTATTATAAAAACAAAATCTCCACTTACCCAAACTCCACACCAAATGCCTTCTCCAATAGAAAAGACGAAAGTGAAATAAAAAAACGGGAAAAAAAGAGCGACGACTCCTAAAATTACGCAAGCTGAACCCAACACGATTTCTGCAATCTGTAAATTAAGATAAATATTAGTAAATTGCGATCCAATGAGTGGCCTATTATGAGTTTGACAAACTAAATCGCCGTGTTTGCCTGTTGATATTACACGGCTAATGGCAAACATAAGCGCAGAAAATGAAGTATCTTTTCTACAGAATAGTTGAGATTAAATCTAAATTTGTTCACGTGCTTGTATAACCTCGATAGACTTGTGTGACAGTTGTAATTTGCCTCATAAGTTTCGGCAATGGTCGAAAATTTCTTTTTGCTTAAAGCAAATAAAGCGAGTCTGCATAATCACCCAAATGGGCGTCAATCTGCTTCCCATAAAGTCGTAAACAGGCTAAACAATGGTCGTTTACCTGGCCACATTTGGCAACCTAATTCAGGATTCGGCAAGGGGGGAAGCATAATCAGGGGTCTGGAGGCAGAGCCCCGAGCCACGAACGAAATTTTTAAAATTTTTAGAAGAAAAACACTCATTTTAGCTTGTTTTGTTTTTTTGTTTGTCGAAAAAGGAAACACCTGGACCTGCAGTAACTATTGACAACACAAAAATGTTTTAGTAGCCTGTACTGCACGTGTAAAAGCATAAGCTTGGCTAAGAAAATGAAAGAAGGCTGCAAGTGCAAGGTCATGAGTTTGTTTTCTCGTATTGTCTGTTTTGCTTGCTCAGTCAACCGTAAGACTGCTGGGCTATCGATTACCTTGTTTCATTCTATTTTATCACGTTGCACTGGCAAGCCACAAAGTTTCGTACATCACCAAATTAGTGCATTCTCGGAGTAATTTTTTCATATTCTTCGAATCCTAAAGAATACTTACAGCCAATCTCTTTATAACTTGTTTATGCTCAGCTTGATTTCGACCTTGTTGTGGCAACGCTGGCTCTTGCGCAAGCACGATTTGTTGAGACTGATCAGGAATGGCCGCCATTGCTTGCTGCGGCTGCTGAGCAGCCATTTTGCATAAGAACAGTTTGAATGACAGTTAATTACCGGTACGCTTTAAGTTTCTAAATTAATGAATACTAAAAGTTTGTCACATCAGTCAATAAAAGACATCCAACTGTACATATACTTTCAGTACAGGTGACATCTTTCGCTTTTCACAAATGTAGGGCAGTGGCGCACTTAGGATTCGGCAAAGAGGGAGGCATAATCGGGGGTCTGAAGGCAGAGCCCCGAGCCACCGACGAATTTTTTAAGGTTTTTACAAGAAAAACACTCATTTTGATGTGTTTTTTTTTTGTCAAAAAAGGACACATTGGTACCTGGAGTAACTATTGACAACACAAAAATGTTTTAGCCTAAGTAGCCTTTTGTACGTCTCAAAGCATGAACTTGGCTAAGATAATGAAAGAAGGCTGCAACCATTTCTAGCTATATTGTAGACTGAAAGCCAGGTGTTCTATTGTCATAGGTGCGGGAAGTAGGGTGCCAGGGGGGGGCTCAAACCCTCCTGGACATTTTTTAGCCCCCCTGAACCATTTGAGCTCCCCCTGGAAATTAAGCAAAATATGCACTGAGTGCGACGGGATTAATGCTCGCAACGTACAAACTTAATGAAGCAAACATTTTTATGGCGCTTTTAGCCAACAAAGAATCACTATTTTAAAAATCACTCAGTTATTATTCACTAAGTCAACGTAAAATCTGGTAAAATGTTCAATGTTTGAAGTTTATTTTTAACAGAGTTTTATATCAGCGTTCGCAAACCTTTACAGCAGTCGTGGACGATAAACCAGTAGAAGTATAATGGCTGCCGGCTCTTGCAGCTGCCAAACACTTTAAGCCAAACTACTCTGAATGCTCATGAAAGTCGTTACTGATCATGGGAATCACGCTAATGTCAACGAAAATGCGGTGAAGTGCAAAAAAACGGTCCTCAATTCTTCAGATATTCCGAATTCCACCAAAATTTATGTGAAGAGCTAAAGAAAAGGACTTCAAGAACCGGACGCGTTACATGAACTGGAAATGTTGGTGGCCGACCTGATGTGTGCACATGCCAAATCGGCCCGCGATCGACAGCCAAGCATCCACAGATCGCGATCGACTGGTTGGGCATCCCTGATCAAGCTTTTATGAACTTGTGCAAGTTCTCTTTTCTGGTTGAGTTTTTTTATGGTTTTGAATTTTTTCCACCTACCTACTGAAGCAGCTAAATCACTACTAAACTGGCACCGATGATTGTTACTAAAAATAAGCTAGTACGCTTACCTAAATCTACACATTACATTATGTTAAAAAATGGTTTAGTGCTTTATTTTGATCGTGTGTTTTTTTGTTTTTTGTTATTTTTAACCTTGGTGGGGCATCAATTGTTACACGTAACTCTGATCAGTGAAGCAAAAGTTAGATCGGACAAATTTTGTTTGCCTATACTTTTCGGTTTTGTCGTTGAGGTATCTGCATTTTACAAATACTTGCACTCACAAAATGCCTGATAGTAATTCGTGCATAGTTAGAAAGGCCTAAAGGTAGTAGGCCCTAAGCAATCTTGTTTTCCATGATAAAAAATTTTCCTGAAAAAATTCCCGGTCACTTGAACGGACATGCAATTAATGTCTATTCGAAGTCCCCCAGACATTGACACGATCTTACTATTTTGAGCCCCCCTGTCCAAAAAACGTTCCCGCGCCACTGTTTATTGTTTTTACAATTTTTCAGATAATGTGTCGGTGTGTTCTGCAGTATATTCTACAACAACATCAGGGCCAAAGGGGGGGGGCATGGCGTTCGGCGTTCCCCCTCCCCTCTGCGTGCGCCTATGGTATACGGAAATCTCAAGGGTAAGAAGAGCTGATCTCAGCTGCTCAGTATTCACTGTGCGCTTCACAGAAAACTTCATACAAATTTCATTAGAGAGCTAATTACACAGAACGCCGGCAAAAAGATTTACTTCAGAAGTCACTGGTTATACCAAGTAAAGCGTTATATTATAGTAAGCAAACTGCAGCCCATCAACTCTTCCTTCAAATACCTAAAATCACTTTTGAATATTTTATTGAAGTTTTGGTTGACAGCGCACACTCTTCGACATAGCTCTATACAACAGCGAAATAACACTCACTCAAAGTCTGCAACTTCTTCGAATGTTTTTCAAGAATACTGACGACCCTAATAGCTTTCAAACTGGTTTACACATTACTCTGTTTCTTAATACAATTTCAATTTTATTTGACATTGCGTGGAAAGCTAAAGGCTCACAACACGGTCAGTATCAATAGATTAGCACGTTCACGTTTAGAAGCCTGCTTTCTGTTGCTGTGACACGCTCTGCTAATCAACCGCGTAAGATAAGTATGGTTGAAATGTTTGAATCAAACTGACGCCATTTCACTAAAAAAGTATTTTTGGTAGTTTTTTGTTGTAGTATTTTTTGTCAAGTTGTTTTTTAATGATGAATTTGATAACTAAAAAAACAATGTCCTTCCTGGCCTACTGCTCTACGAAACAGCGCTGTCCCGCTCTACCATGAATTTGGTGTTTTCTTTAATACAGCTCAACTATGATGAATTTGATCTACAGGGTGATCCGAAAGTAACTCCCTATTCTAAAATAAAAATGGTTTGTTTTTGAAGTGTAATTTCTTCATTTATTAAACATGAGAAAAAAGTGCATTGCATGGACTTCCATTTAAAATTCAATGTCATTTTATTTGTTTATTTAAATGCAGTTGAATTTTTGAAAAGTTATTATTCATCACAATTAGTATGTTAATTTACAAAACATGATTTAAATATATTTCAAATTTAAGTTAAAATTATTAAAATATAGAAACAAGAGCATAGATGTAATTGCCGCAGACTGAGTAACTTACATGCAAAAACTGAGAAAGTTGTCAGTAAATTTAAATAAGTCATAGTTATTTTAGAATAGGGAGTTACTTTCGGATCACCCTGTATAATAATTAGGGCCATTTTTTTTTTGACCTAAAAAAATATATTTTTGACTTTATTTTAGTAAAGTTTTGACTTTGTTTTGACTTAACCGCTTACGCGTATTATTATTGTCTTGTTGCACTTTATTAATTAAATATGTTTTATAATCTGCGATTTACATAAGTTTTTAAAGAAAAAGGTAGCCTACTTAACATTTTCTCAATTACTCAGTGTTGAAGCTAATGCAACAAAGCGACGGATGATGTTAAAACCTAGGATAACGAGCCATTGTGTGTGCCGGTATCAATTATTGTGTAACACAAAAATTGCGTTGCTATCGCAACTGTACTGTACACTAACAGTATGTCTATGATTTTTTTAACGAAAGCCACGCAGTATAGTTTTAAGGACGTTTTATTGTAATACAGCATGATATATTTTTTTACGTTCTTAACATCAAAGTTTTTGTCTTTTCTCAGTAATTTATTGAGCATAGAAAACGACCTCTCAACAGCAGCAGAGGTTGGCTGGGCTTTTTGCAATAGTGCGTAGCTCGTTGGGTCAATTGTCAAGTTGGTACAGTTTATTATTGTTTCTAAATCAGAGTTGGATAGTCGTTTGTTAATGTAGTCTTTTAATTGCGCAAGGATCATCATCGAATTGCATATTCTTCAGCAGTCCGTATGCTTTGGTTATTGTGCAGGCACTTCCTTCTAAGAGCTCTACGTTGGCTGCAAGAGTCCGGTATTGATTTATTTTAACCAAGTCCGACACCAAACCTTCCACATTGATAGCGTCTTTTGCTCTGCTGACTAAGAGGCCTGCACTTGTCCAATTGTTGACAATGGTACGAACAGCTGGAAGGTTCTCACCATTGTCTCAGCTGGAAGGCTTTAAAAAAAGTACCGAGCAGCATCAGTCAAGAACAATGAAAAATTCTCGCGTTTTATTTCAAGTTGTCGCAATATGTCATCCAAAGTGTGCAGCATAATACTGCTATTAACATTGCGACCGCTGTCAAGTGGATGGCAATTAACGAGGAATGTCTGATTTGGAGCATCTAAGCTGCCCACAAGCACACTAATGTACTTTTGTTTAGCAACCTCTGCTTCATCCACAATTAAAAAAAAATTTTTGTCACGAAGTAATTCTTCAATTTGTTCCTCTTTTTGGGATGCCAATTTAGCAACACATGCCCGGGCTGCAGTCTCCGAAGGCAATACTTTTCCCATTCTAGCAAACAGAGACTTTAAAGAAGGATGGTTCAGTTTATGAAGTGGGATATCTGCAGCTAAGAATGAAGAAACAACCTGTTCCTTGAAGTTTACTCGATCGAAATGTAAAAAGATTTGCTTACTTTGAGATTTGCTCTTCGTCTCCAATTTTCCTTGGTGTTGCTTACTTTTTCGGTGGCTTTCCACAAAAACATTTTTGTCACATTTGACTAACACGTCGCTAAGGTTGCATCGCAAGTCGCCGGCAGGAGTTGCCGAAAACTCATCCGGATATTCCTGGCAAGTTTGCCTAACTTTCGCTATAGAAGATTGGGCTTGTTTTGGCATTCTTTGCTTTGCAAGCTACAACTTAAAAGACCACGTGTAAAGAGCGCAAGGCTTTTATAGGATTAAATTAATTGTCTAACAATTATGGATTTATGCATCAACAATGACATTTCATGCATAATAAGTGCTATTTCCTTCTCAATTACCGCACGCATTATTGTGACCATAGTGTAAATATTGCAACTACAGTATTTCAAAAGTTTAAAATCAAATGAAACTGCGCATAAAATATTAATAGCAGCTCAAAAATTCAAAAAAATATTTAAAAAATATAAATTTGTTCGTTTTCGCAAGGAAATTTTTGATAAAAACAATTTTGACAAATTTTGACTTCATGCAAAATTTTGACTTTATTTTGACTCATAAAATCTACCAAAACAGACTCCTGAACACCTGAAACGAAAGTTAGTACTCATTTGATCATGTAACAAGGTCCTGAAAAAATTTGACTTTATTGACTTTAGCGGGCCCTAATAATAATACATACGATGAATTCGAACTACGATGAATTTGATCTATATACGATGAATTTGATCTATAATAGCCCGAAACAGCGCTGTCCCGCCAAGGGCGTAGCCAGAAAAAAATTAAGGGGGGGGGGCTAAATTTTGTAACTTTCAAATCTGACGTCAATTACTTACAGCAGCAATGCAGCATAATCCCCTCATATCGATGAAAACATACATTTTGTGGAATTTCTCTGTAAGTCGTAAACTGATCGCTAAATTATGCTAAAATTTTTAAGTTTTTTTCTAAAATGGCCAGTTGGTGGTGGAAAATTTTTACTAGGCAATCGTCACACACTACGCTGTTGACCCAGATTTATATAATCTTACTTGTTAAAAGTTAGAATGCGACGAGGTACAAAGCGTATACTATAAATAAGGTTACTAAGTTAATAAGGGGTTAGCACATAAAATAAAGTCAAAATTAAAGTTCATTAAGTTTTGATTGAAGTTCAATGCTTATATCAATTAACGAAATTACGCTTAAAAGTTCATTCGTCGTCGCTTTTCGCCAGCCATGGTTGGTAATATTCGATTGGCCTTTTCCTCATCTACCCTTTCTTGATGGCAAAGAAGCACGCACAAATCTGACAGGCCATAGCTGAACGTAACCAAGTTTTCACTAGTCTCATACACGCAAATTATCGTTCAGCCTGAACGGTTGATGCGGGCAGTGTCATAATAATCTGGATGGCGTTGCGCACATTTGGGTAAGCTTCGGCGCTCAAAAGAAGCTCGGACAAACTTTCCTGGTTTACTTGAGCGGTGAGAGAATTTTTCCACAACCTAACTGCATTGGAAAGATTGTGTAGGCCTAATGAATATACTGTAAGCTCTCAATCTGATCGATTTTGGACGGGTCGGTAGGAGGCAAGATAGAAAGCAACGCAAAAAAGAAGGGTTATCATTAAAACGTTCGCGAAGAGAGCTGCTTAGACCATCAATATATGAAAGGAATATCAAGCGTTGATAATATTGTGAGGCCCATTTTGCTTCAACGTTATCACATTGAACTTGTCTTCGGGTAACCCGGGGCAGGGAAATACAAAGTACCCGGGCCCGTCATGTTTTGAGGGCCCGGCCAGTTTGGCCAGACAAAGCGCCATAGCGAGACGAAAACCTTTTCTTTTTTGCTCTTCACTAAACTTTGAGTAGAAAATAAGACATTTGCGGACATCAAAACCTTTTTTTTTTTGGAGACACATGAAATAAAGGGGCCCAAATTTAATTTTAGTATCGCGGACCGGCTTGTCTCTCATCGGCCTTGGTCAAGTGGCCCGCAATGGTGTCCTGCCCTGGGACCCTCGTTGGCTCTCGGCGGCCCAGACCCAGGGCATTGAAAACTTTTCCGTGCCAACCACTGCAGAAGCCTCATCATGATTCATAAATGCTGGATGCGACATTGGTGAAGTCCATCCACACTTGATCATGAAGAGAAGCAATCATACTCTTCTCAGAAAGTACACTGACTCCAACAGTCTGAGGCTTTCGTGCTAGTGGCTACATAAGCGCTGAGTACCGCCCAATTAAGCATACAGCGTTACACCAAGCTTTTCAAGAACAGCTTTCAAGAAAAGAACTTTCGCGCGCGTTTCACTGCTTGCCTTCCCCATCAATGAAGCAAGAGCGACTAAAAGCTTAAAGTTTGCTTTTAAATATCCGGATGCTCCAGCATTTTTCTGACCACCAGGTAGGAGAGAATAAAGGAATATGAACACCTAAACTCAGGCGTTCGGCGATGTAGCAGAAAAACTTCGGCGTTCGGCGATGTTAGTAAAATTTAGAAAGAAAAGAACTTGTAAAGCCACGCCCGACCCCTTCCCTGATCAACATAAACACACAACTGCTCGAAGTCAACTACGATTAGACTAAATACACCAGAGGGGCAAAAAGTACAAGCTTTTATTTTGTTAGTGGTAACTCTTGATTTAAATTTCAGGGGGGGAGGGGCATGGCCCCTTTGCCCCGCCCCCCTGGCTACGCCTATGTGTCCGGCTCTACGATGAATTTGATGTTTTCTTTCCCTCCAGGATGTTTGGAAAAGGCAAATTTAACCTATTTTAGTTTAATCGGGCGTTGCGACTATGCCTACTAATTCTCTCATTTTCAAGTTTCATTCTCGCTGGCGTGCTACAACGTTAATCGTTTTGTTGCTTCTAGTTTCTCTGTCCGTTTGTAGTTGAACTCCTATATTGCCGTGTTCTGTTTATTTTGACGGTGCAGAAATAAAAGACATTACTACCACTATACCATTGTCAAAACGTGTGAAGCGAGTGGGTCGGGTTGAATTAGACAAAGATTCTCTACCAAGCTCGCTTCTACCTCTCCAGACAACTCCTTGTCTCGTCTTCGAACATTACAAAACATTCACCCCGAATATTAACCAGCATATTAACTTAAGCTTCACGTTATTCGAATAAAATCAAACAAAAATGAGAGATTGATCCATCGACAGGTAAAAGAAAGATCAAGCTAGGCCTAGCGTGACACCGCGTTCACAGCTCGAACTCTCTCAGTTACTGCGGCGTTGATATTCAGTATTAACATATCCAAAGTTTATTTGATTAAAAGCACATGCAAAGTTTTGCGCGGCAGAGTTCGATTGGTTAATTCAAACGTCGTCACGATGTCTTTGCGCCGCATTGTCATGGCAGCAGCGTGCTCGCGTGTGCGTAGGAGAATGATGCAATCTCGAAGTAGCGGCAATTTGTTGACTTGTTTAACGTTAAAATGTCATTTCAAACGGTTTGAAGGAAAAGAGATGTCGCACGAAGGCGCCCTAGGTATTTTAAGTTGTAGCTAGGCTTTGCCGCTGCTGCACATGGTTAGACCGTCGATTTAAGGCTCTATTTTCTCGCTCAAACTTTGCAGCTGTTGTGTCGTTGGATGATCATGCCAGCAACAATTTTGCTAGGCTCGTTTTTAATCGAAATTTAGCCCCATAAAACTCGGAATATCTGCAATGTCACCTCTTCTTCCAACCAAACAATCATTAATAGATGGAAGCACATAGAAGAGGTTTCGTTGTGGTCATCAAGATTTTTTGATCTCTCGCAAAGCTTTTTTGTGATACAACCGATGAAGGAAGCAAGCTGGAACGCGGTTTCCCTGAGAGTTTTGCCAGCAAGAGTCACAATGATTTGAAATGAAATAAGGAGAAACGACGTAAGTCTACTACATATATGAATATGCCGAGTGGTATAGAGCGTCTGCTTCTGGATCGGTAGACTTGGGGTTCGATTCCGAATCGGGTCAAACCAATGGCTTAAAAATTGGTATTCACAGCTTCCCTGCTTGACGTTCAGCATTTAAGGGACAGTGTGGAGAAAGCCGGCAAGTTTACTTGTTGTGCCGTTGAAAAAGGCACTTAACGGAATTCCCCCATCTTAGTGTGGTAGACAGATGGCCGGCAACTCCTAAGCGAGCTCGTACAGCGCATTGATCGCTTTCTCGTGATAGGAGGATAAATATGTCAATAATAATGATAATATTCAGTTCATATACTGTATGTATAAATTTATCTCGTTCAGTTCATTTGGGCCTCGCTTTAATTGCATCCAAAATGCCGTTAGTTGTTATCTTAGCCATCTGATACTGTATTTCCTATCTTGCACTATTCATTCATTTCTTTTGTCTTCACTGTGTTTTTGTATCTTTTTGCTCAACTTTTTATTCGCTGTATTGACTTGACGAGCTCATGAGAGCTAAACCGGTCGTGGATTGCTATTTCTATCCGCTGCAACAATATTTATGATGTTGTCTTTGTTTCTCTTGGAATTAATCTAACATACTCCATTTGTCTGTTCTTTACTTTTTCTCTTTTGCCGCTGCTATCCTTTTCTCAGTACATTGAATATCAAAACGCCAGATTGAGTCATTTTGTTGTGTGTTTTTCGATATGGTCTCTCCTAATTGTTGTCACCGATGAGACACGTAATTCCGAAACAGGATGGCTCAGGTCTTATCTTGTATTATGAATATATAAAGAAATATTGTGGTAAGATTTCAGTTGAAGGCGTGGGTTCGAGCCCCACTTCTGGCATCATGTAATGTTACACTATATCTCGCAGATTTCTGGATTGCAACTGAATGTATTAGAATGAAAGCTTGCACATTTAATGGAGTTATTTTAAAACAAAAAAGCAAAAAGGCGTTGATTGCAAAGTCGCGCTCTGCGGTTGCAAGAAACAAACGTGCGTACAGTGGCGTAGCTAGAGTTTCTGCCGCCCGGGGCGGTTCAAGAAATTGCCGCCCCCAAATGTAGTAATGTACCCAGGATTTGGCAAAAGGAATGGGCACAACCGCAGGTGTGGGGGCGAAGCCCCCAGCCGCCGGAGTCTAAGGGGGTCTGGGAGCGTAGTCCCCAGCCGCCAACGAACTTTTGCGGTTTTAACATAAAAAAACACTCCTTTTAACACACTTTTATATCGAAAAAAGGCATGCAGTGAGTGCGGTCACTATAGAGTCTATTGTCTACTATATAGAAACAGAGTTTATTGTTTATGGCAGATCTGGGCAAACTACGGCCCGCCGGCCAAGTCCAGCCCGCCGGTCCTTTTATTCTGGCCCGCCGGTACTTACACAAACTTAAATTCTCACCGTGAATTTAGCGGAAAACCTTTTTTTTCCTTTAGAGATCATGAATGGCAGTGATTTTCAAAAAATAAGCCTCAACGATGCAAAATTGGAATAAAAAACGAGGTGAAAACCTTTTATTTTGGAAATCACATTCGCACGTGGACCGTGATCTCCAAAAAGCAGGTCTTCACCTTGTTTTCCAATCAGCGTGCGGCCCGCGGCTTCAATAGTTTTTCAAATCTGACCCTTTGTGTGAAATAATTGCTCACCCCTGGTCTATAGTATAGACCAGTGGTTCTCAACCAGTGGGCCATGGCTCACTGGTGGACCATGGAAACATTTTGAGGTGGGTCACAGAACTTTTTAAAAAATTGCTAGATTTATTGAAAAATTCTGTTTCATTTGTTTCACTATGGTTAAGTTTACACTTTTGTGTTTGTTTAGTAGTTTTGACGGTAGTAACCATGAATGACGCTGCTGTTTTTTTGCTACAGAGAGATAATTTTCATTCCAATTATTCAATTAATAGTGTGTAGTTTCGTGGAAAGATTGTGAAACTAATCTAGGCGATTGCCGTAATAGAACTTATTTCTCGTTGTGTTGGTGGCGTGATGCAATCAATGCCTTCTATCGCGTCATGTATGGACTTAGATTTTTAACGGCTACAACTACAGTGTGGTTCTCAAAGCAAGCCACTTGGCTCCCTAAGGTGGAATTTGCAAGGTGAAGGGATAAACAGGGGCGGATCCAGGGGGATGTGGGGTATGCATTCCCTACCACCAGCCATTTTCCACAATGCTTTGGATAAATAAAAATTTGCCATAATTTTGAATCTCTTCATAAAAATATGCCTGAGTCGCCTTAAGCAAGCATGATCGAAACTGGGCGAAAATGCATCATATTTGATATACTCAAAATCAGGGGCCAAAACTATAAACAAAATTTGCCTGAAAATTGCTCAAAAAGCACTAAACTGGCCATTACAGTAAGCAAATTTTCAAAAGTTTTCAGGAGAGCATGCCCCCGGACCCCCCTAGAGTCGTTTTTGTTACTTAAGTTGCTTGAACTCAACCTGCTGGAAAAAAAACTATGCTTGAAAAAGCGACGAAATTTGATGCCCCTTTCTTGAAAAATTTCCTAAATACGCTCCTGATATGAAACCCTATTCATGATTCCTTGAACAATATGCAGTCGACTGGAACCGTGAATCGAAATTGCATCCCACACCATAATTTTTGAAGGAAATTTCACTGTGTTCTTCAAACATTCTGGCTTGAATTCTTCACCTTGTCTAAGTTGAACAGACTGAACCCGATCATATCCAAGACAGCAACTGTTGATTTGTTGATTCATTTCCAGCTTATCTTTTAGAGTTAAATTTTTTATTCAGATTTTGTGAGGATGAACGTAAAAGTGGTATTACCGTTGTAAAAACGTGAAAGTATTCAAAGTAATTTTGATATGCCATGTATATTTGATATTGATCGCTTTCTCGTGATGGGAGAAGGAAACGTATGCAACTACTGTACTGTATAATATACTGCTGTTAAAAATATACTATAAAATAAACTGATTCGATACTTTAAAGTCTCATTAGCATATTTTCAAGTTTATCAATGAGTGTATTAGACAGTGAGTTTGAGTCAATGACAATGCTTATGCATGACGGTACTTTGTCGCACTCTTACGCGCCAAGTTTGAAACTTTATGGAGCTATGGCAAGTTCATGGAGCCCTAAGCTCACGCAATCAACTCGCACTATTTTGGAACACGTCGTAGTTTTTTGCAATTATTGGTTGAGGAGGGGAGCTATAGTCTTGATTTAGGCCCGTTTTTTTATGTAAAATTCGTTAAAAATATTAAGCTTGCGTTCTTGCTGGCAAAGCAATGACACCTTTTTCGTTTTTTTTTTTTATTTCACGCGAAAAATTTCATTTCCAAACACTTTTTGTCTCGTGACAGGGCCGGCGCTAAATGAAGCAGGCCTCCGCGGATAATCAAGCTTGCCTCTCCCCGATCAACTACGAAACTTTGGCTTTAGTGCGTAATTTTGCCAATTTTCCAAACTTTGGCCACCCCTGATAAACCATTGATTCCCGCTAAGGCAACTGCTCTGGCGCCGGCACTGTCTCATGATGAAATTCATATTGAGTATTTCGGGCAACACATCACACAAAAGCCAATGCTAACAGTTGAAAGATGAAATACAAAGTTTAAAGACCTCATCTGAGTTGTACCTGGAGTTACAACGTATATTATAGCAGAAAACGTTACAACATTTCTTATTAACATGCAAATTTTGCTTACTGAAAAATGACTTTTTTCCAATTACGTATCACAGGAAAACCGATTCACTTCAATTTCCTTGTTCGCATATGGCAGAGTTCACGATATATTATTCATCTTTAAAGTTGCAAGCGTAAGTTGTGCATGTCACGTTTTCCGGTATTGCGCTCAAAGTTCATTCAAAAAAGGTGCTAAAAGATGCAGCTAAACAGTCAAAAAAGTAACGACAGTATCAAAAATAGTGCATTGTTAAAAGTATCGACATTACTGATAACGGTACTAAAAAAATACCGCGTTACAGTACCACGGTTCTTTTGCACTTCGGTAATGCCCAACACTGCTGGCAGCAGGAGCAGGCCTCGTGGACCCCTTCAACAGGTCTTAATCGGAGACCCCTAGGAGTTCATGGACCTCCAGTTGAAAAGCACTGCGTTAGATCATATATGTCCAACTTTTTTTGCAGCGGGCCGCATTGCGAGCTTGGTTAAGTCTGAAATCCTTAAATGGGCCGCAAGAGTTCTACACTACTTTGTAAAGCTCAAAAATCCCGGTTTCTCTAGAAAAAAGGTTTTCATTGCTTTGTAGAGCTTTCTAACGAATGGTGAATGGGTCGCTCAAGAACACCTAAAGGGCCACATGTAGGGATGTTGACCTTTTTTTTTCTGCTCTTCACCAAATTTTGAGTTCATATTTTGACGTCGTAGATATTCGGACTCGGATTCGGACTCGGCCGAGTAATGTCGTGAATACTCGTTACTCGGCGAGTCCGAGTAATTTTCCTCGAGGCACATCCCTAGCCACATGTGACCTGCGGATTAGCCATTTCCGCCTTAAACTATTGCAATTTACTACAAGCTGCGCTTGCAATATTCATTGTGACGTTACACAATCAAATATATGAAAAAACATCAAGGCAAGGCTACTTACTTTTTTCGTTGTCAGAAAGCTTATTCAGCCTAATTTCTTGCAAGATCCAGGGCCGAAACTAGGCAATGCGCCCCCCCCCCCCCGAAAATCATCTTTCGTGGCCCCCTAAAATATTTTTTCTTGGATGGTGATGCAAAAGAGCGAGCCCCGAAGGGGCGATGCCAAGCTAGGGGTGTGGGGGCATGCCCCCCCCTCCAGAAAATTTTGCGAAATTTGACCTTATTTTGGAGGCTTTTTATGCGTTTTGAGCCTTCAAAATTCCTCAGTTTTAACAAAGTTTAGTAGTCTGCTTTACTAGGTCCCTTCCAACCCCACTAAAATAATGCTGCAAGCAAACCCTACTCTAACATTTCGCTACCTATGCCAAAAAAAAAAAGCGTTTTTAAGGCTTATTTTTGCGCCTTTCACTTGAGGATGAGGAGCCCTTGGTATGCTACTAAACGTTTGTTTGCCAGATTTGCGACTGCTATTTTTTAAAAAATTTGCAGGGGCCCTATGGTCAAAAGTATAAATATGGTATGGGGGCCCCACATCGCGTGAGTTAAGACAAAAAATATATTGAATCTTAGAATAGGCCTATTTAAGGCACCTTTATCATACGTTGGGTAAATAGTACTATGTACTGACTATTTACGGAACCTCCTTTTTGTGCGAGCTCCCCCCCCACGGTTGGGAGGTTCGGGGGGCGCTAGTTTCGGCACTGACTAGATCCAAACGCAGCATGTCGGGATTTGGTGATATTGATGTACGTCATGATCTGTTTTAAATTAATTTATTAAAACTTAGTTTAGCCTGCTTCATCTTTGTACGCATAACCTGTTCGCAACGAAGGTTTCCGTCTTCCATTTTTGAGCTAAATTATTATAAACGAAAAAATCTTATTCAGAATGTAGGCTATAATACAATTAGCAGAATTATGCAAATCAAAAGCATTGTGTACTAACAAACAGAAGCGATTTTTGGTATTTCAATAACTCATAGGCAAAGCTTTAGACTGACATTTCAACTAAATCTATAACTCATAGGCGAAGCTTTAGACTGACATGAAAACAAAGACTTTCAATGCCAAAACTACAATCTGTCAAACCGTCGGTGGGAGTACAAGGCCCATTTATAAGAGTGTTCAGTAGTAAAATTCTCACATCATGAAAAGCGGAGAAAAAGGAGATTCAGAGGAAAGTTATGCCATTAAAACCAAAAATAAAACATTAGCAAAATAATTTTCATATTATAACCAAATGTTCGGGTATGCGGGGCATGCCCGCATACCCGAAGTCGGCGCCCACTACGACTTGTAGTGATTCAAAATATCTTTTAAAGGAGATTTCAAACATGCTCGAGTTTGGAACTTTTTAAATCATCATGCCTTCTGCCATATCATTTTTCGAAGTTTTTTTAAAATTTGAACATCCAGCTAAGCTGCTTACTCTGCTGTTTTTGATGTTTGCTTTAAAATTTTCGGAACTACACAACCGCACATTATATCACTTTAAAGAAGCGACTTTTCCAGGCCATGTTTTTATTTTATATGACTTGACATTTTTTGTATTGTCCTGATCTTTGTTAGCACTTTTGTTTTTACCATATTTATTTTTATGCAAAATAAAACTTTTTAAAATTCAAAACTAACACAATATCAGCAAAGGGTTTAATAGAGAAAGTTGCTTAATGTTTTGCTTTGTTCTATTTGTATGTTTCAACCATAATGTCAATGTTTTTTTTTTCCCTGCATTCTATGAAAAGTCCTTCAGCTAATAAACGCACTAAAGTCGAAACGAGCAGCAGCATTGAGTCTTTGCTGTGCAAAAATAATAATTGCATTCATCATTTAACGAAGCAAATGCAAATACAACCATACAAGTATAAATATACGTCAATGTGTCTTACTCCTCTGCTTTAACAAACAAAAAATGTAGCATTTTAAGTATTCGTCAAAAGACGTATCAGCACTTGATGTTGTGCAATTAATGCCTTTTATGTATTTATTTACTTTCACAAAAAATAATGATTTCCACGGTATTATCAAATTGCTGTGAACGAAATGCCACAATCCTGCAAATTTTTACAACAGTTTGCACTCGTCTTCACAACATTTTCCTACAAAGTGTTATATTGACAGTAATATTTCACGGTTGGTGAGAAACTGCAATAAATTTGACGTGCACTAAAACACTAACCAGCTAAAAACTAATATATGGTTATAAATTAACAGCAATCACAAGGACAGTGTCGGTGAACCCACTCAATTGAGATGTAATACACCTTTGTCACAGTTACTAATTTCAGATTTTTAGCCTGTTTTCTTGATAACCTTCTCTAAACGAAAATTTGCTAACTTGAACTCTTCACAAACATCGCCAAAAAATATTCGCACGAATAAATATAGTACAATAGACATTTAAAAAAGCGAAAATAATCTAGCACTCGCCTAAAAGCTTAAGTAATAACACTGAGATAGCAAAATAAGATGAGCCCTGAAAATTTGCTGCCTGAAACAAAAAGAGTAACTTTACATATTCCAGTACAATGCCAACAGTATAAGACTAACACAATTGATAAAAATTATTTCCCCATAAATGAGTACAACCATCAAAAATCAGAACAGCAGTTTCAATAGTTTTGTTTCTTTACTCCAATCACTGGAAGGTACTAGTGGAATTGTTGGCTTAGTTTTGGCAATATCCGCAAGCTTCTTGGCAGTTCCTTCGCATGTAGTTGACGTAAGCATCATTGGTGCAAAATCCTCGGGTTTCCCAGAGGACACAACTGTAAAATTTTACAAGTTATACAGATTGCAACCATATTAAAGTAGTAGCCTATTCAAGTTTTTCTAACAGCTACCTAGTCCACACGAGCAGTTTGAGCGAAACAAACACCTTCTGGTTTTCAGCTATATAATCAAATTTAGATGTCATAGTTGAAACAAAATTGATTACGACGCAAAAAGCCCGTGGACTTTAGGCGTAGCTACACTGGACATGTGGACACTGGACAGAACAAATGAAATAATACAAAAGGCTTTGTGTTACCAAAGCAATACTATAGATCACTAGGTAATTCAAAATACTTGT